>CM048845.1:110067032-111267032 GCA_026545225.1 Cornus controversa | reverse complement strand
TGATCTGCGCACTGTTTGTATTTTGACCATAACTTCATGCTCCAAACTCCAATTAAGGCGATTTTTGCGGCTATGGAAAGATAAAAGAGAGTTCTAAATATGTTTAGTTTTGAGAAATCTCTAATTCTGACGTCTTGGTGGTTGAAAGTGGACAAAACAGTAGGATAAATATTCTGGGCAGATTTTTCTTTGGTTGCTTTGAAAATTTTGTGACAAGTGACCAATGAGATGACAAGCAACCACCCCACTCAATTAATTCACCAAAGTGCTATACACATGGAGGGAGATGATCCAATTCTTCTACAATGGAGTACATATGGAGCTATTTAGGCTATAGGATGAGTTTTAGTAGAAGAAATGGTGGACACTCATATTGCACTAACTTTGGCTATAAATGGAGGGGAATTGAGTAGTGAAGGAAGAGGAGAAGTGAGTGGAAATATTCTGCACACATATAGAAATATGAAGTGTTCTTCAACTATGAAGACTTGTAAGTTAGCCATGAGGAGCTAAAACTCTTCCTAGGGCATTGATGTAGCCCTAGCCAAGCATCAATGGTATGATAATAATATTTTTATTTGGGATTGTTATATGTGTATAATAAGTTGTATAACTTTGAGGATTACATTTGTAATTGAAGTATAAAGTTATGTTTAATCTTGACTTCATTCTTCTCTTATCTTATAAAGTATGAAAGTTATACAATAATTTTATTAGAACATAAATTCATTAGATTTGATAATTCATGCTTAAGGAAGATGAATCGTTCTACACTTTTAATTTCATGTTATGTCTTTTATTTAAGTAGTTAGGTAGACGATTCATACTAACTAGAGATGAATTATTCTTATCTTTTGATTTATGTATTTTCTTGAAGATATCATGGTGGTATGTGACAAATCCCATGAATCATGATTATACATATGTAACTTTCCCAAGTTGAAATACATTCTTCCATTGATGTGAGGCTAGTGGTGAAATCAATACCCTAGTCCCTCTTATATTTATCAATTCAAACTTTAACTAGTGCCCTTTATTTTATGTTAAACAAATACCAAAAATATCAACCTCTCTTCAATGAATCAAATGAGACTAATTTAATCACATTCTCTGTGGGATCGACACCTTCACAAGAGCCCTATCTTACAAAGATTCGTGCTATTGCGAGTGGTTTATTAAGAATTGGACAAGAATTATTTTGGTAAAACAAAATACCCTTTCCAAGCACAACAATATCTCTACATGAATTTAATGAAATCTCTTCTCATCTGTAGATGTAGGTCATGTTGTGCCGAACCACATATATCTTGTGATTGGTTTTAATTTTCTTTTGCTTCCATTGCTTGTAATAGTTAGTGGTCTTAATAGCAATTTTTAGAATAATTTCTCAATAAAACCCATCTATAGACCTCATAGAGTCTGAGAGTAATTCACCTCTTTTTTTTTTTTTGGTTTATATATATTTTTCCTTCTTTACTTAGTTACTTGCAAAGAGAAAGGAAATGAACTTAAAAAATATATTTCCTTTTCTTTCTTTCTTTTCTTGCTTCAAACAGGGCATATATAATTATATACATAACCGCCAACAACTCCCAATCTACTTTAGTGGATCAACTAGATAGGTAATTTTAGACTCCATCTTCGAATGTATTTATTTTCTTTCGAAAGTGTTTTTCCCTCAACCGATCTATTGATCTTACTGCATACATTTCTATTATATACATCTTTCTTTAATTCTAATATAAACCTAATGTTATATTTTGCCTGGTCCGGAGATATTATTAAATGGTCCGAGACTATGTGGTTTCAGCCAATCACAAACTATCATGTAATTAAATGTGTCAACTTTATTTAATTTTTTTAACTGCGTGACGACTTATAATTGCCCAAACCAAATGGTCCCGACCATCTTCTAATCAGAATTTCTGATCACGTTCTCCATTCTACCCCATTTAACAAAAGGCCACCCCATTCCCGCCCTATCCCTGACCTCGATTGGTTACAATAACCCCACCCTATTAAAATACTATTCAGATTTTTTTTACATCCATAGTAAATCGAGGAAAACCATCAATCAGATACATATATTAACAAATATAAATACATAAGAACAAATCATTACATGCATACATATATATTACAAAGAGATATTGGTCACTAACACTTCAAACTGACCTAATATTACAAAAACAAAAAAAAAAACTGATTTTTGTATCTCATGTCAGTTGCTTTGTTTGGCTATATTTCTAGACTTCATCCATCCTGTAGAAAGACGACCGAAGATAGTGCGAACACCACTGTCAAAGAGAGCGAGAAATGACCATGAAAGAGAGCAACAACCATCAGAACCTGCCGAATGAGTGACGACCGGAGATGGTGAGAGCCACCACCATCAAAGATATTCTATATCTCCATCTTTAATCTTCTTTTTTCCTATTCTGCACGACTCTTTTTCAATTAATGAAGGATCACAATTTCTAATAAAGTATCTTGTCTACTTTTCTTTGATCGTATATGATACATAAATCATGAATATAAATCCGTTAAAAAAATGTGAAGACCCATGTTATAAAGTATGCAATTCCCTTTTTCCATTTAATCTAATTATCAATTACTTTTGATTTGGAGATCCTAACTACAAATAGTTCAAGTTTTAATTTGAAAACTAGTTTCATTCATTAAGTTTTAGTTATTGTAAGATAAGACTTTCTTGGTTTTTTGAGACCTAACTAATTTGATTTATTAAAAATTTCTTAATAATATTTATTGTAAGAGAAAATAAGGGATACACTATAATACACTCAGGCATTTGTTTTGTTTAATTGTCTTACTTTAATAGACATAATTTTTCTCTTCAATTTGTATTAAATTTTTTGTTTAATATAAAAATTCATAATGAACAATAAAAAATTTGTAAATATGATAAATAAAAACATTATCAATTAATATTAAATTTTTGTATATATTACATTGTGCCTCCTAAATAAATTTTCTGGCTCCGACCTTGCAAGCTACTTCCCAGCTCCAACACCATCTAAACCATAATCGACCATTTTGGCCTCAAAACAAAATCAAAATATATAAGATCTTAAGATTCCAATGACAAGGAATATTTATTGCAGCTAATAATTTAATAACTAGAAGTAATATTTATTGCAACTATAAAATTTAACAAGTAAAATCTAGAAAGTACTGAGGGTGTCGTACTCGTATTGGACACTATATCAAATACTCGGATACTCCTTGAACACATGTCGGACACTTCAGAAAAATATCCTTATATTTTTCTTTTTAGAATATTTTTCGGACACTCATTGAACACTTCTCAAACACATGTCGGATACTTCATAGAAGTGATGTATATTCAAGTATTTCAAAAGAAAATTATATGTGACTAAGTTATGATTAAAAATCTAAGTAAATATATGTAGAAGACTAAATAAATCTGATTCTTTAATCTATTTGTCTATTTTTATTGATATGTTTGTTTGGTTCTTAATTGATTAACGATTAAATATTTCTGTAATGTAGTATTTAAATAACTAATATGTATTAATATATTATATTATTATTTATAGTCGTATTCTCACCATGTTCGTGTCTTATTTTTCTATATTGCTATAGCAGTGTTGTATTGTACTCGTGTCCGTAATTTTTAGACTAGAACACATGTGAACCAGAGGAAACGATGCTGCCATTCACTGGCTAGTGAATAGATCCTTTCTACACACTACATTACATTGTTGTTTCGTGTTGTAGTTTGTTGCACTACCGATAAACAATTGAACTAAATTCACAAATAAATTGTTCATTTTGAGTCACTGATTCATTATTATACACAGGTCATCCATGGAAAAAATAAATTTGAGTAACACACAAATTTATGCTGGACCTCACGCCGACACATAATAGAACAATATGTAAACACAATGTCACTAGGTCTATATTTTTGGTCACATGAAAACAAGCATTACAATTAAATTATGACTTGTTTTCATTATTATTGTAAATTGATATTAATTACAAATTAGAAGTAAAAGGTATAGTTAGTTTCTTAATAAGAAAATAACATTAAACTCACTTAAAAAAAAAGACAATATTACTAAACAAAAAAAAAAAAAACTAGTAATAGAATTCTGAACTTATTTGAAAATATTTGTTAAATATAAGACTTTGTGGTCATTAAAACTAAAAAAATAAGACTAACTAGTAATTTTCTTCCTTTCATATATATATATATATTTGCATAGATGAAGCTCTCAATCACACTAGGCAGCTTTCCTATGCAAACAAGGGAGAAAATATAAATGAACTATTTGGTGGTCCAATTGACAGTTGACAATAACCGACCTTAGCTCAGTTGGTAGAGCGGAGGACTGTAGTTGGTGATTATCTTTCAGACATCCTTAGGTCGCTGGTTCGAATCCGGCAGGTCGGATGTTTTGTCTAAAAGAAACTTTGTTTATTTGACTTTTCAAACTTATTCTTTACATTAAATAGTAACCAAAAAGACTTATAGTTTGACCTTTCTTGACTTATAAAAGAGCTTTTCATCAGTTAAAATTAAGTAAATATCCCAATAAATTAGTATTTTAAACAGCGGTCCAACACTGTACTTCATCTACATTGATATATAATCCATCCAAAAATTGATATATATATTTATGTTATATACACAGGAATTTATATATATATATATATACACTGTTTTGAGTCTTTGCCAAGTTTCAGTTCTTCTCGTGTTAAACAGGTAAAAATCGTACAAGCCCTAATTTTGAAGTTCAATCATTCCCTTTCTCTTATTTCTCTCTCAACGGTAATCATTTTTGAAAATTGAATCTTTTTTCAAACAAAGACTCATTCCCTTTTCGAATACAACATTTGTAGAGATCTTCATATACCTATCGATTTCCTCTTTCTTTGACTCTCATATATGAAAACAACGACACATTCTCTGAATCTTTCTTCAAAAATGACCCATTCCCTTTTTGAATACAAGATTTGTAGAGATCTTCATATATCTATCGATTTCCTCTTTCTTTGACTCTCATATATGAAAACAGCGACACATCCTCTCTCTCTATCTTCTCATAGACTGTCACGTCCAAATTTCTGAGTCACCAGAGACTCAGTCTCCAAGGCCGAATCCTGAGGTGAGTCCATCCATTAAATTCTAATGAACTATCTCAACTTTCAATTACCGAAGAAGCTTAATCATACACAAACGGTTATATTTGTATAATTCAACATCAACTAGTCCCAATGAGCCCCACACGTGGCCACACATACACGTCTAAACAATGCTCCATTTATCAGCCCAACTGTGGATTACGATTCATCGTAATGGAGGTTACAATGTATTGTAATCTACGATGCATTGTAGATGTATCGTTTTATCCTACGAAATGTGCTGGTTTCAACTCATTTTCTCAACATTCTTACGATCCATTGCAATAGGGATTATGATTTATTGCCGCATTATGATCCATCGTAATGAAAATTATGATGCATCGTAATCACTCCACCTGCAATTCATGCAGAACTCTCAAGTGTTCAACAATCTACCCAATCCATATCCAAATATTTTCCTTATCCTCATATCATCTCATGCTACATTGAAACATAAATAAAATTCTATAAAATCATGCATCACATGCATTTCATTAAACATTTCTCCAAAATTCACAAGTTATCCATATAGTTTATATATAAGAGGATCCAAAAGTACAAATAGTTTGACCATAACTACAATTTTAACAAAAATCAACATGCCACAAGCCGATATAAATAACAATATATACAACATCCAAAAATATCTCAAATTTGTAATTGAGAACTCCACTTGGCTACTCAAATCCCATCCGTCATCGGCGCCTTATCTGTAAAACGTTTGGGGGAGAGGAGTGGGCAAAATAACTAGCTCAGTAAGAATGCCCTAACCCACCTAGGCATCAACCTGACACTAACTTACATGATATGCAACTACGATGTCAATGCTCTACATGACATATTCCATGTTTTCATGCCAAGTTAACTCAATGTAACTCATATACATATGCATTTGAAACATTCATCATGCTTAACAATTAAACATATAAGCATCTTTTAATTAAATATCTTCCTCGGTCATAATTTGATACATAGACTTGATTGGTCAACTCCGATGATCATGTAATGTTGAACAACATCCGACGACACTCGTATAATTAGGCAACTCCGATGATCATTTATTCATGATAATATATTGGTCTTGCCCTTGTGATTGGACAAATCCGACGATCACGAAATATTGGACTACTACGATTTCTAGGCATTTGCCTTGGTAAGATTGGACAACTCCGATGGTCATACCTTGGTGGATAATTTCACCACTTCCATAGCATGGTTGGACAACTCCGAACCCATTTATGGCTCACTTGGACAATTCTCCGATATACATATATACATGCACATATGACATATAGCATATTTCTCATGCTCTCCTATATACATTCATGCGTTATATAATTCTAACATGCATCATACCTTCATACACCACATATAATCACATATATGCTCAAAATCATATATACAATTCACGTATGCATATAATTTATCATATTTCCAAACACGCTAATAATTCCATGGATTCAACATATATACATTTGCAAACATCATATATCACAATATGAACATTATAAACATGTATAATTCACAATGAAAGAGGGAAAGACAAAATCATTCAATCCCCACCATTCTCCGATACATGCTAATACAACCAACTCATTTTCAAACTCACTAAAACCTAGGAATCCATGAATAAGAGGGAAGAAATATCCCTACCTCAAGCTTAAAGCTTTTATATAGCAAAACCCTAGAATTCCTCCGAGCTTCACCTTGCCAAAATCTAACTTTGTTCGGTTCAAACCGGAGCCTTTAACCCGTAGAACAAGTTGTCTTTCTTCGGGAACCTCCAAATTCAAGCCTAAGGTCTCCTAAATGAAGAGAGAATGAGAATAGATGAAAAGAATGGAGAGAGAAGTATTAGGCCGGCTGTCTCAACCTTTCAAATGGATGGAATTCCATCCACACAGATAGTTATAATATCTTGGGTACGAAATGACCAAAATGCCCCCGGACCACTTAACATACCTTCCCGACCTCCGTTTTTGATTTCGAAAGCGACTACAGTTCTGAAATTGATTCCTTAACTCTTTCAGCATTTCATCTAGTTTAAAACCAAAAATAAATTTTTCTCAAAAAAAAATCGAATTCTCAGGCCCACCCGACCCACGTCCTTGGCCTTAGGGACTCGAAAATCTCAAATTTCACCAAACGCTCCCAAAACTTTTTCAAACCTCTAAACAAGTTCCCACACATGTGTAATCACCTGCGGGGTGGATTGCCGGGGCATATCAGGATTGCTGTCAGGGCATGCCAAGATTGCTCAATCCCACATCGCCTGGGTGTGGAGAAGGGGATGTGCTTATATGTAGTGTGTTCTTTCCAAATGGTATGAGGCCTTTTAGGGTAAAACCCAAAAGTAAAACCATGCGGGCTTAGGCCCAAAGTGGACAATATCATACCATGTGTTGGAACGGGGTATTACAGTTGGTATCAAAGTCAGACCTAGCCGAAAGTGTGTCGACGAGGATGTCAGGCCTCATAGGGGCTGAATTGTAATCACCCGCAGGGTGAATTACCGAGGCATGTCAAGATTGCTGTCGGGGCATGTCAGGATTGCTACTGGGGCATGTCAGGATTGCTTAATCCCACATCGCCTTGGTGTGGAGAAGGGGATGTGCTTATATGTAGTGTGTTCTCTCCAAATGGTATGAGGCCTTTTGGGGTAAAACCCAAGAGCAAAATCGTGTGGGCTTAGGCCCAAAGCGGACAATATCATACTGTCAGTTGGAGCAAGGTATTACAACATATTTCCCAGATTTAAAAAATGCATAACATCATTAAAAATTCATTTATAACAAAAATGATGAATAAAAAGAAAATTTGACAAAATTGGACCCGGTGTCTACAACCTCCTCACCTTTAAAGAATTTGGTCCTCAAAATTAGAAATATACCTCAAGTACTAAACAACTATAGATAGTTTGAATAGACTTCTTGTTTTTATTCTTATGTAGCCTCCTCGACCCGGTGATGCCTCCAAAGCACTTTAACCAATTGAGTGATTTTGCCCCGAAACACTTGTTCTCTAGAGTTCAAAATTTGAATCGGCCTCTCTTCATACGACACGTCCTCCTCCACCTCAAGATCTGTCTAATCTAACACGTGTGAAGGATCTGGCTCATAATTTCTCAACATTGAAACATAAAAAGTATTTTGTACACTTGATATTTATGGTGGCAATGCCAAACAGTATACAACCTCACCCACATGATCCAATATCTCGAACAGACTGATAAAATGTGGCAATAGCTTACCACTACGCCTAAATCTCATTAAACTATTTTGCAGCAAGACCTTTAGAAAGCCATGGTCTCCTACTTTAAATGCCAAAGGTTGCCGCCTCCTATCGGCGTAACTCTTTTGATGACTTTAAGTGGTAAACAACTACTGCTTTATCACTTTAATCATTTATGTAGTCTCTTGGACTATATCTGGCCCCAAAGCCACTGTCTCACCGACCTCTGTCCAATAAATAGATGATCTACAAGGCCTACCATACAAGGCCTCAAATGGAGCCATCTCGATACTAGCTTGATAGCTATTATTGTATGCAAACTCCACCAATGGAAGATCATCTAGCTTACTCACTGATGTTGGATACCCATTTGAGGTCAAACGAAGCCAAGAAGGCAATGCTATTGTATCATAGAATGGTTTATGATGTTTTCACACCAAATCAAGCCCTTTATGGATATATGCTTTTATTGCTCGGAAGGGAGAATAAAGAGGAAGATATTCAAAAAGTGGTTAAGCACATGGAAGAATTATGTGATTTAAACCCGCAAATTATTTCATCTATGCTTGTTAAGAGTGGATGATATAGTCATACGACTAAAATGTTGAGATTGGCTATTATGTAGGGATACACTTTGAACCATGAGAACTTATTATCTATTTTAAGTTCGTATAGTTTGTCGTTAAGGCACTTAGAAGCACAGGAATTACTAGAATTTTTGAAGGAACATGGACTCGTATCCCATAAATCAATAAGTAAAGCTCTGTTGTTATTCTTTGCAATTCAGGCTCATCAATTAGATGCTGCTTTGGATGAATACAGTAAATGTAGGGAAATGTGTAATCCCCTACTCCAAACCATTCTACGATATTGTCCGCTTTGGGCCATAGCCCGCACGATTTTGCTCTTCGGTTTTACCCCCAAAAGGCCTTATACCATTTGAAGAGAACATACTACATAGAAACACATCCCCTTCTCTATACCTGGGCGATGTGGGATTGAGCACCCTATATCCTGTCAGTGTGGTAGCTCACCCAGTGTCTATTCTTTGCACCCGCCCACATCACACCCATCTAGAAAGATTACTACAAAATGAGTTCATTTGGTGAAAGCTTCGCCATATACGAGTCCCTTATTAAGTGCTGTGAGCAGAGTGAACCATTTGCTAAAGCTTCTCAGTATGCTTACCATGTGTTTGATTTTTCGTTTGAGTGTGCAATTTTAGTTGCAGGACCGTAGAACCGAACCGAATCGGTTCTTCATGGTTCAGTTTGGTCCGATTCCACTAGTCTTCACAGTTCGGTTCGGTTCTATTTTTAGTGGAACCGAACCGTTCGATTCGATTCCAAAATTTTTCAAAATCGGACCAAACCGGGCCGTGTGCACCCCTACTAAATACCTTTGAAAGAAAGGTAAAAAGAGGGCAAGGCATTGCTGCTGTGCATGTATTCTTGCACAGCGAACATGCCTTGCCACGACTGTAGAGTTTTGACTCTACTATTTATTTATTATGAAACACGACATTTTTTCCTCGATATGGGACCAAGTCCTTTCTTTTTTTGACAGTAAAGTACTATTTCAGAATGCACTTTTTATTGCGGGATCTTTCCATGTTTGGAAAGTAAAAAGGTACATTGTCAAAAAAGAATATTCTAATTCTAATATGTCAGAATTCAAACGTAATACCCTTTTAAATGGGTTGCATTCCAAGGCTTGCAAATTGCTTTTGCATCGCTAACTCTGCAAAGCTTGTATGCGCCTTTTTTCAATTACTTTAGTGATTTCATATCGGCCTTCCCACTTTGCTGTGAATTTTCCAGCATTTCGCTCCTTTATATTTTCAGTGACTCTTCATAGCACCCAGTCTCTAAGGCTAAACGCTCAATGTTTCACCTTCTTAACAATACTATTCTTGATCATCCTCTAATTGGACACAAGCATTATCTGAGCTACCTCCCTTTTTTTTTCCCAGAGATCCAGATTTTGTTCAAGCAATTTATCATTAAACCCCTTTCTACCACCTCTGTTCTGATTATTGGGATATACAGCTCGATTGGTATTACTGCTTTGGATCCGTAGGCCAGGAAGAATGGACTCTCTTTGGTCGGTAGCCTGGGCATCATTCGATAAGCCCAAAGTACTTTAAGTAGCTTGTATAGTCACCTACCTTTTTAGTCCTTCAGATTTTTTTGAATACATTCAAAGATGGTACGATTGGTTGTTTCTGCTTTGCCGTTCCCTTGATGAGAACTTCTTGTTGATTCCATGCTTCCTGAAGAATTTCTCGATTGACCGATTGTCAAAGTTTGTGGCATTATCCATGATAATGGATTTTGGCAAATCAAATCGGCAGATGATGTTACTCTAGATGAACTTTTTCACTTGCACGTGGGTGATTGTTGTGTAAGTTTCTGCTTCAACCTATTTTGTGAAGTAATCGGTGGTTAAGAGGACGTATTTTTTATTATTAACAGCTTTTGGAAGAGGTCCCACTGAATCCATCCCCCACTTAATGAATGGCCATGGACTGGCCATGGTGGTAAGATATTTTTGGGGCTAATAGGGTACTCTTACATGTCGCTAGCATCTATCATATTTCTTAGTGTGTTTTTCGGCTTCTCTAACCATGTATGGCTAGAAGTACCCTTAGGTAATAGCCTTATGGGCCAGCGATCGTCCTCCTGAATATTCTCCACATATGCCTTCGTGAATTCTAGAAAGAATCTCTTTTGCTTCAGCAGGTGCCACACACTCAGGTACGGTCCTGAGAATGACCTCTTATACAGATGCCCGTTGATTATGGAATATCTGGAAGAATTCATTCTAACTTTTCATGCCTCTTCTTTTGAATCTAGTAATACTCTGTTGACAAGGTAAGCCTTGATAGGATCCATCTAGTTGGGTTTGTTCTTTATGACCAACACCTCTTTCTGGACATAGATGCTAGACATTTGCAAAGAGTCGATCGGTGCTATCCTGATCAGGTTTGACTGAGCTATCGAAGCTAAACACGCTAGCCTATCAGCTTTCAGGTTCAGATCTCTTGAAATTTGAGACACCTTGACTTGGTCAAATTATTTGAGCTCTCTTTCCACCAAGTCTTTGTAGGTTTTTATGCGATCATCTTTTGGTGAATAATCCCCACTAACCTGTTTAACGATTAGTTGAGAATCACTAAAAACTTGCAAGTTTTTTACGTAAGTGTTTGTGTCAGTCTTAGGCTTGCTAACAGGGCCTCGTACTCAGCTTCATTGTTTGATACGAGGAACTATAGATGGATTGCTTGTTGTAAAGTAATTCCATTAGGAGTCTGGATTTCCACTCCAATTCTCGATCCTACCTGTGTCGATGATCCGTCGACATAGATCTCCATTCAGGCTGAACTGAAGCTTTTAGTTCTTCATCACTCTCTGGCTCATACTCAAATAAAAAGTTTGCAACTGCCTGTCTTTTAAATACGGTTTGAGGTTCGTAGGTTATATCATAGACGCCTAATTCAATCGCCCACTTGGTGATTCTTCCCGACTAATCAGGTTTATAAAGAATTGCACTGATTGGGAATTTGGTAGGGACAATGATTGGGTGAGCCTCGAATAATGCCTAAGTTTTCTCTTTGCTTGGACTAATGCTAACACAATCTTTTCCATCTTTGAGTACCTCTGTTCTGCCTCAGTCATGGTCTTACTTGAGTAGAACACTAGGTTCTACTTTTTGCCAAGCTCTCTGAACAAGATTGCACTGGTTGCTGTTCGAGATATTGCAAGGTACAGATACAGAGGTTCTCCTACCTTAGGTGTTGAGAGCGTTGGCAATTGAATTAAGTATTACTTGAGTTTTATTAGTGTTTCGTTCTGTTCAGCTCCTCATACCTCTTTTCCCTTTGCCTTGAAGGTATCAAAAAATGGCTTACATTTGTCAGAGAATCGAGAAATGAATCTCCTCAGAGTGGTGACAAGCCCTATTAGGATCTAAATATCCCTGTGAGTTTTTGGTTCTTCGTTCTGAAGGAAGGCCTTGACTTGAACTAGGCTTGCTTTTATCCCTATTTGGTTTACTATATGCCCTAGGAACTGCCCTAAAGAAACCGTAATGGAACATTTTGATAGGTTCAGTTTCATGTTATGGTTTCACACGGTGTCAAATACCTCCTGCAAATGTGTCAAGTGTTCTTCCTTTTTAAGACTCTTTACCACCATGTCATCTATAAAGGCCTCAACTGTTTGGCCTTTTAGATTTTTAAAGACTTTGTTAATCAGTCGCTGGTAAGTGGCTCCAACATTCTTCAGGCTGAACGGCATTACTTTGTAACAGTAGATTCCATTTTCAGTGATGAACGATTTTTTTTCCTGATCGTCTCAGTTCATCAAAATCTAATTGTATTCAAAGTATGTATCAAGGAATGTTAATCGCTCATATCTAGTTGTGGCATCGATATTTAGAAGACAGAAACTATCTTTGAGGCAAGCCTTGTTTAGATTGGTAAAGTCTATACAGATCCACCACTTGTCATTCTTTTTTTTAGATTACTATCACATTTGAGAGCTAGTCCGGGAATTGAACTTCTCTGATGAAACTTGCCTGGAGGAGGAGATCTATTTTCGCTACTATAATCTAATTTTTCTCTGGAGCGAATCGCTTTTGCCTTTGTTTCACTAGTGGGTAGCTCGGATTAATGTAAAGTGCATGGTATGATACAGACGGATCAATGTCAACTATGTCTGTGTGATCCCAGGCGAAAACATCGACATTTTCCCTTAGTAATTATATTAACTACATTTTGTCTTTCTGGCATAGAGAGGTCCCTAGATTTATGGGATCTTTGCCGGGAACAATCTTTACCTCCTTGAACGGTTCCTCGGCCGGCTTCTTTTTTTCTTACTCTTGTGAAACGCCCTTTGGTAGAGAATTCTGTAATTGCTATTTAGCCTGTTCATTCTTGGCCATCTTTCCTTTTAGCATAAGAGCATAACATTTCTTAGCAGCTACTTGGTCTCCCAAGATGTCGATTGTACCTCTTCCATTCGGTGCGATACACCTCATTAGCTGATGGAGTGTCGACAGGATCCCTTGCATCCTGTGTATGCAACCTCTTCTCGTTATCATGTTGTATGAAGAGTTAAAATCAACAATGACGAAGGTTTTAGTCAAGGTCCTAGTTGTTGTTGTTACTGGGAGTTCCACCACCCCAGTTGGAATCACTTGTTTGTCGTCGAACCCTATCAATGGCTCGACAGTGGGCTTGACGTGTTTTGCCTCCAGGCCCATCTGCTAGAAGGCCAACAGGGTAAGGACGTTTGCACTGCTTCTGGCGTCCTCCAATACTCTCTTTACTTCACAATTGGAGATAATGAGGCTAATCACAAATGGGCCCTCATGTGGCATTTGAATTTTGCTCATGTCTTCATCTGTGAAGATGATTGACACGTTAGCCTAACGGTTATGCACCAAGTGGATTTCTCTAATCCTTTGAAATTTCTAAGCATTCTGGAGGTGTGACTGCCTTCCGAACTCGCTTTCTCGATCTGAGGCTGGTCAACCATGAATAGCATTGATAACACGAACGGGAGCAAGATTCTACTATTTATTTACTTTTTGTTAAGATTGGTATAAGGGTTTGACTTGTTCTTCCCGAATGGCATACTCTGACAATCCACACTTAGCGATTAGAGCCTCCATTTGTTGTCTCAAGCTTCTGCACTCATTGGTGGTATAACCGAAGTCATTGTGGAGAAAATAATGTTTGGTCTTGTCCCTCTATTCTGTGAGTTGCCTGATGGTTGGAGGTGTGCTTTTCACCAAAGATCTGTGGAAGCTTTTTATTGGAGAGATTGTTATCTTAAAAGCTTCTACTACTGCAGTTTGATCACACTGATCTATCATTGACATCTCCAAATTGAAACTAGTTAGGAAAGATTTCAACGTCTCTCCTTTAACTTGCCTCATGGTGAATAATGAGGAGATTGTCCTCTTCCATTCATGGTTCCCAGCGTACTGGGCCATGAACAGTTTGCATAACATTACAAAATTTGGGATCGAACAAGGCAGTTGTTGTGTAAACCAGAGTAATGTTGATTCTGCTAGACTAGATTTAAGAAATTTGCACATAAGCACATCATTTTTGGCATCCAGAGTCATCTTTTGTTAGTATTGGTAGATATGTTCCACCGAATCTGTCTTTCCATCGAAGGTGGCGAAAGTTGGTAGGGTGAACCTTCTTAGCCTTTCAATTATAGTTATATTCTCCGTGAAGGGAAACTCGGTCATCTTAGTGGCAACGAGTGCTTGGTTAGCTCGATAGCAAGACCAGACACCTTTCAGTTCATCGATCTCCCACTATATCGGGGCCCTTCGCTCTGGGTAAAACTGCGCTAGATTGCCCTGATCTTCGTTGGGTCTGCCAAAATGAGGGTTTCTGCCTGCTGGCTGGTTGTGATGAGAGGCACTCAACGATTGGTTGCTTGATCCGACCCCTTCATTCCTCTATCACCCAGGATCTCTTACGTTCTCAACGTGTTCGACCCTTGCTTGGAGATCGGCGATCTATTGACACAGATGTTTGTTTTGAGGGTTAACTGCTGAACGCTTGGATATGCTAGAGGATCCTGGATGTTTGGCTGTGTAGGCAGCACTCCTTTTTTATTCCTCGAGGGTCTGTCTAAATCTGCTACATCGTAAGTATTCTTCCTCGTGTCCACCATAGTTGTAAGTTTTTTTAGTTTTGCGAACAAAAAATGATCAAACGTTTTCCCACAGACAGAATATTTTAGAGAGAAATTCAAGAGGCGATCCCCTTTATTCATCCTTTTAGGATTCGAATTCCTTTATTTGTAATAATCTTTACTCTCAATGGTTTAAATTCCTATTTGAGCTTGGACTTCATATCGAGGCTGGGCCATTTTAACCTATTAATGGGGCGACTAGGCCCTTTGATTTTCTCGAATCAATCCTTTGGGATTTCTGCTGATACTTGGGTCTAGTCCGTTTGTATACCAATTCGGCCTATTGGACTACGTAAGAATTTTTCCCTCTATATTTACCCTAAAGATATTTGATCTTAAATCGTAGTCAGGTAATTAAATTGATTTATTATTAGAAACAGTGATCGGCGTTGAATGTTATACATCCTATCCTCTTAATTTGCATATTTTATTCTCTTAGTGATAGATTATTTTATGATTTTACTTCGTTTTAGTGTTTTCTGTATTTTCAGGGCCTTAATGATTATTTCAGTTAAAATCATGATTTTGGAATTTTAAAGATGACATGCAAGAAGGTTATATGAAGCCCACAGCAAGTGGATCCATTCAACTCCATATTTTTACTCAAAACAATCCAAGGAAGAGGCCCAAGAGAATTATAACTCCTGAAGGGTATTTTAGGCCTAAAATCCAATTATGCGCGTAATACAATTTTAATCCCGTTTTGAAAAATAGCCCGTAACTCTTATTTTCGAGCGTCAAATTGACTCAATTCCCACATTAATCAGACGAAATTTGATTCTGGATACTTTTGTATTTCACGTAAATTTCGTGAATCGGACTTCTATTAGGTCAAACTCTGGGCCAAAAGTCAGCAGAAAAATCCACCTGATTAAAGCCTGCAGAAAACCCTAATTGTCTCCTAATTAGGTGAGGACTCTTCAGATTATCTTGGTTATTAAAAGTGACGAATTGGGGCTGTATTGAGAAGGCTTGACAGCAGCTTTGAAGAGTTTTTGGAGTGGAGAATCATTGGAAAACAAGGTGTAGCAATACTTTCATGGAGATGATGTCTTTTTCCTCAACCGTTGAAGCTTCTTCTTCTACCATGAGCGACTAGTTCATCCACTAGGGTTTTGATGTAACCCTAACTAAGCATCACTGGTTTGATTGTTTTAATTATTAAGGATTTTTGTATTCATGCATAGATTGTGTAATTTAGAGGATTCTTATTATAGAATTGAGTTACAAAAGTCTTTTAAATTCAGTTTCAATGATTTCTTATCTTGTCTTAGATATTTAGTTGTTATTGTTGAACTCAATCTCTCTTATTTTCTGTGATTATGAGAGCGGTTATTATACAATGATTTTCATTGAATATATCATTAAAAGCTTTGATGGATTATGCATAAAGAAGATGAACCATACTGCACCCTAGAGTAGAGTAGTTAGGCAGCTAGTCCATACCAATCGAAGATAGTCCATGACTTAGCCTTAATCATATGTTATTTTCTTGATGGATGAAGGTGAGCTTGTAGCCATCGACACCACTTATGCATGGTATGATTCCTCATAGTTAGTTCAATTGGCTATGGATTGTGAAGTTAGCAGTGAAATCAACAACCCTAGATTTATCTCATACTTTCTACACTCCTCAGTTTCTCTTGCTTTTGTTTAATTGCCTCATTAGTTAATTTAGAATTAAAAATTAGAATTTTTTTCTTTTAAATTTAATTAGAATTAATTTCGTATATCTAACTCAGTCAAACCACAGTCCCTAAGGTTCGACACCCCTTTCGATAACCCTATTCTGTAAGAAATTTGTTCTATTGCGAAGTGTGGTAATTTAATTGATACACTCATCACACACGATTGAACAGTTCTGAAAATCATATTATAAATTTTAGAAAGAAAAAATATATATAAAACTCTTAGCAAAAATCATTCAAGCAATGGCATATGACATAGAGTTCAAATTTTCAATCCGTTTTCTCTTTTCTTTTTCTTTCTTGTTCTCCTTTTCTCAGTTTCTAGATCCAATTGGGGTTTGGTTCTGTGGGGTTGCCAATATTTATGATCCACGCTTTTAACTCCATTCAATCTTATGAGTTACCAAAAAATTAAAAGTCAATTGGATCCACCCCTACAAGTTTCCCTTAGAAAGATTCTTGCTTTATTTGAATGATAATATAGCTACCAAATATATATATGGTGACAACAACACATTTCTAATGAGCTTGAGCTTCCATTTATTCCTTTGTATGAGGGGGGTGTATATATATATATATACACAACAGCCGTAACTAAGAATGAAAGAAATTTCTTAAACTGTGAATAGTTGAATAAATATTGAATATTAGGATTCGAAATTTGTAAATTAATACTAACCCTATTGAGTTTTGTAACTTTATATATGTTCAATTTGGAGAGAGAAAGCTTCAAGAATATAAAATGGTAGAATTTGAAATTTACAGTAGCACGTGAGTTGGAGGAAAAGATAACCCACTTTGGACAAAAATTAAGAGACCCCCCTCTATTTTCTAATTTTCTCAAATTTCCCATTCACTCTTGTAAAGGATACATATGTCATTTACAAATAGTTTTTTAGGAATTTATTTTATAAAATAAAAGGACATTTTGATAGTTTCAAATTCAAACTGATAGAGCCGTTTAAACTTATTCTTATATGAGAGAAATTGATACTAAGTGAGAATTTTTGAAACTTAAAGTTTTATGAGAATTGTGGCCACTCACTGGCTAGTGAATAGATCCTTTTTACACAATGTGCAAATCAGTTGCTTAATTAAAATTGGAACTCATTCTTTCTTCACAAATGAACCCGAATCTTCTCTAGTCTCATTTTCATCTCTCATCTGTCTTGTGTTGTTTGTACATCGTCAATTCAATAACTTTACTTCATTTATATGTAATAATATATATGCAACTACTGCATGTTGTTTCATGGTGTAGTGTGTTGCACTACCGATAAACTATTGAACAACTTCACAAATAAATGGTTCATTTTGAGCTGTTGTTATACACAACCATGAAAAAAAAAAATTTGAGTAACACACAAATTTATGCTGGACCTCACGCTAACACAGAATAGAATAATATGCAAACACAATACATTTCACTAGGTATATATTTTTAGTCACATGAAAACAAGCATTACAATTAAACTATGATTTTTTTCTTTATTATTGTAAATTGATATTAATTACAAATTAGAAGTAAAAAGTATAGTTAGTATTTTAATAAAAAATAACATTAAAGTCATTTACAAGAAAAGACAATATTGGTAAAAAATAATAATATTAGTAATAAAATTGAAAATATTTGTTAAAAGTAAGGCTTTGTGATATTTAAAACTTACAAGTAAAATTCACTAGTATTTTTTTTCCGTTCCTATATACATATATAGTTGAATATATGAAGGTCTCAATCACACTATGCAGCCTTGGTATGAAAATAAGGGAGAAAATAAATGACTATATATCTATATTATATTTAAGCTTGTCCAAAATGTATTTTTATCTAAGGTCTAAAATTATTCTATCTAATTATATAACGGTGGCCTTTACTATCAACTACAGATTGATTGAAATTGAAACCATTTAGGTTGAAAGCCATAGTACTGATACCTAAAGCAAAGCAGTGAATCAGATACCTACCAGGCCAAGTAACTCGTGCTACTTTGAAATCCAATGGTGTTTTTCATAACAGTCAAGGGGTTGGTTTACTTTTGGGCATGCTTCATTTGCTTTGCTCTTTTTCTTCGGATACATTTGGCATGGTACTCGAACGCTATTCAGAAATGTTTTTGCCAGTATTGACCCAGATTTGGACGAGTACATTATAGTGTGTGTGTGTCTGTATATGTAGTAACCCTTGTGGACGGGTGTGAGTGGGCGGGTGCGAAGACAAACACTGGGCTGAGCTACCACACTGACAGGGTGCAGGGTACTCAATCCCACATCGCCTGGGTGTGGAAAAGGGGATGTGCTTATATGTAGTATGTTCTCTTCAAATGGTATGAGGTCTTTTGGGGTAAACCCAAGAGCAAAACCGTGCGGGCTCAGGCCCAAAGCGGACAATATCATACCATGTGTTGGAACGGGGTATTACAGTTGGTATCAGAGCCTGAACCCAGCCGGAAGAAGTGTGCCGACGAGGACGTCGGGCCTCGTAGGGGGGTGGATTGTAGTAACCCTTGTGGACGGGTGTGAGTGGGCGGGTGCGAAGACAAACACTGGGCTAAGCTACCACACTGACAGGGTGCAGGGTACTCAATCCCACATCGCCTGAGTGTGGAAAAGGGGATGTGCTTATATGTAGTATGTTCTCTTCAAATGGTATGAGGCCTTTTGGGGTAAACCCAAGAGCAAAACCGTGCGGGCTCAGGCCCAAAGCGGACAATATCATACCATGTGTTGGAGCGGGGTATTACAGTATATATATATATATATATATATAAAGCTCTCAATCACACTAGGCAGCCTTGGTATGAAAACAAGGTAGAAAATATAAATGACCTATTCAGTGTTCCAATTAATTAGAATGGCCATATAAATGCTATTATACAGTGATATAGGTGTAATATAAGTTTTGTCAACAACCGACCTTAGCTCAGTTGGTAGAGCGGAGGACTGTAGTTGGTGATTTCCTTTCAGACATCCTTAGGTCGCTGGTTCGAATCCGGCAGGTCGGATGTTTTGTTTGTGTATTTGACTTTTCAAAGTTTGTCCTTTACATTAAATTTGGAGAACACTTTAAATACTCGTACTCGTAAACAAACCAAAATGTAGGACCCACCTTTTTACTTTAATTTTGATACTTCACTTAACTCCATTATTTATCCTATATTAAATATCTATTTTCTTAAAAAGTTAAAACTTGTGTCATTCTCCGAATCTTCTTCTCATTACTAGCTAGTTTATCAAGTGATTTTTTCAGTCATAAGTATTAATTATATTTGATCTTAAATCGTAGTAGTCAGGTAATTAAATTGATTTATTATTGCAAGTAGCTCCGAAAATCATATTATAAATTTTAGAAAGGAAAAAAAGAAGAGAAAAAACTCTTAGCAAAAAATCGCACATAGATTTCAAATTTTCAATCTGTTTTCTCTTTTTTTTTTTTTCCCTCAATTTCTGTATCCAATTGGGGTTTGGTTCTATTGGCTTGCCAATGTTTATGATCCACCCTTTCAACTCCACTGAATCTTATGAGTTGCCAAAAAAAATTAAAAGTCAATTAATTGGACCCACCCTTACAAGTTCTCCTTAGAAATATTCTTGCTTTATTTGAATGAGAATATATATATATATATATATATGGTGAGAATAACACATTTCTAGTGAGCTTGATCTTCCAATTATTCCTTTGTAATTTGTGGATCACTAACTAAACAACTGCCACTACATTGTGAGAATCCATCTCTTTTTTTATGCTCCCAAGTTTGGTCTGAAACAAACAAGAGCCCTTCCCATCAACTTTCCATCCTAGAGAGGAAAAAAGAATAAAGCAATGACAAGTTCTCTTTCCTTCGTCCTCTTCCCCATCCTTGTTATACTCTTTACTGTACCCAGGCGCATGATAGCCCTAGACCCCGTCTGCCGGACCAAGTGCGGCTCATTAGAAGTCAAGTACCCGATAGGCAGTGGCTGTGGCTGCGGCTCACCACGGTTCCACCCATACGTGACCTGCACACCCCGCGGCGACCAGCTCCTCCTCACCACCCACACCGGCTCTTACCCCATAACCTCCATATCCTACACCACCTCCACCTTAACCATCACCCCACCCTCCATGTCCACTTGCATCACCATGCAACCCACCAAAACCAAACTGGGCCTGGACTGGGCCAGCCCATTCCAACTCGGCCCATCAACTTTCATCCTCTTATCCTGCCCACCACCCACCTCCTCCCTCACCATCAAGGGCACACTCATCTGTGATCCATCCTCCTCCTACCTCTGTGCGTCAATTTACACGTGTCCAGCCGTCGTCAGCATCGGATTACCTCTGTTTCCGCCGACAAACACGTGCTGTATCTACTCTCCGGCGAGTCTCAATACGAAGGATGAATTAGACCTCAATGCCCTGAAGTGTTCAGGGTATGCATCTATAGTGTCGCTAGGCAAGGTATCGTATTAATCATCATCTATTCTAAAAGTTTACGTTGTTAGAGATTGTATAACTTAATTGTTTGTATTGTCTTTGTCTTGTAATAGATACCAACGGACCCGAGCCAGTGGGAATACGGGGTGGCATTGAAGTACACACTGGGAGGGTGGGATAGTTACAATACTGCCACCCGTTGTCATGATTGCGAGATGAGTGATGGGGTGTGTGGGTATGCCCCTCCTGGTAATTCTTTTGTATGTGTTTGTATGGATGGTTTCAATACAAGTACAGATTGTTACAACTACAATCGGGTCCAAGGGATCATTTTCAGCTCCACTTCTCAATCTACTTGTAAGTCACTCTCTCTATCTCTCTCTTTTTTTTTCTTCTAAAATTTTCTTAGAACTTTAATCTGAAATGGTACATGTGCCAGTGATATATATCTTGGACACTAAAAGGCACATTACTGATCCTTTTCTCAAAAGAAAGTTTCTTTTTCGCATTGGTGTGGTCCATGCTTTTGTGTACATTTGTAATTAAATTAAAAGCATCTTTATTAGGTGAGAGACATACTTAAATAATTATCTTACTTACAAAAAGAGAGAGAGAGAGAGAGAGACATACTTAAATATTGTTTTCTTTTTGTTAGATGAACTAGTTAACAAAGTATAGGTAAAATGAAAAGTAGTTTTGAAGATATAATTTGAATTTGAGTTTGTCATTTGATGGTTTGCAGGGAAATTCTGGTTGGGGCTTTTGGCTGGTCTCATTTTATGCATAACATGCTGAGAGAGAGAGAGAGAGAGTACTCTTTCACTTTTAATTTTTTCTTTAATATGTTGGCATCTCTTCTCAAGTTCCTCAAGAAATATAAACCACTTGTGCTGGTATACAAAAAGAAGAGAAGAATGAGAATTTTTATTAATAAAAGAGTGATATATGGAATAAAGGTGATTATGCAAGAGCATCTTCTGTGTGTGCAGGAATTGATCCTGTCCCCGTAGTATGTGTTCCATCGTCGGGTCAAAATTAAAGTTCCGGTCTGGTTGATCAGATGGACACTTCTTACTCTTTAGTGTTTACAGTGCTATAGTACTAAGTCTTAGTAGTACTAAGACTTCTTAATCTTTAGTGTTCAGATGGATAGGGTTATTTAGAAAAAAGATATTATGAGAAGCTCTCATTGAACTTGCACCCTCCTTACACTTATTTTGGATAATATATTTAACATTATGTTACTTACTATTTTAATTTTATCCTAAATCACTTAGAATTTTTTATACTATTTTTTAAATCATCTACGACTAGAATTTTTTGTCTCCTAAATTTACTTAGTTTCCAAAATTATATGGCTATAAATAGACCTTTATTTATTATTGACAATTCAATACAATCTTCCTATATTTCTAATTAACTTGGTATTAGAGCGAACCGATCCTCGGTAAAGTTTTTTCAATCCATTACTATCACCGTCGGGGATGGCATCATTGGCTTCATCCCCAGCGAACAAGTCAAATCGTTGTGTAAATATCACCATCAATCAGCCATAGTCTCCCTACTGCGTTTTTGTGCGCCTCCAATAGTAATTACATGATTTTGTGATTGATCACTGCACTTCCTTGCGCCCTCCAATGGTAATCACACGTATCTGTGATTGATTACAACACTTGCATGTGCCTCCTGTGGTAATCACACACCTCTGTGATTGACCACAACACTTGCATGTGCCTCTTGTAGTAATCACACGCCTCCGTCATTGACCACAACACTTGCATGTGTCTCATGTAGTAATCACACGCCTCCTTGATTGGCCACTAACGCACTTCCGCACACCTACCAGTGGTAATCACATGCCTCTAAGCTTCCATGCGCCACTAACACGCTTCCATGCGCCTTCAGAAGTCATCGCGTGCTTCTATGCGCCACTAACACGCTTCCATGTGCCTTCAGAAGTCATCATGCACTTTCATGCGCTGCCATCGTGCCTTCAATTGTAGTCATACTACTCTTCCATGTGCTTCAACATGTCGGATCTTCACAGCACTTTCATGCGCCTCCAGTAGTAGTCATACTACGCTTTCATGCGCCTCAACATGTCGAATCTTCACAGCTCTGCCATTACTTTCATGATTATATATCTAAACTCAAGTTAGTTTCACATCTTAAGTTTGAGGGAACCTGTTAGATAATATATTTAATATTATGTTACTTACTTACTATTTTGGTTTTATCCTAAACCACTTAGAATTTCTTATACATTTTCCTAGACTATCTAAAACTAGAATTTTTTATCTCCTAAATTTATCTAACCTCCAAAATTATGTACTTCTTTATATATAATTGAAAACTCAATATCAAGGCAATTCAATACAACCTTTCTATATTTCTAATACTACCTACCAGGAGTCATGACCAGAGATATAAAGTCTCTTTGTCTGGGTTGAAATAATTTTTTGAGATACCTTCAAAGTCAAATAAATTTTTTAATTCAATAGTTAAATAATGACGAGGCTCACTTGATATCATTATTCTTTGGATAAAATACCGCCATGAATTCTGGGTAATGGATTAAATGTTAAGACTTTGACAAGAGAACTAGGTCACTTCAAGCCCATTTACCAAAATAGACAAGGCAGAAATATGGTTTCCCTACAAAGCCCAGAAGCCAGAAGAGCATAAATTAAAGTTGTTGATCAAACTAGTTTGTCACGAAGAGGACTGCATAAATATCATCCACCACTTTGTCAAGTTGAAATTCCAATGATGTCCTGTCTTGGCAAGTTTCTCCTAGTGGAAAGTTCCAAGTACTGGCTTGAGCACTGTTTTTTTTACCACAAAGCAGGCCCCCTTCTGAAGGGCTTAATTTACCCATTTTGCTAGCATAGCATGTGCTGGGATTTATGTACAGCTAAAAATTGTGGTTTTCAGCAATAAGCAATTCAGTCCTTTTTTGTTTATTTGTGGTTGCAACTGACTATTAGCAACACAACTGAACCTTGGTTTCCACTGAATGCTGTGAAAATGAACAAAAAAAAATCGATCAAACATCAGCAAAGACACACAGGTTTAGAATGTTCACTCAAAAAATCTGGGCTCCGTCTTCGGCATTGGAAAATTTCACTACGATGAAAAAAACGGCACAACATTACAGAAAATTCAGAACAAATATATAAGCACCTCTACAGTTACATAACATGTGCAGAAATGACCAAAATACCCTCCAAAAATCAGAGAGTTGGGTTAAGGTGTCAGCAATATCATGCTCCACATTTTCCATCACCGAAATCCCACACAACCTGAGCACACAAATTCAGAATTCTCCTTTTCATTTGGTTTTTCTGTCTGTGGCATGATAGGGTGTACGTGCGGGGGGTGCTCTGTTTGCATATATCTCATTCCAAAACATAATGTATCAACAATACCAAAAGTTTCTTAATGCAACATTGCAAAAAAATTACATCACGACTATAGGTTCAAATGATCAAGAGTATACATAATATAACAGAGGCACAACATACCCGATATAAGTGATATTTCTTTAAAAAAAAAAAAAGGGCTGATCTCCCATGCGCTTTACTAGTCAATAATATCTGATCTTTTGCAGATTAAAGAATAGAAAAATGCTTCAAATGTTCTTTTGCAAAGTCAAACCAAATTAAATTATACCAATCTAGCAACGTTTCCTCAGTGCTGATGGAATATTTGTATATTCTGTATACATTATCATAAATATTTCCTGATCACAAACTTGAGCCTGCACCAGCAGCTGTACTCCAACTCCAGGCAAGACTGATGAATCAAAAAACCCTGATTGACTTCCACTGTTTTCTCTAAATGTTTTAGTCTGCCTTGCAGCTGTTGCTGTTATTTTCATGCTTAGGAGGAGGTAGAGATTCAACAAGGAATGACTTCATGTGTTTGTAGAGCTCTTTCGGCCTCTCCATATTGATAGCGTGTCCTACGTCCTTTATAACTACTAGTTGAGCATCCTCACCTAGATGCCTATGAATAATAAAACAAACAATAAATCTTGAGAGCGAAAATGGTAAAGGCCCTGGTTAGGTGCTATAAACAATGATCAAAAGATGTCAAAATGTAAGAAGACATGCTTTTCAAACGGTTCCTAATTGTCTTTCCTTTACTCCATCTTCTTGGTAATGGAAAGCAGTATCAATGACATTGAATCGTAAGATATGCGACTTGGATTTCTAAAATGCAATAATATAATTAGACTAATAAAGTCCTTCAGATTGACCTTTTTAATCTGTGTGCCAATTCCAACGGGAATACTTGATCTTGTTCTCCCCAAATTATTAGTGTGGGCTGCATCGAGGAGTTATGCCATCAAGGAGACTTGTCAAACTAAGAACTAGGAAATATAACTATGATAAAATGATATATATAGAAGAACCTGGGTAATCTTGGGAAGATCAGAGAGTTTTCTGTCATTGTGTAATGAATGCATCAATTCTCTTCTTTCTTGAAGATATTCTGTACACATCACCTGTCCGCAAACCAAATTCACAAACCAATCAGAGGCAGCTGAGGGATACATACCCCACTTGCTCAAATCAATAAATAAGTATCATCAACAGATAACATGATAGCTAATGATACTGCAATCCCCTGACAACAATGAGCATTAGCCCATAGGGCATAGATGTACATCTAACATCATGGATATGTCTGTAGAAACAGTTCAAGGTAAATTTCAAAAGATTACTTGATCTGTAATATCTAGTAATATATAATATGACTTACAAAATATATATATATATATATATAGTGAGATAAAAAATGGCTGAAATCAAATTGGCATCAATATAAGAGATGGAATCCTTTGGTCATGAAGTAGCAAAAATGGAAGGCTAAAAAGAATTGTAAATTGACAAAAAGAAAAAAGAGAGTTCTAACTTGAAGGGATTATAAATCCAAGTTTCTCATATCAACTCCACACACAGGACCTCGAAAGATGACATTATCTGTATTAACTACTCAGTCTTTTCTTAGTGATCTACTATTTTGGCCTGGCAGCAAGATCATTATCAGTAATTTTCTTTCTATGCCCTTCAGGCATGCATCCAACTTCTAATTGCTTCATCAATCTCAATTAATCATAAGTTGTACTAAATTATTCTACATCACATATGTTAGTTACATTCATCCTTTCGAATGTCTCATCTCAATTTTCACTCCCTTGCATGATTACTTGGTCTAATTTGACGCCTAAATGTTGTTTATTAGCAAAAATTAGGTCTAATTTGACGCCTAAATGTTGTTTATTAGCAAAAATTAGGTCTAATTTGACGCCTAAATGTTGTTTATTAGCAAAAATTAAATAACTTGCTTTTATGCTTGTATAGTTTGACAACACATTGTACTTTGATGCTATTGGGAGAATATTCAAGCATAAATGACGATACTAAAAAGTAAACAAAAGCTGATTGATAGCGCATTCATATTTGACCCTAAGTGAACTTTTCTGATCTATTCAGACCCTCTTTGAATGAGTTTGTAAACCATAATATAACATTCTTCCCCTCTTATCCAGCATGGTGCTCCTCTCTGAATTTTAAAATTTGTTATTTAAAATTAAATTTGTGATATCATTTCCTCTCTTTATTTTGCAATTTGCTGATGAGTTTATGCTCACATTCTTGACATTAAAGACCACATTTCTTTAGAAGGCATAGTGGAACATCTAATTGCAAAGGACAATAGCTGAATAGAAGTTATTTACTAGATGATTAGGCTCAAAAACTCTTATAAGTATAGCATGCCCGGCAGAATTAACAAGCTCAAGCATTAACTAAAGTATAAAAGAAATTAGGTATTAGAGACCATAGTATTAGTGACAAAAAAATTCTCTTGCGTTGTTTTTCAATTGGAATGCATCACTTTCAAACAAAGCTAGATACGAATCAGCCAACTCTTTTACGTCACTGCATGAGCAACATCAATTACTAGCATGCTATATCCATAAAGAGAATTAATATGATCAATACTACTATATAGGGGTTGATTACTAAGGTAATATTCCAAATACTCAAAATAAAGTTAAATATAAGAAAATACAAAAACCTAGATTAAATTACAGCCAAATTGCAAACAGTCCTTGTTTTTTCACATCAAGCCCTTCATTAAGGGCTGCAAATGAAAAAAGTTTGTCATGAATAGCTTGGGCATGACTCATATATAACTCAATTCACATTCATTCATTAAGCAAATGAGTTGAACTCGAGTTAGTTTATTAGGCTCATTTATTAAACAAGTCTAAGTTCGAAAAATATTTGCCTTAACTTGCTGTTTTGTATTTTTGACAAGCTTCATACCCATTTATGATAAATAAAGTAATAAATATAATAAAGGTTAAAAGGTTCAAAAGAAATATGTTATAAAAGATTTAAACAATAATATGTTTCATATTCTGCTAAACCGGTCCAAGCTTACACGCCAACAACCCAAGCTGCCCTGAAATCATCACAAGCTTGAGCTGAGCCTATGCACATAATCACATCCGACTCATAAAATATATTGAATCCATATCTGAAATCCAACCCATAAAAAATCAATTTGGATCAGATCTCAAGTAAAGGGATTGGATCAGATCTCGAGTATGAGAAAGTCTTGGATACCCAGGGGTACCGTACCCCCAACCAATGGGGATTTGTTATTCCTTATTATCAAGGGAAATGGAGAGTTTTCATTAGCTAGACCCAGGATATTTTTTTCCGACCTATCCCTTTTCTGCACAAATATATCTAAATTCGATCAGATCCAAGATGAAGCTTTTTGAAAAGATTCATATTGGACTATTTTGAAATTTAGATTCAAAATTATAGTCCAGAGCACAAAGCTTGTGAAAGTGGATTCAGGTCAAACTCGTACTATTTCATACCCTAGCGAATATAATGCCTGGATTACTAATTTTCCGAAAGTTATACCTGAAACCCAAATTTATTCATTTAATGCAATTATAGATTCATGCAATGAAGCAAAAAGTTAATTAAATATCGCTATTTTAGGAGCATTTAAATAACTCAATTCACCAATTTTAGATCAATCAAAACTGTTTATCATATCAATGAAATTAGGCAAATGTGACACTCACATCGATGAAATCATTGAGAAAGCAAGAGGGCATGGTCTTGGGCGGCTTGTAGAAGGAAAGGCGCATCAACTCCCTCATCTTCTCCGGCGTCTGCGGCAACAGAATCGCCATCGCCTCCTCCACACTCGACACCTTAAACATCCCCTCTTCCATATCCTTATCCTCCAAACACACCCCGGCGCATCCTATCACCAACCGGACCACCGCCTCCGGGAACTGCGCCGCCAGGCTGTACGCCACGAAGCCGCCGTAGCTCAGCCCCACCACGCTCATCTTCCCCACCCCGTGCGCCTCCATCGTCCTCATCACGCACCCAGCCTGGAACGACTCGGTCCGCTCCGGCCGAGTCGTGTACGAGTCGCCGAAGAAGACCAGGTCGGGGACGTAGAGGTTGAATTTGGAAATTAATGGGGACACGAAGTCGTTCCATTGCCACATTGCGTTGGCTCCGATTCCGTGGATGATGAGCAGAGTGGGTTTAGTGGGTTTATGTTTTTTGGGGACCCAACAGTGCATAATCGTGCCGTCGCCGAGATCGGTGGTGGTCGATTTCAGGCCGGAGTAGCTGAATGAGTATCTGTAGCACTGATTTCGCGACGACGCGAAGCTGAAACACCTGCCCATTAAATTTGGTCAATATGAAAATTGAGAAATTAATTGAAGATTGAGCAATTCCCTATTGATTCTAGAGATTGACTCTCTGGGATATTTGTGGGATTTGGAAAGGTTAGTGATGAAACTTGGACTATATGGAACTTGACTGAGATTGTAGAAATTATGAGAAGTACGATTACGCGCGGTGGGCATGTAACTATCAGAGCTACTGGAGTTTGTAGAGAGAGAGAGAGAGAGAGAGTGGGGTACGAAGTTGTTGAGATTGGCAATCAGGCGGGGGCCAACTTTCCAACAGAAATACAATTGTTTGTATCTGTCAATGTTTATATCGTTGGTGAACAAAATGGAACAGCGTGACATGACGTTCTCTGTGACCTGAAGCGAATAGGAGCACATTTTCCACGAATCGAGCGGCTATAAATATAGTAAATTACTTGGACCTTCTGGTTGTTCAAAAGTTACAATGCTCGTTTTGTACGACACTTACGAAGTGTGATTTTAAAATTTCGACAATAATTACAAACTGACCGGTGTGTGATAAGGCTTTCTCATCGGTGATGTGTTCTAATCAAAAATAAATATAATTAAATTTAAAATATAATAAATGAGTATAATAAATTTAATTAATCTTATTTTAAATTTAATTTTGTAATTAAAATTGATATGTTCATTTTTTATTAGAACACATCGACAATCAAAAACACTTATGTACACATTCATCAATAGATAAATATTGCCCTTAAAATTTTATGTTAGAACAATTATATTCCGTCCACGATTCAAATCCGGGGCTTGTGAATCATTTTTCTTTTGAACCCAATCTAGAGACAACAAGACTACTTGGCCACCACCGCACTGGTGGGCCCACCACCCATCGTCTCTAGTGCGAGAGTTTAACTTTCGATTCATTATATCTCGACTCATTGATGGTGAGTCAGAAGTGAGTGCAGAGTTAGAGACAACAGGATTGTGGGAACACCGAACACCATTGCACTGGTGGGCCCACCATCCATCGTCTCTAGTTCGAGAGTACGACTCTCGATTCATTACTCATTGATTGTGAGTCAGAAGTGAGTGCGGAGTTAGAGTCAACATGATTGTGGAAACACACCATTGCACTAGTGGACCCACCACCTATCATCTCTAGTTTGAGGGTTTAGTTTTCGATTTATTAAATCTCGATTCTCTGCTTGTGGGTGAGAGTTGAGAGTGGAGTTCATCATGTTAAGTCTACAGTTATATCATTTTTCTTATATTAATAATTACTTTATACACTCTGTTTTAGTTGAGAAGTGAAGATAAAATGGACAGTATTATTTTTAAATCAACATAAATTATATTATACTTAAAAAGGGAGATGAGAGTAATTTATACTTTCTCTTTTAGGATGAACGTAATCTTAAATCTAATCTCACTCATTTCATTCGATGAGATTAAGCAATCATTTACTCTATTCTAAGATTAAAACACTTCATTTTTTTATGAATAAGGACGACCTACTTATTTTTAAAACATTATGTTATATAAACACAATAAGATTTTGTTTTTTAAAAAAAAAATTGAATTTTTATATAATTATGAGTGAGATAAATTTGTTTAATTTCTAAACCAGGTAGAAATAAGTTTACAAAGACATTACATAGAAAATTCGACTTTGAATGGCCTCGAATGCTTATCTTGACTGGTGACCAAGTAGGAATGCTCATTTTGGTCATACATGCCGTGCGTGGCCTTGTCTAAGTCACATTGTCACTTAGAGACCTTCCTCATTTACCTAGAAAAAAAAAAAAAACTCCAGACATCGTCTCAAGTTTTTGTTTATTAGTCAGAGATAATATTTGTATCAAAAATTGCTCTAACACTTTTCGAGATTTGGTTTAACTGACCCGAACACCTCCTTTGTGTCAAAACTACCCTTCTTCTTTACTTTTTTTTTTGTTTTCTTTTTCCTTTTCTCTCTTATCACATTTTCTTTCTCTACCTATTATCCATTTTCCTTCCTCATTTACTGGGATATAAATTTGAAATATTATTTTGTAAATTCTTATTTTATATATATATATAAATATACACAACAATGATATATAAAAAATATATATAATATAATAATATATAAGAATATACAAAATAACATTTTAAATTTATATAACCAGTTAATGAGAGAGGAAAAAGGATAAAAGGTAGAGAGAGATAAAGGTGAGAAGAGAGAAGGAAAAAGAAAAAAGAAAAAAAAAAAAAAAGAGTAAAGAAGGGTAGTTTTGGCATAAATTTGTGTTAGGACCACTTAAACCAAACATCGGAGGGTGTTAGAGCAATTTTTGACACAAGTATTATCTGTGGATAATAAACAAAAACCCAAAGAGGGTGTAAGAGCATTTGTCCCTAAAAAAATTAGAAAAATAAATGACATATTAACTATTATATCATCGCCTTCACTAATAACTGAGTTGAGCAAACTAGGGTTGCAATTCGAACGGGTTAGAGGTACAATTCGAGCTCAACCATACACATCAAATGTTCAATCAAAACTCAATCCTAACCGTAACTACTAAACTCTAGCCCAACCCATCCTTAAATTTTTAAACTCGGGTTGACATTTCGGGTTAGAAAGTCTGGTTAATTCAGATTATCTATATCACCAATCTCCATATTGAAAATTTAAGGTGATCATTAATAAGTTTCACATTAGATTACTCCTAAACACACACAAAATTAAGAGCTTAATGCAAATTTTTAAAAAATTACAAACAAATTTTTAGGAAATTAATTATCCAAAGTGTTAACATACAATAAATTAAGATTTAAACAAAGAAAGTTGAAAAGAAAAAAGTTATCATAATTTGAATATTATATATAATATATTTACAATAAAAAATATGCATAAAAATAATATTACAATTCGGGTTCGGGTTGGACTCGGGCTGTTGGCACCTCAACCCAAGCTCAATCTTAATTAAGTTCGGGTTGAGTTTTTCAACCCAAGCTCAACTCAAATTGTAAAAATAGTTGTCCAAGTCTGTAAAAAATCGGACTGAACTCGAGTTGAGTTCGAATTGCCCTACCCAAGTTGCAGCCTCGAGTAAACTAGTCCGTCGTACATATAGCCTTCTTTTTTGTGTTCACCGGTCAAAGGAAGATTTTGTCAGTCATACGAGTTGATATCGAAGACAAAAACTGTGAGGCCATGCCATGCCATTTCCGAAGATCACATGGCTGGATAACAACATTATCTTCACTGTCAAGGCCATGTCATTTCTGACTACTGAAGTTACTTGAAACTATGCAATGGGGGCAGACTGAACTTCAAGGGATGTATATAGAGGAGCAAACATAAACTGTTCTATTCAAGCGTCACTTCAGTCTGTTACAAAGCTTTTGGCTGCAATTCTGTAGTGTTGATAGGACTACTACCATTGAAATTTGACAATTCTGAATCCAGAAACAAGGAAATGAATAATAGGATTGGTAACTTTCTTGCCAATTCCGGAGCAGTAATGCAAAAAAGACTAGTTCATCCATATGGACAGCTGGTTTCAGGCTCCAATTTGGAAACACAGCTTATGCATCTAGTGATTGGTCCCAAGTAAATGAATCGTTGATTTTGGAAGTGCTTCATTTTGGAAGACCATTACTTTCTGTATAGAAATTGATCACTGCATTGAAGAGTCTTGAACTAGTAGAAGAGAACTGCCTCCTCAGAAATGATCAGCCTGAACCTACTCGATCAACATCTGTGATGCAAATGACTCTGCTTTTCACTATCTGTGACGCAAATGACTCTATTTAGATTTGAAAATATGGAAGATTCTTGTGTTCCTTTCCCCACTTCGATGCCACAGGATTCAAGTTTTGTCAACCCACGTAGTATGAAGAAGCTTATGGTTCATATTTTTCAAGCTTGTTCCTTCTTTAATGTTTCAACCAAAAGTTGCTCTCATTTTAGAGGCCACCTGAGCATAAAAGTGCTGACTCATTTGCAACATAATACTGGAGATTGAATTTGAATAAATATCATTTAACCATATGTTTACAATGTCAAACCTCCATTACATAATTTATAATGAAGACTCAAGGAGAATTTAAAACTTAGAACGTGTAAAATAATGTGTCTTCATGCTATGATCTTGCTGTGCATGCAACTCAGTACTGGTTCAGACAGCGTGCAACAATGTCAAACCTCCATTCCATGCTCACTAATCAAGTTCAGACAGCAAAAGGTCAGTTACTCTTATCGTTTTATTAATATGTCATTGCATCAATTGTTTGGATTTATAGTAAACATCTGCTTGAACTGGAGCAGAAATCTGACTTAAAACAAGGGGGAAAACTCACTGCTTCTCAAACATCAGCAAGAATGTTATCAATGCTCAGCTAATGCAAGAAAATAAGTGTCAGAATGCCGTGATGATAATAAGCGTCCCTGCAACCATGTTAGTGAAACCGCTGGTTTGGCATTTTCTTTGCCAGTTGAGTGAATTTCCGGACCCAGATATTATGTCTCCGAACGTATCAAAACCATCTGCAGATATGCACATTGGCAATAACATGGAGTTTAGCTCTTTTCGCGTCTGTTATGAGATCAAAGTTGGTACATATCATCCACCAAAGAACAGATGGCTATTCCCCATAAATTATACTGCACTCCAGCCTGCTCTCTTTCTCACTCCTTTTTCCTTCATGATTATTTTCACCCTCTCTGCCTCCTCCCACCTCCCTGTAGAGGTGTATAAGTTGGAAAGCGTTATGTAATAACCATCATTTCCTGGGTCGGAGGCAATAGCATGCTTTGCAATCCTTATTCCCATCTCAGTATTGTGGTGAATTTTGCAAGCACTTAACAAAGCACCCCACAAACCCCCATCAGGATCCATGGGCATCGAGAGAACCAAAGCTTCAGCCTCATGGAGATTACCAGACCGACTAAGAAGATCTACCATACAAGTGTAGTGCTTCAATGTGGGTCTCACAGAATAATCACCCATTCTATCAAACAGCCGTTTCCCTTCTTCAACAAGCCCTGCATGCGTAGAAGCTGAGAGAACAGCAAGAAAGGTGAGTTCATTTGGTCTAACATTTGATTGCAACATCTGCTGGAAAATCTCTATTGCAGATTCTGCATCTCCGTGCATTCCATAACCAGAGATCATCACATTCCAAGAAATAACATCTTTTTCATTCATTGAGTAAAATATTTCTCTTGCTTTTTTGAGCTGCCCACATTTTGCATACATATCAACTAATGCAGTGTCAAGAGATAAATTAAACTGAAATCCTTCTTCCTTGATGTAATTGTGAACCTGTTCTCCTTTCTCCAAAGATGCAATATGAGAACAACCAGAGAGCACTGTCACCAGTGTTGCTGAATTAGGCTTGAAGCCTTTTGAAACCATTTTATCAAATAGGCCTAAAGCCTCAGCAGAATGCCCACTATGAGTATACGAAGAGATCAATGTGTTCCACGTGACAGTATCCCTTTGTGTCCTACAAAATATTTTCCATGCAATGGTTAAATTCCCACTCTTACCATACATGTCTATGAGTGAATTGGCAACCGAAACATTCTCATGCATCAGACTTTTAATCGCATAGCAATGAAGAGACCGACCTAGATGGAATGCTTCTAATTGGGAACATGAAGAAATCACAGAAACCAAACTGTTTGAATCAGATTCAATGCCTAGATGTTGCATTTCACTAAACAATTCTACACATTTGGCTTCTGGTCCGATCTTACCATAGCCAGACACCATTATGTTCCAAGATTCTTTGTCCCGATCATGTATTCTATCAAAGAGCTTCTTGGCAAGAGCAAGAAGTCCAAACTTACAGTACATTGACAACAATGCATTATGGACTATCTGATCTACTACATCATATCTCTTCATGATTAAACCATGGAAAGCTTTTCCTTCAGTGATCCGCATGGAATTACCAAAACCCGAAATTACACAACTGATAACAATTCCATCCGGATATATGCCAGCAACCTGCATTTCCATAAACATGCCTAAACATTCGGTGAAAAACCCAAATTTTGCAAAAATACCAATGATTGATGTCCATGAGATAATATCCTTGTTGAAAACATCACAAAACGAAAGATAAGCTTCCTCATGGGTACCACACTTAGAATACATTGACAACAGCGAAGACTGAATGACATGAGAACACCCAATCCCAGTTTTTACTGCTAAACCATGCAAGCACCTACCTTCCAACAAAGCCCCCAAATTCCCACAGGCTTGAAAACCACCTCCCAATGTTCTAAAATTTGGCCTCTCGCCATCCCCACCAACATTGTACATCTCACAAAGACACTCTAACCCTTTCTCACTCTCGTCATTCTGCACATACCCAATTACAAGGGCCGTCCAAGAAACCACATCCCTTACAGAAATTTCATCAAACATAAGAGACGCATGCTCCATACAACCACACTTCGAATACATATACACAAAGGAAGAACCGATTGCTGAATTTCCTGCAACAAGTCCAAGTTTTGAAACCAACCCATGTATGGTCATCCCATAATTTAGCGATGAAAGCTCCGCACAGGCCGCAACAACCATTGGAATGGTGAAATGGTTAGGTTGGCTATCAGATAAATGCATGCGGAGATATAATTGAAGAGCTTGTGGGTAATTTCCATTGGAGAAATGGGCTTTGATTACAGAGTTCCAAAGGAAAGTATCTCTGAAATGAACTGAATCAAACACTTGAGTTGACAAGTTGGGTTTACTGAAAGAAGCATAGAGAGAGATGAGCTTTGATGCTATGAAAATGTTGTTTGTGTGACCAGTTGTGATAATGTAAGCGTGTGATTGGAAGAGAGATTGCAGTTCTGTGAATTGGTTGGAGAGAAAGAAGTTGATGTGACAGTTAAGATAGTTAACTACATGAGACGCTGAAGATGAATATAAACGTTTACAGAGGTAGTTGGATTTGAATCCGAGCATGGGAATTCTCTGACGGCTATAAGAAAAAAGGAGAAGATCTTAAAATCATTTGTATAGGATCGAACTTAAACATGTTAGGGAACTACTGACATAGACATGCAGTTGTTTTTGAATAGCTTTATGTTCGTGGATGATTAAATTGAAGAGAGAAACTGTGTACAGATGATTTTAAGGTTTTTTATTAAGTCAAATTAGTTACGACTCAACAAACTGTTACTTGCAATAATTTAAAAATTAGGCCTCTTTTGTTCTTGTTTTTGCAGAAGTGTTTGAAAGAAAAAATGTTAGTGTTAGCGTTGTTTTGTTGTTAAAAAACAAATAAAAAATATGTTTGATGATGTACAAATGTTATACAGCAGAATAAAACAAAACACGTTTTTATTATGTACATATGTTGCACAAAATGTTTTTTTTAAGTGATTTTGAAGTTTTAAATATGGTATGATTACAAAATGATTGTCTCACTTCTTTTTCTCTCTTTTAATATGTATTTAATATTAATTGTAAAAAGAAATAATTGAACTACAAATTGAACTTGTCTTGGAGTCTTGGGAAGCATTCAAGACCTATAGAAAGGAAACAAGTCTATGCATACAGAAAGGAAATAAGTCTTTACATACAGAAACGAAATAAAGTATTACAACACAAATGGTGAATCCATTACTAGTTCATCAATTTGTTAAGTTACAACATTATATAAAAACACCCATTACATGTTCCAGGCACAGCACAAAATATATCACACATTAGTCACTTCTCAATTTTCCCACAATTCATTGTCTCTCAAACTTCACAAATAGTCCGTAATTGGATCACGCACAATATTTATTTGACCCGTGTTTTCTTGCATGACATTAAGCTTAATGGGCCCTTGGTTTTCAGAGTAGTCATGGTCGTGTTCAAGTTCCACATTTTCATTACTAAAATCTTCAAATAATTGATTAGTTTGTGATTGCATCCGTATGTAATGATAGAATCGCACAAGCTACAAGTATGATTTTTGTTTGCACCTTTGGATGAAATGGAGGCATTAGCTTCAATATTGAAAAACAAATTTTCATAATCCTAAAATAACGTTGTATCACATTTCATAGTGTTGAATGCATAAAATTAAAAAGGCTCTCATGTCCTCGGAAATTTTGGTATTGTCCTCGAAAGTCATTCAAGTGATATCTCTGACCATAGTAAGGAGTTAAATAACGAGGCATATTTGAATACCTAGAGTCCAGAGCATAATATTTTCCTGCAAAAATACTAAGAGTTAATTGGTGTCATACCATAAGCATGAGGCAATGACAGGGCCGGTCCTGAGATTACCAATATTTCGAGGAGCCCTAGGCGAACTTCCAACGTGAAGCCCTTTATATGTAAGGTTATACATGCGCAATTTTTTTTTATAAAGTGCGAATTTTTAACACTCCTCTTAAGACTTTTAGCTTTAAATATAATTCTGTCGAGATATTGAATATGATTTTCTTCAATATTGTTTGGCTGGAGAAGAAAATTGAAAACTGTTGAAGAGAGGGAGGAATAAAGAAAAAGAGAAAAAAATTATAATAAAAAAAAGAAGAGAAAAGTCAATAGATTCATTGAATGAGGCAAATAAAGAAAAATATATATATATATATATATATATAGAGAGAGAGAGAGAGAGAAAGGGGCCCAAACCAAAAAAAAAATAGTTATATATTGTATAAGTTAAAAACAGTCGATATATATATATATATATATATATATATATATATATATCTCAACTGTTTTTAACTTATACAATATATAACTATTTTTTTTTTGGGGCCCCTTTCTCTATGTCTTTAACTTTTACAATATATATAGTACTATTTTTTTTTGGGCCCCTTTCTCTCTATGTTTAACTTATACAATATATTTGGGCCATTTTCTCTCTGTTTTTAACTCATACAATATATATATCATTTTTTTTTGGGCCTCTAGATTTTGGAGGCCCTAGGTGACCGCCTAGGTCGCCTATAGTCAGGGCTGGCCCTGGGCAATGAGTATCAAAATATTACAAATGTTTTGTTTACCGTCACGTGGTTTGGGAAAATCATTTTGATATTCAAGACATTCTGTTAACACTCTCGAATAATTAATTAATCCCTCCATCCTGCCATAACATAAGTGAGAGAGCAATCTGTATGAAGTGATGGAGAAACGAATAATAGATATGTTAGTATTCTCATAAAAAAATGTAAATCTTTGTGAAAGTGAAAGAAGTGTATATCGAAAGAGATGTAAAAGAAAGCTTGTAGAAAGGCTGAAAGAGATTTCTCACTTACAAAGAGAGAGAGAGAGAGAGAGAGAGAGTTAGCGGAAAGAAAAGGAGCCCTAAGAAGAAATGTTGTCAGTGTTCTTTGTGAGAGATAAGATATAGACTGTGTTAGACATAAAGGAAGAGAATTGTATTTATGGAATTGATTAAGAATACATAAATGCCTATTTATAGGCACAATCTTAGAAACCAAGCTTACTTAGGAAATAAAAAACTCTAATCCTAATTGAATTAGGAATCCTAGATAGTTTAGGATAGAAAGTAATAAAATATTAAATATATTATCTAACAGCCCCCCTTAAACTCTAAATGAGTCATATTAAGTCAACTTGAGTTTGGAGACAAAATCTTGAATGCGACTCACGAAAGAAATCTCGTGATGTAACCAACTGTGGTTGCGAACACATACAAAGAAGCTATAAAAGAGCCGAAAAAATTGAAAGCAGCTCGTTAGAGCAAAAATTGATTTGAAAATCAGTAAAGAAGTTCATTGAAATCAACGACTTTGACACACAGATGTTACGGGTCGTGAAAGAAATCTGGTGATGTTACCAACAGTGGCTGAGTAACACATACAAAGAAGGTGCAAAAGAACGAACTCGTTAGAGCGACGGTAAGACCGAAAGTTGCTCGCTGAAGTGAAAATTGATTTGAAAATTAGAAAAGGGGCTCATTGAAATCAGTAACTTTCACACACAGATGCTAGTGGGAGTTGATGAATTGAACTTGAACTGGGCTGTCATATTTTTCTTTTATTATCTGCATACAAATATATATAATGCGGAAGCTATTTTCTATGATTGACCATTGTCCGCCAGAGATGAAACTAGTGGTGCCAACCTCGGCGGTGACGATGATGGACTCAGAAAGATTTACCAAAGATTGGTTGGCTCCGATACCATGTTGATAACCAACTACTCTAAAAGCTTAAGATATTAGAGAGGATGTAACTTAAATATATAAATCATTCAACAAGCCCCCTCATGCGTGGGCTTCTTTTTGGTCAAACTTGTGTTTCAATTTTAATTATCAGGGTGACAGTGATGTTTAAACTTGAGACTCTTTTATTATCTGCATTAATGATCAATCACAAAGGAGTGTGATTACCATGGAAAGCATGCGAAGACGCTATAATAGAACTATAAAAAACAGCACAATCACAAAAGCGTGTGATTACCACTGAAGCGCGTGCGGAGATGCAGTAATGAAACTTTTTGGATGAGGACTCAGTAAACAAGGGAGTCGTGGAGACTCAAACAGTAATGTGAGGGCGGCAATGATCTTACCACTGAAGGCGTACGGAGACGCGGTAATGAAACTCTCTGGATAAGGACTTAGTAAACAAGGGAGTTGTGGAGACTCAAACAGTAATGTGAGGGCAGCAATCATCGTGGGTCTTGGAGGTGGCCTCCAATTTGTCGACGGCTTTGGATGAAGAATAATTTGAATCTCTTTGCAAATCGAAGTCGAAAAAGATGAATTCCCGCGTAGAAATTCGTAGTCAGGACAGTAACTTCAAATATAAATTTGACCACCTGTTTCTACTCGGAATATAGACATATAATATATCAAATCGAAACTCTTCAAATTTCCTATCTTCTGGAATGTCTCAGATCGTTTGGAAAAGTAACGAAGAAGTTATGATCAAAACAGTTTTGCTGTGCAGAAAAGTGCGAACCAAAATTTTCAATCTTCGCGAACACGATTCGAACACCACGAAACTGATTTTTTTTGGGCTAAAGAAGAGTGAGCTTCAAGTCACCTTTGAATTAGGGTAAAGGAGAGAAAGAATTATTTGACAACTCTTACACCATTTGTGTAAGAGCGTTGGTTAGGTGTTGATTTGGCTGAAACTATTTTTTCTACGATTAACCGCCGAGGATGAGGATGTCTACCAAGAATTGATAGGCTCTGATACCATGTTAGAAATAAAGAAAGAGAATTGTATTTATTGAATTGATTAAGAATACATAAATGCCTATTTATAGGCACAATCTTAGAGACCAAGTTTACTTAGGAAATAAGAAACTCTAGTCCTAGCTGAATTAGGAATCCTAGATGGATTAGGATAGAAAGTAACATAATATTAAATATATTATCTAACAGACTAAGAGAGTATCAGATATGGTGTAAGAGATAGAGACGAGGATCGTTAATTATTGTTGGACAGATTTAAGTGCATAGTAATGAGAAGTCCCAGCTCTGCATGTTTTGAGTTACTGCCTAAAAAAACTTGAAACTTTCAATTTTAGCCTGTGTGTTCTGAATGTGTTATGCATTGTTTTGGACCAAATCAAGACAAAAAGGTGCACCAAATATGTTTTTTGTTGCCATTTTCATGTTTTGCAACAAAACAAAACATGCCCAAACGAGACCTTAATAAATGAAACTTGTTTTTGTATTGAAAATTTGAACTATTTTCAGTTAGGTTCTCCAAATCAAAAATTAAATAATAATTATATTAAATCAAATAAATAAATAACTGTGTCCTTTTATAATAGGGCAAATTACACTTACCTCCCTTCTAGATTGGTTTTATAACACTTACCTCCCCTTGTTTTGGCAAATAACACTTACCCCCCTCTAGTTTGCACATTGGTAACAAATACCCCCTTATGTCAATCAAACTAATGGTTATTGCTGATGTCATCAAAATTTAATCTTAAAAGGACAATTATACCCTTAAAAATGTTACGACTGAAGTTGGCAGGTCTTGGCTTCAATGGCAGCTCCGGTATTGGGATAGTAGTGGCTAGTGGTTTGGCCAAAGCTGGGTCTTCTCGGTAGTGGTTTCAATGGTGAGTGTTGATGGCGTAGGTGGTGAAGCGTGGTGAAGCATGAGGTGGGTGGTGGCTCGGTTGGAGGTTATGTTGCTACAGTTGAAGGTTCGAAGTGGGTCTGCTCACAATGGTGGCTCATGGTGGGGGAAGTGGGTCTACACAATTGTTTGGGTGTTGCTTGATTAATGATGGTGGAGTTAGTGGTTTGGTGGGTCTGACCGGCATTAGGTCTGTTTGGCCGAGGTGATGACGGTAGTGGAGATATGGGTTTTCTAAGTGTGGTAGTGGAGGTGGTGGGTCTCGACTTCAATGACAGCTTCGACATTGGGATGGTAGTGGCTAGTAGTTTTGGTCAGAGCTAGGTCTTCTTGGCAGTGGTTTCAATGGTGAGTGTTCATGGTGCAGGTGGTGAAGCTTGGTTGAGACAGAGGTGGGTAGTGGCTCGGTTGGAGGTGATGTTGCTACGGTTGAAGGTTTGAAGTGGGTCTGCTCAAAGTGGTGGCTCATCATGAGGTATAATTGTCCTTTTAAGATTAAATTTTGATAATATCAGCAATAACTGTTAGTTTGATTAATAGAATGGGGTATTTGTTACCAATGTGCAAACTAGAGAGGGGTAAGTGTTATATGCCAAAATACAGGGGAGGTAAGTGTTATAAAGCCAATCTAGAAGGGAAGTAAATGTAATTTACCCATATACAATAAAAGAGTCTAAAGAGAAGTAAACAATTTTTTATTAAGGTTTTTTTCCATATCTTTTTAGATATCATGAAAAAATAGCCAAAAGAAAGCCATGTAACACGATAAAACAGAGACTTATGCTGCTTTTGGTACGCATGAATGGAATGGAATAGAATGGAATGTCCACTCATTCCTTTGTTTGGTATGAATTTTAAGGTGAGAATGGTCATTCCCTTAGAATGAAAATTCATTCCCATGAATGAAAATTCATTCTATAGTCAAACTTATAAAATGGGCATTCCATTTCTAGTAAGATTAAAAAAAATTTATATTACCAAAAAATCCTTCACCTCCACCACCACCACACCGCATTTATCACCACCACCACCACCACTACCACCAGCTCTACCACCATCGTTGTCGCTGCCTCCACCTCCATATTGCCACCTTCCTCCACCATCACACTACCTCCCAGGGGCATAACTAGAAATTTGTACAAGTGAGTATGAACGCAAAAGTTCGGATCATAATTTATTTTTTATAAAATTAAGTGGGTACATCATTAGAGATTTAATAGGTCATTACAATTTTAAACCCCAAAAAATTGCATTTACTATATATAAAAAAAAATATAAAATTAAGTGGGTACTAATGTACCCACTAGTGCCTCTATGGCTACGCCCCTGCTACCACCTCCACATCACCACATTCCTATACCATCATTTCCATCCCCACCCCCACCCCCACATCACCACCTTCCTCCACCACTTTCACATCACCACTTTCCTCCACTACCACACCACCTACACATTGTCACCACATTCACATCGCCACTTTCCTCCACCGTCATCCACACCATCGCCACCACCTCCACATCGTCACCTTCCTCCACCACTAACACCACCAACATCACTTCCACATTGTCACCTTTCTCCACCACCACCACACATTTGTTAGTTTAATTTATTTGTCACTAGAAGAGGTATTTTAGACAATTTAATTTAAAATTTATTTCATTCCTATCTCATTTTATATTTGTAATCAAACAATAGAATAAGAATGATCATTTCATTCCGTTCATGTGTACCAAACGCAGTATTAAAGATGGATATATGAAGTGTCTAATGATAAGAGAGAGAGAGGGGTTAATTTACCCAAAAAAGAGAGAGAGATTAAATTTGAGACTAAAAATGAAAAGTATGGGACAATTTTGAAATTTATAAAGTTCTATGTATACAAAATAAAAATATAAAAAATTTGAAGGGGCCAGTTATAAAAATTATAAAGTCTATATATACAAAATATATATATAACAAGAGAGAGTTAATTAGGTCATATTCAAAAATATCAGTGGAGACAAATTTATAAATTGAAAATTTTTCATAGTAGGGACACTTTCAAAATTTTATAAAATTTAGGTATAATACAAATAAATAAATAATCAGTGGGGTGTCCGCCTCGCTAGCACTACATAGGTATGTGCCTGGTTACAATGACAAAGGCCTATTCATGAAATTCTTTTCTATTTAATGAAAATGTAAAAAAAATAAAAATTTACTGCACAAGAATACAATGAATCTTTATGTATAAGATAATAAAATAAAATAAAAAAGACAGCTGATATTAGCGCTCCAACCTCTGTTTTGAATATATTTGTTTCTTATATTTTCAAATCTATATTTTCCTTATTAAAATTTGAACTATCAGAATTTTAATTGATTATTCTCTCTCAAGTTTGCTCTCTCACGGTTCTCTCTCATAAAAACAGTAGAAGTCATTTCCAATTTTATAACTTCTATTGTTGCACGCTGTTGGAAGCAAAAGTTAAGTTTGAACAAAATTAAGTTTATAATGAACCAAAAGATTTTCTTAACACCACACCTAGTATAACCCACAAGTTAAACATCATACACATATAGATCTCTGATTAAGACCTATTAAAGAAAAAGCTTGCATTGATCCAAAACTTAAGATCTCACATGTCACATGCCAGACTGGAAAGAGAGGGAAGAAGAAAAAGAAGACTGTATTAATGTAAAATTCACATAGAAATCATATTGTCCATAAACTAGGAACCATATAGCCCCATTACGTTATGTAATGTCGTCTATTAAGTTCCTTCAAATGAGTCGGTTGATAGTCTTAAGCCGGTTGCCAGTTTTAGTATTCTAGTGTTCCAGTTAGCATGAATTATTATATTATCTAAAAAAATAAAAATTAAAAAAAGCCTGGCAAGGATTTATGTCATTAAGCTGTTTTTAATGGCTTCTAGTGTTATCTCCGGCAGAGAAACGTGAGATGGGAACCACCTAATTTTCAGAGTCCTAATTTTAATAAATAAGAGCAAATATGGAATTGAAAATATAAGAAGCAAGTTTCTTGTGATATAAGGGCTCTTTTGTAATTGTATTGTAAGAAGAAAAAAAGATTGAGCGTCTAAGAATATTTGGTGGAGCCCTAATATCAACTGGCAAAAAAATTTATAACTTTTTGAGCATAAAACAGTGCATGCACAACATAATCATTTATCCGTATTAATCTCACAATAAAAAATCATACCAACAAAAAAAATAAAAAAAACATGCTCTTACCATAGTTTTTGATTAAAATAAAAAATCATACTTCAGCAGAATATCTTAAAATTAGATTATATGTGTCAGTCAAAAAGCCTGTTCAGCTTGTTAGAATATTATCAAAGAATAGATAAAATAGATTTTGATGAGAATGGGTGATCATAAAATTATGGTATAAGTTGCTAATAGTTCGATACTTTATTAAATAATTTATCATAATATTTGTACATAATTAGAATTAAGAAAGAGATAATAGATACCGAGGTGTAACTTTTTCTTATTTTTATTTTAAATGTCAATTTTTAATATCAAGAACTTTCCTAGTTGCTCAACACCAAAATTTTCTTCCATGTGTTGTGGCCTGATGACTAAAAACATTGAGAAAGATATTGGCAAACTTTATCTTACATAAAGCATCAATTCCGTTGTAGTCTAGTTGGTCAGGATACTCGGCTCTCACCCGAGAGACCCGGGTTCAAGTCCCGGCAACGGAACTTCTCTTTTATGATTTTGATCCACTTTCTTTCTTCAATTCACGAGAAAAATAATAAATGTTTATTTCTTTAATGACAACACTGGTTCTTGCTTATCAATAGTACACGTTCAAACCAAAAAAACAGTTGGCAAAAATTAGAATTCACACCTTGAACTCCCTTCAATTCCCAAACAAGAAGTTATAGCCCTGCCCTTTTACCCTCCAGTCACATTCATTCAGGTCAAGGCAATTGCAGAAATAGAAAATTGCATGATGGAACCACCTAGAATCTAGGTCCATCATCGGTCTATTTGAAATATGGGTCAAAAAAATTAGACAATTCAAAGTTCAAACTTATCACAGACATGGGTCATGGATAATTTAAATGATCCAACTCTCCAAACCTTTTATGGACCAATCCACTTTAATGGGTTAAAATTAAATTACCCAAACCTAGATCTACCCAAGAAAATGGGTCAAAAGATATGATAATCATATATTATCATTAATGATAATTATATATTATCCAAAAACAATTGTATATTATCATGATAATCATAAATGATAAATATATATATTATCTAAAGATAAATGTAAATGATAATTATATATAATATCATGATATTATCCTATATGATAATCAAAAGATAATTATATAATTATCACGGGATAATTATCAAGGGTAATAGAATTAGAAATGCGTCCCTCCATGAAGTCTATAAATAGAAGTAGAAAGGATAAGAAGGAAGAAGAGGGGAAAAACAAGAAGAAGACACGGAAGCTCTGCTTGATTATTCACTCAACATTCAAGCATCCAAAACTTCAAAATATTCAAGACTCTGAAGATGAACAATAAACACTTTATCGTTGTGTCGTTCTTCATCAAAGTTCATCCAGATTCAAGTCCTTGAATTATTTTTTAATCTAACCCAAAGAAGAGATCGAATCAGAGGATTTTCTTTCGTTTTGTGAAGTTTTCATAGAGTTGTACCTATTTACCAAATATTAATAAATTTTGATTATTTATTTCACTGTCCTTGTTTGCTAACTCGAAATTTGTGTGTACAACAATACCAAGCTCTTGATGAAATTTACCAACTAATCTTGCATTGAGGATGATGAGATTAAGTTCTCTTAATGACTCTATAACTAGTATTTTGGTTGAAGTGTGCAAGATCATTTTTTATGGATACACTGATCTATGTGTAAAAGTGGGGCAACTTGTAATGACCCTCTCTATAAAGTATGATATTGTCGGTTTCGGGCCTGAGTCTGCACAATTTTTTTCTTGAGTTTTACCCCAAAAAATCTTATACCATTTAGAGATAGAACCCTATATATATAGCACATCACCTTTCCACACCCAAACAATGTGGGATCGTGAGCTCCTTAGCCTCTAATGCAGTAGCTCGATAGTGTTTCTTTCACCTGTCAACCTACATACCCACAACTAAGGTCTTCACGATCCACCCCCTCAGAGGTCCAACGTCCTCGTTGGCACACTTCTAGCTGGGTCCGATTTTGATACTATTTATAATGGGTCGGGTGTTTGCCCACTAACCAAAGAGTTGTAGCCATTGGGTAGTGCTGGTATAATCACACCCCCACTCCTAGTATTACTTTCGCCCAAGCACACTTAACTGCGAAGTTCTGATGTGATCTGTTTTTATAGGATCTAAACAAGCTTGATCCTTAACAACACTCAAAAGTATGGATTTGGGGCACATGATCGAAACTTGTCAAAACTTTAGTATTTCATCTCTGAACAGAAGTGTGTGTGTGGTACTTCTGGTTTGTCAACATAGTTCTTGGTTCAAGACTCTGTTCACCAAGTCCATGATGAGCATCGAATGCTTTACATTCAAGCCCTCATAATTGCACATTTTAATATCTTAGTAAAGTTTCTTTTATGCTTTTAATGTTGAATTATGTTTTATTTGATTTTTAGGAGTTTGATGGTAATTGATCCTAATTTAATGAAATTTGGGCCTTTAATCTAAGTTAACATTGAAGAAACTTGGGTTTCAACTATTGGGTATGCTAATTTGGAGACCTAAGAGTGATTGGACTAAAAAGACAAGCCAAAATAGGCCCAAGAATAGTGCACAGAGTCCAAAAGGATCATTGGGCCACCAAAATAGGCCCAAATTGGGTCCATGCAGCTGGCAAGGGTGATTGGTCATTTTTCCAACCGAGAGCTCAATTAAAAGTCTCTTCTCCTCTCTTCATTTAGGTAGTTAGTTAATTTTTTGAATTAGGGGTAAATTTTGGGCGATTTTGGACTTCTTAAGAGCTTGAATGACCATGAAATTTGGAGAATTCATCTTGAAAATGGAGATTCAATCATCTATGAAAAGTTAGACACATCTTCTAGATTCAATGCAAATTGGGCCTTTAATTTGAGTTGACATTAAAGAAAATTGGGTTTCAGGTATTGGGCATACTAATTTGAAGACCCAAAAGTGATTGGACTAAAAAGACAAACCAAATAAGCCCAAAAATAATGCACCGAGTCCAAAAAGATCATTTGGCCACCAAAATAGGCCCAAATTGGGCCCATGCGGATGGCAAAGGTGGTTAGTGACCTTTCTAATTGAGAGATCAATCAAAAGTCTCTCATCATCTCTTCATTTGGGTAGTTAGTTAATTTTCTAAATTGGGGGTTAATTTTGGGCAATTTTAGATTTCTCGAGAGCTTGAATGGCCATGAAAATTGGAGAATTTACCTTGAAGATGGAGATTCAGTCATCTATGAAAAACTAGACACATCTTCTAGTGATGTTGTAACACTTTTTATTTCTCTCCTATTGATTCATTTGTATTGAAATTGGGAGTTTTTGTACTTAAGATGGATTGTATGTTTAGATATAGTAATTCATTGTTGCACTTGAATTATTGTGCTCAATTTTATAATTACAATCTCAATTGAATTACAATTTTGTCATATATACAATGAATTGTGGTTGTTTTTTATTTTCTAGTTGTTCTTGTAGTTCAATTGGAAAGAATCATGTAATTAGGGTTTGAATTGAATATTCTAATTGGGGCTTTAATAATTCATGTCAAGGAGAGATAATTTGTGCTACAATTTAGTTTAGATTAGTGTTAATTAGTGTAAGTATACAAGGCATGCCCTCTAAAGATGCATTACACTTAGCTTAATTGAATTGTATGTTTCTAATTTTATTGTTTGAGGTTGCAGCTATCCAATGATGTGTTCTTGAATTGAAATTCTCCAATTTTAATGTCAACTGGCCAATAGTGAGGAGGTTGTGGTAAAACAATATCCCTAGAACCATTTATCATTCAAATTCACTACTTTAGTTTACTTTTCTTTTTATTTTTAGTTCAATTTAGTTCTAAACAATATCAAAGTCTTTCTTGAATCATTTGAGAATTAATTTGAAATTAACACTTAAATCGATCATTTTTTTCAAATCATTGTAGAAGAAAACCTGTTCCAAAAAGCCTTTTCCTACAAGGATTCGTCCTATTACAGAACGTGAATTTTAATTGAACATAATCCAAATGACCAGTCCCTATATAAGCTTAAAATATCTTCACAAAGTGGTTCAAGACCAAAGACACCATTACAACTTTACCAGTCGCTCATAAATTATTTTTTAAAGTTTGAAACAAGTGGAGAATTGTTGAAATGTGTGTCAAAATTATATATATATGAAGACTTTTCATCTCCCTTCATTGGTTATAAATTAAATGATCATAATTGTTAAGTTACATGATTAAATATATCATTTAATCATCCATGAATAAGGAGACTCTGGGGTTACTTGTAACTCCTGTCTCTTAAAATTCTGTAATTAATCCATCAATTATACCTATTGTAATCACCCATAAATGACATGTAACTCCTGACTCTCGGGTTGCTTGATTAAATTATTATTTAATCACCAACAAGTAGAGACCATAAATATGGAGCATTATAAAAGGATGCCTAAGGTGAGCCTATACAATACACATTGATAAATTCAGAAGTTGAGATGAGTCTAATATATAGTGAGTGAAATTATCAAGTCTAGAGTAATTTTGATGACTCGTCTCTAATGATCAAATTTAAAATTTGGCAAGATTTGATGAAATTTTAGGCATTTAAACTAAAGATTGTATAACATCTGAAAAATTATTAAACTTCAAAATCTTCTCGATGTAGTCGGGTTGCGAAAGTGCTAAATCATGTTTGAATCTCAAGCTTTTGATTTTTGAAATCAAATTGGCATTACGAGGATCCTGCATATCAACATTTCAAGTTAGAAACTTTATAAGTAAATAATCGATGCCACAATTTCCTTGAAACTATTAAAACTCTATATCAAAATTTGAAATGTAGCTGCAATCATTACACTTTCTTTCACAAAAATAATTTACTCATTTTTGACCAAAGAAAATAAACTTCTTTTGTAATCTTCTCATTAATCACGAAACATGATATGATCAGACGAAGTGTGATCTATTAGACCATTAAAATAGTACTTTCCTCAAAAACCACAAAGTTAGTTAGAGAAGCGCATGACACCTTAATACCTTAATGTATTAAACCAAATACGAGAAAAGTATCTTTAAATTATTGGAGCTAAACAATCAAAACTAAATTTTGATTGACACCTTAATACCTTAATGTATTAAACCAAATACGAGAACAGTATCTTTAAATTATTGGAGCTAAACAATCAAAAATAAATTTTGATTGTTCGATTTCAACACCATGAACACCAAATCAGACACAAAATCAACGCTCATTTAAATTGTCTCAATTTACGGAAGAAAGAAATAGAGAGAACCCCACCTAGAGAGTGACTGAGAGCAACGACAAGTTGAGAGTGAGAGAGCAATCGTGAATTCACCAGATCGTAAAAACTAGAACATATTTGTTAGTATTCCTACGTAGAAGTGTAGATCTGTATGATGTGATGGAGAAAAGAATAATACATCTGTTAGTATTCTCATAAAAAAATATAGATATGTATGAAAGTGAAATATATAAATGTATATTGAAAGAGATGTATAAGAAAGTTTGTAGAGAGGTTGAGTGAGATTTCTCAGTTAGAGAGAGAGAGAGAGAGAGTTAGCCAAAGAAAGGGATTGAGCTCTGAAAAAGAAAAGGTTGTCGGTGTTCTTTGTAAGAGAAATAAGATATGGAGTGAGAAAGTATTAGATATGGTGAAAGAGATAGAGATAACGTTCTCAGAGATAGACAAGTGCAAAGTAACGAAAAGTTCTATCTCCGTATGTTTTGAGATGTTGCCTAAAAACACTTGAAAACATATTTTTTTGACTTTTATTTTTATCATGTGTGTTGTTATGCGTTGTTTTGGAACAAAACAAAACAAAAAGTTAGTGTACATCAAACATGTTTTGTTGTTATTTCCATGTTTTGCAACAAAACATGACCTTAATAAATGAAACTTGTTTTTGTATTGAAAATTTGAACAATTCTCTGTTAGGTTCTCAAACCAAAAATTAATTGATAATTAGATTAAATCAAATAAATAAAGAATTAGATCCTTTGTAACATGGGTCTTCACATTTTTAGAACATGATTTCCATGTATCATATACAATACAATTTTTTATTAAGGTTTCTTTCCATATATTTTTAGATATCATCATAATCTTTTACTAAAGAAAAAATATATGAAAGAGAGTCATGTAAAATAGGAAAACAGAGGTTTAAAGATCAAATTTTTGAGGTTAAAAATTAAAAGTATGGGACAATTTTAAAATTTATAAAGTTCTATATATACAAAATAAAAATATAATAAATTTGCAGGGCCAGTTATAAAAAATTTAAAGTCTATATATACAAAAAAAAAAAAAAAAAAACAAATATAGAACGAGAGAGAGTGGATTAAGTCATATCAAAAAATATCAATGAAGAAAAAATTATAAATTGAAATTTTTTCAAAACAGGGGCACTTTCAAAGTATATAATACAAAAAAAAAAAAAAAATTTCATTGAGGGCGTCCAAAGACGTGCCTAGTTACAATGACAAAAGTCTATTCATGAAATTCTTTTCTATTTATTGAAAATGTAAAAAGATCATTTTTTTTTCCTGCACAAGAAAACAATGAATCTTAATGTATAAGATAAATAATAAAAACAAATTATTACTTTTTGAGTATAAAACAGTGCATGCACGGCATAATCATGTTATCCGTATTAATCTTACAATAAAAAGTCATACAAAAAAAAAAAAAAAATCATACTCTTACCATAATATCATAAAATAAGTATATGTGCAAGTCAAAAAGACTTGAATATCATCGAAGACAGATAAAATAAATTTTGATGAGAATGGGTGATCATTCATGAGTTGAAATTACGATATAACTTGCTAATAGTGTGATACTTTATTAAATAATTAGTCTTTTATCATAATATTTGTACATAATTAGAATTGAAACAATATAGGAGTAATAGATACCGTGGTGTAACTTTTTCTTATTTTTATTTTAAATGTCAATTTTTAATATCAAAATTTTCTTATATGCTCAACACCTCCATTTTCTTCAACGTGCCTGTGTTGTGGCCTGATGACTAAAAAACTTGAGAAAGATAGTGATAAATTTTATCTTAAATAATAAATTTTATCTTAAACACAACATCAATTCCGTTGTAGTCTAGTTGGTCAGGATACTCGGCTCTCACCCGAGAGACCCGGGTTCAAGTCCCGGCAACGGAACTTAGTCCTTTTTTTACTCTCTATGGTTCTTGCTTATCAATAGTACACGTTCAAACCAAAAAACAGTTGGCAAAAATTAGAATTCACGCGTTGAACTCCCTTATAGTACACGTTCAAACCAAAAAACAGTTGGCAAAAATTAGAATTCACACCTTGAACTCTCCCTTCAACTTCCAAACAAGTTATAGCCCTTTTACCCACAAATCACATTCATTTTGGTCAAGGCAAAGATTTTTTAAGTGAACATAATACCCATTTGTACTTACAAAATAAACAAATAAGTTCATAAACTTTCAAAAAGTGAGCAAGATGCCCCTAAGACCATTTTTAGCCAACTTTTGAAATACAATTCCTAAACTTTCCCTTATATATAACATTTCAAAATTGAAAAAAACCAAAAAATGCCAAAAACTCAAACTAATGAAATTAATGCAAGGACGATGGGGGTGGTAATAATATTTTACATTATACAAGGAATATTACTTGAGCTAGCATTATTTTAAATTTTGATATTTTTTCTTAGAAAGAAATTAATTACTTTATTAAATTTAAAATGATAATATTAAGTGTATTTATAGAAAAATTGGAATAAAAAAGTATTTATTAACAAAGAATTGGATGACATGGGTTTGCCTACATCAAATTATTTTAAATTTAATAAAGTAAGTAAATTTTTTATTTCAATTTTTTTACAAATACATTTATTATTATTATTATTTTAAATTTATTAAAGTAAGTAATTTTAAAAAAAAAATTCAAATTTTAAAATAATGTCAGCTCAACTAATATTTTTTGGATAATGTAAAATATTATTACCACCACAATCATCCTTGCATTAATTTCATTAGTTTAGGGTTTTAGCATTTTTTTATTATTTTTTTATTTTTTAAATGTAATATACAAGGGATAATTTAGGAATTGTGTTTCAAAAGTTGACTGAAAATGATTTCAAATGGGCATCTTGCTCACTTTTTAAAAGTTTGAAGACTTATTTGCTCACTTTGTAAATACAGAGAATATTATGCTTACTTGAAAAAATCTCAAGGAATTTTTTGCACTTTTGCCTTATTGAAATTTCAACCAAACTATCCAAATTTTCTTTTTTAACTCCAAAACTGCCCAGAATTTGATTCCCAAGTTTGGTTCTATATTGCCAGAATTCCCCAGTCCTAAATCTGTTGCCGAGCAAGTATTTAATTTTAAAGTTGAAAACTCTGTCACACATAGGGGTGCACACGGTTCGGTTCCTCACGGTTCCTGAGGGAACCGGAACCGGAACCGTTTCCAACGGTTCCTGATTTTTGGAACCGGAACCGGAACCGTTGGGATATGGAACCGTTAGGAACCGAACCTCGGTTCACGGTTCGGTTCGGTTCCGAACCGCGGTTCTTCAGGGCTTTTTTTTTTTTTTTTTAAAGGAATTCAATGAACATTTCAATGACCCTGCTATACTCTTCCAACCCCTGCTCTTCATCATCTGTAATCACCTCATAACATTCACTCCAACACAAATCTTCCCTCAAATTAGTTGGTATCAACAAATCAACCCAAAAAAGAATACAAAAATATAAAAATTTCAAATCCACAAATCACCTTCCCCATATTACTCCAAAATCTAATTTTTTAATAATAGCATTCACAATCAACACGGATCAAACATAATCACCATTTTTGCCATCACCATCTCATCAAAGAACGGCTCATCGAGAAGATCAGTGGCAGAGGGCCTTGCCCCAGACATTGAATCGATCAGAAATAACAGTTTCAGAAAAATAAAGAGGAGAGATAGAGCTATCTTTGAAGATACCTGTACATTCGCAGAGATCAATAGAGATAAAGCTTGGATCAACCATGGATCGAAGAAAGTGGAGAAGAAGATGAACAGAGGAATTTGTGGTGGGAGTCTGACACCTTCCAAACTGGTGTTGTACTGCTGTGACAGAGTCCGGAGATGGGCAGCGAGTCCATCAACTCAGGATCGGCACCCACCGTGGCATTACCCACAATCGCGCGAATCGAATTTGAGTTCTCTTTCAAGAACTCCTTCTGTGGGAAATTCCAGAATCGGAAGAGATTGAATCGCTTGTCGAGCTCTTACTCGAAGTACGGTGACACCAGGCACATCATCAGCACGCCAATGGCTTCCATTGTTGGCGCTAGATGGTAGACTGGTGGAGTCGCAGAGACTAGAGAGAGAGATTGTGAATGAGAAAGAGAGAGAAAGAGAACGAGAGAGAGGGATACGGAGAAGTGAGAGACTGAGGGCCGTCAGTGACCAGTGTGATAAAAGAACAAAACCCTCTTTAGGGTTAGATAAAAGTATAATATTATTATATATATATATATATTTAATATATAACAGTAACGGTTCCGGTTCGGTACGGTTCCACTGGCCCTGGAACCGGAACCGTTGGCAACGGTTCCTAATTTAAGGAACCGGAACCGCAACCAACGGTTCAGGTACGGTTCCACTCGGTTCCGGTTCCGGTTCCGGTTCCTACGGTTCTTTGTGCACCCCTAGTCACACACTTGTTATTCCCAAATTTTTGTTCAATGTATTTGATTATTATTATTATTAAGTATATATATTTTTGGTATAAGGTAGAGAAATGTAGATAACATAAATAAATGATTACCATACTATTAGGGTTGGTTTGGTACGCTGGAATGAAATGAAGTGGGAATGAAATGAAGTTAGGAATGGAATAAGAATGAGAATAAAATGGAATGACTATTCTCATTCCAATGTTTGGTTTCAGGTAGAGAATGATGTAAGAATGAAATGATATTACCTTCCAACATGTTTTATTTTTCTATATAAAATAGAATCAGTTTTTAAAATAAGACATTTGGCCAATTTAATTTAATTACCATGTGAATTTTTTTTTTAATTACCCATTCAATTAAAACTTTATAAATCAAAATATAATTTGTCTTTTTCTTCTAGTCAAAATTAATATAATATTTTATACGAAAAAAAATTAATATTTTATTAAAAATTGAAAGTGATAAAAATTATTATTTTATTAAATATTTTAATAGTTATATATATATATATATATATATATTATAGAGTGAGTTGTAAAAGAGAGAGATGAATTAATGAAAAGAGAGATGATTTTAATACTAAGTGGAAATGAAATGACCATTCCATAACTCAAGAAGTGAAATTGTTTTGTTGAAATGAGCATTCTAAGGGAATAACTTGAAATAATCATTTCATTTTTAATGTAACACCACAAATAAGAGAAAGAGAATCGAAGATAAAATCATCATTCTATTTCACCACCATTTCTGCTTACTAAATTAGTCCTTAAAAGAAAATAAAATGAATGGGTAATGTATATCAAGTTCTGGTCAACCTTCATTGTCAGTCCATTAATGAACTGTGGAGCATACCACTTAAATTATTGACCAGAAAGTAAATGGGTGCCTGTCCAACTCCTTTTGAACAAAGCCCCTCAAGTCAACACTGTGGAAAATTTGAATGGTTGTGAAATAATTGTGAAGTACATGCACCAAAGTTTAAATCTCTAAGACACCCACTTTTATGAAATTTTTCTGATCAAATCTCTTGGGCCCAATTTTAGAAAAATTGTGATAATCACGTGGTGCACTAGAAATAAAGGATTTGTATGTCCTAGATTGTAAATTATGGAGTATATTTTAAAAGACCTGAAACTACCATATTAGTTAAATTTTATTTTTTATTAAGAATGATAAATACTCATTAAGCATGGGCAGTAAGAGACACATGCTTTAATTATTCATACAAAACAAATAATGATGTCCAACTCCATTTGACCAGGGCTCCAAATGTGGAAATTTTGTTTTTTAAAAAAGTGATTTAAGACTTAAATAAATTTTTTTTATAAAAAAAGTAGAAGTTATTAGTTTTAATTTGAAAAGAATAAAATTTGGTAGTAATTTTTTCAAAAATAAATATATTGTTGTTTGAATAGTAAGATAAGATGGCCATTACACTGCAACTCGCGCACTCAGTTAAATAATATAAAATTAACTGCCTGGGAGAATATGCCAAACTGCAAAAGCGTTAGTGTTAAACTGTTATATCATGCTATTTGTCATTTGATTTAAAATTAGAGAAAAGTTACAATGAGGTGCACCTCATTGTAACACTTGTGAGCTCTCTACTTTTTATCTTAATTGCATCAAAACTAAAACACACAAAGCTGATTGTTTAAAAAAGAAATTATGAGAATCTTATAGTCAAAATTATGTATCAAATTTTTAGTAAGTAAAACATACCACACTTTTATGTCAGATTTTTTTTTTTTTCACATTTGTTTGACTAAATTTGACCAAAATGAAGTTTTATCTTTGATTAATTCATATAAATTTTTATATATATATATTTTAATAAGAAAACATGATAATTTGATTATTTTAAATTCAAAATGTGTTGATTTAAACTTGAACTCATAAAATGTGTTAATTTGAAGGGTAAAATACACTGACTTCTTCTTAAGTTTGACATAATTACACACGACAGTTATGTTTGATGTTTATTATACCGTGTTCTCTTGAAATTAAGTTTGACCTAATTATATACGACAGTTATGTTTGATATTTATTACACCGTATTTCCCTTAAAGTTAGGCGCGAGTCATCGATCTCATCTCTCATAACTTAATTATCTCTGACAATGAAATGACAAAAATATTATTAATACATTAAAAAAATTACCCTTGACATATGTATAAAATTCTTCGCAGGTAGTATATATATATATATATGATGGGCAAAATATGATATTTTATATTAAAAATTTTTTCATTTAAAAGTATTAAAATATTAAAGATAAAAAGAAAAATTCATAACATCTAAAAGTACACATTATAATAAACTTTAAATATGCCTGTCGCGTGTAATTAGATGTAACACAAGAGGAGAAGGTATATTTTACCCTAATTTAAACTTGAGCTCATAATAACTATTATGAGATGCATTTCATAACATCGTTACTCAAAATTATAGAGAGTGGATTACAGGGATCTTTGCGCTTGACCACTCTGTCTTACCGGTTACCACTGTTCAGAACATGCGTTTCACTTGCGAAATGTCTAAAAATCTCGTGAGAAAAATGCGCGTGCTTGAACTGGCAATGCCCATTACTGGGTCCACCATTGGGACTAGAGAGAGAGAGAGTAGAAAGAGAGAGAGAGCCATGTAATAATTGCAGAGCTTCTTTTATATTTCCCAAATTTACAGACAATGCAGCGAAGAAGGTTCTTTTAGATTCGTTGCAAATACACTTCTCATCTAACAAAGCCCTAATTTTGTTTCTTCTAAAAGGTATTACTTCTTCTTCTTCTTCTTTTTGTTTACGTGTGTGTGTATATATATATATATATATGTTGTTAATGAGTTGTTGACAGTAGAGAGGTCTCTTCATGAGCATTACATATGGCCTTTGTGGCTGTTAAGGATTCTTTAATTTTTTTCTGTTCAGATAGAATTAAGCTGGATGCTTTTACGATTTGGTTGGTTTGCTTTCAGTTTGCTTTGATGGGGGAGGTAATGGAATTGCGTTGTTTGGTTTGGTGAATTTGATTGGGGGATGGGTCATTAATATTTCTCAGTTATATTCATGTTGCATAGATATATATTTAATGGGCGTAATAGGTCTGAATAAATCAGTTTCCTTGATTTAATTGGGTCAACACGGGAAGAATTAAGCATTTTAACTATATTTACAAGTATCACACAGATACACTTGACCTTACCAAAAAAAAAAAAAATCGCACAGACACAAATATACACTCATATACAAACCATATATATATGTGTACATTTATATATTGTGGTGTCAGAACTTATAAAAAATCCATATAGGAGTATATATATATATATACACACACATGGGGAGAATAAAATGAAACTTGCCTTTCTGGTTGATAAGTTTAATCATCTTATTATATAAATGTTGAGAGGAAATTCAATCATTGATTATTCAATGGGGAACACGCTAGAGAAGAAGTAGAAGGAATTGAATTTAATATAGGAATGTTAAAACTTAAAAGGAACTACCAATAAAGAAGTAGATGACACACTTAAGAAGATGAGAGAAAATAAAGCAGTAGATCATGATAATATAAATCTCATCTGCAACAACCAGAGCTGTGAACTCTGAGTTGTTCATGAACAACTCAGGCTCGACTTGTTTAAGGATTGACTCGGGATTGTTCGTTAAGCAAACTTGATTTTTAGGCTCGTTTAGTAAACAAGTCGATCCTGAACAATGTTGCGCTCGGCTCGTGAACATAAGCTTGTGTAGGCCTGTATAGGGCTCGTGAACACGTTCATAAACATAGGCTTGTATAAGTTCATGAACTTAAGTTCATGAGCTTAAGCTCATGAACATGTTCATGAACATAGGCTTGTACAGACTTGTATAAGTTCATAAACAAGCTAAAACAATCTTGAATATGAGCTCAAATTGAGCCTAAATGATTCTTGTTATTAAATGAATCGAGCCCAGGCCAAGCCTGAACTTTTCAAAATAATGACAAGCCGAGTTCGAGCTCAGCTTTTTGAGTTCGTCACGATCTTGAGTTGAGTTCTCAAATGAACGAGCTGAGCCCGAATAGACTTGAACTCGGCTAGCAACATCTCAATAGACATAGCCCAAAAATACATACCCCACTGAAGCTTAATCATTAATTCAGCTTTGAAAATCTAAGAAGCATGGATACGAACATGATACGACACGGATATGCCGGTTCTTCAAACTCTAAAAATTTAGGACACGGACACGACTAATATAAATATACATTTTCGTTTATATATCTATTGAATAAGACAATCATAGAACATTAATTAATTTATAATTTCTATGCTAAAGTTATATAAGTTAGAAATTGAAGCTATTCGAATATCAAGAAGAATATATTATGTTATATATGATATTACTATCTTATCTTATCATTATAGTTATGTTTTTTTTCATTACATACTTTCACAGTTTCACATGTGTTTAATGTCAATTTTTTAAGGAAAAGGAGGTTGGACACTTTGATGTATGTGCATAATATTGTTTCTAAGACTATCATATGCTTGTTTTATAAAGACAAAGGGTGTAGGATGTGTTGGTCATGTGTTCGGAATGTGTTGAATTGTCTGAGATGTGTTGGTCAAGTGTCCCAAATAATAAAAATTATTTTTAAATTATGGACATGGCCATGAAGTGTTGGAGACGAGTCCAAGAGTGTCCCTGAAGTGTCAGTGTCCAACACGGACACGGCACTTCATCCGTGCTTCTTACCTGGAAATCACTACACCAATCTCACTCACCTCCGACAACACCATCCTGGTAAGCTGAATAGCACTTGGGGCCACATCCTGATGAAGGTTGGAATCTTGGCTTCTCCAAATACCCCATATAAGAAAAACATCCTGCACCACCTGTTCATTTTTGAATTCTGCTTGAATCTATCCTGGGACCAAACAATTAACTTATCCCATGAAGCAATATGCTCCCAGTTCCAATTCAAGACATCAAAAAGCCACTTCCACACACTAGCAACATAAGATTCAAAAAACAGGTGCTCAATCTGATCCCCAGCCCTATAACAGTTGTGAACAAACAGAGGAGAGACATATACCCCTCAATTGCAGATTTGAAAGGGAGGGAATCCTATTTTGAAGGACAAGGCAAGTGGTCAAGCATGCAGCAGGTCTACTTTGATTCCAACAAACTTTGTACCACTGCTTTTTAGGGTCATGACCTCTCAAATTCTTCCAAGCTGATTTGAATGAAAAGGCACCCTGTTTCCAATAATTTGATCTGCTCCAGTTAAAACCTGATTCCAGATGAATTCAGCCTCCCTGGATAAGAATCTAGGCTTCAGCCATCTGTTTCCTTGCAAAATGTCGCCAACACTAGCATTCTTGGAAAGATCAAACCATCTTACCACTCTAGGCCCATAAGCTTGGGCCAAAGTTTGAACCCTTCCACCAAGGATCCAAAAACAACTTAACTGATTGACCATCCCTATTCTGAAAATGACATTTGGATTGAGATCTTCTCTAATATCTATCAGATTCTTCCTGATCAGAGGGAAGTTACTGCTATAGGTACAGCTGCGTATTGATGGATCGGCAGCCCTCAAAGATTGGAACCAAGCTATCCACATCCTGTCTTTACCCTGAATAAAATCCCAAAATAGAGAGGCTTTAGCAACTTTATCAATCTCACTTGGACTTTTGATGCCAAATCCACCTTCTGACCTAGGTTTGGTAACCTGACTCCACTTCATTAGATGCATTTTCTTTGCATTCTCTCTGCTCCCATATGAAAGACTTCATCATCTTTTCAATCATAGCAGAAGTGTAAGCAGGAATCCTGAAAGCATAGCATCAATTATAGAAAAAGGAGGATATAACTGTCTTAACCAATTCCACTCTTCCTGCAAGAGATAGATTTGAAGAGTTCCATATATTTATCAAAAAAAAAAAAAGAGTTCCATATGCTAAACTTAGCTGTAATTTTATCCATAAGCTCAGAGCAATTAGAGTGTTTGTCTTCTGTCAACCATGGGCAATCCCACATATTTCATAGGAAGCTCACCCACTTTCATTTTCAAAATATTCTTCAGAGTTCTTTTCCTCTTGACAGTAGAAGAGAAGAAAACTTTTACTTTTCTCAACTCACAGCCAAACCTAAAACTGAGTAAAAGTCCTGTAGCGCTTTGTCTATGCATTTAGCTGTACTAGAGTCAGCCTTTGATACTAATATTAGATCATCAGCAAAGAAACAATGAGAGAAATTCAATCCACACCTCTGGACTGCCTGGCACAACTGAAACTTCCCATCCTCAACCATTTTCTGCAATTGACTGGAGAAGAATTCAGTAACAAGTGTGAACATCAAAGGGGAAATGGGACATCCCTATCACAATCCCTTTTGAGGCTGAGAAAACCCTTCGGGAGACCCATTCTCTAGGATAGAGGACCAAGCTGAACCAAGACATTCCTTAACCCATCCAATCCATTTCCTGCCAAATCCAAAAGTTTGAAGAAGAGAGAAAAGGAAAGGCCATGACACAGAGTCATAGGCCTTTTGTTAAATCAATCTTGATGGCCATTGTTGGTTTCAGTTTAACCCCCTACCCAGCTCATTGACTATTATGACATTATCATGCATTTTCCTACCTTGGATGAAAACATTTTGCTCCTTTCCCACAATATTCCCCAGTACAACACTTAGTCTCAAAGCCATGATCTTGGTAATGATCTTATATATTGTAGAGCATAGAGAGATGGGCCTAAAGTCCATGGCTTTACAACTATTAGCTTTCTTTGGAATAAGACAAGTAAGGAAGAGTTTATAGCTTTAGGCATCCTAGAGTAGTCAAAGAAGTATTTCACTGCATTTGTTACTTCAGTTCCAACTATTGAACAGAACTTTTGAAAAAATCTTGGGGGAAAGCCATCTGGGCCAGGACAGAAGAAACACCACTGCTCTGATTTCCAGACACCTTCGCTTTAAGATTCGGGATGGCAGGAATGTTCACTTTTGGTGCGGCGATCGGCCTCTGGCGTGTGCATTTCCGAGACTCTTCATGATTACCACAGACAGGCACGTCTTTGTAGCCAACTGTTATCGGCTTGATAGCGGGAGGACTACTTGGGATGTGCGCTTTCTGAGGATTTTCAGGGCTGGGAGCTGGAGGATGTATTTGAGTTCTTGGCCTTGCTGTATCGCCAAGAGGTGGTTGGGGGAGGGGAGGACATTTCGGTGTGGATGTTGGCTTCTCAGGGGAGATTTGATGTTCGTTCCTTCTATAGGAGCTCTCGGGTTCTACGGGGCTGAATTTTCTGTGGAAGGCCGTGTGGAGCACTAAGGCTCCTTTCAAGGTGGACTTCTTTTCTTGGACAACAGCTCTCGGAAGGATCCTGACAGCTCTGGTTTTTTGAGAAACCAAAACTTCTTCATTGAATAGAGCTTGTTCAAGATTATCTCTGGCAACATTCTCAGCTTCCATGAGGTTTCCATTATCTGGATCCATCTGCGTCTCCATTTGGATGTCATCATGTTTATTCCTGACTTCTTTTAACTGAGTATTGATATTCTTGAACACCTTGTTATTCCAATCTTTAACCATGGCCTTCACATTTTGAAGCTTTTTAGTCAGGATGTACATGGATGGGGATTTTATTAGGTTTCAGTTCATTCAAGCCACACTTTTTTCTTTCTAATTTTGAGTTCTAGCAAATCAAATTGGAAGGACAACTAAATTTGCAGGAGTGAAAATGTAATTTGGAAATTGTGTTCACAGGAAGGGCATAAAACCAACAAAAGTGCTTTAAGATAATAAATTCATGGCTTTATGACAAAATGGTTGACAATGGATTGAAATATTTGATGGAAAGGCTACCCCTGAAATTTGTCAAAGAACAATCCCCTTTACACCAGAACAAGCGTTGATACCATTGTAACAATCTAGCTACTAAAAAAAAGCTTCGCTCTTAGAGAGGGGTAAACTTATTAATTTTATCATGCAAACCTCTTCACATGTGTTCAGATTCTCTTTCCACAAGTCAGCCAAGTGTGTGACATATCATAATTATTAGGGAGGTATTGAGATTCAAATATAGGACTACTTGCTCTTACACCTTGCTACTGTTACAAAAGTTAAAGTTGTTAGTGAGGTATAACTTAAATATATATCATCAACACTTGTAATTTGTTTTTTGAATTCTCTATATAATATAATTCAATTTCCATTTTCTCCTAATTTCCTTTCTTGATGTACTTCTTTCTTTATTGTGCTCCGTGTTTTCAAAATGACGTTTATTGATTTTCCCTTCTTGATGCATTTGGAAATTATTTTGCATGAGTTTCTTAGTAAAGAAAATCATGTAAGCATGTAAGCCTGAGGTCTAGTTTTTTATTTAATGTGCATTGTGCATCCATAATAATTTTAATGTGATGCTGGAATTATTTTGCAGGGATGACACTCATTCACGCATTTAAAGGGAGTTCTACATTATGTTGCTTTAATAACAGGAATAACGTTTTATGTTGAACCAAATAACTGGGAATTATGAGGATGGAACTGGTTTATGCAGTGCTAATATTTGCATATTTGCATTCTTTTGTATTGCCTGATGAGCAAGGTATGATGTTTATCCGACGTTTATTTCATTTTGATAGAATATATGCTATGCCAAGGATTGCTACCTTTCCCATTTTTTAGAGGTAGTTTCACTTGTCACTAAAGAAAAGAAAAAGATAGATGGGTAATTGTCTTTTGGTATTTTGGCATCATTTGAAGAGATTGTAATTTCTTGTTGAATTACAGCCTTATAATTCGTTTACTCTTTCTTCCTCCCCATTACTCAAACAAAAGCATATGAATTGAATTGTCTATAATCTCTCTCTCTCTCTCTCTCTCTCGCGCGCGCGCGCGCATCCCTCTCTCTTTTGGCAAATAGGTCAAGTAGAATGTGCATGGACATTAACATGACATGTCATGACACAAATACATTAACATAGATAATATGAAAATCAGGACATGGTCACGACAAAACAGATGACAATATCTAAATAAATATTTTGTGTGTGTTTAGATGTATTATATGTGGCAAGGGCAATCACTTGATGTAATGTTAAAAGGTTGGGCTGACAAGTGTGAAGACACACGTTTAACTTTCAGAACAGCCACTTTGTGCAAAATAATACCAAGGTTAGGTCTTTATCTAGTTTTTCCCTCCCAGTACCCCACATAGGCAGGACCATCATAAGGTGATAGCCCTGTTACAAGTATTCTATAAGACAATTATGTAGCCTTGATTAATTTTTGATGTTTTATATTAACAATTTCATGAGCGCTGCTGTTTTACCGAGTTGGCAACATACTGACTAGACATAAATATAAATTTCTTAATTTTGTAGTGTGGAATAAATAAATTAGAAGTTTCATGTTTATAATTATATTATTTGTCTTCCTTATTAATTTTTTTCTTTACAATTTTATAATTTTCTATATTAAAAAGTGCACATTGCACCCTAGGGGGTTGGCTCGAGTGGATAAAGAACTTTTTTTTTTTTTTTTTGATAAATAAAATTTCATTAAAAGATGCTCAAAGGGGAGCGAACCCAAGGGACTACAAAAAGCCGAAAGCCGGCCAACTATAAGCTTAAGCTATCAAGAAAGTCCATTACTTGACCATCCGATGTACAAATTTTCCCGTATACCCAAAAAAATAAAAGAGTTAAAATATTGTATTTGAGAGACCAAATAGAAGACTCCACATCCTCAAAGCGCCTCCTATTCCTCTCTTGCAACAAACTCCACCATAAACAAAGGGGAGTGACCCTCTAAGCATCCCTGGCTCGGCTGTTCACTGAACACCTTCTCCAATCCTCAATCATATCCTTCGTGGATTTGGGGAACACCCAGTCCATACCAAACGCCGCCAAGAAAAGAGACCAAACGTCCCTCGCCACTGAGCAATGTAAAAGAAGATGGTTCATCGTTTCCTCTGACCTCTTGCACATGCAACACCAATTCATCATAATTCGAGTGGATAAAGAACTTGACCCTAGTGCCTAGCAAGCATGAGGTCCAAGGATCAAGTCCTCTTGGGTGCAAACAATTCTTTTGGGGTGGGTGTGTGTGCACCAACTAGGGGAAAAAAAAAGTGCACATTGCATGCATGATTTGTGGTAGCCCTGTGTACAATGTTGAATTTTCTTTTTTCAAGGCGTTGCTGCATTGGACACTTTTGGATGTGCTCATCCTATTTCTAAGTATTGGGTATTGCTTGTATTATGTGTCAGCCAAGTGTCAGAAGGGTCAATCAAGTGCTAGAAATTTCAAAATAGATATTATTATTATGGACTCATCCAGAAATTTTGGACACATTTTTATGGGCTTTCAGTAAGTTTTGGTGCTTGACATGGACTTGGTTGGGCACCGGCATAGCTACTCTGCAGAATTGTTTTTGTCACTTAGGGAGTGGTAATGCATTGCTGGCATCGTGGGAAGTATTCTATTGGAATGAAAGTCCAAGTCTCATAATATTAAGTTCTAGACTTCTCTGAAATCCTTTTCTGGTTAGAATGGTTAATATCAAATTGATATCAAATTTTATAAGGCGTTGCTGCGTTGGACACTTTTGGATGTGTTCATCCTATTTCTAAGTATTGGGTATTGCTTGTATTATGTGTCAGCCAAGTGTCAGAAGGGTCAATCAAGTGCCAGAAATTTCAAAATATATATTTTTATTATGGACTCATCCAGAAATTTTGGACACGTTTTTATGGGCTTTCAGTAAGTTTTGGTGCTTGATATGGACTTGGTTGGGCACCGACATAGCTACTCTGCAGAATTGTTTTCGTCACTTAGGGAATGGTAATGTATTGCTGGCATCATGGGAAGTATTCTATTGGAATGAAAGTCCAAGTCTCATACTATTAAGTTCTAGACTTATCTGAAATCCTTTTCTGGTCAGAGTGGTTAATATCAAATTGATATCAAATTTTATGTTCCTTTTGTGACAAGCAGTATGTAACAGAAAAATAACTTCTATTCAACTGGAACCAGAATTGAACTATAAGCGGTATCGTCACATATTGTGTTACCATCTCTAAATGTATGGAGGTACACATAAGTATGATCGAATGCACAAGTAGTCTGTTTAGTTATGAAAAATTGTTCTATTGAAGTTAAATATGTTGAAGCATTGAACTTAGTGCATCCTGTTTATGTAGTTTTTTGTGCTATGCTCCTTTTTTTCCTAAAACAGAAACCAAGGAGAAGAAATGGATGCTTTTGTTTTTAGGATCACTAATTCACTATTTATTGTTCTGGAACTTGGTATTCCATGTTTCCGGATGTGTTCCAAAACAGACATCTTTAAGGAATTGACATTTTCTGATAACATGGTTGAGCATCACGAGATTAGGAATATTAGGGATTTCTTCAGTATGTGTTACCTCCTATATTTGCTTATACCGGTTTCTCTAAAGTTTTTTGTCATGGTGATTAGTTTGGAAAGGCAGCTTTGCCTGAATGGTCAATAATCTTGAGGTCTGTTTCAGGAGACGCACTCTATGCATTGAGGAGTTCACTGAATGCTGCATCTGATCAGCTCACAGATTGGAACCCAAATCAAGTTAACCCCTGCACTTGGTCCAAAGTTACATGTGACCCCAATAACAAGGTCATTACCGTGTAAGTAATTTGGTGATGTAATATTTGCTTTCCTTCTGACCATGATATCATGCTAACGTTCTGTTGTCCATGTCATCGAGGCAAGTTTTTGCTCAAATGTTGTGTATGATTATATCTGTTATTTGTTTGCAGATCATTGTCATCGATGAGATTTTCTGGATTATTGTCCCCTAAAATAGGAGTTCTGAAGACTCTTTCGACACTGTACGTGTGGGGAAATTCAGTCAGTAGAATTGTTGAATTACATTATTCTAATTTCTGGGTACATTTAGTTTGCCTGATGCCTATTTGCCTCAACTTTTAGTAATGGACTAATGTTACTGGGATTGCCAAAGATTTCATCTCTGTGTTCCATATTATAAATTGGTGTGCGTTTTGTACTTTATTAATTTTGGAGGTGGCTATTTGAAATACTGTCAGAGGACCTGTCGATAGTGACATTGAATCTTCTAGATGTATATCACACTCTAGACACTAAGCCTAGTTCTAGCATCTCCTGTGCTTCTCCGTCATTGTCTCTCATTTGGTATGAATCTTCGTTCTATTTAAGCTTAAGGTGATTCTATGATTTAACAGATGACACATGGAGTCTTCTGGTTTTCTCACCTCTATACATATGCTTTTCCTACTTCTCCATCACCTTCTATCTCATAAACCAGTGCTCTTGGTCCAAATGACTCTGATGCTAAGCTTTGTTATAGATATATGTGATACTTTTATACCATTTTATGACTTGTAATGTATTAACAGACTTTATCTTTTGGAAAGTGATAGAGTATCATGGGAAATGATATTTGTTAGGTAGTTCTACTTGTGCCAAGGTGGCGATCATTGAGGCGTTCTAGGTTACGGCATATGTACTGGTGAGATACCCTGGGTTGAAAAAAAAAAATGAAGAAGAGAGAGAGCCAGAGAGGTACTGAGTAAAAAGAAAATCTTCAATTACATAAACTGGAAGTGTATATTATATAGTTATATTCGATTGGTATGAAACTTGCAGAAATGCATCTCCACATGATTATTTGAACTTCCTCCCCTCCCTACTTTTTCAGTAGAAACAAATCATTTCCTAATTCTAGTTATCTTACATTTCACATTTGCTTTCATCTTAAAGTGCATTTTTATTCTTGAAAGTAGTGTAAAGTAAAAACTATTAAGATTCTCTTGCTGATTGAAACTTAAAATTCAGCATAAAGTTCATCACACTTATAAATTGTCTCTATAACCAACAATTTATTTAAATATCACTGGACACATTAATTTTAAGGGATTGAATAATGTTCGGTTTATTTTGAGGGGAGTTGTGCAATGAAAAAGAATTCATAGATTTGGTTACTGCTTCTGATATGCTATTTCTGCTACACCTTGCATCCGTGTTACCAGGGTTGTTATCGTGATGACTATCATTATTTAAAGCCTTAGTCCTACCTGTGTTGGGTTCTGGAAGGGGTAGACTTGGTTTAGAACTAATTTTTGGTGTTATTTGCAAAAATTGGCTGTCTGCGGACTCCTAATTTGCATTCTCACACTTGACAGTCTGAGCTCTTATCACTGTAGGATCTTTGGTACCACAAAAAATGATAATCTTTAGCCAAGGGAAAAATGGTTTTTCTAAATTTTGTTATTTTAGTATTTTAAACCTGATTAAAGGGGTAGGGTGTTTAGTTCATTATCATGAATTCTAAATTGAAACGGATGAAAGGCAGTTTTTTCTTTCCTTTGGGAACGTACTTTTTTGACATTTTGGTTGATCAATACGAAAATTTGTGAGGTGCAAAATTTTAAGGGTCCTATTGATGGATTATTTAATTTATGAGGTACAAAAGAAAACCTTACTCTCTGAATCAAGTCGTCATTCTGATTTGTGCACTACTGGTTTAGCTCTCTACATGTGTGCAAGAGATATATGCCTTGCAGCAGAACAATTTCATATTTGCTAAATTAGTACTGACTACTGACTATTACATGAACATGGCTACTTTGGGGGTTCAAAGAACTTTTATTTATGCATTTCTGGATGAATTCTTTATAAAGTGACAGATATGCAAATGATATAAGTTTTTACTCTTATGTCATCCTATTCCAATGTTTAATTTTGATAGTTGATACATATCAGATGGATTCGTCATGCAGTTCATTGCAGGGAAATGCAATAACTGGTGAGATACCAAAAGAACTTGGAAATTTGATGAGCCTGACAATGTTGGATTTGGAAAATAACCGTTTAACTGGCGAAATACCATCTTCCCTTGGCAATCTCAAGAAGCTTCAGTTCTTGTATGTAATGCCGTCTGCATTGTATCAGCATTTAGTGTGTCTTTGCTTATTTTTCTTATGTTCCATGTGATTTACTTGATTCTGCAAGCAGGTTTTTAAATCAAAACAATCTCACAGGGGCTATCCCAGAGTCACTCTCAACTCTTCCAAATTTGATTAATCTGTAAGTGATTAGATCTCTTGTGATGCACATATGGTATAGCAGTATTTTATGATTGAATTGGGTTAATTGCTCCTAAAATTAGAATTCTGACAGATTATCCGTGTGAGATTGAATAGTTATACCTTTTGTCAACTTCTAATGGCGTATTTGAAATTTCTTTTGCAGTCAGCTTGCTTCAAATGGTTTCAGCGGTCAAATACCTGAGCAATTATTCCAAGTTTCAAAATATAAGTATGAACAAAGTTTTCCTAATGAATCAGTGCCTGGTTCAGGCAGTAATCAATAATGCACTTATGTGATATCTCTCTCTCTCTCTCTCTCTCTCACACACACACATGCACACACTCACGAACACCAGCTTTGAAATTAATTTGACTTCAGCTGCCTCTTGCAGTTTTACAGGGAACCATTTGAATTGTGGCTTAAATTTCGCTCACGTTTGTGTATCTGATAGCGGCGGTAATAGAATTAGCTATTTGACAAGACTCTGCTTTATAGTATTGGAAAATTTTACAGCTGCACAATTTTCCCTTACTTGGACAAACTTAATCTTACATGTGCGCTATCTTGGCAGGTGCTTTGCATAAACCAAAAACTGGAATAATAGTTGGGATTGTAGGTGGGCTTCTAGGTCTTCTTGTTGTTGGAGGTGTGCTATTGTTTTTATGGAAGGGCAGGCATAAAGGCTACAGGCGTGAAGTTTTTGTAGATGTACCAGGTTTGTGTTGCTTGTTAGTTTATGAAAAGACTGAATGCAGAGTCTGCTAGATATGCTAAATATTTATTGCTTACTGGAAGTTTGCTGTTTCTTGAATGGATATGTGTGGTATTGCTGGGAGTATATCTATCCAATGGCATTTCAGATACTCGTTGAGTATGGTGATTTATACTATATTCCATTCTTCTCTTACCTACAATTGCAGAAAAATCTAAAGATCATGCCATATTTTGAATTCCTGCTCTTTTTGGTACAACACTGTAAAAGAAAACATGTTTTAAAAGTCAAAAACTCAGATGAGTATACTGGACTGGGCTAAGTTTTGGATTGATTTGACAAGGAGGCAGGCCAAATGTAACGACCCACTTCACGAGGTATGATATTGTCTGCTTTGAGCCTAAGCCTGTACGGTTTTGCTCTTGAATTTTACCCCAAAAGGCCTCATTCCATTTGAAGATAAAACTGTACATATAAGCACTCCATCCTCTCCACACTCAGGCGATGTGGGATTGAGTACCCTGTAGCCTGCTAGTGTGGTATCTCGCCCAGTGTCTCGCACCCGCCCACAAGGGTCACCACAATCCATCCTCCTAGGAGGCCCGACGTCCCCGTCGGCACACTTCCGGCTAGGTCAGGCTCTGATACCATTTGTAACAACCCGCTTCATGAGGTATGATATTGTCAGGGCCTGAGCCCGCATGGTTTTGCTCTTGAGTTTTACCCCAAAAGACCTCATACCATGTGAAGATTGAAACACACATATAAGCACTTCACCCTCTCCACACCCAGGCAATGTGGGATTGACCCTTTCCACACCCAAGTGATGTGAGATTGAGCACCCTTAAGCCTGCCAGTGTGGTAGCTCCTCAGTGTCTCGCACCCGCCTACAATAGTCACCCAAAGTGGACAATATCATACCTTGTGGAGCGGGTCGTTACAAATGGTATTAGAGCCGGACCGAGCCAGAAGTGTGTCAACAAGGATGTTGGCCTCCAAGGGGGGTGGATTGTAGATACCTTAGTTGTGGGCATGTAGGTGGGCAGGTGGAAGAACCAATGTCGAGCTACTGCATTAGGGGCTAAGGGGCTTACGATTGCACATCGCCTGGGTGTGATAAGGGGATGTGCTATATATGTTGGGTTTTATCTCCAAATGGTATGAGGCTTTTTGGGTAAAACTTAAGAACAAAATCGTGCGGGCTTGACCCAAAGCGAACAATATCATACCATGAGGAGTGGGTTGTTACACCAAATGATGTTACAGAACAACTTGGTTAACATAGAACTTTGCTGATTTTGGTTGAGTATACACTTCATGAACACACACACACAAAAATTTGTTGGGCTTAAGTCTAATTTTGAGCACGAAAAAACAATAAATAAAACATCAATGACGCGTGCTATTGTAAGAAGCCAAATGGGTGAAGTTGGCTCATATTTTTTCCCCAATAGCACAAACCTCTTTTTATTAACTACTCTCCAATGTATGGAAACGGATCCTCTCCAAGCCTTTTCTCTTCAAGCATCTACGAGCCTAAATCCAATTATTAGAAACATACAGTGTCATCAATTGGTTAACTGCCCACTATGCTATGGTTTCATGCACAAATTTATCTTAACCAAATTAATGATGTGGTGTATTTATAACTATTGGATGTGGTCTTGTAGATACTTGGAGAGAAGAAAGCTTGGAGAGGATCCGCGTGACAATTGATGGATACAAATAGTATTTTTAAGTCATTATCTATTTGAAGCAATCGCTTTCTGGATAAAATTCTTTTTTCGATACCAACAAATTTTGCCTTCTCAAATACCAAATGTGGGTTTCATGCACGGAGGAGCAATTTAGTGACGAGTTGGGGCGGTTGCCCCCACTGATTTTTTTTTTCATATTAAATTCCTAAAATTTTGTCAAAATTCTAATAATGCCCCCAATAAATTTTTAACAGAACTCCTTATATATACTTGCCCCAAAACCTGCCACAGTCATCCTTTCTCTCTCTCTTTAAACTTCACAATATGCCGAACTTCTTGGATATGAATTGACCACAAATTTTCTAAGATTGTCTTTAATTATCATCTTAGTTATTACTTATTACCTTGTGATTTGCGTAATTTATATGAAGTTAATGTAACTTATATTGTTAAGAATTACTCATTTCTTTTGTTTGGATATTAGTGATAGTTTGTTTTCATGTCAGATTTTAATTGATAGATGAAAAATTGAAATCATCGGTTCTGGATGCAAATTTTAGAATCTAATTGTCTCTAGTATAGATGGAGGTTTACAGTCCCTTTTACACTGGTATTCTATTGTGTGGCTGACTACTAATAAGATTTACTCCAAGGGTGTGGTGCATGCAATTGTGTGGCACATGCATTGCATGTGGATATGCTGGTTTTGTTTTTATGGGATTTTAATTTATTCTCCATTTGTGGTCTGAGTTCGTTTAATTTAGTTCCTAACAAACAAATGCAGATATTAGTTGATCAGCAGTTAAAACTCCAACCTGAACCATATAGCATATCAAACATTTAGATACTCATCGGATCTTATAACAAATTGAATTTTATTCTATCTGGTATTATTCTCAAACTCTGTTTCTTAAATGAGATCTGATAACAATTTGAACTCTGTTTTCTAACTCTTATCTAATCATTGAATCATATTGTATTCAAATATTTAACAGATTGTTCACATACCCTCATCCAGTTTGAACCTATTCTGTTTACAACCTACTCGCTATGATGCCTCCCTTTTGGGTTTCTTGATGTATTCCTACTTACCGGAATCAGACCCCACAATGGCGGGAGCCTTGGGCACTAGGCTAGCACTCCCACCCACCCGCCAACAAGTTATGAGATTATTTTACGACTGGATTTCTACCTGACAGTGTGCGTGTATGAATTGATCCTAGAAATCCAGGAGGCCTATTGGAGGGGTGCTTGGCATTAATCTTGGCCAAAACTAGTTAGCAGATAAAGAATGCTACACTGTTGGTTGTGTGGTTTTAATCTGACCTACACAATTCCCTAGTCTAGGAAAGAGTTTCATGCCCAGGTGGTTTGGCCAATAGTTGGCATGGGTTTTCAAGTAAGACACAAAACCTTGGACTTATTTCAGATTGACGAGCACATACAAGGACTAGTGAGTATATACTGGTCATTGTGTTAATGCTTTCCTACTGAATTTAACCTCTGTTTTTATATGTGATATGTTTATGGCGACTAACTGAAAGCTTAAAAAAATTCTCTGTTTGTTTTTGGTGAAAAGATTTTCAAGTAATGAAAATAGGTTGCAATCAAGTTGTGATATCTTTGATATATTTTCCTATTTTAGTGGTGGAGGATGTTTCATATCTACAGAATTATCAGTTTCTTAAAGAAAAACAGAAATATCTTTTTATAGTTTATTTTTAATTGATATTGCATAAAATTGAGATAAAATGGCTATCTCAAAAAAAAAAAAAAAGTTATTAGTTTTGAACATGTATTTGAAATTTAGTTTGTCCACTTTATAGTTGGCTTTACATGGCTTATTTTTATTTTATCTTTTTTTTCCCCTTAAAGTCAAGGAGTGGGAGGTTAGAAATTCCTTAAAGAAGATGAAATCAGGAAGGGCTTTAGGACCCGATGGCGTTCCTATTGAGGTTTGGAAATGTCTAGGACAAGTTGGGTTGTCTTGGTTAACAAAATTATTTAATAAGATAATAACAACTAAGAAGATGCTCGATGAGTGGTGCAAAAGTATCTTGTTGCCTATATATAGAAATACAGGGACATACAAAGTTTTAATAATTATTGTGGTATTAAATTAATGAGTCACACTGTGCTATGAAACTTTAGGAGAGAGTGGTTGAACAACGCCTGAGACGAGAGACTGAAGTGTTCGAAAATCAGTTTGGATTTATGCCTGGAGGCCCGGGAAGGTCAACGAGGGAGGCAATTTACTTATTGAGGAAACTAAATGGAAAGATATAAAGAGAAGAAGAGAGATCTCCATATGGTTTTTATTAATTTGGAGAAAGTCTATAATAGGGTACCTAAGGATCTAATATTGTTTTAGAAAAGAAAGGAGTCACAAAGGGATACATTGACACAATGAAGGACATGTATGATGGTTGTGTGACTATCGTTATAATGCTTATAGGGGAAACAAGTGAATTTTCAATTATTGTAGGCTTACATCAAGGGTCAGCATTAAGTCCATACCTTTTTGCCTTGGTTATGGATGAGCTAACAAGACACATCTAAGACGAGATTCTATGTTGAATGTTATTTGCTGATGATTTTAGTCAATGAAACTAGAGGAGTTAATGCTAGATTGGAGGTTTGGAGAGAAACTTCAGAATTAAAAGGGTTTAAGATAAGTAGAAATAAAACTAAATACATGGAGTGTAACTTTAGTAAATTTAGAAATATGAATGAGGAGGTAGTAATTCATAATGAATGAAAAATTAGCGATGACATTAATCATAGAATCAAAGCAAGATGAGTTAAGTGGAGGAGTGCATATAGTATATTGTGTAATAGGCGTATCTCCTAAGATTGAAAGAAAACTTCTATCGAACCACTATTAGGCTGACCATACTTTATGGTGCAGAATATTGGGCACCTAGGAAACAACATATGCATAAAGTGAGTGTGACAGAAATGCGAATGTTGAGATGGATGTGCGGTAATACTAGAAATGATAGATTTAGAAATGAGTACATTCGGGAGGTGTTTGGAGTAGCACAAATTGGAGATAAAATCAGAGAAAATTGGTTAAGATGGTTTGGACATGTGCAAAGGAAGAGTGACGTAGTCCACATTGAGGGTAATATTGGGGGAAGAGGAAGACCAAAGTTAACATAGGTAGAGTTAGTAAAGAAGGATATGATAGCATGTGGTTTGACTAAGGCTATGGCTTTAGATAGAGCAGAATGGAAACATAGGATTCATGTAGCCGACCCCAATTAGTTGGGAAAAAAGATTGATTGATTATTGTTGTAGTTTCCTCCATGTCTTTGTTATCTTTCTTAATCCTTTGTGGTTTATAAATTATAGCTGAGGGTTTGATTTTTATGTGACTTCAGATACTTTGGAAATTTGCTGATGTATTTCTTTCTTAAACTTGTCTTGTGCGCTCAGGTGAAGTCGACCGAAGAATCCCATTCGGACAATTGAGAAGATTTGCATGGAGGGAATTACAGCTTGCTACGGATAACTTCAATGAGAAAAATGTACTTGGACAGGGAGGTTTTGGAAAGGTTTATAAAGGAGTGCTTTCAGATAACACAAAAGTTGCTGTGAAACGGTTAACTGATTATGACAGTCCTGGTGGAGATGCAGCATTCCAGCGTGAAGTTGAGATGATAAGTGTAGCTGTTCACAGGAATCTATTACGGTTAATTGGGTTCTGCACAACTCCGACGGAACGCCTTTTGGTGTATCCCTTTATGCAGAACTTAAGTGTTGCATATCGTCTTCGAGGTATTAGTTCTGTAATCTGTTTATGTGAATATGAGCTAGTAACTGATGTTTTTTTTACCGATATTTACCCCAGGTTTTGTTATCTTAGTTCTATTTTCTCTTTTTTTTTTTTTTGGGTTGAAATCCTTGTGTATATTTATTTTCTTGGCAAGGGTCTATCTATAAGAAATAACTGATAATCGTATATTCCTATGTAGTTATGGTGTAGTTAGAGTTAGATTATTTAGTAGTAATAGTGCTAATTAATTACCTTGACAGTTATTAAAACTTCCTGTTCTGAGTTGTTGAATAGTAACTTTCTTATCTTATGGAAGTCATCTTCTTTCTTTTGCTCACCATTTCATTGGGGCTACAGTTGCTTAACTACTTATTATTATTATAAGTCTGCTAATTGTGTTTTATTTTATTTTTTGATTACTTTATATATATAATATTGATAAATATACTTCCGTTTTTTGTCTTTAATGATTCTTCTAATGTGGCGTATCAAGATCAAGTTATTATAAACTTCTTCCATAGCGTTTGCTTTAGTTTATACGAATATTTCTGATTAACCATAATTGTAAGTCATGACGCAACCAGTTGCCCAACTTGAGTGGAATCTCCTTCATACAGAGCTCAGGTCCCATTTGGAACATGGTTGTGTGTTTTGTACTTGCATAAACGAATACAATGGTTGATGGTCCTTCAGTTTAAAGAACTTAATAAACTCTGCCGAGGAAAAAAATATAGGTGTTTCAAAAAGTTAGATTTTGAAGGGGAATAGTTATTGTTTTTTTCTCCCTAGTAGATAATTCATACACACGCTTTGTCCCTTTGGGGACTTGAACCCTCAACCTTCACTTTCGGAGGTAGAGGAGATACAACTAGGCTACTGCCCTTAGTGGTTTTAGAGAGGTTATTGTTGATCTAAGAAGCACGGACACTTCTATGAAGTGCTGTGTCCGTGTCTGACACCAACACTTCATGGACACATCTCCGACACTTCATGGCCGTGCCCATAATTTAAAAATAATTTTTATTATTTCAGACACTTGACTGACACATCTTGGACACTTGCCCGACACATCTTGGACGCTTGCTTGACACATCTCGGACACTTGAACACATTCCGGACACAATACTAACACATCCCACACCCTTTGTCTTTATAAAACAAATACATGACAGTCTTAGAAACAACATTACGCACATACATCAAAGTGCCCAACCCTCCTTTTCCTTAAAAAATTGACATTAAACACGTGAAAGTTCGTAATGAAAAAAAAAAAAAAAACTATAATGATAAGATAGGATAGTAATATCATATCTAATATAATAAATTCTTCTTGATATTCGAATAGGTTCAATTTTTAACTTATGTAATTTTAGTATAGAAATTATAAATAAATTAATGTTTTCTAATTGTCTTAGTCAATAGATATAAACGAAAATTTATATTTATATTAGCCGTGTCTACGCCATGTCCTACTTTTTTAGAGTTTGACGTGTCGGCGTATCCGTGTCGTGGCCATGCTTCTTAATTGTTGATCCTAGAGAAATCAACACATTGAACAGTTTCGAAATTCTCTAGTAGCAACAATATCCTTCTTAGCAATATCATTGTCATTTAAGAATAATTGATGATGAAATTTTTTTAAAAGGAAAGGCTTTATGATCCAAAGAGGCTTTTTTGAAATTATGGAAGTGTGTGACCCTGTGGGTGATGATGGCATAGCTTGGTTGACTGATTTGTTTAACAAGACCCTAAAGACTAAGAAGATGCTCCGTGAAGAGAGGAGAGCACTTTGGTGCCTATGTATATGGAAAGGTGATTTCAAACAGCAGTAAGTAATGTGATATCACACACTATGTCAGATGATGATATTTTGGCAGAAGAGATCGAGGAAAGATTAAGACATGTGACAACTATATCAAAAAATAAATTTGGTTTTACACGAGGAAGGTTGACCGTAGAAGTTCTCTTCTTACTTAAGCAATTGAAGGAAAATTTTGAGTAAATTATAAAGTCTTCCATTGGGCAATCATCAACTTAGGATGCATATAGTCCATTGGAAGAAAATGCGGTGGATATTAGGAAACACGAATTATCAAACAGATACGTGTACATGATTTAGGATGCGTATCATGAATAGTACTAGTGTGTGAACAATGAAAGGAGAGACAATTGGATTTCTCTCACAGTATAGCCACCAATCCGTTATCTTATTGCACTTTCTATCTATGAATTAGGCATACTCAAGAAGGTGTGCTATTATGTATGTTTGTTAATCATATAGGTTTAGGTTATGAAGTTAAAGTACTGGTTGGTCTGAAATTGCAACCAAGGAAAGATATTTTACAATCTAAATGTTTTAGATTTTGTAAAGCTAAGAAAATAGTTGAAGCATGATTTAGTAAGATTAGCACTGAAATTGATAGCCAAGAGAAAATTAATCTTTTATTCTTCATGTGTCAGATATTCTCAAATAGAGATTCACAAGAACATTGCCAATAGAATTACAACAAGATGGTTGAAAGTGGAGAATTACAACATGAGTGTTGTATGATCGTAGAATATTTGCCAGTTTGGGGAGTAAGTTATATAGGCATCATGCATGGTTGCTGTGTCTTTATACATGAAATTTTGGCAGTTATTGGAACACATTCACAAAATAAATGTTGACAAGAGAAATGTAGATGGTTGAATATAGATACTTTTGAGAAGTTAAAGGTGGCATTTAGTGAAGACAAGATGTGAATTTGACTGTCTAAGATGATTAACTCATGTAATATGTAATATGTATCTTTGAATGCACCAATATGTATCTTGGGTGGGCCTGTTAGGTTAGTAAGACTTAGGTTGGCTAATTTCGTACAAATTATTTATTTTTTATGTTTTTAAAAGTTAGCTGAGTTAGTCAAGTTTTATCTTTGATCCAAGTGCTTCATGGGGATTTCAAGGTTTCAGTGAGGGTAAAAAGGTCAAATTACCACTTGAAGATCAAACTCACCAGTTAGGGTTTTTGACTTCATCTCATTGCTCATATCACATATGTAGCTTGTATTGCATACATGTTAGATCCATAAAATGTTGTTTTAATGAATTGTTATTTATCAAAAAAAAAAAAAAAACCTGGAAACAGTTTTTGTTTGAAATTCCTAAGTTTTACAAAATGGGGCCTTCAATTGATCAAAGGACGATGTACATCCACTTGCAAGTGCTTGCTTGAACAAGTTGTATGTCTTTTTTGTGGGGGAGGGAAAAAAATAAAGATTTTTTTTTATTTTATTAGTTTGGTGATAATCACTTTATTGATTGGCCTTTCTGATCTAGGTTTGATCAATTGAACTTTCCGATGGATTGATCTAACCCCATGGCCAGTAGTTTCCTATTTGATTTAAAATACCTCATACCAATAATTACTTCAGCCCAAATCTCTATATAGCTACTCTTTAATCTTTCAGAAATTAAAACATGCATATCGAGAACTACCAAGCATGCTCTGAGAGCATATAGGAAAGTTAGAGCAGTTTTGTTTCTTTCATCATCATCGTCAAATGGATACTTGTATTTGATGGTGATCTTAATTCTTAAGTATTGAGTTTATCAACTTTGAGCATACAAAAACAAAATCATACATCCTGCGGAGATTTGATGAGTAGTTGACGAAGAACAATCAAGGCAAAAGAAGCAGATCATGTGACAAGCTGATCAACTATAGCAGAACTCAAGTGGAGTATCTGGCGTGAATTTGGATCAAAAGGTAACTTGGGTGATTCTAGGGTAAGAATTTGAGACCTATCTTTGTAACCTTTTTCTTCAGAGTGATTGGTTATGCCTGGACTAGATACCATGGTTTTTCCTTTGGATTTCTTTTTATTTTACTCTCTACACTAATTTTCATTTATATTGCGGTATTTGGTTTTTGTGTTGGTATTTAAATTTTTGATTCATTTGTTACAAAGAATTTTTTAGGACCTATTCACCCACTCTTAAGTTTAGTTTGAGGTTTAGCTTACTCTGATGTATAAGAGCTTAGCAGGGTCGGCTAGACTTCCTAAATAAGAGTTCCCAAAATTTTTATTTTCTAATATTGTTAGGCTTCCTAAAATTTTTGTTTCCTTGTATTGTTAGGCCCCAACCAATAGTAAAGATTTAATTATAGGCCCAAATAATTTAATTCATTCTAAAACTACTAGTTTCTATACTTATCTTAACACCTCCCTCTTTTTTTTCTGTCTCCCCTCTTTTCATTTTTTATTTTTTATTTTTTATGAATTGTTGAATATATACTTAACCAATTATTATAAAAAATTGGAAATTATAAAACTTTCCATATTCTCCTATTAACTTTTATTTTTTTCCCCCTATTTCTCACGTTTTCTCCTCTTCTCTCATTACAACGTTTTTTTTTTTTTTTTGGTTATAAATAATAATAAAACAACAAGAAATTTAGGCGAAAATTCAACAAATGAACAACCAAGTCATCTAAAAGTATTAAAAGATAATAAAATAATGAAAGAAAAATATATTAGTGACTAAGATTCATAATGATAATTAAATGTGTGCTAAGAAAATTCTTTACAAAGAACATGAAAAAAGAAGAATGAAGAAAGTGAACCAAGTAAAAAAAAAATGAAGATCTTAATCAAAAATCATATTCTATTCCCACAAAAATCTATGCAACGGCAATGGAAAAATATTGTTAAAAAATTAAGAGATTTATTAGTAGAAAATGGTCCAATTAACTTGATCATACCGGGGTCAGAAGAATATGTACGGGTTGGGCTTTTCAGTTGGTGATAAGGCTGGCTTGGGGCATAGACTAGGATAGGAACTAGATTGATTGATGGATCAACCAAAACCATCATTATCATCCATGCCTTTATCCCATATGATGAATTTTCTTTTTCCATTCTTTTCTATTATACACTATGTTTGCTCTAAGATTTAATTTTTTAAAAACATTTTTAATTATTTCATCCCATGTTAGTTTTGATCGCCCTCTTGGTCGTTTACTTTTTAGGCAACCAACTCTACCTCTTCTAACCGGGGCATCTTCAGGTCTACTGGCCATACCACCAAAGTCTGCTTTTCTGGATTTTATCATTAATAGGCAATATGCCTAGTCATCATTAATCTCACCTCTTCTAGTCACTCCCACCATCCAACATAGCATCCTCATTTCCCATCATCCACTGGATGAATTTCAATTGATCAAGCAAAATCTGCAGAGAAAGAGTTTCTAGATAGGATTTAAACTTTTTAACACTTCCTCTTTTTCTGCCTCTATGATTTATGCAAAGACCCCATGTTTTCAGAAAAACTATGCAAGCACAGAGCATCGTATATTTTTGTGAGGCAAATATTAGAGGGCATCCTAGCAATCCAATTGCTAGATTTTTTTGTTTCATTCATCATTTATATAGATGGTGGGTGTTTACGAGTATCGAAGCATATCAATCCTAGAGCTTCAAGGATTTCAGCACAACCAATTTCACACCACAAACAAACAATCAGACGTAACTGGTAGCTAGAGATTGAATTAGGGATTGGAGAATGGATCATGTGAGGAATGGGTTTGTTGACTGGCAGCAGCAGAGATCATTTTGGATCGTCTGACGTGAGTCTGGGTCAGAGGTAACTAGGAGATTCTTAGGTTTAGAATCTGGTTAACCTAGTGTTGTATACCTTTTTTCTTTTAGTGGATTTGATCTGGTAGAATTTGGTTCCATGATTTTTTCATTAAAACCGATGTTCATAAGTGGATGATTTTCTACTATATATTTTTGCACCTATTTTTACATGCTTATTGATTGATATTTAAATTTTGGTTGGTGGTGATTGTTGAAATTTAAAAATCGGTTAAAGTTCGTTATTTAGTTTTCTAGACCTATTCACCCCCCTCTAAATCTATGTTGGGCTTTGCGCGCTGGTAATGGTCCTCGTTTCTTTAGGGGGTAAAAATTCTAATTGGCTCCTTCCTCTAGTCAAAGCTAGTGGTTAATATTTTTAATTAACTCTTAATCAGACTTTTTAAACTAATGCCCTACTTATATATCCTAAAGAGCGAAAATGTTCACAACTGTCATACAATTGTGAGTTATGGATTACATGCTCCTTTTAAAAGATCTGTTTCTAGTCATACTAAGAAACTTATACAAATATGCTGATTTATCTTCTGTCAATTTGGTGATCTTTAATTTACAGTGGCTTTTCTGCTTATGTTTGACAAATTTTTAGCAATAAAATGCAGAGATTAAACCCCAAGAGCCTATTTTAGATTGGCCTACAAGAAAACGAGTGGCTTTAGGTACTGCACGTGGGCTGGAGTACCTTCATGAACATTGTAATCCCAAAATTATTCATCGAGATGTCAAAGCTGCTAACATTTTATTGGATGAAGATTTGGAAGCAGTTGTTGGTGACTTTGGCTTGGCAAAGTTAGTGGATGTGAGGAAGACTAATGTGACAACCCAAGTTCGTGGGACAATGGGTCACATAGCACCTGAATATTTGTCCACTGGAAAGTCGTCAGAAAGGACGGATGTTTTCGGTTATGGGATTATGCTTCTGGAGCTTGTAACAGGTCAGCGGGCTATAGACTTTTCACGCCTGGAAGAAGAAGATGATGTTCTATTGCTTGACCATGTAAGATAACCTCAAGATTACTATCATGGTTAATGCATGCTCTCTCTCTCTCTCTATATATATATATATATATGCACACATGTAATCAAAATTGCAATGTGACTGTTACTTTGAGAACCTGGGAGGTTAGGTGTGAAGTGGCCAAGCTATGTGCTACACATTATATTTACTGCTGTGGTGGGGCATCGATATAATTTGTCAACACAGATGGAGATCTTCCTGTGCTTTCTCAGAAATATGTACATAAATGCATGAATAAATATTAACAATCATATTGCCACAAATGTCGGTTTAATGCTTCAATGAACTTTGATAAGGGCCATTTATTTGTACAGATATTAAGAGACCGCTTAAAATTAAATAATTCCATTTTGGTTTTTATATCTTTTAAGTTGTGTTTGTCTGCGCCCCTAAAGATTTACACACTGCAAGAATTGAATATGATGAGATGCCCCGCTTCCAGATCCATTGAATTGGGGAGTGCTCCAGGCTACCTGCTTTTATTTTTTATTTTTTATAATGATAATTCCATTCAACACGATGAACATGTGAATCTGATGCTCTGCAAATTGAACTTGAAATATTGAATTTCTTTGGTTTCTGGATGCCATAGCTATTCCTTGTTTCTATAATATCTTGCTCTTTTAGTTATACTACTCTTTCTGGTTTCTGGATGAACATGTGAATCTGATTCTGCTTATGTTTGATTGAAGGTCAAAAAACTGGAAAGAGAGAAAAGACTAGATGCTATTGTGGATCGCAACCTAAATAAGAACTACAACATCCAAGAAGTGGAGATGATGATTAAGGTTGCATTGCTCTGCACGCAATCGTCGCCGGAGGATCGTCCAGCAATGTCAGAGGTGGTCCGGATGCTGGAAGGAGAAGGGCTGGCTGAGAGGTGGGAAGAATGGCAGCATGTTGAAGTTAACCGTAGACAGGAGTACGAGAGACTACAGAGAAGGTTTGACTGGGGAGAAGATTCAGTATATAATCAAGATGCTATTGAGTTGTCTGGTGGAAGATGAGGTAGACACAGCAGAGCCAATATACAATTTTATTGTGGTTGATTACGGTGGCGAATCTCTTCAAAAACTTTTTGGTATTCTTGGAGATGACTATTTTTCGTATACCCCGCCTTCCGCGAGACGTAAAGTTATGGTTGATTACCTGAATGAAGCATAATTGTTTATCCATTACAGATAACAACCATTCCTTCATGTCTTCATATGCAATGCATTGCTTGTATAAGCCTTTTTTTTTTCTCTCAAATTCCCCCCCTTATTTATTATTATTATTGTTATTATTATTATTATTTTGTGTGTTTTGTGTGCATGAACAAACTCGGGAATAGGATGGACCTTTGGACTTTATGTGAAACTTTGTTCTACAAGTGTCCAGTTGTCCATATCAGAGATTCACAAGAGATACAAACACAAACACATGCATATATATATATATGTGTTTGTGTGTGTGTGTGTGTGTGTGTTTTTGTATGTACCCACGTCAAGTATGTGTACATGTGTTTACATCTACCATTTGTCATGGGTGAGCCTTGTCGATGATGTGCTGCCACGTCACGTAGCCTAAACCCTACGTTTTCTACAATTGCAATCAAACTGGGTGAAGCATTTATAGGTTGGGTGTTCAGTGTTGAAGCTTGGAAGGTTGACCTTGGATTAAGCTTGGAGGGTAGACACAGATTGGCAAAGCTTGAAGAGCTATGAAGCACGGATACTTCTACAAGAGTAACGTACCCGTATCGGATACTTATCGGATACCGATACTCCTCGGATACTCGCAGATACGTGTCCGATACTTCCTAAACGTATTCAGAATTTAAAATTTTTTTTTTTATTTCTAACACGTATCCGATACTTCGTAGATACTTTGACCATGTATCCGATACTTCTCAAACACTTCATAACACAATTCTAATAAGTTTTGAACATGAAAATGTACAATAATATCATAGCATAATTGTTAAGAAAAGTTTAAATTTATTTAAAAAAGAAGTGTTGAGTTATATATCATAATTTAATATAAAATTTATCTTTACAAATTGTGCAATATGATTCTTAACTCGTATTTTATTTGTTAATCAATATATTTTATAAAGAAAGGTTAATAACTCTATTTTTTGTATATATAAAAATTTAATTTGTTATTTTTATATTGCCGTATCCTGCCGTACCCGTATCCTATTTTTTTGAGATTTGTCGTATCGCCGTACCCGTATCGTATCGTACCCGTGTCCCGTATCCGTATCCGTGCTTCCTAGTTGAAGAGATTGAAAAGCCTAACCTAGTTTGTCCATTGTCCTAATTAATCTGACATCTTTAACTTCCTCATTACTATCAGTACTTCAGAACTTTAATAAACGCCAACGCCAACTAAACAATAGCAACATCTTTGGTTGATTTGATTATGTGGAATAAAATAAAGTTCCATTATATCATATTAAAGATTATGTACATTTGCAATAAGAAGTCTAGACTAGATATCACATTTGCATCATTGGCGGGTTGCAATAAAGTGATGTGTTACTTACTAGGGACAAATGATTACATGGTGACATACAAAAAAAGATGATATGTGTAGACACATAAATTTTATGATGGATTAATCACTGTTCGATTGGTCAATAAGTCAAACATTTTTGATCAATTTAATTCTACGATTGCGGGTCCCGTCAAAAGACACATGTCAAAATCTTGAAGGTTCAGGCCTTTAAAAAACATGTGTAATAATTCAAATTTAAATTTAATTTAATTTATTTCCATATAAAAGGATGCAAAATCTCTTTTTTATGGAAGTTGGCACAATTAATGGGGAGTTACCAAATTAAACCCCCACCCTTTTGCCTATAAATACAAGGTCACCCTACACATTCAGACGGACAGAAGGGGAGAAAAAAGAGACAGAGAGATCAAAGGAACACAAAAGTTCTGCCGAACCTCTGTCTCGACCAACACTCAAAGTTCTGAAGACGAAGAACATCAAGCACGCCACACGAGTGCCGTTCTTCTAAGACCTTTAACCCGCGAAGAATCTGAAGACGAAGAACAACAAGCACGCCACGCAAGTGCCGTTTTTCTAAGACCTTCAACCATCGAAGAATCTGAAGACGAAGAACAACAAGCACGCCACACAAGTGCCGTTCTTCTTCTAAGACCTTCAACCTTCGAAGTTCTGAAGACGAAGAGTATCAAGCACACCACACAAGTGCCATTTTTCTCCGAAGACCTTCAATCCATCGTTCGAGATCAAGCTCTATTGGCCCTCAATCGAAAATTCAGACAAGCCTTCCTCAATCCTGAAGTTTTGAAGAAAGCTCGTCACTACCAGTTCAAGAACAAGCTTTTGAAGCCCTTGCACCAAACATCAAGGAGATTGAATCAGAGGAAGATTATCGACCACAGGGAATTGTACCCCTTGTTCTTAAATTAATAAAATTAATTGTTTGTTACTCAATTTTGTTCCTAGATTTTCGGACACGAAGTTTGTGTGTACAAATTTCTGGCACGCCCGGTGGGACCTCTCTGCCTCTCATCTCTATCTCCTTAATCAATTGATCAAATATTTTCCTCACTTGCATCGATGGCCCCCAAGAAGGTTCAACTCGGTTAAGGCTTAAAGAATGTTGTAAAAAATGTTGCCGCTGCAACAATCAATAACTCTCTCGTTAAGAAGGACACTAAGAATGTTATGGCTCCATCAAGTGGTAGCAGCACCTCTATTGGACCAACAACTCGTAGCAAAACAAAGACACCTGCTTCTCTAGCACAGAAACAAAGCATGGCGGATGTCAACTCGACCAAGCCTGCAAGTGCAAAAGCTCGTCATTCATTTATCACTCTCGAGTCCTTGAGGATAATGAACTTCAACAACATGAGTTTTGAAAAAGTTCCTCCAATTTCTGAAGGCTCTTTTCCAAAAGACATGTCACCGCGCTCATCTCACTTTATGTTGGATTCTAATTCGAATACGAGATCATGCTCAGTTTCTTCCCCTGGATCTTCGAAAGAGTTGATTTCTCTAAGGCACTTAGATTCTCATACACAATCACAATCAACCAATATGCAAGTTATGATGATCGATATAACATCGGTAGAGGAACAACTTGCGACCATGGCTAGCGCTATTGAAAAGCTCTCCAAAACTATTGAAGAAAAAGACTTGCAGATTGCTTCCCTCATGAATAGATTGGAAGCTCAGAAATCTAAGGAGCCAAGTCAAGAACTCTCACACCCGCCTGATTTTGCACCACAAGGGGCCACAGCAAACAAGGCTTACCATGCAAGCACATCCGAACAAAGGGCAAATCATCCTAGTTTTGCTCCCTCTATCGCTTCGTTGTCTGTTCAACAACTTCAAGACATGATCACTAACACAATCAGGTCACAGTATGGCGGTGTTTCTCAAAGCTCGCTCACGTATTCGAAGCCTTACACAAGACGAATTGACAACATGAGGATGCCAGCTAGGTATCAACCTCCCAAGCTTCAACAATTCGATGGAAAGGGCAACCCTAAGTAACACGTCGCTCATTTTGTGGAGACATGCAATAATGCTGGCACCAAAGGGGACCTCTTAGTCAAACAATTTGTCCGTTCCCTCAAAGGGAATGCATTTGATTGGTATGCAGACCTCAAAGCTGGGAGTATTGACTGTTGGGAGCAAATAGAGCAAGAGTTTCTCAACCGCTTCTACAGTACTCGTAGAATAGTAAGCATGCTAGAACTCACTGACACTAAACAAATGAAGGACGAGCTTGTGGTCGACTATATCAACCGCTGGCGAGCGCTAAGTCTTGATTGCAAAGATCGTCTTTCTGAAGTTTCAGCAGTCGAAATGTGTATGTAAGGCATGCACTGAGAGTTGCTCTACATTTTACAAGGAATCAGGCCTCGTATATTTGAAGAACTGGTTACTCGTGCCCATGATATGGAGCTCAGCATAACAAGTAGTGGTGCAAAGGTTTTTGCCTTTCCCAATATGTCTGACGACTGTCCTAAAGATGAAAGGGTTGAGTCCAAAGAGGAAGACAAAATACTTATTAACTCGGACGATGAAATAGATACGTCTTATGTCACAAGCGTCGTATCTAAAGAAATGTATCAAGAAACACATCATATTTCGGTGACTTCATCTGAAGGTTCGCAGTTACATAGTGCATTAAGTCAAGAAAACTTTGGTAGAAGACTGGACAAACAGGGGGCAAACCTTCCATACAAAGTTCATTCTCATCTATCTCATATGAAATACTCTTGGCAAGGGATCAAGGTTGATGCATGTCCTTTAAAAAGACTTACACATTTTCTCAAACCTCAAAATAAGAAAGAGGTCTCAAAAAAGGAACAAGAAAAATTAAGGCATAACAAAAGTGACAAAATTGCAAAGATTTGCATCAAAGAAGCATTATGAAGGTAATTCTTCAAGTTCTCCTCAAACAACTTCCAATGGAAATGATCAAAAAATTGTGCTTACTTGGAGGCCAAAGAAGAATGCTCTTGAAGGGGATGGTTCTAAAAAGATCTCACAGGAATCAATGGCTGAAAATATACAAATGACAACTCAAGTAATTCCTTCCCAACATGTCATCGACAAACACCAAGGTAAGAGTCTAAAACTGCAAAATGAGGAATAAGAACAAAATCATCTACAATCCCAGATGGAACGAGAGACTCGAGAAATCAAAAGACTAGAGGAAGGGAAAGTGTGGGGACCGAAGCCCGAAGATGCTGTTTGGATCGAATCTCGCAGCGGAATGAAAGCATACTGGGTGAGGTTCAATCTGCCTACATGGACCATGACAAATGAAACACCTCTATCTTCTGGGTGGGGAGACGAGTTCGAAAGAGATGTTTCTTCTCAAGTACAAGAAAAGCACAATGAAGAAATAAAGCTAGAAAGAAATCTTTAAATTGACGCCGAGCTGGTTCACACATTTCAACGCAAATTTGGACTGTCTTCTGAATCTTGTAGAGTTGAAGAATAGTCAAAGATGGAGTGCTCCTGATCGCATGAGCCTAAATTGCGCTGCACTCCTGGTCCGCACGAGTATAAACTGTGTATGGCCAAAAAAAAAAAAAATTGAGTTTGTTAATTTGAACTATGTAAATGACTTGATTCCTGTTGAGGGTATGTAGGCAGCTTGGAGGTTTGTTCCGAGTTCAGTCATCCAAAAAATAAAAAATAAAAAAAAATTCTACTCCCTGACATGAGTATAAAATGTCTGCAAAAAAAAAAAAAATTTACTCCCTGACATTAGTATAAACTGTCTGCAAAAAAAAAAGAAAGAAAAAAAAAAAATTTACTCTCTGACACGAGTATAAACTGTCTGCAAAAAATAAAAATTTACTCACTGACACGAGTATAAATTGTCTGCAAAAATAAAAAAATAAAAAATTTACTCCCTGACACGAGTATAAACTGTCTGCAAAAAACAAAAACAAAAATTACTCATTGACACGAGTATAAACTGTCTGCAAAAAAAAAAAAAAAAATCACGCATTACAAACTGGTGCACAAGAGCACAACTGTACACGCAGCCGGAGTCTTCCAAATCACACCTTTCAGACTGGTGCACAAGAGCGCAATTGTACACAGTCGAAGTCTTTCAAATTACGCCTTCCAGATTAGTGCCCAAGAGTGCAATTGTGCACACAGTCGGAGTATTCCAAATCACGTCTTCCAAATTGGTGCATAAGAGCGCAATTGTATGCACAGCCGGAGTCTTCCAAATCATGCCTTCCAGACTGGTGCACAAGAGCGAAATTGTACACACAGCCGGAGTCTTCCAAATAACGCCTTCCAGACTGGTGCACAAGAGCGCAATTGTACACGCAGTCGGAGTCTTCCAAATCACGCCTTCCAGACTGGTGCACAAGAGCGCAATTGTACACTGTAATACCCCGCTCCAACACATGGTATGATATTGTCCGCTTTGGGCCTGAGCCCGCACGATTTTGCTCTTGGGTTTACCCTAAAAGGCCTCATACCATTTGAAGAGAACATACTACATATAAGCACATCCCCTTTTCCACACCCAGGCGATGTGGAATTGAGCACCTTGTACCCTGTCAGTGTGGTAGCTCAGCCCAGTGTCTGTCTATGCACCCGCCCACTCACACCCGTCCACAAGGGTTACTACAATCCACCCCCCTACGAGGCCCGACGCCCTCGTCGGCACACTTACTTCCGGCTGGGTTCAGGCTCTGATACCAACTGTAATTGTAATACCTCGCTCCAACACATGGTATGATATTGTCCACTTTGGGCCTGAGCCCGCACGATTTTGCTCTTGGGTTTACCCCAAAAGGCCTCATACCATTTGAAGAGAACATACTACATATAAGCACATCCCCTTTTCCACACCCAGGCGATGTGGGATTGAGCACCCTTTACCCTGTCAGTGTGGTAGCTCAGCCCAGTGTCTGTCTTTGCACCCGCCCACTCACACCCGTCCACAAGGGTTACTACAATCCACCCCCCTACGAGGCCCGACGTCCTCGTCGGCACACTTCTTCCGGCTGGGTTCAGGCTCTGATACCAACTGTAATACCTCGCTCCAACACATGGTATGATATTGTCCGCTTTGGGCCTGAGCCCGCACGGTTTTGCTCTTGGGTTTACCCCAAAAGGCCTCATACCATTTGAAGAGAACATACTACATATAAGCACATCCCCTTTTCCACACCTAGGCGATGTGGGATTGAGCACCCTGTACCCTGTCAGTGTGGTAGCTCAGCCCAGTGTCTGTCTTTGCACCCGCCCACTCACACCCGTCCACAAGGGTTACTACAGTAATACCTCGCTCCAACACATGGTATGATATTGTCCGCTTTGGGCTTGAGCCCGCACGGTTTTGCTCTTGGGTTTACCCCAAAAGGCCTCATACCATTTGAAGAGAACATACTACATATAAGCACATCCCCTTTTCCACACCCAGGCGATGTGGGATTGAGCACCTTGTACCCTGTCAGTGTGGTAGCTCAGCCCAGTGTCTGTCTTTGCACCCGCCCACTCACACCCGTCCACAAGGGTTACTACATACACACAGTCGAAGTCTTCCAAATCACGCCTTCCAGACTGGTGCACAAGAGCGCAATTGTACATACAGTTGGAGTCTTTCAAATCACGCCTTCCAGATTGGTGCCCAAGAGCGCAATTGTACACACAGTCGGAGTATTCCAAATCATGTCTTCCAGACTGGTGCCCAAGAGCGCAATTGTACACACAGTCGGAGTCTTCCAACTCACGTCTTCCATACTGGTGCACAAGAGCTCAATTGTACACACAGCCGGAGTCTTCCAAATCATGCCTTCCAGACTGGTGCACAAGAGCGCAATTGTACACACAGCTGGAGTCTTCCAAATCACGCCTTCCAGACTGGTGCACAAGAGCGCAATTGTACACACAGCCGGAGTCTTCCAAATCACGCCTTCCAGACTGGTGCACAAGAGCGCAATTGTACACAGCCGGAGTCTTCCAAATCACGCCTCCAGACTGGTGCACAAGAGCGCAATTGTACACACAGCCGGAGTTTTTCAAATCAGGCCTTCCAGACTGGTGCACAAGAGCGCAATTGTACACACAGTCGGAGTCTTCTAAATCACGCCTTCCAGACTGGTGCACAAGAGCGCAATTGTACATACAGTCGGAGTCTTCCAAATCATGTCTTTCAGACTAATGCACAAGAGCGCAATTGTACACACAGCTGAAGTCTTCCAAATCACGCCTTCTAGACTGGTGCACAAGAGCGCAATTGTACACACAGCCGGGGTCTTCCAAATCACGCCTTCCAGACCGATGCAGAAGAGCGCAATTGTGCACACAGTCAGAGACTTCAAAGATAGTCACACAAATACACTTCTGCGAATCGCGGTCATATCTTCTTCGAGATTGCTACACAAGTGTACATTTTAGTCTGCAAGTTTATATTACAGAGGCATAGTACAAGAGAAATTTTTACTTATTTATTTTTATTTAAAAAAAAATAATAAAAAACAAAAAAAAAGGTATTGGGCATACCTCTGTGGCTGAGAATTTCTTCCCTTAAGTTAACTGGTTTCCAAACTTCTGCCAAAAAAAAAAAAAAAATCCAGCACATGAAAAAAAAAAAAAAACTTTTCGAAGTTGCATGTTATATTATATTTCGAGGGTTTATAAATACATGGAATGGTGTAGGAGAGATGGAGTGGTGTTGGAAGAATTTTTATGCGGTTTCAAGTTCAAAACCTTTAAAAAGCAAAAGAAATACATTTTTTATTTTAGGCAACTACACCTTCATATGAAAAAAAAAAAAAATTAGAAAGAAGAAGAAGTGGCGGCTGGGAGAAGAAGAGAAAGAAAGAAGAAATGAAAAGAAAAAAGAAAAAAAAAAAAAAGAAGCATGTGAAAAAAAAAAAAAAAGAAGAAAGTAGAAGAAGTTGCGGTTGGGAGAAGAAGAGAAAGAAAGAAAGAAAGAAGAAAAGAAAAGAAAAGAAAAAAAAAAAGCGTGTGAAGAAGAAAAAAAAAAAAGAAAAAGAAAAAAAGAAAAGAAAAGAGAAAAATGAAGCAGAGGCGGCAGGGAGAAAAGGAAAGAAAGAAGAAGAAAAGAAAAGAGGAAGAAAAAAAAGAAAAGAAAAAAAAAAAACTTACTTGTTGTTAGATGTGAGTTCCTGCCTTCTCTCAATTATTTTTTGAACTGAAAGGTCTAAAGCGGAGGCTACATATATATAATGGTGGATTAATCCTACTTGACATAGGATTCTCAAATTTCCAATTCTGTTTGGAAAAGGAAAAAAAAATCCTATTTCTAATAGGATTCTCAAATTTTTAATTCTATTTGGAAAAGTAAGAAAAAAAAAAAAATCCTATTCCTAATAGGATTCTCAAGTCTCCCATTCTGTTTGGACAAGAAAAAAAAAATCATATTTCTAATAGGATTCTCAAATTTCCAATTCTGTTTGAAAAAAAAAAAAATTCTATTTATAATAGGATTCTCAAATTTCCAATTTTGTTTGGACAAAAAAAAAAAAAAATCCTATTTCTAATAGGATTATTAAATTTTCAATTTTGTTTGGAAAAAAATTAAATACTTCAAGTCCCGCTTAAACAAAAAAAAAAACTTGACAAGCTCAATATAGCGCGAGACTTGAAGTGGGGGCAATTTGTAGACACATAAATTTTATGATAGATTAATCACCGTCCGATTGGTCAATAAGTCAAACACTTTTGATCAATTTAATTCTACGATTGCGGATCCCGTCAAAGGACACATGTCAAAATCTTGAAGGTTCAGACCTTTAAAAAGCATGTGTGATAATTCAAATTTAAATTTAATTTATTTCCATATAAAAGGAGGCAAAATCTCTTTTTTATGGAAGTTGGCACAATTAATGGGGAGTTACCAAATTAAACCCCCACCCTTTTGCCTATAAATACAAGGTCACCTTACACATTCAGACGGACAGAAGGGGATCAAAGGAACACAAAAGTTCTGCCGAACCTCTGCCTCGACCAACACTCAAAGTTCTAAAGACGAAGAATATCAATCACGCCACACGAGTGCCGTTCTACCTCAAAGACTTTAAATCCTCGAAGAATCTGAAGAAGAACAACAACAAGCATGCCACACAAGTGCCGTTCTGCTTCAAAGACCTTCAACCCGCAAAGAATCTGAAGACGAAGAACAACAAACACGCCACACAAGTGCTGTTCTTCTTCTAAGACCTTCAACTTTTGAAGTTCTGAAAACGAAGAGCATCAAGCACGCCACACAAGTGCCATTCTTTTTCGAAAACCTTCAATCCACCGTTCGAGATCAAGCTCTATCGGCCCTCGATCGAAAATACCATCAAGCCTTCCTCAATCTTGAAGTTTTGAAGAAAGCTCGTCACTACCGGTTCAAGAACAAGCTTTTGAAGCCCTTGCACCAAACATCAAGGAGATTGAATCAGAGGAAGATTCTTTGTTATAAAAGAATCGACCACAGGGAATTGTACCCCTTGTTCTTAAATTAATAAAATTAATTGTTTGTTACTCAATTTTGTTCCTAGATTTTCGGACACGAAATTTGTGTGTACAATATGTTTTGAGAGTAGTTGGATATTTTGATTAGGAGGAGCTATCTCGTGTAGAAGCTCAATACATAAGTTATTCATTTACTCTACAATAGAGGCGGATTATGTAGCATGCTATGAGGTTACTACACAAGCGCTATGGTTACGAAATTCTCTGGAGGTTCCATGCCTAGCAAATTTGTCTCCAACAATTGTACGCGTGCAGGGCTTTGTGTAGGCGTCAACATATCTGAGTAATTTTTTACCCTGTTTTGCATGCCTAAGAAATCTAATTTCATGGCTGGAGGTATGTAATGTATGTAATATCTTTTACTCATGATATTACTGTAATTCATCTTTAGGACTTTGATACCTCTCTTTGTGTACCTATATTTTTCATCCCAGAAGCTTACCAACACCGATGACCTATTGAACGTTAGGAAGACTAATGCTTCATTTTGGTAAATTTTCAATGGACTAGTTTATCTAAAAAATGTATTTACTTGGATTTTTTATATATGAAAAAATATTGCACAAGTGATTCCAACGACCATATAATAGAGGCATTTATATATGAATGTTTCTCAAGAGTACAATATGCATTTCATGTACAATAGACAATAAACATTAATTGTAAGCATATGGAACAGGTCGGTTGGTTACAACATGGCATGCGCGAATGTGTTGTGCAAATTAACAAATATAATACAGTAGGCCTGTACGTACTCTGGTAATCTGACTCTTCTCCATCGATCTGTTGCCAAGATAAATAGACATTGTTTTACAATTTCATCTTTTTTTTCTGGATAGAATTTAATTTTGAATACAAATTTGAAACACAAGTTAATCTAGCTGGTATCTCAAATTGAGATGCTGTGTTTGTTGAAACAACTGCCTTAGCCCATTCGCGTATATTTGCTTTCACCAGCTTGCCATCAAGTAGTAACTTATCAGCACCATTGTTGTCAACTTCAATGCTATGACTTTGTTGATCATCAGCTACAAGATATGGAGGTGGCTGTTCCATTCCACAGCTCATCTCCCAAGCTTCAAAGTCGATGCCACATTCTATGGAATTGGTACCTGCCATTGCTAGAGCTTCAATAGACATAGCTTATCTAATAAATATACTTAGGCATTTGTAATTCTATGTAAAAATTGATTCCAATTAAAGACCACATAGAAGAGCCATTTATATATGTATGCTTCTACTCATATCCTAATTAGTTGATTTTTAGGTTCTGAGATTACACGGGTGTTGCATGAAATTTTTTTATATTGTAATCCCCGTGATCTGATAGGTACTCTGTGTCTGTGTGTGTGTGTGTGTGTCTCTCTCTCTCTCAAGTCAGATAAATCACTCAGAAGGCATATGACTAGACCTTCACACCAGAGCAAGTTGGAAAAGTCAACGTTTAGTCCGGTATACAGTACTGTAAGTTTTAACAATCAGTGTCAATTTTATACATACACAGGATCACGAGTGTAATGTGCATTTCATGTGCAATAGGTAAACCTCCATGATTGTAGAACTAGGTAAACCTCTCTAGATTCAAGAAGAGGACTCTTTTGACCTCACATGACACTTTTCTTCCTTAGTTGCCCAAGTTTTGAAATACTAACATTAGTGGTACCCCCAGTGTATCAAGTCAAACAAAAATTGAAACTCCTCGGAGCCTACTAAGATCCTTAAACAAAAAGGAATTTAGTAAGATTTCCTCTTGACTTGAGTTCGTAAATTCTGATTTGTTGAAGTCTCAAATTGCCTTAGAGACTCAACCTATGGATGACTCTCTTAGAGCCAAAGAGAAACAATTTGAGAAACAATTTTGGAAACAAAATTTCAGATCATGAAGCTTCTCCTTTGAAAAGCTAGCCCCTTTATGCCGCTGGATGAATTGGTCTTTGGCGATTTTATCACAAGCCTTCTTGTCATCCCAGAGGTATATATTCAAAGTAGAGCTAAAGAAAGTCTTTGACACATCTGGAATTGGGTAAGAGGCTGGATCACCACCCCTCTTTCTCAATTTCATTTAATGGTGCAATGGATATTCTTATTTGTGCTTCCCATTATCACTTTCATTCTCATCACCGTCGTTTAAAGGTTATGTTTCAATCCATTGTGAGAGTTTTTTCAACATATATACTTCGGAAAACTGTGAATAAACTGATGATAGGAAAGCGTATTTATTGTCCTTTAAAATGCAATTGCCAGAGATTTATTTAAAATTGACATTGTCTGTCCAAATATATTAGTATATTTATCAACTTATTAACCAGAAAATGTAGATTGTTTGAGAGAACAAGGAAGAGTTTTCATAGTTAGGCAGGGGCACACAAGAAGTAGGATGTGTTTTTTTGTTTGTTTGTTTAAATAGCTCTCTTAATTGCAACCGTAAAGTGATGTAGGAGCTGTTTACAAATCTGAAATCAAAAACTAAGTGTTCTGGATTGCTCATATAACTCAGAAATGAAAAGATTTAGGTGCAGTTTGATCGGATTGCGTGCATATATAGCTTATCAACTAAGTTTCCAATTACTGTCTGTCCAGCCCAATCTGGTTGAGTAACACCCTGGCATCATCCACAAATGTTTGTGCAGACAAATATAATATGTGCATTTCTAAACACTGCCTCTTCTTTTGCAAACACAAATGAAATTTATCATACAATCATCTTTTTCTCATTGGTGTTTAATTTCGAATACAATTTTGATACACTGCTTAATCTAACTCGCATTTCAAATCCGGACCCCGTCTTTGTTGAAGCAACTGCCTTAGCCCATTCGCGCATATTTGCTTTCATCAGCTTGTTAAATTCAGTGCTCGGACTTCGTTGATCAGCTAGAAGATATGGAGGTGTCCGTTCCGAGCCACTACCCTCGCAACCTTCAGGGTTGATGCCGTATTCCATGTAATCAACGCCTGCCATTGCTAAAGCTTCAATTGACATAGCTTCTTTACAAAAATATACTTAATTACTACTTGTGATTTTATATACAAGTATTGCACAGGTGATTCCAAAGAGCTCATCAAAGGGTATTTATATATGAATGCATGTTATCTTCTTCTCTATTGATTTAGCTTCAGAGAAGAGGAAAGTACACGGGTGTTGCATGAACAAAATTTACATTGTTATACCCGTGATCTTATAGGCACTCTCTCTCTCTTTCTCTCTCACAGAAAAGTGTGATAAATTAGTTGAAGCCCTTGTTTTACCATGATTTCCCTTGAGATCAAAATACTTGAAATGTCAATGTCTTGGATTTCCCTTTTGACAATGCATATGTCATGGAGGATATCATAAAACTCATTAACATACTAAATTTTGCACTCTTTAGAGTTGTAAAACCCTTGTGACTCAATTATATGATGAAGTTCTAATAAAAACATGACAGAAAAAGTCCTCACATCCTAAATTTGACACATTATCCATGTGTTTCTTTGGATTGATGAAAAAATTGTCTAACTGTTAGGTTTAAAGGGAATTTATCTTAGCAATGAGATCTATAAATACAAAAATAAAAGGGTTTTATTTATTGATCATCATGATGCCAGTTTATTATTATTATTATTCCGAATAAAAGGGTTATATAAAATGAATTTTTTTTAAGGGCATTCTTATCAAAACTGGAATAATCACATGATACCAGGTTTGATAAGAATGAGGGTGCCCTTTTAAAAAATTAGTCATGGCAATGAGATAGAGTACTAAACTAAAAGGGTTTATATATATAAGGTTTTAATGTGCACAGTTTTGCATAACACGAGAAGAAAAACTGCATCATGATACCAGTTCTATTAAGAATAATGTGATATTCAAAAGAATTAATCATAGCAATGAGATCTACAGAATACCAAAATAAGGGTTTTATATAGTGTGATCATTTGTTATCATAGTGAACAATTGGCTCTTCTATTTTGAAATTTCTCATTTTGTTCTTGGCTTTTGAAATTGCCATATATATAATATGGACTCAAGTTATTTTCAAGATGTTCTTTGGTTTGTGCAGATTTACCAAATTTGGAGCAAATTCACAAACCTAACCTAGCTTGTTCATTAATATAATCTTCTCTGTTTTGTTGTTATCATGTATAATCAGACACTTGTGACTAGACTGACTCAAATCAACAAATGCGACGTGACCAAAGAAATGAGTTGATTCTCATGCCTCACTTTATATAACATGCCAAATTATCCTAAATAAAATAATTGGCCGATGGGTGGGAACTACAGATGTATCACAATAATAGAATGACATGTGTTCATTTTGAAATTAAAATATATAAGAAAATTCTAATTTTTCCTCTCTTATATTTTAAATTCAAAATAGACATGTGTCATTCTATTATTGGGTCAAATCGGGGTAAGGAGGAGGTTCCCACTCATTTCTCAGTAGGCAAGCATTGTCCTCTGAGATATATATATTTTTCATTAACAAGAAACTCATACACCCGTTTTTTTCCCTTTGGGAACTCGCGCCCTCTCCTCTCGTATTGGAAGGTGGAGAAAATACAGCCTTTGGTGTCTAAGAAGCATGGACACGGATACGGGACACGGGTACGACACGACACGGACACGGCGACATGACAAATTTTAAAAAAACAGGACACGACACGGCGGGGATACGGCTATGAAATAATATATTAATATATATTCAACAAGTTAACCAATATCCAGAATACCATAAATCTAACAATAAAAAAATAATAAATCACACAAATACTTCAATTTATTATTAAGCAATTAATGTCTTTTCAAAAAGGATGTTCATTATATTCAAACCCACTACTAGAATCTTGCATATTACTCATTTTTCTAATAACAAACAAATAAATTTAAATACAAAATACCAAATAAACCAACATGACTTTATGTTAAATAAAGTTCTATTGGCTTTTTTATTTTTTTTGTTTCTAAATTTATTATTTAGGAATTTTATCTAACTATTTTTTATTTTAGAAAATACTATATTTATATAGAAAAGGGCATAATAGTCATATTAAATGGTATATATGTCATTATAGTTATTTCAAGGGGTCAAGATGTCAACTTTTAGAAGATAAGGGGCTGAAATGCTCAAAAAAATAGTTCAAAGGGGTCTTTTTGTAACTTTGGAAAAGTTCAAGGTTTTTTTGCGCTTTTAAAAATTACAAAATGTACTCCGCCGTGTCCCATGTGTGTCCTTGCCGTGTCCTCCGAATGTCCTTGTTGTGTCCCTGCCGTGTCCTAAAAAAATAAATTACAGGACACTTTTAAGGAGTGTCCAACACATGTCCGAGGAGTGTCCGAGAAGTGTCCGACACGGGCACGATACCCCTATACAAAGTGTCCGTGCTTTCTAGTTTGGTGTCCTCCTAGATATTCAAAGAGGAAGGCTTTGTTTGGATTGAGAGACTTGGATAGAAAAGAAAAGAAAGGGAATGATAAGGCTTTTTGTGTTTGAATAATTATTTAGGAGAGAAAAGAAAGGATTTGGAGAGGTTTTGACGAAGCGAAAGTTATGAATGTTCACACGAACAAAATAACAACTTTGAATTCATAATGTTAAGAGAAAATTGTAAAGCAATTGATATATTATTGATAAATTGATTGATGTCTGAAATATGGCAATATATATATTTATAATAGAGAAATCTCAATCCTAACAGGATAAGGAAACTTAAAAACAAAAAAAAATTAGCAACACAAGAAACTGCTAAAAACAAAACTTTTTCAAAATATTCTGAAAAATTAAATAAGAAACCTAATAACTAAAAACTACTAAATATAAAATTTCAACCGAATCTGAGTCTTTCTTGACTACAAACAAAAATTATGAAATAATTAACAGGCCTCCTATAGAATAGTAAAACACAGTTTTGAGGCACTAGACGATGGAATTTGGCCGAAAAATGGCATATGTCATAGCAAAGCAATGAGTATTGATTATTGGCCCGTTTTCAATCAAATATGAGTCTTTTCGGGTCGAAATGACTTCGTTTGCACTGTACTAAAAAACTTGTCAACATGCCGATTTGGCCTTTCGATGGTCCAAATAGGCCATGTAGGATTCAACAACCAGTTCTATGTCAGATTTAGTGGCATAACTTATCCCTCCAAATTTCTCATTTGCTGTCCTTCCAAGAATGAGAAAATTTGAAGAGAGAGGATAACAAGTTAAGTAGTGTTTTCATAATACCTAAAATAGCTTCAACATTTTAAAAGAAAAATTCTTAGAGTCGTCCAAATCCTATCTTAGTAGCAACTACTCTAACTTGCATTTCACAAATTAATAAATAAATATACCTTATATATGAAAAGATATTCAGTATGCATTGTAACTATACTGAGGAGCTATATACGTACATACATAATATACTCATTATATCAATGTAGAGGTCATTTCATCATTCAAAGGCATGATTATGGTATCTTCGTATCAGCGACAACTCTATTTGTACAAGAACAAATATATATATTTGTTTCAAAGTTCAAGCACGTTGCTGAAACTCTTGAACACCCAGGATAAATTAGAAAAAAGATTACTGTTTATTTTTTAAATTGAAATTAAGATTAAGTTGCTAAACTTGGACATAGAACAAATTGGTCAACTAGTTTAGCAAAATCTATGATTTCTATAAGTCTGTTCTGTTCTTTTTGTGTTGCATTTCATGTCGTTTCACAGGGTAATGTACTTCGGTGTCTATCAGTGAGGGGTTTTGAACTTTTGGTAAATCATTGATAACAAATGGTAGAGAGAGAGGGAGATGATTGGGAAGAGAGATTGATTGTATATGTTATATATTGTAATATAAATACAAAGGGCTATAATAGTAAATTAGTTAAAATAAACTTTTTTTTTCTTCTTTAGCTCATTCAAACAAGAAAGTGCCACAACATGCCAACTAGCAAGCTGAATTTAAACTTATAACTAGTAGCTTTTACTTTAACCAAACCATCAAATCCATGCTATAGAAATAGCACTCAATCACTGAGGTTATATCCTAACTATCAATAGTATAAAACTGTTTTACATCAATAGTGTTTATTTATTTATGGAAAAATGAAAAAGAACCTACAGTGGATGCTACAAAAGGGTTCGAAAAACATTTAAGATTTATTAAGCTAGAGTAGTTAAAGTTACCTCTTGAATTTTGGGGAGAAGTTGAATCTGAAATAAAAGCACGGAACAACATTCACATGATCAACAATTGATGTTGATGACATGCTGACTATGATGTAAGCTATTTCGAATGTTCATAATTTTTTAGTGATTAAAGTTATGATGCAACTTATCTTTTCACAAATTGAAAGTTGAAGAGCATTCAATTCTATAGATGAGAAGTAGATAGTATTGGCAGCGAGGAAAATAAAAAAGACCTGGAAAAAATTGCACCTGTTCTTTCTTAAAGCTTTATGTTGATGAACTAAAAGTGACTATCGGCGGACTCATGAAACTCTATTTATATAATTAGTGTCGAAGTCAAAAATTTACTTCAAAAGGGCAACCATTAACAATAATATAATAAGAAAATTTGAACCAAAATAATAAATAACAAAACAAGGGCATTTTTTTAATTTTGATTTCTTAAAATTTTGTTGTAAAAGAAAAGACATGTGGAATTTTTGAATTATGACAAACTTGTTGGGTTAGTAAATTAGAAAAAGATAGGTATTTTTGAATTTTGGAAAAAAAAAATTTAAGGACTTTTGTGAATTTGTTTGTAGTTTAGTGGGGGCAAAACTATAATTATTAAAAAAATTGTATAGAAAATATAATTAAATGAAAAGTCCAGTGGGGGTTCCCTCACTAGTCCCAACGTGACTTCTCCACTATTGCTGCATGTTCCCAACGTGGCTCCGCCAGTTCTTCTGCTTTGTAATATCCCGTAATTTTGAGGTTATTTATTTTAATTTAAATGCTTGGGTGTTAAATTATTTATAAGGTGCTTTAAATGCTTTGTATGTTAAATTATTATTTTATTGTAGTGCTTTGAACTGTTATTGAGTGTCTAAACTGTTCATGGAGTGTTTAAATATTTTTAGTTTAGTGTATTGCTTTTATTTTTATTTAATTTTGGTTGGACTAAGTTTTTGTCTTTCTTTTATTTTTAATTATTTATATTGGGCTAGGGAGAATTTGGGTTGAGATGAGTTGGGCTGGAATGATTGGGTTAGGTGTATATTTATTTTGATGGGCTAGGTTTTATTATATTTATTTTTCTCTTTTATTATTATTTTAGATTTTTTTTTAATTTTCTAAAAAAAAAAGGGGGGGTTAGGGTTTCTGTCGTTTTTACGCACAGAGATCGAAAGAACGTAAACACAAGAGAGGAGGGAGAGAATGAGCGATTCATAGGGACGAGTTCTTATTTGTCAAAAGGCAAGTTCGAACTCTTCTCTTCCCCTTTGAATCTGTATGCATAGTCTAAACTTTGTGCTGCTTGATTATATTTGCAAATATATTTTTTTGGGCATGTTAATATGTGTGATTTCTGTTGAAAATTTCATGAGATTGCATATGGTAGATGAATATATGTTTAGGTATATATGTGTGTGTGTGTGTGCGCGCACGCGCATAATATGGTTGAGCACGAATTTGAGGTTTGTAAAGGTTGTTAATTTGTTTTCTTTTGGGTTGTTCTTGCTCGGATAATTGAGGCACAAATATTAGAAATTAGATCGTTGAGGAAATTTGGGTTACAATTTCGAGATTTTGCGAAGAACTTTAAAACTTGTGAATTGGAGGTTTTCATTTCGGGCCATTATTGATGGGGCTTTTCACACCAATAGGTAACCTATGTCGAAAAGAGAAGGTGCAAAAATGGAGGCGAATGGTGGCCGGGGTGTCGCGAAAAGGCTACGACAGAGCGTTGGAGAAGATACCCCAGCGTAGGTGCCTCCCCCATGCGCTCTGCCGACGCGTGGGGGCGCATGTCGCCGACGCCGGGAAAAGGTGCGTTAGGCCCCACTCGCCGGGGCCCACCTCTGGTCCCAATTTGAAATACTTTTGCGTTTTTTTAAATTTTTAAATCATTTTTTTAATGTAGAAAAATTGGAAAAAATAATTTTAAAATTTATTTTAAATTCCAGAAAATTTCCAAAATTTTAAAATATTCTTTTAGAGGCAGTATAAAGTATAAACATGGGTTTTAAATTTCATAACGAGAGAAGCTTCCCTTGTTATAGAACTAGTATAAAAAGTGCGCTTCAAAATAAGAATTTTAATATCTTTCATTTGATGCTTAAGTCCCATTGTAGGGTTGATTATGTGATTTTTTTTTTTTTTTTTAGTAATTGTTTTCTTGTGCTTACGTTGTGTATTGAATTTAGTTTATATGTGTTATATTCATTGTGGTGATTGAAATTCTGTTAGATTAATTAATGTGCTTAAGTTTGTTACATCTTTTTATTTTTATTTAATAAGTTAGATATGGAGGCATGTAAGGATTGCCAAGAGACATGTCAGGATTGCCAATACCTAATAAGGTATCTAAGGTTAGTCAGGGAGGCATGTAAGAATTGCCAGGGGGCATGTCAGGATTGCCAATACCTAATAGGTATTTAAGGTTAGTATAGGAAGCATATCAGGATTGCCTAGTTTAATAGGGTATTTTATTTTATGCCTTTAGTTTGAATTTAGAAAATAAGTTCTAAAATTGTGCGATAAGGGTTAGGTTGCAACGGTATAGAGGACGACTTTTATTTTGGAGACATAAGATAGATAAGAAAATGATTTGTTTATTATTATTTTAAAATATATTTGTTGTCCCTCATATAGAGGGTATGTTTACCAGTTCTTTGATTGGGTTGTAGTAGAGAGAACTTGCTCGTGGGTTTAACTCACTTTACTGATATTTCAAGTCCCAGACCGATTCCACCGTAAGGATAGAGTCTTGAGCTGGTAGATTGTCGCAGACATCTTCTCTCACTAGTTTATAGAGCAGGGACTTATTCTTTTCTTCATGTTCAACATATGAACTTTATTGGGACGTTGTTTATTCGGTTATTTAATCTTTAAGTAGTTACTCTTGTTCTTTTTGGTTAAGGGGTCCTTGGGTTACGAGATTTTCAAGTTGTAGTGTTCATACACGTACTTTATTTATTTAAACATTTTATTACTTCGGATAGACTTTCCTTCCAGTATTTATATTTCTTTTCATTTTGTCATTGTATTCTATACTTGTTGCTGTTAATTGTAGGTATCCCTTATGTTTTATGTATGAGACTGGCTACCTCATGCATGAAATTAGTAAGGGGTATTTCATGCTGCATGTTTTGTTTCTCCCTCTATATGTCACGCCCAAAATTCGAGTCAACGAAATCTCTTTTCCGTACCTGAATCTCGATGGTGATCCCGTCCATTGAAACCCAATGAACCATTCATGATCCTTATAACTGCGAAAGCTTGATTATACACATATACCATTACATGCATATATTTACAAAATCCACTTCAATGGGCTCCACTCAGGATCACACATGCATCCCAAACCATCATTTAAAATATACTGCAGCTAGGCTTTATGATTCATCGTAACATGGATTATGATTAATCGTAATCTACGATCCATCGCTAATGCATCGCAACACCTATCGTAGCCCTCGGGTTTGGAACTCAATTTCATCAATTTATTCATTTACAGCTCTTTTCTATGATCCATCGTAATTGGGATTACGATTCATTGAAGTCTTATAATCCATCGTAATAGGAATTACGATTGATCGTAATACCCTTACAACAATTCATTTAAAACTCCAATTTTCCAATTTGAAGATCCAAATCTCAATTCTTACTAAGCATGCATTCTCAATGATTCAATATACATATAAAATGAACCATAGCATATATAAACGACATTAGGATCGTAATTTCTTCATTCAAAATGGAACTCGTCGAGATATATATACATATATTAATCCAAAATGTAAGGCACATATGGCCATGATACAAAATCTTTATTCTACAACAAGATTACAATTTATAATTTTCTCGTCCACAACCAGTCCTTTATCTTTAATGTTTGGAGGAAAAGGAAATGGGTGAGTAACTGACTAATTCAGTAGAAATGTCCAAACCCACCTAAGCATTGACTCGACGCCAAAGTACATGAAATACATCATGGTATTCCTATCAACTACATGGCATACTCATACTGTTCATGCTATCAATGATACAATTATGCAATATATACATCAAATGATCATTTAACCATGCATAACCATAATAAGCAACATGTCATCCACCTTGACTTACATGAACCAAACTCTTCAATATGAATTCACAATTTATAAACAAAACTAAACCACCAAGTCAGATGTTTAAAATATACCAATTTTTAAAGTATTACCAAGTGAAATCTGTCAACCTCATACACCATCAAGTGTCATCACTAATTAAAATATGTCAATTGAGAGAGTCAATATGGATTGTCGCTAATTGAAATATGTCGATTGAGAACATAAGTTCACCATACAACACGTATATGTCCAATACAACACTTCAACCTCCTCAGGAATTATCCCACTTCCTACCAAGTGCATCATATGTTAAACTACACAATACACATATCACAATGCATGCAATTTCATCCACAAAACATCACCAAATGCATTCTCATGAAAATATGTTCCTTTAATGCATTTTCTCAAACACATGATCTTCAAAATACATACATGTTATTCCATGTCTCAAAATAACCCTAATGAACCTCGTGCATTCTCAATCAACAAATACAACATGTATGCTCAAATAACAAGTGTAAAACACATTTAGGCCAATATTAACATGCCAAAACCATCATTTCTCATTTATAACTATAACACCCCTAAACTATGATTTCTTTTGTCTTCATCTCCTTAGGATTCGAAGAAAATTTTTAAGAGTTTGGAGGGCTATTATGTGTAGGGTTGCACATGGGATATATATATGTGTATGTGTGTGTGTGTGTAGTCTAGTCATAGCTAGATATGTAACATTTGGTTGTCTGATGCATGAGGCAGGCCTATGTTAAAGAGTTCAGGTGGCAAGAAGTGACAGAAGCTTTAAGCTTGATTGGAGGTTGGTGAGGTTCATATGCATGGTTGCCAAATAGAGTACATGACCCTTGCATGTGTAGTATAGTTATGTAAGTAATATAACTCACTTGTATATAACCTGAGGCTTTACGATAGAAATAAGGAAAAGAGGAAAAGAGTAGTCTTGTGAGGGAAGCTTGTAATTTTAGTGGCAGACATTATGTGCATGAGTGACACTTGTCCACCTTTGGCATTTCCTCTTTTGATTTGTTGACCGTAAGCTAATGCATGGGTTAAGTGGGAAAGAAAAGAAATAAGGAAATGTTATAAGAGAAAGAAAGAGAGAGTGAGTGAGAGAAAAAAAAGAGATAGACTTTCAGGAAGAGAAAATAGAGAGTTAGGAATGGCTAGAGAAGAAGAAAAAGAAAAGAAAAATGAGAAGAGAAGAAGAAAGAATGAAGGCTATATTGAGGCAAGTTGAATCTTGCCTTTGCATTTCTATATATATATATTTACGTAAATAGATCAATATACATTTCTGATTTAAAGTTGGAAACTTCTGACATAATCCTTTTAGTTGTTAAAGTTCACATGAAATCTGTAGATTTTATTTGCCAAGTGAATATGATGATAGGTTCAAGTATGTGGGTATACTTCTTTGCCAAGTGAATATGATGATAAGTTTATATATGTGGGAAGGTATGCTGATATATTTGTTGGTGTGAGAAAGAGTATGCTAAATTAATAATTGCATGTTCTGTTCATTGAGTTTTGGTAGCTTGTGTTTATGTGGGTATTTATGTGTAGTAGGCAAGTTGATCCGTGCCTTATGCCTATATATATATAGATTTTATGCTTGTTGTACAAAAAAATTTAGCTTTACTTTATTTGTGTTTTGTATATATATTCAGTGGGTTATTTTCGTTGTGGTTGGCCTGATATGGTGGCATGTGGGTCTTGGTAATGACATTTATCTTGTAGCATTTAGTTGTTTACTGCTACAGTAATATCATGATGTCTGATTTCCAACTAAGAAAGAGGAAACAGCAAACATGTGACTGTGTGCATCAAGTGTGTGTGTTTTATTTCGTGTATGGAAGAAAGGAAGACAGTGGAGTCTTCCAGGTTCCAATAATTTCATTTAGATAAATTATATTGATTGGAGTGCCAAGTTAAGACAACCAAGTGCGAGCAAGAAAATAGGTGATGGATCTCCTGTTTAGAATTTTCTTTTCTTGTATATAACATGTTCAAGTAGCAGTTAACTTCTAATTTTTGTAAATGTTATCTCTCATGTAGTGTGTTACTGTTATATATGCTTTTATAATGCAAGTTGTTATGTTTGGATTTGAAGTCAGTTTGTTGGGTTCATTGTATATGCTTTGGAATTGGGCTTGGCGAATTGGATTGGGCCGAAATTAAGAATAGACCCAATACTTTTTAAAAAGTGATAAATGCTTGCATGACTTTGGACTGGGCCGAAATTAAGAATAGGCCCAATGTCATTTAAAAGAAATGTAAAGAATTCTTTTTGAGCTGAAATTAGAACTTGGAGGAAAAATGTTTTTGACGCTCCATAAATTACGTCTAATTCTGAAATTCTATGTTTATGTTTTTGGAACTAATTATGCTAGAATAGTTGGTTCTAGGAAAAAATTCTCGAATGCTCCCAATTGTGTAAATTTATGGAATCATTTGTTTTAACATAATAGAGCTTGTTAAGTTAGAATAGTTGGTCCTAAGGATTAAAGATTCGGTTAGCGACGTTTTAAGCTTATGAATGCACACAACTCGCTCATTTAATTTATTAAATGTGAAAATTATTTAATAAATTATAAAATATTTTATGTTAGTAAAGAATGTTTGTTTCCTTTTTGTTTCAATTTAGAGTGAATTAAGGAAAAATATCCTTTAAGCTCTAAAAATTACGAAAAGCTCTTGAGTGGTACATTTTGGCATAATAAACTTAATTATGCTAAAATAATTAAGTTTAGAAAAAATTTAAGTGATGAAATCCTAAAGTGATTAATTAATGTGATTAGGGATCACATTAAAAGAACGGTTTGATTTATTAAATGTTGAAAGCATTTGGTAAATCTTATAAGCTTGAATGCATGAAAATGAGATAAAAATTTCTAAAGAATTTTCTGAGGTATGGTCAGGGACCTACCTATGGGGTGTGTACAACCCATTTGTTATGGCCATTGGGCAAAGCATGCCCTTATTGTGTGGACGTGGTCCGGGACCATCTGGGTGGGTAGACGTACAAGTCCAGCCACATATGCGAGTTTCTTTAGTCCCGAACTATGTGATGCGCACCACTTGTTGGCTAAGCATGCCATTTATTTGAGGGGAGCCTGGGGCTCACGTGAGGTTATGTTAAGTTAATTTAGACGATTAGCTTAATAAAGAACTGTTAAGAATACAGTTCCTGTGTGTGAAAGAAATTGTGGATATGATAATTAATTAGAGTTTAATTATCATAAGAAAAAATTTGTGTGTAAAAGAAATTGTGGATATGATAATTAATTAGAGTTTAATTATCATAAGAAAAATTTGTGAACCTAATCAACAAAGATTGTTGTACGAGTCCTTATATGTAGGAATTTAAGATAAGGTCAATTTGTTGAGTAATGATAGTGTTTTGCAATTCTTGCTGAGTTTGTTGAGCTCACCCCATTTTATTTTTAGGTACTGAGTGAATGGAAGCGCGGTACAGGACGATGGAGGCCATTTACATGTAAATTTTTTAGCATGTATTTATCTTTTGTTGTACATAGTTGGCTCTCATGATGAGGGATGAGGTCTCCAGATGAAGTTTTTGTAAAGGATGATCTTGATGATCACATTTTGATTGTAATATGTACATTTATGGATTAATGTATGGTAAGAAGGACATTATGTATTTCAAGTCGCGCACCAAATTCAGGTGTTGGACTAGAGTTCCAGGTATTTAAATTTGGGGGCGTGACAATAACACCTATATATATCACACGCATCATACATTTCATATGAAGAATACAAAAAAAAAAACCCTCAAATTTAGCATTTATAATACCAATATACATCACATATGTCATATATATCATATGCAGGATATAACAAACATAAATATACAATAAGAGAACTCAAAGACAACTTTCTACTTCTCTAAAACATGCTAATACAACCATAAACCACAAAGAAACCTAGGGAATCGACATTAGGAAGGAGAGAATAACCTTACCTCAAGTTTCCAATCTTTTCTAGCCAAACCCTAGAAATTCTCAAGCTTCAACTTCACTAAAGTTAAAATTTATTCGGGTCAAAATATTGTCCTCGCCGTGTAGAACAACCCGAACCTAAGGACTCCAAAATGAAGAGAAAATGAAAAAAGATGGATGGGAGAAAGATAAGAGAGTTTGGCCAGCTGTTCTTAGTTTCACAAATGGCTGAAATCTCAGCCATATAGATATTTATAATATCTATGGCAAGAAAAGACCAAAATGTCCTTATGCCACTTAACGTACCTTCTCGACATTTGTTTTTCATTCTGAAAGCGATTATGACTCCGAAATTAATTTCATTTCTCTTCTAACATTCTAATTAGTCTAAAACCAAAAATAAATATTTTTGAAGGAATATCCAATTTTTCGGGCCCACCTGACCCGCGTCTCATGCTCCGCCCACCCGACAATCTCAAAATGAGCCAAATGGTTCGGAAACTTCCACAGACCTCAAAACTAGTCCCTGAATATGTAATTCGTGTTTAAAACATATGCAAATCCATTTATAATCCTTTTTAGGAAAAAATTTCTAGTCTTTACACTATGCGTATATATGAGTGTGTAGGGGGCGTTTGTATTTTATCTTTGATTATTTGTCATCATCTTTACTTTTGTTGGGCTGATTTGACTCCAGATTCGGCCACGTAGCAATGATCTCATTGACAATTCAAGTAAGAAATGCACAAGGTTAAATGAGGTGTCAATTGATGGTGTGAATGGTCAAATCAATTATTGAATCCATAAGCAGTAACAAGCAGTTCTGGACAGTGACGGACCCAGAAATTTATGTGAGGGGAGCGGCCTTTAAAAACAAGATAAAAAAATTCAAATGATCGTAATAAACAAAAGAACAGTAACTTTCATTGATAATTTCATTGAGTACATTTATGTCACTGTAATATGCAAAATACAATAACATTCATTGAAAAGTCTTTTGAGTACATTTACAATTGTCCTCGACGAATTTTTATATTTTGAAAACGTTGTATGATAGTTTCATTATCTACACCCTTAGATATGTCTTTTTCAATATATACTAACAAATTATCACTCATCCATTCATCTCCCATCTTGTTGCGCAATCGATTATTTACAATATTTAAAACAGAAAATGCCCTTTTTACAGTAACGGTTGCAACTGGTAAGATCAATGCTAATGTCACAAGCAAATAAACTAGTGAGTGCACCTTGTTTATTTCAGTTTCAACCATTTTCTTTGCAAGATCACCAATCCCTTTAATCCTTCAAACTCGCTACTAGAGCGCACATCCACAATATAATTCTCAAGTTGATCACCAAGTTTCACGAGAGCAACTGGAGAAAATTCTTTGGATAAAATTGAGCAAGTCGGATTAGTTTTTACTTCTCAAAAGTAGAAAATGAATTATTCGGAGACAAGCATGCCACACAAAGCAACAACTCACTATTCGTTTCAGTAAAATGACTATTTAGCTCTTGAAGTTGAATATCTATGATGGCATAAAACAACTCAATACGATAATGATGCAAGTTTGAATTTTCATAAGCTTTGCGTCGTAGTCTTCCTAGAGGTAGAAATGTATCATCTATATTAGGAACAAGAATATCATGCTTGACACAAAAAGAAGAAACTTCATCAAATAAAGAATCCCATTCATTCTCCCTCATCATTTGCAATCGGTCCTTGCATATTTTGACTAAGGACATTGCAATCACAATATCTTAATCTTTCCTTTGAAGCGCCTTTGACAACTCATTTGTAATTCCTAGAAGAGCTCTCATCAAATGCAAACAGAATATAAAATTAAAAGATTGTATGAACTCCAACTACAGATTTACTTCAAATTTCTGTTCAGATGACCCATCTTTTGCAATTGTCTTAAGTACACCAACCATGGCTGGAAACATGGTAATCACGCTAATCAAAGTTTCATAATGTGAACTCCAACGTGTATCACTAGATCGCTTAAGAGAAGTGTTCTGATTTAGGCCTTGTCTACTTGAAAGCTCACTACTATTAAGTGCTTCAGTAACTATGGAAGTTTGCTTCTCTCGAAGCATATCACAACATTTACATGATCCACTAACTACGTTCACAAGATTAGCAACAAAAGTGAAGAGAGAAACAATATCAACATTCTTCTTTGCCGCTGCCACGAGAGCCAATTGAAGTTGATAGGCAAAACAATGAATGTAAAAAACACATTCATTCTCCCTCAAGATAAGAGTTTTGAGACCATTGAATTGTCCTCGCATATTACTAACCCCATCATAACTCTGCCCGCGCAAGCTAGAAATGCTCAACCCATGTCTAGAAAATAAGTCATCAATCGCCGCCTTAAGTGAGATGGTAGTGGTATTAGTAACATGCACAAGATCGAAAAAACGTTCAACTACTTGTCCATTCTTATCCACGTAGCGCAACACACAAGCCATTTGCTCTTTTGTTGAAATGTCCCGAGACTCATCAATTAGAATAGAAAAAAAAGCATTGCCAATATCTTTGATGATAACATTGATAGTTTCCATTGCAATGGCATTAACAATGTCCTTTTGAATCTTAGGTGCCGTTCATTTGAGATTTTCAGGAGCATTCTTCAATGTAACTGCGTTAATACCCTCATTATGATCTGCAAGAAACTGTAATGTCTCAAGAAAATTTCCTTGGTTGCTTGAATCTTCAATTTCATCATCACCACGAAATGCAAACCCTTTGTCGTAAAAGGTGTCGAATGCAATCAATTGATACAATCAATCGAGTTCAATATTCAATTTGCGCCTTATCTGATTGGTTGGAGAGAATTATTTGAATATGTTACTTTTGTTTCTTTAAAGCTTGATACGTAGTCAAGATTGGTTGTGGGAATTGTTCGGACCTCCAATATGTTTATCAAATCTTTCTTCTTCCAATTTGAAAATCCTTCACTCACAAATGAATCACCACCCGATTGTTCTCCAATATATGGTTTAAAGAGATAGCAACATAGACAATATGCCGCATCCTTAGCTATGCTATATTCTAACCAAATATACTCATCAAACCATGCCGGGCAAAAACGTCATGATGATTGCCCAAATTTCCTATAAGGAAACATATGCTTTCGAGGTTGGCAAACATCCCTTTGTAGATATTCTCTACGAACTTGATCTCGAACATTAGGATTGTAATCCAAAATCTGAGTTCGTAGTCCAGGATCTGCAGGAAGATCCTTGAGATTGATCTCTACATCACTTCACTTTGACGAGTGATGATCTCTTCCTAAAGAGGGTGGTGACTCTATTTTTCTTTTGAAAAAAATTCTCCAATACTAATTCAAAGATATAGTTTATATAATTAGCTAATCACATTTTAGGAAATGAAATATTGAATAACAACTTATATTTACCACTCAAGAGAAAAAAAATTTAAATTAACATATTCAAAAGTGTTTTGTGCACCAGTGGATGTGATATTAAACAATATTTAGCATAATTGTGCACCTGTGCATTGTGTATAATGTCAAAATGAATGTGCGCCTGTGCATTGTGCATAAACAAAAATAATGTGTGTTTGTGCATAAGGCAAAAAAATTTTAAAAAAATATAAATTGCATATTTAGAAATTGTTTCAATGTTATTAGAAAAAATTCAAAGAAATAGATCTAGAAGAACAATAATAAATAGGTTGAGTCAGTTTACCCTTAGTCATTTGATTTCCACCAAGAGATTTTTTGGCAACACTTCCAATTGATCCAAATTACTATTAATAACTAAAAACTGCAGTCTAGAGACCTATTATAAATAAAAGAATCAGCAAATTGGTCAGAAACAACCTGATTTTTGTTTTGTTTTGGTACAGTTTACTTTTCTGCTAAGAATTTGTTTGATCTATTTAATGAGCTTTAAAAGATGACTCATCAGTATAATAGTACAGACTGTACAGTTGAAGGTGGGAATTGAGTAAATCTTGTTCTATATTTATTTTTCTTGTATAATTTAGGTTGGCTAAGTAAAATTATTGTTTCTAAGATTTTGGGGATCCAACGCTCAACATTCAGTATTTATTTGAATATTTAGCAACATTAGAGGCAAAGAGGTCTCCAGAAGTTCAATATATATCAGATGATGACATAATTTATTTTGTAGAATAATTCATTCTCAAGTATTTATGATGGCAAGATTCAAAATATATTATAGTCTAATCATATGACATTTTTTTTTTTGTTTCTCCATGAAAGCAAATGGATTAATGAATGCATAACCACATGATGTGTACTCAAAATTCCAAGGTTGGTTTGACTTGTGACCAGGAGTCATACAGAACACTGTAGAAATCTATTTAAAATCAAGTCATTTGATTCCAATGGAGCTAACCTTCGAAATTCATACCCCTCCTTTTATTGTTATCAAATGACCGTGTTCCATATATATATATATATATATATATATATATGTTTTGAATGTATTGATAGAAATGAAATAGAAGGATCAAGGAAGAAAATTAATTTAATTATAAGAGGTGAGCAAAAAGAAGATCTATGATGTTTTCATCAAAATCCCTCACAAATAGATATACAAAATCAAATGATATATCCCTAGATTAGATCTACAAAATCAAATGATACAAACCCTAGAGTTTAGAGACACACCTTGAAAGAAATTTTTAATTGGTGCCGTAACATCTAGCAATATTGAGAGATTTATTCAAGTTTTGACTCTTCTATAGATGTGGACCATGTGGATGTGGTCCCGCCTTGTGCAACGTTGCGATGCGAGAGAAAGAGGGAGACAGAGTTTGTGCGAGATTGAGACGGAGAGAAAGAGTGTTTAGAAATTAATAGTTAGGTGGGCCATAGTGTTTTTTTTTTTTTTTTTAGGGGGGCCCATCTCTTATTTTTTTATTAAAATATAAATAAATACTACTAAAAATAACAAAGTCAGCCTACGTAAGTCCGTCACTGGTTCTGGAGTGGTTGAAAGCAAACCTGGAGCGGTCAAAAACAGTTATGGAGTGGTCAAAAAGCAGTTATGAACTAGTTTTGAGCAAGTTAAACATATGGTAGGAGATTGAGTGGTTTAATAACCATCTGCTTAGACGAGAGACGTGGCGAGAAATGTACACAAGAAGGAAAAATAAGCATGAGTAACCATTTGTATTTGAATTTGAAATAGGTGGCTAAGGGTAACCAACACAAACTACTCCTGGCTCAACTATAAATAACCATTAAATAGAAAAGCCCCGACCAAAACACATTACTTTCATAATATAACATTTACTTTCCTGCAATTTATTGCTTTCCTAGGAGTTATAACATTTACTTTCCTGCAATTATTGCTTTCCTAGGAGTTGTTTTAGTTTAGCCTTAGATTAATTTCAACCATATCTTTTATAACTTGTCTTCAAGTTGATCTTTGTACGAATTTCAAGTGTTTGTATGAAGAATGTTTATCAACAAGATAGATGTGGATTTTTATTTAATCTGAATCATTGACTTAGTGTTAAAGTCCTCTTCATTGAGTTGTTGAAGAAACTGAAGGGATGGGATGGGTCATTCCTAACTCCCAACAATCGCCTGATGGTAAACGGCCGATCTACCTTCTTTCGACCAATTGCGTCACTATTAGGAATAGTTTGGCTACATCAATTCAATTTTGGCACCCGTGTTTTAAAATCAGCCAAACATGTTTTCACTTCTCAAATTTTGCAATTGAGGAGCCAATTTTCTTGCTGATATGCATGGAATTGTGCTATTTTTGACTTTCATACACAAAATGATGCCGTATGCATGCTTCTTATCCTAACTACCAAGCATAACGAGAGGAGAGGGGATTTGAGAGGAGAGGATTTGCGTGATAGAATGTTCAATATTAATGTAGTCATTTTAATGAAATGCTTATTAATTAAACTTAATAAATAAATGAAAGTAAGAAGTTTAGTTAACAAATTTATAGTATGCAATCAATCAATAAGGACACTTCAAAAAAATGAGTACATGAATGAGATCCATACACAGATGCGCATAAAAATGAAAGAGAGGAAGGAACTCTGAAACGAAAAAGAAAAAACAAAATATATATATATACTTCAGATGTCAATGTCTTGGATTTCCCTTTTGGCAATGCATATGTCATGGAGGATATCATAAAACTCATCAGCATACTAAATTTTGCACTCTTTAGAGTTGTAAAACCCTTGTGACTCAATTATATGATGAAGTCCTAATAAACACATGACACAAAAAGTCCTCACATCCTAAATTTGAAACATTATCCATGTGTTTCTTTGGATTGATGAAAAAATTGTCAACTGTTAGGTGTGTAGGTTAAACACGGTTCCAACTTTCCGCTGATCTTAATAAGTTAGCCAATTAATTCAGCATTATATAATATATATCTGTTTTATTTAGAATATAAGGGTGTTTTTGAGGAGAATTTAGCATAGCAATGAGAGATGTGTAAATACTAAAATAAAAGGGTTTTATTTAACGATCTTCATGATGCAAGTTTTGATTAGAATAAGGGTGCCCTTGAAAAAATTAATCATGGCAATGAGAAATATAGAGAATCAAAATAAAAGGGGTTTATAGTATAAGATATAAATATGCACAGTTTTGTGCTACCATAAGTGAAGAAAAACTGCGTCATCATCACAATACCAGGTTTATGAAGAATAATGTGATCTTAAAGAGAAATTAATCAAAACAATTAGATATACAGAATACCAAAATAAGGGTTTTATATGGTGATCATTTATTATCTTTTGTGAACAATTGGCTATTCTATTTTGAAATTTCTCTTTTCTTTTTTTTTTTCTTGGTTTTTGAAATTGTCATATGCAGTTAAGTCATTTTCAGGATGTTCTTTGGGTCGTACAGATTTAGCAAATTCATAAACCTAACCTAGCTTGTTCATTAATATAATCCTGTCTCTGTTTTCATGTTAAAATCTATAATGGGACACTCGTGATTATACCGATTCCAATTACCAAATGAGATGTGGTGAACAATAAAATAAATTGGTTTTCATGCCTCACTTTTTATAACATGCGAAATTATCCTAAATATTGAAAGACTCGTAGTTTAACTAGCACTATTGAGCACTTGAACTTTGTTTTCTGTCCGTGCTTGTTAACAGGGGTGGGATTTGAGTGAGCCTAACCCGAGTAACCCGAATCTCGTTCGAAAATTTTAGGTACATGAAAAAGGTAATTGAGTTTATTAAACTTTAGGGCTTGAATTTATTTTGGGCAGGATTTGGCTAATCCAAAGGTTTATAACTTTTATATATTTAAGACTGTATATTATTTATATAAAATAGAGTTAAAATTAAATTATTTATAGTATCATAGATTAATAGGTATTAACCTAACCTTGATATGCTTACATTAAAATTTTAAAGTAAAAAAATTATAATAATAGAATTTTATTTAAAGAAACAAAATAGAAAGAATATAAGATATTGAGTTCTTTCCAAATTATTTTAGAAAGGAATATTATTAAGTCATTTCCATTTGTTAATTGGTATGAGTGGTTTTTCTTTATGTCAAGTGGATTTAGTTATATGCTTTAACTCTTTTTTTTTTTGTAATGTTTATTTGTTGATAGATTATATCAAACTTATTACTAACTAGCTTTTACTTTAACCAACCCACCACATCCATTGTATTTGTTTTACATGACAGATTGAAGAAGTCCAATTAAGTAGCTGATAGATTGAATAAGTCCAATTGTTTTTCAATATGAGGGCTCTCAGAGTCACACAACAACTATAAATGCAATCTGTACCTGGAAAATCATACAGTAGGCTTCTCAAAATTCATGATTTATTAAACTAGAGTTGTTAAAGTAGCCTCTTGAATTTTGGAAAGAAAAAGAAAAAATAAATGAGAAGTTGAATCTGAATTAAAAGCATTTAACAAGATTCCATTAATGCCTATGACAAGCTAACTACGATGTCAGCAATGACGAATTTTCGCTATTTTGCAATGATTAAAGTTATGATTCAACTTATCATTAACATATTGAAAGATGAAAGAGCATTCAACTCTATAGATATGACAAGTTGAAATATATATATATATATATATATATATATATATGCAGAAATGATCTCTTGCTCACCGGTGAACAAGAAATTCTTCCATACCATGTATGATAACCATTGAATATGATTACAATGATTTTTGAAAGTTATATTTTTTACACTTAGATCATATTCAACGGTTACTATGCTTGGTGTGTAGAAATTTTTTTGCTCACCGGTGAGCAAAAAATCATTACTCTATATATATATATTGTTATAATTTACAAATTTAAAAAACTCAAATTTGTTGGTGATCAATTCTTTAAAAAACTCAAATTTGTTGGTGATCAATTCTTTTTAGGGTAGACTCAAGGTGTGTGTGTGTGTGTATATATATATATATATATATATATATATTGAATAAAATTTTAACTAACTTAAAATAATTGTATTAGTCAGGCACATGCAAATATAATCAAAATTTTCTTTGACAAGGATTCCCAATTATTTTATTTATATTATTCGTGTCTTGTTTTGACATTACATGTTGGACAATCAATTGATGAACCAGAAATCAATCTTTTTCAAAGGAGACATTTATTGGTAATGCACTTATAGCAAATGTGACCAATAACAATAATTAGGAGTTTGTTAATTAATGAGATTAACATAATTAGATGCCCCACGACCAATAGGCTGATCATTCGACGATTAGACCTGTTTTATTTTTATTTCTATTTTTCGATAAATGAATTTCATTTAATTAACAACATACATTTTCACATAGTAGGTACCAACTACCTATATTTTATGATCATCTTAAAAGGGTTGTCATGATTTTTAAAATTTTTAATCCTGATAAATAACACAATCATTTTGTCTAATGAAAATTTGAACTCTCAATTTTTTACTTTTGAGATATTACTGGACTACAGTAGTAAAAGGGTTGTGCATGACTAGACTATGTTTTTGCATTGTCAATATAATTATCCTTAAAATATTAAATTTTAAAAAATTTAGCCAGTGCATAAACTTCCATAATCGTTAGGAATATGCAATGATATGCGTTAAATAGTGCCGTCTTTAAACTAAACAACAAACACAAACCATTGGAAATTTCATTTTTGCACTTTATTAATTTGTATACGTATGGCTTTAAAAGCTAATTAAGGTGGACCAACAAAGAGATATTGGAGGTGAGTCATGTATGGATGAGGGTTAATCCCCTGTCTAGTGTGCTTCTGCGTGAGTCCTGCTCATCCTCGTCTCATGAATCTAACTCAATCATTAGACTACTCTCTCAGCTCTCAATTTGCGTTCTTAACTTCTAAGTTGACAATAACATATATATATATATATATATATATATATATATATATATGAGGGTTAATCCCCTGTCTAGTGTGCTTCTGCGTGAGTCCTGCTCATCCTCGTCTCATGAATCTAACTCAATCATTAGACTACTCTCTCAGCTCTCAATTTGCGTTCTTAACTTCTAAGTTGACAATAACATATATATATATATATATATCTTCGCCAATTACACTAAAATCCCTTTACTATCAAAAAGTTGCAAAATCTGTAAATTACCCTCTTCTGGCAGTTGGATAAAAAGTGATCATGTGTAACGCACGTAACATTTTGATTAAATGTTTTGACAAAATGCCCTTACGCATAACCTTTTTTTCCTTTATAATTGATCTTATAAATGAGAAGTTGAGGGTGTTTGTTGTACATGTAAGGGTATTTTTGTTATAAAAAAAAAATCATCCCATATGTCATGTGTGTTACACTTGACCACTTTAACACTAAAATTTGAACATCAAGTTACTAGGAGTTAATTTGCAACTTTTGATAAATTGAGTGTAACAGCTCGCTCCACCACGTGGTATGATATTGTCCGCTTTAGGCTTCAGCCCGCACGGTTTTGCTCTTGGGTTTATCCCAAAAGGCCTCATACCATTTAAAGAGAGCATAGCAAATATATAGCACATCCTCTTCCCACACCCAAGCGATGATGGATTAAGCACCCTGTAGCCTGCCACTGCGGTAGCTCGCCCAGTGTCTCGCACCCGCCCACAAAGGTCACCACAATCCACCCCCCTAGGAGGCCCGACGTCCCCGTCAGCACACTTCCGGTTGGGTCAAGCTCTGATACCATTTGTAACGACTCGTTCCACCACATGGTATGATATTGTCCGCTTTGGGCCCGAACCCGCACGATTTTGCTCTTTGGTTTTACCCCAAAATACCTCATACCATTTGGAGAGAGCACACCACATATATAGCACATTCTCTTTCCACACCCAGGAGATGTGGGATTGAGCATCCTGTAGCCTGCCAGTGTGGTAGTTCGCCTAGTGTCTCGCACCCGCCCACAAGGGTCACCACAATCCACCCCCCTAGGAGGCCTGACGTCCCCGTCAGCACACTTCCGACTAGGTCAGACTCTGATACCATTTGTAACAATCCGCTCCATCACATGGTATGATATTGTCTGCTTTGGGCCTCATCTCGCACGGTTTTGCTTTTAGGTTTTACCGCAAAAGGCCTCATACCATTTGGAGAGAGCACACCACATATATAACACATCCCCTTTCCACACCCAAGCGATGTGGGATTGAGCACCCTGTAGCCTGCCAGTGTGGTAGCTTGCCCAGTGTCTCGCACCTGCCCCACATCACACCTGCCCACAAGGGTCACCACAATTTTACCCCAAAAGGCCTCATACCATTTGGAGAGAGCACACCACACATATAACACATCTTCTTTCCACACCCAGGTAATGTGAAATTGAGCACCCTGTAGCCTGCCAGTGTGATAGCTCGTCCAGTATCTCGCACCCGCCCACATCACACCAGCCCACAAGGGTCACCACAATCCACCCCCTAGGAGGCCCGACGTCCCCGTCGGCACACTTCTGGCTGGGTCAGGCTCTAATACCATTTGTAACGACCAGCTCCACCACATGGTATGATATTGTCCGCTTTGGGATTGAGCCCGCACGATTTTGCTCTTTAGTTTTACCCCAAATAGCCTCATACCATTTGGAGAGAGCACACCACATATATAGCACATCCTCTTTCCACACCCAGGCAATGTGAGATTGAGCACCCTGTAGCCTGCAAGTGTGGTAACTCGCCCAGTGTCTCACACCCGCCCACAAGGGTCACCACAATCCACCCCCTAAGAGGCCTGACGTCCCCGTCGGCACACTTCCGACTGGGTCAGACTCTGATACCATTTGTAACAATCCGCTCCACCACATGGTATGATATTGACTGCTTTGAGCCTCATCTCGCACGGTTTTGCTCTTAGGGTTTACCGCAAAAGGCCTCATACCATTTGGAAAGAGCACACCATATATATAGCACATCCCCTTTCCACACTCAGGCGATGTGGGATTGAGCACCCTGTAGCTTGCCAGTGTGGTAGCTCGCCCAGTGTCTCACACCGGCCCACATCACACCCGCCCACAAGGGTCACCACAATTTTACCCCAAAAGGCCTCATACCATTTGGAGAGAGCACACCACATATATAACACATCTTTTTTCCACACCCAGGCTATGTGGGATTCAGCACCCTGTAGCCTACCAGTGTGATAGCTCATCTGGTGTCTCGCACCCGCCCACATCACACCAGCCGACAAGGGTCACCACAATCCACCCCCTAGGAGGCCTGACGTTCCCGTCAGCACACTTCCGGCTGGGTCAGGCTGATACCATTTGTAACAGCCCGCTCCACCACATGGTATGATATTGTCCACTTTGGGCCTGAGCCCACACGATTTTGCTCTTGGATTTTACCCCAAAATGCCTCATACTATTTGGAGAGAGCACACCACATATATAACACATCCTCTTTCCATACTCAGGCGATGTGGGATTAAGTATCCTGTAACCTGCCAGTGTGGTAGCTCGCCCAGTGTCTCGCACCTGCCCACAAGGGTCACCACAATCCACCCCCTAGGAGGCCTGACGTCCCCGTCGGCACACTTCCGGCTGGGTCAGACTCTGATACTATTTGTAACAGCCCGTTCCACCACATGGTATTATATTGTCTGTTTTGGGTCTCATCCCGCATTGTTTTGCTCTTAGGTTTTACCCCAAAAAGTCACGAGTATGGGTTGATGAAAACGACCGGATTGGTGGTGTTGTGTGCATGGAAACGTACATATCATATTATAAATAAGATTTTTTTTTATTATTAAATTATTTGATAGTATAATGGTAAAATCATCCTAAAATATTACCTCAAATCATAATAGGGCAGGTCAGTGCAATTACGATAAACCTCAGGTGAGGTCAGTGCAATTACGAAAAATCTCAAGGGATGTCATTATATTTTACCGTATTTGAAATATAATGTGATATTATAATGTAAGGGCAAAATTGTCTTTTCAGTCTTAAAATTTATTCTAGTCATCGGAAAAATCGATTTAGAGAACATAAAAGAAATAAAAGTCAAACGGTCTCTCTGAATGTAATTTGATCAAATCTCAGAAGAGACCGGGAATTTAACCCTATCTAATAAAGTAATTTTAACCCATTTTAATACCTTTAATTATTTTAATTTAAGGACAATTAAGCCAAAGTACCATATATGAAATCATATCGCAGTTGCAAATAGCTTTCATGACTAGTCTATTTATGCTCCTAAAACCATCACAAAAATGGCACATGTAACACACAATTTGGATTCTTTCTTGCACTATTCCAAGTAGCTTTCATGACTAGTCTATATATGTTCCTAAAACCTTCATAGAACGGCACATGTAACAGAATTTGGATCATCTCTTGCGTGTTGGACCGTCCAGTCCACATGTGAGAATCGAGATTGATGTAACACAACTCCTGCACAAGTACTACTGTAAATCTACATGAGTTTATTTATCGGGAAAAAAGAATTACAGCGACTTGTAAAATTTAATTTCTTCATCTCTCCTTTTATTAGCATGAATTATTACTTTTTTTTTCGTTTTTTCTTTTGGATAAAACCAAAGCTAAGCAATTTGCAATATAATTTTAATTTCTTCATCTCTCCTTTTATTAGCATGAATTATTACTTTTTTTTTCGTTTTTTCTTTTGGATAAAACCAAAGCTAAGCAATTTGCAATATAGATAAAAAAAATTGTTAGTTCGTTACGGAACACATGCATCAATCCCTTTCTCTTTAAAAAGTTTCAGTTAATTTGTAGCTACTAGCTTGAAACGAAAGATAGCATATAAGCTCAGCATATAACCTCATTAAACATGAAATTAAAGTTTATTTGGTAGTTCAATTTAACGCTTAATTCTAAATAAATTAAGTGTCACTTCATATTCAACACATAAAATTCAAACAAATATATATATATATATATATATATATATATATATGATTAGCAATTAAAATTTAACTCGATATTAAAATTTTCAATTTTAACCAACAACACTTAACTAAAACTAAGACACACAACCCCGGCCGACACACGCATAATCATGGAGAAAAGTCTTCCTTTTTTTATATATTTCTTTTGGTAGGTAATCATCCATAAAAGTCTATCATGCACCTTAATTCTAACAGCTCCTATTGTAATTAACCTTCACTTAGTTGTGCACTTCACAACCAAATAAATAAATCAATCCAATTAGAGTTCATCAGTAGAAGTCAGTTAAGTCAAAAAGCTAGGGTGAAAGAATACGCTCCACTACTAGCTAGTTCATTTGAATTCGCTTGATTAATAATCACTTACCTAGATATAATAAAAATTAAAATTAATTGCATCTCCAACATTACAGTCGTTTATTCCAGACACCATCGATGTCAATTGTCAACCCTTCGATATAAAAAGGTTTTTAATGAAAATGCCCTAATAATGGCAACTTTGATCAACATATAAGGGGTGGATTAGGTGGGGAAGCTACCTTTTGCTTATATATATATATATATATAGGCAACTTATGGCTTTCATATTTCGTTGACAAGCATGACCATCTTGACTTTAATCAAGTTCTACTTTTTTCCACAACAGCTCAAACTTTAACTTACTTGAAAGGAATTACTCAACCTTTCGTCACCGTCCGATCTCGATCGATCAAACCCAAATCCCAATCTTCTACTCTAGAACTTTAATTAATGATGTTAATGCTACGTTAATTGTTATAGTCAAACCCTTGTTAGAAAAGGAACAAAATCCACCTACTCACTAAGGAAATAGTAGCATCGTGGTTCTTTTCGCCTCTTATATATATATATATATATATATATTAAATGTAATATAGATATATACAAGGATATCGTACGGTCTTCCCTTATTCAAATCTCATAATCTAGTGAGATAATTGTTTTTTTTTCTTTTGTTTTTTTTTTTATCACTAGTATCATTATTCTTATTTTAAAAAAACATATTGTGTATGAATTTTTAAATTTGACCGTATAATTATTAAGTTTATCAAAGAAAATGAGCAAGTGTCACTGTCATTCTCATAGAAGAATATATATTTGTAATATGTACAGATATATATATTTACAGAAATAAATGCGTATTTATGGGCAGAAATTACATTAAAACCGTCCAAACTAAAACTTGATTGGAAGACTCGGTCCAGGCACATCCCTGGCACAGTTAGTTGACTCCCTAAGACAAACATTCATGCAACAGACTTACACATAAACCGTGTTAATAGGATAGATGTTCAACTTATCATATATATAAATTTCATAAGAAAAACATATATATATATATATATATAGACACACACACACGATGTCCAAAATATAATCAATGTGTGTCCAAAATATAATTGTTGATTATAAGTTAAGTGAATTTGATCTATTAATTAGATACATCCATCTCACATGATCATATGTTTTAAAATTTTCAGGAAAAAAAAACTCACTTCAAAGAGGCAACACCTATATGTGTAACATAATACATGGAGATGCAATACCATTAAATCAAAAATTAGACCTTTACATCGTTGTTAATTCTTAATTTAGTAGCTAAATTCTCTATTTATTATCTGTTGTGTGATGTTACATTCCCGATTGAATTGCACTCATTGAAAGGTACCTATGCTCTTAATGTTTTCAAGTTTATATAATTTTGATTGCATGAAAATTTCATGCATTCTTGGGTTAAGATTCGTGCTAAACTATGTACATTGTCTTTGTTAGTCAGGAACATCTTAATTATTATAGAGCGTACTCTTAGGTTTTCTAAGTACTTGGGTCCCAGTTATCATTGCGAATCCTTTCACGTCACGTTTTTGACGTTATTGTCTTTGGTCAACTCTCTATCTCTCTCTCTCTTTCTCTCTCTGAGTCCAAAACCTACATAAAAATTTTCATAGCCATAGGCCCATAAAAGGCTTATTAGGGTGATGATCAAGAAAAGGAAATGAAATTTGGAGCTACTTTAGCAACTCCCTCAGAGTAGTTGGCTGGTGCAGGTCGAAAGGTTCGGTCAATGACTTGATCGCAGCCCATCCACAAATTATATATATATATATATATATACACTTTACATAAAAGTGTATATATATATATATATATTGTTAAATTAACATAAAGGTAGAGAAATTATGAGAAGAAAAACATATATTAGAGACCAATGCGAACATCAATGAGCTTATCATACAAGACTTGTGTCATCTTATTCCTTCAAAGTTCACTGTAATTGCAGAGAAGACATACCGGACATGAAATGGAAACTAAATTGAACCTCTTGTGGTTGAAACGGTTATATATTATTTCCTAGCTAGTTGTATGTTCTTTTCTATCATTTTCTCGGGAAATAAAATTAAGGAACGTGATGGAAAGTCTTAACGTGGAAATTTTCTCTCAAACTAGCTAATTCCATTGACCACAAGCTGCTGGTCAGATGTACAGAAACAACATGCTTAATAAGACAAATCAAACAATTCAACACCAAGATTAACGCTATGCATGATATGAGTGCATTCAATTAATTAATTGTGTGCGCACTAAAGTTCCACTTCTACAAAATTTCGGTATTTATTTATAACACAAACTATTCATAACATAGAGGACAATTTGAAGAAATTATTGAGTAGCAGTAATATAACGCCCCCACTAATAGAAGGTGAGGACAGAAAGGCTATATCATTGGTACCCGAAGTACCCCAATAATTTTTTGAAAATTTGGTGATAAATAACGCCTTAAAAAAAAACATAACAAAAACACACACACATTGTCATTAGTCACTTGAAGACGTGTGAAAAAGTATATCAATACTACACAAGTACGGAACGTTCTTTGTATAAAACACAGACAAACATGTATAGATATTTATACATATATATGATGAATGTATTGTGCCCCAATACTGCGTGGCATATATATATGAACAGTATATATATATATACACACACACACTAAGAAAAAACTTGGTATAAGGGTTGTGCAAACTCCAAACCTTTCACAACACATCTAATTAAAGCTAGCTAAGCAATCTCATGAAACAAAGGGTCTTCAAGGAGGATGTCTGGCCAAAACGAGGGTGGAGATCCTCCATAGCTAGAGGTACTACAAGCATCCCCTGTATTATTGGTGATGGACGTCTCGGTTATGTGTGGAGCACCAAGTGGAGGAGATTGAGATGAAGATGAAGGAAGCCATAGAGAATTAGTACTTGGTGAGTTTTCGCCTTGACCGAGCAGCGCAAAGTTGGAGGCTTGAACTGTGTTCTTGTTCATAGGTGTTTGAAAGCTACAAGGGACTTGTAGGTCCGGCAAATGAGAGAAAGAGATGGAATCATGGATTGATTGAAGAGCATTGGGTCCAAGAGAAGATGGGTTTTGAGTTTCAAACTGGGGTGAATTTAGAATTGGGCTGTCTTTCATTGAAGATAGTGAGTTCAAAAGATTATAAGTGTCCATGTCTGTCACAGTACTAGTAGTACTGTTCATGTTGTTTGAGAAAGTTGGCATTGAAGCTGGAGGTTGAAGGAGGTACTGTAGGTATTGGAGTTTAGCCATTTGCGCAGCTTCTGTTTGTACTCTCACAGCTTGTTCTTCCCATGAATGGTGCTCCATGAGCTCTTTCAGGTTAGCCAGAGCTATAAGATGAGGAAGGCTTGAGAAAATATCGGTTCGAGGACGGTGGGTCATTGGATCAAAACCCATCTGAATTAGCTTCTTCTTCAGATGGGTGTTCCAGAAATTCTTAATTTCATTGTCCGTCCTTCCGGGGAGGTGGGTTGCAATAGCAGACCACCTTGTAAATAAAAAATAATAATTAGTTGTGTGTGTGTATATATATATATATGAAAGGATTTCATTCAAGAAGAGTTGATATAAATTACTTGTTCCCAAGGATGGAATGGAGATTTAGAATTGTTTGTTCCTCCTCTTGTGAAAACTTTCCTCTTTTGATATCAGGCCTCAAGTAGTTTGTCCATCTTAATCTGCAACTCTTTCCACATCTGTTAAGACCTGCAAATTAAGAAAAAGAACAGAAACTTAGAGAGAAAGAGAGATGGGGTTGGATCCGCTTCATGGAGATATATATATATATATATATATATATATATATATATATATATATATACCTGCAAGTTTAGGGAGGGCTCTCCAGCTTCCATGGCCATGTTTCTGGATATATTTGACAAGTTTTTGATCTTCTTCAGGAGTCCAGGGCCCTTTCTTGAGGCCACTTTCATCACAACAAGGAGATCTTCCCATTTTTATTTCTATATCTATATCTATGTTTCCCTATGGATTGCCTGCCTCCCTCATATCCTACCAAAACCTCGAGCTTTCTATATATACACACACACTCTCTCCACTTGTCCTCTTATCGTTTACCGATAGATAGTGACTGACGTGGGTGACTCCCATTTGCTTGCAGACCAACGACACTCTTTTTCATCATCAAATGACCAATATATCCTTCCCACGTACCAATTCATATATATGTATATATATATATATAATATTAAGACTGAACGGAAAATATTCAATACTCCGCAACTACAGCATAGACAGCGTGTGTATATTTATATATGAATTTTTTATAATATATTTAATCTTAAATAATATATCAAAAATAAATATTAAGGAGCTATTTGGTACTTGTTTTAATCTCAAAAAAATAATAATAATAAATTTCACTTAATATTTATTAAAATTTAATTGAGGAAGAGTTCACTTATTATGAACACTGAACACTAAAAATTCAATTAAGAATAAAAAAAATTAATTTACAATTAACATTTTAAACCTTAACTCTTAAAATTCAAGTGTCAGAAATTTTTAATATTTAATTTTCAATTTTATCAAACACCACAAATTCGACTGTATTATTAGTGCCATGATCTTTAAAATAAGACAACATATAACAATATATATATCAAAAATTTTGAAATTCGCCACATTTATTTGTGTGAGCATAATTACTTACTACACCTCAATATCAATCAAATTGTCATGTAACTTTTCAGATCTTGCCAGACTCGTAATAGTTGTTATAGTGTGGAGGTGTGTAGTAGCTTCAACTCATAACGCACGCCCTTGGAGCTCCAATCAGACATCCAACCATTACATAGTCCACATTCGTTCTAGATATTATCGTTCACACCATAAAATTTGATTGAAGTATAATACTCATTCTACAACATTTACATTTTGCATCAATATACATTGCTTCAATTTTCGAAAAACAATCATTATCTTAATTACCACGTTAAAATGACATGATCAAATCACATAATGATTAAGAAGTCTAATAATGTGACCATCAAAAGTTTGTAGTCTAGTTCGAGTCTCCAGACAAATGAGAGTGTGAATTTTTTGCCAAGTAAAAAGAAAAAAGTTTGGTAATGCGAAAGTAAATATTCGAGGAAAAATTATGTCTGTTGAGCTAAGTAGTGGGGGATCCATGATGTGTATTGTACACGCACAGTTCAATTTACACCATATATTGTAGATCTTCTCTTAGTAGTAGACGGATCCATCATGTGTATTGTGCACGCACAACTTAATTTACACCGTGTATTATAGATCTTCTCTCGGTAATATAGTGGATGGACCTACAGCCAAGGAAATGGGGGCATCCGCTCCATCTGAAATATTTTTTTTTGTATTATATGCCTATGATTTATAAAAATTATAAAAATAACTATTAAAATTACATTTTTCTCCCATTGAAATTACAAAAAATTCCTACCATATACAACTTTTCTCCCCACATATATTTTTTTTTATCTAAAGTACCCCTATAATTATAAATATACTTAACTTTGCCCTCAGTCGCATACTTTTTTTTGGACCTGTCACTTTTATTAACATTACCCTCTTTTGAAAGAAAAAAAAAAAAATATATATATATATATATATATATATATACATACACACACACCAGCTAAGCTAATGGCCCGCTGATGATCATTAACATTAAAATTAAGAAAATAAAAAACTAAAGCACCACAAAGGGAAAATAAATAAAGGCATTATCATAAAAATGCACAGGTGGCAATTCCCGGTTGGTCAAAGGAACTCGTTCCATGCACGCAAGAGGGGGCAATGTTTCGTCACTGATTGCATGGAAACTTTACGTATTTATATAGATGGGTCCTCAATACCTCATTTCTGAAACTTATGGCCGCCATACGTGTGTGTATACAGATACACACACACATATATATATATATATGCGCAGTGCGCACATCAGCTACTTCTTGCTCGTCTCAGGCAACTGTCTTCCCAAAGTGCCCTAAAATTCATTCCGCTGTTTTTTTTTTTTCGGAAATTCATTCATTCATTCCGCTGTTGGCCAATGTATATACATATAAATTTATACAATTCAACACTTTGAATGTGGAGTACGTAATAGTCACACATACAGGATCGATCTGCACCCTCGAAGCAGCAATATTTTCCAAGAAAAAAATAACATAAAATAAAATTACCAGGACCTAATTACTGACAATGAATTGGAGTAGTTATTTTCTATTGAAAGTTTGAAATCCACTGTCATTCCCAGAAGTTTCATATATATCTGCAGGGAAAGTAGAGATCAAATTACCATTCAAAAAAAAGAAAAAAAAACGTAGGGAACAAATTTGAAAAATTCAGGGAATTGTGGAGACATGTTTTGGGACAAATTGAGAAAAAACAATATATAGAACCATATATTCTAGAAATTAAAATATGCGGAAATAAAGGAGAGTGATTGTAAATTCCTATTGTCCACCAAAAAAAATTTCGAAGGGTAACTGTCCAAAAGTTATTGTCAAATTTCTGAGTAGAGTAAAATTTCTCATATATAGTTCTCTAGCTAATAAAAGTTAATTACCCACAATATTGTCTGTAGCATGCATGACTCCAACACACATCTTAAGTTCTTAACTATATATATATATATATATATATATATATATATATATATCTTGGAAGGTAATGCCTAGGTATATTGAATGTTATAATCTTTCCAAGTTTACACCGTTAGAAATAAAGAAATATATTCAATTCAATCAAATACAATTTATCTTTCTCTTATATTTCTAACATGCACCATGATTTTGCACGTGTAACCAACCTCATTGCTCATTGGTCCTATCTCTCTAAGTCTGTATATTTTTTTCTTTTTATTTTTATTTGGAGTTTAGGGTTTAATTAAACCATATTCCATATGTATCTTCACTAACTTGAAAATAAAATTTATGTAGTAGAAACACAATTATTGAGGTGTATAATAAAATGCTTGAAGCACAATCAATCGTAATGATAAAATATTAGCTATTGCGCGCATCTTTTCAACATCGTTGTTGTTATCGGAAAAAAAAAAAAAACTTGGGTTTCATCACAGAAACTTACACAGCGAAAGAGACATGAAGAGATGTGACTCATTAATTTGACCATTAAGGGAGCTGATTAGAGGGGAAGTTGGTACATCAAACTCTTCAATTTCCACGATGCACCTTTGAAACCAAAAAGCCATCCTTCTTTCACCCTAAGAACGCGTTAATTCCATTCCTTTATTCATCTTAATTTGTCCTCTTATTCTTTGTCCTGCGCGCATCATCATTCATCCTCACACACAGGCAACATTATTCACTGGCCAGATACTGGAATTTTTTCAAATGTGGAAAAAACAGATATTGATTTTTAAACATGTTATATTCAAAATCCTGTAAAAGAACTCATTTTTGTTGGAAGAAATTATATATATATATATATATATATATATATGTTGATATTTTAAAAATTAACTGTAATTAATTAAATAGGCTCATTCAGATAATTATTTCATTTTTCAGTTTCATTTTTTTCTTATTTATTTTTTATATATACTTATCAAAATTTAAATATACTCCTAATATTAACAGAATAACAGGGCACCATTTTGGATGGATATTCTGTATAATGTTCTGTTTGTGTAGCATTTTTTTGTTAACTACTGTAGTAATTAGAGACATTGCATGAGTTAAATACACGCGAATATATATATATGTGTGTGCGCGCGCGCGCGCATACACATATCCACGCAGAGGCTGCCATGCATTGATACTTGGTAGTCATTTGTATTAAATCTGATATGCCGGGTCCATCTTCTTACTTCATTAGCAGCCTCTTTCAAACCTAAACTCAATAGAAAAAAGTATCACATACATATATATATATATATATATATATATCAATGGCCACATAAAGTCAAAGTAACAAGGACGAAAGATGCGAGAAAAAATAACCTCTCTCTCTCTCCTCATATTGCTGTCGGCACAAGTTTTACATTTAAAAGAAACCCAATATATATATATATACCCTAATTTCTTAGCTTTAGGTTTAAATGAACACCTTCTTCACGAAAGCTAGTGAAAGATTTTCCCTAGAGAGAGAGATTTTGTTAGTATGAGAGAGAGAGAGAGAGATTGCTTCTTCAACCAAGGTTCCTTGTCGGTTGGACCACCCTCGACAATCAAAAGAAACAGGTTTAGTTTAAAAGGGTGTGTGATGTCACTTGCAATTAGAAATAATCATTGTTGTAGTGTCAGCTAAACAACTAAATTGCTTCATCTATTGGGTTTCTACCCAATACTTCTAAACTCCGACTTCCTAAATATGCCACCAAAATTCCACGTGTATGTGTGTGTGTCTGTATATATATGAGTATTTCAATCTCCATGCAGAAAGCCGACGTCTACATATAATTATATATATATATAAACATATTAATTAATACTATTAGATAATCAATTAACATCACTGGGTATATAGTAAAAAAAAAACACACACACACATATATATATATATGACATATATTACACTATTGGAGTAGTAGTCTAGTAGATAATTGGACAAACATCACTGTTCTATCATCTAATTCCTCAAATACTGTTGCTGTGTTGGCCAACTTCAAAGACTTCTAGCACCTGCGAACTCCCTAGCAATTCAGCTTGAACCCAACACGAATATATATATATATATATATATATATATATATATATATATATATATATATATATAAGGTTCTAGTCTCTCCCCATGACTATGTTGTATCATCATCACATGAGCATGAAAATCTAGCTAATTCAAATTTACACTTGATATGGTATTACTATTAGGGACATAATTAAAATTACTATAGATCATCAACGGGTCAGTCAGAGTTAGACTTAGTCGTGTGGCTTACCTGTGTCAGTGTTACCTCTTAATTAAACATAAACACTGTCAGGTCGATATAATAAATCAATTAAAATCAAACAGATTTAATTAGTACTTATATTGTGCCACATTACCAACTTAATGAAAACAAGTGTTTTTCTAGCTTCTATTCTGAACCCGCTTGTTAAACAGAGGTTCCAGTGTCTAAATTAATTAATTCAGGTCAATATGTTTAGCTAATGAAGAGGAAAACAACAAAAACGAACAATTCTAGGTACGTTGTTCTTCATTTCTGTATTTGAAACCTTCACGTACTAATTAATTTAATTAAGCTGATATTAGCTTAATTAATTAGGTTAGTAAGATTCTTTTTTCTGTAAGAGCATATGACATTGACAGTTGCTCCAAACGTCGTTAAGCACTTGATAAAATATTATACAATTGCAAACAAATTAACCTACCAAAGATAGTATATTATATATAAGAAGTATATGCATCTATACATACTTCCATGATAGTGTATATAATAAGAAATATGGCATATATACATACTTGCATTACGTCTATTACACGTGAATCGTATTTGTGAGAATACAGAAAATACCAATTTTACTCTTGTCAACTAGTAATAGCCCAACAACCCCTATATCAAAACCAAAATAATTTGATGTGGGGTCGAGAAAATCTATGCTAATTTCATCATATCTTTACCGTTTCAACGACAATTACGTGTCCAAAGGCTTGCTAGCTTTCTCTTAAAAGGGCTCGAGCCTAGCCGCCTTTTGGTCCTCACCCAAGTGCCCTCATGTTTTATACCCAAAGAACACATGGTTTATGTTAAGAGTTGGAAATAAAAGCTGAAAAAAAAATGTGGTGGTGTTTCTTTTGCACCAATCTAGGAAGCACAATTAGACACCACGATATCACAATTTTATAATATTTTTTGTTCATTTTATCTAATATATAATCATGAATAAAATTACTAATTTGAAACTTAATTATAACTAAAAAGTAATCTACCGTGTTTTGAAAGTGTTTCTAATGTGTCCATGACGTGTCTCAACCCTGTTTCAGCCGTGTCGATCGAACTAGAAAAAAAATATATTTAAATTTCAGAACACTTCTAGCCGCGTCCGACACCGACACAAACACTTTTTTGAAAATTGTCCTAGACTATAGTTGTCATTCTCTTATTTATATTTGTTCTGCAATGCCTCCAATTATGTACTCAATTGTGTTCATTCCCCTAATTTTCTTTCATTTCTTTTGTTGGCCTTAGTCGATCCTATGGCCCCTAGGGTTATATCACACTTCATTTACCGGGGAAAAAAAAGGTGAGGTTTGAATATTGATTTCTTGTGAAATGATACTTCGACCAGTTAGTCAGTGCTTATTCAAATTGCTAATGGAACAATGTTGAAATCTTCCCATTGACTCATCATTTGTATGACTATATTGATGTATAGTTTTCTCAACCGTTATGCCCAGTATTGGGGGATTGGGAATATTTTATGACTTAGCTCGTATGCAAGCATGATTATAATATCGTGTAACACGATGAATATGTATGCTTAAACACATATATAAAATATATATATATATCGGACTACACTACTCTACCAAATCATTGTTTTAGCCATCAACCACTACGTCTTATTTGTTGGCTTAACTTCCATCGGCAATGACATCACAATAACAGCAAAGGACAATGAAAGATGGCGAGTTTGACAGTTAATCACCATATCTTATACAATTATATCAAACGCCTATATATATATATATATATATATATATATATATATATATAATTTTAAAAATATAATAGTGGGGACAATCCTCTCGTTTAGTTGTCAATCTCATTTGCATTTGATTTAAATCACTTGTTCGGAGATTGCAATATGGTTGTAGACCACGGAAAATATCACCAACTTGACACATGACGTGTAGTTTACCTTTTCAAATATTTAATTTTTACCACAGTAATAAAAGGTAGAAAGAAAGGAAGGAAGGAAGATGAGTAGATAGAAGATAGGTAGAGAAAAGACAAGGAGGAAAGGAAAGAGATGATGGATGTCTTTACAAATTTTTATTTCTTCAAATATGAACCGAATAGAATAGTGAAGGAAAGCAATGCTATTATAAATTTTAAATTACGCTACTATCTTTTTTTAATTATTAAATAAACTTAATATTAGTAATTTCTCTTTTTTTTTCTTTTCTAACAAATAAAGTAAGGTATTATTTTATTCCCATCTCTTCTATCCAACTAAACAAAAAGAAGGAATGACACTCTTTTTTTTTCTAGAAATGTCTCATTCATTCCTTCTTATTTTCTTTCTATCCAATTTTCTTTCTTTATACCAAACGGAGCCTAATAGTATCCTTTTTCTTTTAAAGTGAAAAATAAAGAGTTCAAGTCTCCCAAAATTATTGTAAGAGTTATTTATTAGGAAAAAAAATTCTAGATAATGAGTAATGGTTTTTTTCTAATGGCACAAAATGACCATTCTATTTCAAGAAAACAGAGATATATTATGTAGAAACGGAATGTGAACAAAAGATAATTGATAAATATTTGTAAGAAAAAGCCGGACATACTTGTTACTGAAAAAAAAACAGAGAGAGAGAAGCTAGTAATAATCAAAATTGTATTGGAAACATATAATTAATATAATTAAAGCTTAAGCACTTCAAGTAAGAATATACGAACACATTAAAATATAATTTTATAAATATATGTATAAGAATTAATTTCCAAAGGAGTGAAATTATTTACAAAAAAGAGACTTTTCTTTGGGTAAATTAAACTCTATTGAAAATTGAAATATAAAAGTCTACACAAGAAAAGGGAGAGCCTAAGAACCCCAAATAAGCACAAGAGAACAAAGTCGAAATTAAACCCTGGTAAATGTATATATAATTAATATATTTACAGCAAAAATATATGGTGAGGGAGATTCTCATTCCGGTTTGATTTAAGATTGAGATTTCATGTAAGAAAATATTGTGCAGGGTATGAGATGTTGCAAGATGGACACCGATTTGATGATAGAAAATGATGTTATGGAGGATATCCTACACTACAAGCATCGCTTAAACAATCTGTTTAATAATGGCCAATATTTAGTGCAAAGCAGACAATATTTATACAGTGTGACCATATCGTGTCACTACATTAACAACAAACTTATTTGCAGCCAAAGTAAAATATTTAAGTCCTCGGTACACGAACAAATTTCAATATTTTGTATATTTATTATGTATATCCGAACTAATGAAAACTCCTTATTTTCTTTACTAATAAGAAATAACAATTTATTATTAACCGGATACTATATTCTAACTATTCTTGAAATACCCAATACTTTCTCCTCGGCACATGAATAGCATACATGGGCTTTGAAGTGGTGATATATTCAATATTGGTTCCAGAGATGTCAATTTAACCCGTCTTGTCCCACTCTTATTGAAACAGATTTGGAATCATCCTACTCCAATGTGGAGTGGAACGGGACGGACGTGAAAATATATATATATATATATATATATATATATATATATATATGGAACTGATTTGGAAAAAGAGTGTTTCGTCTCGAACCCACTGTATTGACATCCCTAATTGGTCCCCTTGGCTCAAAATTGGTACAATCATGTGTTGGTGCCCAAAAGAAACCGATAGGGATAGGGTGTAATGAAATTTTCTTGCCTAACCCCAACTATCATTATCTTGACGAGTTTCCCAAACCCTATTAAATCCCAAAGCAACAAAAATACTATTATCAGATGTATAATACTTTTACTAGAATATTCAAAGGGAAAGAAATTGGAAAGAGCTAGCCCCCATTATAGCCGGCAGCAACCTGTTAAAGTGGAAATAGGTCAAAGTGGTACCATTGCCAAGTCCGTTGCGTGTGTCTATATATATATATATATATTACAGACTTTACAGTTAAATATGGTGCGTCTATGCGTGTGTGTGTGTATTACTGTACATGTATATATTGTTGTTTATAAATTACAGTTAACCTTAATTAATATCTGTGACACGTATTCAATAATAATTAATCTATTGGACAAGCATTCAACAAAAATATATGGCGTCACTTGATTTGATTAGGGTGCAATTATTGCAGCTTATTCTGTGAAACTGAGAAGTGCTTCCATCATCTTGAGCTATACAATCTACAATGTGACAATTAAATCATTGTAGGATTTTTTTTTTTTTTAACATAAATCATATATTGTAGGTTTACTAATACCATTTTCTATCTGTGTGGAAGTTATATAGAGCTGTGAAATGCAATTGTTGTAATGTAACACTAATTAAAAACTATGATTAAGCTTTGCATGCATTACAAATATATATGGTCACATGCACTTTGTCCTAATATTGTCACATCTTCAAATTTTTAATGACCCTATTATATGAATTGCTTGATTGGTATATAAATATGAACAGTAATAGCACACAATTCATATAATGACTAGATTTAGCAAACTTTTACATTGAGAAAGTCAACTGATCAGGTTGATAGTACTATAAACAATTGTGAATAGCATGTTAGTTAAGAGAATTATGTACTCTATGATATATTATTCAGTACTGCTACGTATACATGTATACTACTACAAGTCAGACAAAAGCTAGCTTGTGTTGGAATGAAAAAATATAATCATAAACCTACTGCTGAACCATTGGTTATAACCTTGAAATCAAAATAAGACAAGTTGATGATCGATTAAAATACTTAATTGAATTTTTGAGTTGGTTTGAAAATTGAGTTTGTTTTAAAATATTTTCAAGTTAAAAATAGTGGGAATCTGTTAATTAATTGTTGGAATGGGAACAAAAAAAATGTTCCACTAAACTTACCCAAAAAAAAAAAAGAGTAGTGTTACACTTGCTGATCGATTTTTTTCACACTCCAATCACTTGTGTCCAACAAAACTCTTAATAAGTAATAGATAAGGATAATGTCTCTCTCCTCCAAAGTGTTTAAATAAATAGCCGACACATCAGTCGGTACTAATACCGACTCGGTTGTTTTATCATTTTCTAAAAAAAAAATATTCCACTAAAAGATTCTACGGAACTTAGGGGTGCACACAAAATTTGTACAATTGAAAAGTCAAACCGAGCAGACGGTTTGGTCTGGTTTCAGTTTAAAAATTATGACACCATTATTTTACGGTTCAGTTCTAGTTTGAGGTTCTTCAGAACCGAACCAAACCGTTTACTATATATATATATATACTATATAAAAAAATCCTAAACCTAGGTCATTTCACAAATTTCTCGACAAGTTCCAGCAATTATATAATTTAATTTGTTTGATCCATCCTTTTTTACAAATTGGGATTTGGTTATCTGATTAGTATTTGATTTTTTATTTTGGTGATTGATAATAAGTGCTAGTTGATATTTAAATTTTGATTTTTTTATTTTTATGTTTCAAGTCTAGAATCGAACTGTTTTTTTAAGGTTCGGTTCTATTGGTACTCACGATCGGATTTGATTCTAATTTTTGAGGACAAATCGATGCCAATTGAATTGTATGCACCCCTAAGCAACTTATCGTTAACTGGATCTAGCTTATGAAGTGAAGAGAGAAAATAAAGAGATGTTCATGGGCCGCATATTCAAGTTATTACAGGAGGCACAGTGGCAAATCATAACAAGGGCTCATTTAAATTCAATCTGTAGTAACTCCAACACCCGGTCCATGCCCTCAAAATGTTGGGCCCAAAACAGACGCAACTTATCCAAGACTAAGGCCCAACTTAATAGCGGATTTTTAGCAGAACGAACACCTGACACAGACATTGGGAAAAACACAATTTCTAAGGGCCTCAGTCGTTTTTGTTTTGTGTTACAGGTGTACTGCAGTGAAGCAAAACATCACAGCACATTTAATAACTTTTATTGCCATTTGGAGTAGTAGTATAGTATTGCATTTGTTGCCGAAAAGAGACTCAAATAAGAAACAAAAAAATTGGTGTTTTCTAATGTTTTTGCACGGTAGCAAAAGTACTGTAGCGGTGAAAGTACCAAAAAAAAAAAAAAAACTCTAGGTGCATTTTCTTAATTAGTAATTTTGTTTCTCAATCTTTGCTACATTTTTTTACCAAATACGAACACATTCCACAACAACAACGTTGTTTTTGTTTTGGATGAAAACAGAAACGCAAAACGGAAACGATTGCCAAAGAGACACTAAAACAACCAAAATAATAGAACAATTAGGTTGGTGTCCGGTTACAAAGTTTTTTTTTTTAATCTTATTTAATGTATTCAATGGATAAAAATCATTCATCTTGACTACTCAGTTAGAATACTAGGTCTAAATAGCATTGCCCATGTTAAAAAAGAAAAATGAATTTGTGTTCCGCATTTGGACCAAGCCGACGGATCACAAGGGCTTGTGGTGTTTGAATTCCGATCAATTATCACTACTTAAAAATAAAAATTGAGGTATAAACGGTAAAGCTTAGCATCACAGTCTATAGAAGATGTATTTGAGGCAAAAATGCACTGTAATACATTGTCAGAAACTTGAGCCCTTTCCTCCCAACACAGAAGGTGAAACCCTTCTACAGTCGACTATGAGAGTGACTCATGTCTTAGTCTAATACCAAAAGAGAGTTTCTTAAGAAAGAAAAAAAATGGACACTCAAATAATGAACTCTAATATGCAGTTTTATCGAATAAATTTTCATACAACCGGACTTGTCATTCTCTCAATTTCAATATATATATATACACTAGTTTAAAGCACGTGCGATGCACGTTAATTAAAAATAAATTAAAATTTTATTATGTCACTCAAAACAGTCAAAACTATTATAGCACATCCAAACACATTAATTAAAATACTCAAAACTATTTTCATTATGTAACATTGGTAATATAAGTTAACTATTATTCATATGAAATGAATCAAGTATAAACTATAAGAAATCAAAAGGTATAATTTAAAAATAAAAAAAAAAGAAAAGAATTTTGCTTTTTTAGAAATAAAAAGAAAGGGTTTTACTTGGGTAATTTTATTCTTTTAATTTCAAAATAAAAAAAAAGGATTTTCATTGGGTAATTCTATTTTTTAATTAAAAAAAAAAATAATGTACTGAATCTAAAAAACCCCGTTTTACTTTTGAATTATTTAATGATTTCAAGTATATATAATCTATGTAAAACGAACTTTAAAACTATTAATATAATTACTATTTTAATTTGTAAAAGGATTTTACCCATCTTTATACATTAATATGTATATGTTTGTCTAATTCTATTTATTCTTTCTCTTACACTTCATTTCTAACACAAAATCTTCCTATTTTTAAATTTTAAATAATTTAATTAGAAAAAATAATTTATGGAGTTTCAAATCATTTAATTTAATTAGAATTCTTTTTTTTCTTAAATGTCTAAAGAATTTCAAATCCATTTAGAGTGGCTTAATTATGTTAGAATTCCAATTTAGTTCACACTTTATCCCTAACACAAATTCTTCCTATTTCAGAAAAAATAAAAAATAAATTATAATTATTATTTTTATAACTTTTCTAATTCTATTTACTCTTTCTCTCACACATCATTCCCAACACATCATCTTTTTATTTTTAAATTCATAAAAAATAAAAATATATATTTTATAATTCTTATATGTTTATATTTTTCTAATTCTATTTATTCTCTAACTAACTTCATTCCTAACACATACTCCAAAAATATAATATTATTTAAATAAGTTTTTTTTTTTTTTCTAGTTCTAATTCTTCACTCTCTAACTTCATCGCTAACTCAAACTCCTTAAATATAATATTATTTATTTCACAACCATTATCAATTATATATCTCTAAGTGCATTATGCATATAACATCCAATCATTTTCTCTTATAATTAATATTCCGAGGTAGACACAAAAAATCTACACTAAATATAGCTTAATCAGGTTAGAATTCCAATTTAGTTCACACTTCATCCCTAACACAAATTCTTCCTATTTCAGAAAAAATAGAAATAAAATTCTAATTCTAATTTTTATAACTTTTCTAATTCTATTTATTCTTTCTCTCACACTTCATCCCCAACACACCATCTTTTTATTTTTAAAATTCAAAAAAATAAAAATATATATATTATAATTCTTCTATATTTTTATGTTTTCTAATTCTATTTATTCTCTCACTAACTTCATTTCTAACACATACTCCTAAAATATAATATTATTTAAATAAAATTTTTTTTTCTAATTCTATTTCTTCACTCTCTAACTTCATCCCTAACACAAAATCTTAAAATATAATATTATTTATTACACAATCATTATCAATTAATATCTCTAAGTGCATTATGTATGGTCTCTTTTTTGACATTTGATGGTGTAGATTTTTTGTGCCTAGTTCGGAATATTAATTCTAATAGAACATGATTGGATTTTATATGCATAATGCACTTAGAGATATATAATATATATATATATATATATATACCAGAATAATTACTACATGTTGATCAATGATTACCAAGATACACTATATAGATCATATAGACATACATAAATGCATATATATGCATAATATGTAGTGTGTATTTAATTAGTACACAAACATACCAAGTAAAAAGAATTCATGTAAAACATACTGGACTAAGATAAATATGCATGTATGGTAGTTTAAGAAAATTACCTCCAAAACGTTTTGAAACTTTGTAAAATCACCCGCTTCAAATTATTGAATCTCTTGTACTGCAATAATACATGACCAAGTTAACTGTTTATTTATATATATAAAGGAAAGCGTTTTGCTTGGAAAATAATTTAAATAAAAAAGGAAAGAGTTTTGCTTGGGTAATTCTATTTTTTAATTTAAAAATAAAAAAATTGTGTATGAAAACTAAAAAACCCCTTCGTACTTTTAATAGTAGTATAGAAAAAATAAAAAAAAATAGTGTACTGAAACTAAAAAAACTGAACTAAGATGAACATGAATGTATGCTAGTTTAAGAAAATTACCTGCAAAACGTTTCGAAACTCTGTGAAGAAATCACTCGAAAGAGTTTTACTTGAGTAATTCTATTTTTTAATTTAAAAATAAAAAAGTTGTGTACGGAAACTAAAAAATTCTTTCATACTTTTAATAGTAGTATAGATATATATATATCACAGGAAGGATATGCAGAGGATATATAGAATTGAATTGAGATACTAGTATCAGAAAAGAGAGGCATATCTTCTTTAAATTGTAGCGTTTTAGTTGCACTTTATCATGAAAAACATACTTGAATCACCATATCCAACAATTATACTTGGAATAATATATAAGAGGAAAAGACATACCTTGGATTTGTAGTCTCTGTATTTTCCCACCTCTAGGCAAGTGGAAGAGAGTGAAGGTAACTATATACTACAATGATATATATATATATATAACACAAAGTTCACAGCCAGCAGCAAAAGCAACATCTATTTTCTGAGGAAGATAATAACCATGAGAGAGAGAGAGAGAGAGAGAGAGAGAGCGAGAGAGCAGTAGCAGCATTTCGAAGTAGGTTCAAGAATTTATTGGTTGTTGGAATACAGTATGAAGAATCTGGTTCATATTCATATATATTCTGTTAGGCATAACAGCTATGCGGATAAAGCTGAAGTGACACAGTTGGAGTTGGTGAGATGGAATTGAAAACAATATGATGATGAAATAGACTATCAAATTAACCACCTCACTCTTACTTATCTCCCAATGATTTATTCAGTAATGTCATGTTTATTAGTACAACAGCTAGCCCTTTGAGATTTTGAGAGCCCACATGGGATGGGTCCCAACAACAATCAAGCCCCCAAAACTTAATCAAATCCAAATTAAGAAGCAAGGTTGGAAAAGGAAGAAGAGAGAGAATGCATTTTGAACTACTTGCTGCCAAATGTGAAAGCACTTAAGATTCATGTGTGAAACTGAAACTGAAATTGAAATTGAAGATCACACTGCTTCACTTTAAAATAGTGTCCTCAGTTTCCACCCAAAAAAAAAAAGAAATTCCAGCATCAAATGCAGAATCCAAAATAAGCATAAATATATATATATAATATCTTGATAGGTGAGGATAGAAGATAGGTTCCTACTGCCAACCCTAACTTTGACAATGTTGCAATGGAACCAGTCTGGTAAACAAAGACAATAATATATATATATATATATATATATGGTGGTCAAAACATCATGGGAATCTTTGATTTCATCTTCCACAAGACCATGTTAGGTCATAATTTAAGGAAGTGATGCCCATGTTTTCAAAGCTGCAATATTCCATCTAAAAGGCCAGCAATGTATCATATCAAAGTCAACATTATTGAATATTGTCTATCATTTCCATACCTTCCAATATGATTTCCATCAACTCCACTGTCAGGCTACCAGCTCCACAGCAGCAAGAGATTTCAAAGAGAGAGAGACCCAATTTTTGGAGAAATTAAACACTCCATCTTAATTGTTGGTTCACCGGGTGTTACAGACTCGAAACAAGAAAATAGTTTTTCAGCACATAGACGTAAAACTGCATACATGTGACTCTCTTCAAAACTTTTTCCAAATCTCAAAGTGACGGAAATTTCGTGTACTGATTTATCATTTTTTACTCTTAATAATTTAAGATAAATAAGTCTAGAAACTTATCTACTAAAATCGAGCATTAAAAGTTTATGAATAACTTGGTTTATTTGCGATCCTATATTCCAAGTGAATTTGACATTTCATAGATTCAATTATATAGCGATTCAAACCACATTTCTAATTTAGTCCTTTTTTCTTCTCCTGCTATTGAATAAGTAAAATGCATACTATCACTTGTAGAATTTTAAGTGAGCATTTCTCTCCAGTAATGACACCTTAATAGGCTTTGAGAAGTTTTTCAGATTAAAGGCGCATTTGAGATCTGGGTGGTTGATTTTAGGTTGTTGATAAAGAAAGTGGGTCCAACCATGAAAACTATGTTAGCCTTGTGAAAAACCGTAACCACTTGAATAGAGTCGTCAACAGAAGTAGCAAATTTGTACAGAAATGATAATATATTGCAGTGACCAAACTAAAGGTTTCACAGAATTCAAAGGTTTCAGTTGGTAATATTAACATCTTATTCTCGTCTGCTAAAACTCCTAAACGCTCTGGATATATAGGATGGTTAAATGCGTTTGTGTATACGTTACATTTACAAATAAATATCAGTACAACCTATTGACATTAGCTCTATCAGTCAACATAAACAGGTGGAAAACCAGAATTCACAAGAAGATACAATGAAAGAAGGTTCACTCCAGTGCTGAGGACATGAAGGTGTCATCTCCCAACAATGCTTCAAGATCAATCAGACCATTATCAAAGTCAGCTGCCTCTTCTGAACTGGTTAAAGCCCCACTGTACACGTTTTGCAAGATAAATCAAAAATAAAGAAAAAAATTATAAAATTTCAGTGGTCACCGTCCAATTATATAATAGAATAATGTTGCAATATGCAAACAAAAACCATCCTATCTAGGAATCTAGTGAGAAGACCTCCATAAACTTTAAATGCAGAATTGATACTAGAGAATCACGAGAATCTTGCGTTCCCAGGTTTAAAGTTGAGATTATAGTCGGGTCTTTGTCACTTATCAAGTAAAATGGCAAATTTCCATTTTGTGATCCGAAATTAAATTAAGAAAATATGAACATGTGCTGATGCATGTGACATGGACTCGGGAATGTGTTTCAAGTGCATGTATCTGTCAGATTTATGAAATCACCATACGCAAGGGAACAGATGTGTAACTAAATATTCATATTATACAATATTTTTCTTTCATTTTTAGACGATGCTATGTCCAACCATACACATCCATATACATCCCCGAGTATTGTGTCTAACACAGAGGCTCCGCGTAACATGGGCTAATATACAGGTAATGCATTTTGTATGGTTAACATTTCTATGGTTTATTTGGATCAACTCACAAGATGAGCACATCCATTATTTTATCGTGCTCTTTCATGCTGTGATGTAAACCAAATTGACTGAAATATGAACTAGTGTGGATAAGAATCCCACTAATATGCTGTGTTTTCGATTCCAGTGGCATACTTGCAGTTTTGCCCACAACTAGTTAACACATATAAAGGGTGTACGCATAATTTATGCTTCTGCTACAATATTTGACTTGAAATCTTAAAGGCAGGAGAGGCTAAGACCTGACTCTCACTTCCAGATTAAATTCTAAATCCAAATCCTAAACTGAGTTGTCCCAACTTCTGAAAAAGAGATGCATATTCCATTTTCCTAGGAAAACACAACTGAATTTTGGAAAGATAGGTTGTTATGATTTAAGTGGCATCTGATATTATACAAGGGAGAAATACCTTGGTTTCCTGCATCTCTGTGACAACATTCAGCAACCTACAGTATTGATCTCTTGCCTCTGGATACTGAACCATGGACTTCACCCCAGCTAGGGACTTTTGCAACCTTTCTTCTGCTTGCTTTCTGCCTTCTTTCAGGAAGTCATAATCATCCTCCTTTGAGGATGTGTGTTGCATGCCACCCTCAATAAGTGCTCCTGGTTTGAATCCACGCAAACCACTCCCCTTGCGTCTCCAGCGCAAAATTACCTTCTCCATAATTCCTACTGACCAGATTATCTTTTTATAGTTCTTCCTTACCTGGTGCCCTCTTAGATGGGCCTTTCCACCATAAAAGTAATACGGTTAGAACTCAAGAAAACTTAATTGAGGAAAAACATTGTTTGATCATGGTTTAGAAGAATAAGTACATAAAAGATTAAAAAGGAGCCATACACTTATGCCGAGTAAAAAGGGCAACAATAATTGAACGAGGAGGCCAAATAGTGAATAAGATAATTGACATAAAACATGAAGGAAAGCAATAAGTTACCTGAGTGATCTAAGAAGAAATAAGAGAGCCTTGATTGCAATTGACAAATAAAAAAGAAAAAGAAAGGAAAAAAAAAGACTGGCCTCAACTTTGAGAAGATAGCACTTCAATTTCTCTAGTGATTAGGCCTTTTTTCGTAACTAAGGTTGCAAACTTAATTTCACCTATTCAAATATATGTGTAATAATGATCATTTGGTCGTATGATTCATTATTATGTGGTACAAATTCCACCTTTACATAAAAGTTTGTATATTCCATGCACTAAATGGGTGTAAATTCCAACCATCACATTGCTTCAATCAAATAGATGCAACTCTAGGACCAACCATTGCATCATTTCTCTTCATAGATGCAACTCTTGACACCTCCCCAGTGCTTTCAGAGACTTCCAACTTTCTTCTTTAATATATATATATATATATATATATATATATATATTGGAAAATCCAAAAGCCAAAAATCATTTTATTGCCGTGAAATAGTTTTCGCATAAATAAAAAATCCATTTTATTTGCAAATCTCTAACAACAATTGCCTCGTACCTGTATTTTAACAATTTGCTGCCGGATTGTCAAAAATTCTTTCCTGCCTTTCCAACCACGAAATTTATTCTGTATTTGTGTTGCGGCAGCATGCACCGGCCCGTCATGTTGACCCATCCTATTTGTCTTGACAGAAACAAAAGAAAGAGCATGCTCATCTGACATTCCAAATTTATTGTCTCCGTACTCTTTCAGCTGTTTTTCTTGGAATGACTGCACCCTGAAGACTTGATGAATGCGAGCAGCAGCTTGAGTAGCATTACAGACAGCAGCTAACGAATCCTTCAGTGAGAGTCCATAAGATAAGTCCCCATCACTAATTGGAGTTGCAGTCTGTTCTGACAGGGTTTGTACAGCTTTTGTCCCCAAAATATCTCCAGCATCACCCTCCTCTGTATCCTTCAACTCAAGTGATGAAAGGTGGAAGTTTAAGGCAGATTCTGCAAGAAAACCAGTGATTCCCTTGTGTCCGTTGCTGTAAGCTAGGTCAGCAGGTGTTCTGCCAGAAGGATATTCTCGAGTAGGATCCGTTAGTGCTCCAGGGTCTGCACCTGAAGAGATGAGGAGAACAACTGTGCGCTCTCTAATATTTACAAAGGTTTGAGCAAGAAGAAACCACCAAAAAAAGTGCTCATTAGAATTACTAAAGGTTGAAGGTCAAAAGAGGTACTCCTACTAATAAATATTATTTAAAAGCAACTGCCTGCATAATTAAACAATACAATAAATAGAAGCGGAAGAAATTAATAGTATGTTGTCGTCCACAAGAAAGTGGACAGGCAAAAAAATTAAAGGAAAATGAATCAGAAGTAAGTTATATAGAAATTAATAATAAATAATTCAAGATCCTTACCTTCCCCAAGATGCTGCCCAATGGAGTGCGGTCCATCCATTAACATCCCGGAAATTGACACTCACACCAGCAGCTATTGTGGGCGGTATAGCCCAATCATAACCTAGGGCAGCTGCAAAATGTAGCACACCTTGACCTTGCTCATCTAATATGCATGGGCATTTTCCACCTTCAGCATTCTTCTGCAGAAGCCATACATGCAACTTCTCCTTCAGTAGCTTTTCTAGCACCTGCTCCTTTATTTTTACTGGGGACCACTTATCCTCTGAAGTAAGCTTTAACATTTGGTCCCAGACATAGTTGTCATTTTCCATTGATGAACTGATTTTACTGCTCAAATGGGAATTCTCACCTACATTACTGGAGACAGAAGTTGGGGCACAGAGAGATCCCACAGACAATAATTTTCCAAAGCGCATACGAAGAAGAATTTCACTTGTGCTGCAACTATCTATATCGTTGACATCCACATCTAGAATGTTATTTTCTCGGTATTCAAATTCTTGCACTTCACTGCATGCTAACCTATTGGAACATGTTACATAAAAAGGAACCCTCCCAGCCTGGTGCAGGGGGGTATGGCAACGAAGAACACCGTCTGCTATAACCTCCGCGGGAACTTCCAGCTCCCCAAACATGCAAGACCATTTAAACTTCTCTACAACTTGTTGTCTGTTCAAGAATCTTCCTGTAATCAGGATCTGGTTGTGAAAAATATAAGAAACAGTGAGAAATAAGAATATAAAACACTTTAGTTACTTCTGCAAAAGAAGTACAGTTATATATGATCCCTTGCTACATTTACCCATTTATGGTGAATCACCAAGACATTCAAAAGACTAATTGAAATAATAGCAAGGAATATGAAAAAAAAGATCATAGTGTACCTTGATTTCTGATCCTGCATATGCCCAGTTTGGTGAGAAATCAATAATGCTATAGAGCTGGTCCTGGGAGAGAGAGGGACCCAGCATATAGGAATCTAAGTGCACCTGGGGGGCAATGTTGGAAACATCAACTCCATCCTCACTTCCAACAGTCTCCTCCCAGTAGGTCCCAGAACTGGACTGCATATGTGAGTCATTTACATCTCCAAGCTCTTTACTCAGCCATCGGTCAAAGCTGTCAAGCTTCTTCAGACCTTCTTTTAGAAAGCCATCCAATAAAGGTTGTCTCAAAGCAGAATAATCAGCTTTTCCCTCCACAGGCCGATTGTTCCCTAATTCTGCTTTCAGAGAACATCCACCTTCCACATCCATTGGCTGAATTTTAAGGTCATTTTGCAAGGGATGCTTATTTTGATCAGCGGGATATGGATGGCAAGGCTCCAGGGAATTGAGTAGACCCACATGGTTAACGTCTTCTTCTGGAAACCTAGCGGGAAGATTATAAGCCAAGTCTGGATGCAACTTTCTATTCATGGGCCACTTGGACATGTGTGAAGAATCACCTTCAGACGTCTGTTTGCAAGTAAAGTTAATGCATGAACAAAAATCATTATTTCAAAAAAAAAGTAGTTTTTACAGTCTGATTTGATGTTTTTGCCTAAACTAACAGATGCAAAAATACAGATGGAGTTATGAAGTTTATGGATACAACTACAAACATTATTACGATATTTTCAATGAAAATTCACATGTTCTTGAACTACAATTTAATCATAAATCATTAAAATGCATCCAATAGTAAGATATCAAATACTCTGACAGAAATATATCATTTCAGCAGATTCGAGCAAACCATAATAAAGATAAACAACTAAGAAAGACCGTGCTATGTATTTCATAGGTAAGTATCTTTCCTAGTCAACATAAAACCTCGAAAATTTTCTTCAAGAGAGTAGTATGGAACTTTATGGCTACCCTTATACATCATATAGCATCAACTCATTAGTCATTACCAAAATACAAATCTACAGACTGTAAGTCTTTCCCCAACTGCCTCTCACTACCTTGATCGGCTTAACGTGCATCCACAAAATATAACCTTTATCCTTGTTCATAAAAAGTAAGTAAATATATCATCTGAAAAACATGAGCATAAGCAGGTGCAAGGAAAAAGAGATAATACAAGTACAAATTGTTTGTAACCTGATGAAGCAGGTAGATTTTACATAATCCTAGATTCTCGAATCACAGTTCATATATTGAAGTTCTAGAATTTGGAGAACATTCAGTTTGTTTATTGGCAGAACTGAAGAGTAGGATAGGAATATAAATGAATTGATGGAGTTCACCTATGTCCACGTGTAATATTCTTGTATCTCATACTAAGATGTTGAACTTCTTTCAAAATCATTCCAAATCACATCTTTTTGAGGTGATAATATGGTGGGGCACAGATGAATATTCACTATCCTAATCACTTGGTTTCACTTCTCTCCCTTTCTTCGACAAACCAAACTGCAGAAGAGGAAAAAAAATATAAAAAAATTGTTTCTTTCCCATTCTCCTCTTCATCGTAACCAAACGATAGTTAAATATTCTTCTTTTCATGTTCATTAGGTTCATGCTTCTTGAGCTAACTTAATAAATATTGGCATGGTGAAGCTCTACTTAAAGTCAGAACTTTATCATGTAAAGTTGCTCCGAAATAATTAACAGGAGCAACCTGCTTTTTAAGAGGAGATGAGGCGAGGATGTCTTTCCTTAGAATGAGTTCATTTTGGAAGAAAAATAAGTTCTAAGCAGGCAGACAGCAACAAGCAAGATGCTACTGGCTTTGGTTCCCCAGCTTTTAGGAGGACAAGAATGACAGAAATTCAATTATGACAAAGATGAAACTTTGGAGAGCACTTCTGGTAGGATCAGAATTTGAAACTGCCTCAGTGTTTCATTTACAAAAGAAGTGTCAAACAATTCCTGGTCCGATGTCACTAAGAATTGGGGAGTGTTTGTAACCTATGTATTGCTAGCCTATATTGTATGGATATGGCTACGACAATTGTTTGTCTGAGATCCAGTGTGATGATGAGTCATGTTTGCACAATGGGCCCACAGTGAGTGTAGAGCCTGATAGAGATCTGAGCTATCACAGAGGGACCTCCAAGAGGAGCAAAGAAGAAGGCGAAGAGCTATTCTGCGTGATCTCTCGTAGAGGCTAGGAAGGTCTTGAACGGGATAATTCTCTGATTCTTAAAGTCCTTAGTCTCTGGGTTGTTGAATCCCTTTAATGGAGCATCACTGCTCCTTATATACTACTTTGGCAACAGGCAAAGACCTCTGGCTAACCGCCATAACCATGGGCTAAAAGGAGAAATGAAAAAGACTAATTGAGGTGTGGGGGGTTAAGTGGAACAGTCTCATGGTTCAAGGGCGGCCTGTTAGATTGACAAGTGGCCTGAATTTATTGTGATTGACCCTCCTTAAATGAGGGTCCTCTATTCCCATAGTTTATGATCATATATTGTTGATGGTTCCCTAAAAACTAGGAGTTAGTTTAGACCTATTCAAATGTTTGTTTTTTAATTTTTAAAATATTCCTAACTCTTAGGAATATATGTGTGCACAGCGAGGAGGTTGTTTCAACTGACTTAGGTTATTTATACTTCATGTATTGTACCTTTTGATATAAATGAAAGTAGAAAATATTCCTTCATCTTGCGTTCATGGTATCAGAGCCATACCCTACTAGGACAGCTTAAATTTCTTCCTGTGTTGATCTGATTCTAGTAGACAACACAATTTTTTTTAGCTTCTGCTATTTTTCTTTCCTTTGTGTCTATTTGTTATTCCATGGACACGGTAGAACATACTGTCAATGAATCCCAAAAAAAATCCCAAACAGCAGGATCTGATTCTGGTGACAGATCAATCATTCAAATCACCACTCAGCTTCTAAACGAGAGGAATTTTCTTCGCTAGTCTCAATCTGTGAAGCTGTTCATCAGAGGGCGTGGAAAGATTGGATATTTGACTGGTGCAAAAACAACTCCTGATAAAAATGATCCAGCTTATGCAGTATGGGATGCTCAGAATCGCATGATCATATCGCAGCTGGTTAATTCTATAGAGTCAAACATTGGTCAGAACCATATGTTCTCACCCACTGCCAAAGCCGTGTGGGACTCAATGTCAGCAACCTTTTCAGATTTGGGTAACTCAGCCCAAGTCTATGAAGTTAAGACAAATTAGAGACACTAAACAAGGAGAGATGACTGTGACCAAGTTTTATAATCGGCTGCAGAGTTTATAGCAAGAGCTTGACCAGTATTATGACTTAGAATGGTCCTATCCAACAGATTCTGCACAGTATAAAAAAACTGTGAAAAAGGATAGGGTGTTCGAGTTTTTGGCTGGTCTGAATGTCGACCTTGAAGATGTCCGTGGTAGGATTCTTGGGAAGGAGCCTCTACCAACAGTTCGTGAGGTGTTATCAGATGTCCGGAGGGAGGAAAACAGGAAATCAGTGATGCTGGGTTCTGTAGCAAGGCTTGCGGCAGTTTCTGAAACATCAATTCTGCAGGTTGCTGCTGTCGAACATTTTGCTCCAAAAGTTGGTGTAGTTACTGTAGGCTGGTGTAGTTGTTGTAGGCTGGAAGATAAGGGGAGATGGTGTGACTACTGTAATAAACCTAGGCACACAAGAGAGACTTGTTGGAAACTCCATGGGAAGCCATCTAATCGTAAGGGATAGAGGTCACTTGAAAATACCAGAGGAATGTAAGCACTGACCGAGATTGGTAGTAATGAGTCTTCTTTGTTCAGCAAGGAGCAATTTGAACTCCTGAAAAAAATGTTCAACAAACCCCCTTCCAATCCTTCTTGCACTCTAGCGCATCAAGGTATTATTCCCAAAGCTCGAAGTTCTATTTGTTGTCCAGGATCTTGGATCATTGATTCAGGTGCATCTGATCATATGACTAGTCAAGTCAATCTTTTTTCATCATATCAACCTTGTTCTGGAAATTTAAATATTAGAATTACAGATAGTACTCTCTCTTTAGTTGCAGGAAAAGGTTCAATCTCTTTATCTGAGGGTCTTGTTCTTGAGTCTGTTCTTCATGTCCCAAATCTCACTTGTAATCTCTTGTCTATCAGTAAAATCACACAAGTTTCTAACTGTAGTGTGCTTTTTTCACCTTCCTCCTGTAAATTTCAGGATACACACTCGGGGAAGATGATTGGCACTACTAAGGAAGTGGATGGACTTTATTACTTCAACCAAGATTCCTCAGAGAGAAAACAAGCTCAAACTGCAAGTAGTAGTTCTATTTTTGCCATTGAAAATCCTATTATGTTATGGCATTTTAGACTTGGTCATCCAAGTTTCTCTTATTTGAAACATTTGTTTTCTACCTTGTTTAAGAATAACAATTCAATGTTTTTTCAATGTGAAGATTGTCAATTGGCTAAACATAATCGTTCACCTTTTCCTGTGCAACCCTACAAAAAATCTAAACCTTTCACTCTTATTCACATTGATATTTAGGGTCCCACGAAAATTTCAAATGTGTCAGGACCTAAGTGGTTTATCACTTTTATTTATGATCATACTAGAATATGTTGGGTTTACTTGATGAAAGAGAAATCTGAAATTGAGAGGATATTTAAGGATTTCTATAACTTGGTTCAAACTCAAATTCAAATTTTGAGAACTGATAATGGGAGAATATTTCAATTATGTTCTTGATTATTTTTTAAGAGAAAAGGATATTGTTCATCAATCATTTTGTGTAGATACTCCTCAACAAAATGGAGTAGCCGAACGTAAATATAGACATCTTTTAGAAGTGGCTAGGGCTATTATGTTTACAATGGGCGTACCTAAGTATTTGTGGGGTGAAGCAGTTCTTACTGCAACTTATCTGATAAACCGTATGCCATCTAGAGTTTTAAAATTTCAAACTCCTTTAGAGTGTTTCTCAAAAACTTTTCTTGAAAAGAAGCTTGTGAATTCACTTCCTTTGGAAAAATTTGGGTGCATAGCCTTTGTTCATGTCCATAAACAATTTCGGTCAAAATTGGATCCTAGATCTATTAAATGTGTTTTCTTGAGTTATTCTTCTACTCAAAAAGGGTACAAGTGTAATGACCCAACTTCAAAAAGGTTTTTTATTAGTATGAATGTCACTTTCTTTGAAAATAAATCCTTTTTTGACAAAAATTCTCCTCAGGGGGAGATCTTTGGTGATGATGAGATTTTTAGGACTTTTGTCTTAGATTCTACTTCCTCTCTACCCGTTATTTCACATGAATCCCTTGTTGACAACTTGCAACCAAATGTTGAAACATCCCTACCTTTAACCAATTCATTTATGCCTTTAACTCAATCTCCTTTAGGGGGAGATGTAGAACCTACTCGCCCTGAGATTCTTGTTAACTCCAAGAGGAAGACATGTCAGAAGAAATCAAGTCCTACTACTGCAGTACATCAACCATCTGACCCGTGTGCAGGTAACCTGAAAAATACAAGTATGTCAGCTCCTAAATCTCTTCCTCCTACTTCAACACCTGCTAATAGTATTTCTAGTCCCACATTGAATGTTCTTATAGCTGTTAGAAAAGGTATTAGAATCTGTGCTAAACACCCTATAGCAAAACATGTTTCTTATCATAGACTATCATCCTCTATAAAGGCTTTTACTACTAATCTATCTAGTGTTTCCATTCCAAAAGATATTCAAGAAGCTTTGCATGTTCCAAAATGGAAGGATGTTGTCCTGGAGGAAATGAAGGCGCTTGAGAAGAATAGAACTTGGTAGATTGTGGATAGACCAAGGGATTCCAAACCTGTGAGGTGTAAATGGGTATTTACTGTGAAGTACAATCCAGATGGGTCTATTGTAAGATATAAGGCAAGGTTAGTTGCTAAGAGGTTTACACAAACCTATGGGATTGACTACCAAGAGACCTTTGCTCCAGTTGCTAAACTAAATACAATAAGGGTTCTTTTTTCACTTGCAGCCAATTTAGATTGGCCTCTACAACAACTGGACGTGAAGAATGCCTTCTTGTATGGAGAGTTGAAAGAGGAAGTTTATATGGTTCTACCTCCAAGATTTGAGAAGAAGCTTGGGAGTAACAAAGTCTTTAAGCTGGAGAAATCACTTTATGGATTGAAACAGTCACCAAGAGCTTGGTTTGATCGTTTTTCAGAGGTTGTTAAGAGCCGTGGTTTTGGTCAAAGTCAGGCAAACCACACAATGTTCTATCAACACTCAAATGAAGGTAAGGTTGCAATCTTGATAGTCTATGTTGATAATATTATCCTCACGGGGCAATGATCTAGTAGAGCTAGAAAAGTTGAAGGAGTTTCTAGCCAAGAAATTTGAAATTAAACAACCCGGGTCTTTGAGGTATTTCTTGGGGATGGAATTTGCTAGATCAGGAGAAGGAATTTTTGTTTCACAGAGGAAGTATACACTGGATTTACTTGAAGAAACAGGACTGCTAAGTTGTAAGCTAGTCGAGACTCCCATTGATCTAGCGTGTAAATTGGGTCTCTTAGAGGAAGGTCAAAATGTTGATTTGGAGAAATACCAAAAATTGGTAGGGAAATTGATTTATTTGTCACATACTCAACCTGATATAGCTTACTCAGTAAGTATGATTAGCCAATTTATGCATTCTCCAAAAAATGAGCATCTTGAGGCAATTTTTCTTGTGTTAAAGTATTTGAAGGGAAATCCAAGGAAAGGATTGATGTTCAGGAAGAACAATAGACTTCATGTTGAGGCTTACACCGATGCAGATTGGGCTGGAAGTGTCATTGATAGAAGGTCAACATCAAGTTATTTTTCTTTTGTGGGAGGTAATTTGGTCACTTGGAGAAGCAAGAAACAATTAGTTGTTGCAAGGAGTACTGCAGAGGCAGAGTTTAGAGCAGCCCATGGAATATATGAGTTACTCTGGCTCAGGAAGCTACTCCAAGACTTGAGAGTACCGTGTGAAGCACCAATGAGATTGTATTGTGATAACAAGGCAGCCATTAGCATTGTCCATAATCCAGTTCAACACAATAGAACAAAACATGTTGAGGTTGATCATCACTTTATTAAGGAGAAACTTGAGAGTGGTTTGATTTGTATGCCATATGTGCCCTCTGAGAATCAGTTGGCAGATGTTCTAACAAAGAGGCTTCACAAAGGATTGTTTAATGATTTGATTTGCAAGCTGGAAATTACAGACATTTTTGATCTAGCTTGAGGGGGATTGTTGACGGTTCCCTAAAAACTAGGAGTTAGTTTTGACTTATTCAAATGTTTGTTTTTTAATTTTAAAAATATTCCTAACTCTTAGGAATATATGTGTGTATAGCTAGGAGGTTGTTTCAACTGACTTAGGTTATTTATACTTCATGTATTGTACCTATTTGATATAAATGAAAGTAGAAAATATTCCTTCATCTTGCATTCATATATGTATATATAATAGTGAATATGCATGTGCAGACATACAATTACGATGACTCCTTTTGTAATACCCCGCTCCAACACATGGTATGACATTGTCCGCTTTGGGCCTGAGCCCGCACGGTTTTACTCTTGGGTTTTACCCCAAAAGGCCTCATACCATTTGAAGAGAACATACCACATATAAGCACATCCCCTTTTCCACACCCAGGCGATGTGGGATTGAGCACCCTGTACCCTGTCAGTGTGGTAGCTCAGTCCAGTGTCTGTCTTCGCACCCGCCCACTCACACCCGTCCACAAGGGTTACTACACCTTTCCTCCTCCCATCCTCACTCACTCCATTGATACCTTCATAAATATTAATCCTACTCATGGAATGGGTCAAATTTACTAAAAGAAAATTGTATCCCATTGTGCAAGGTGTGTTGTCCATGTGTTGAGAAGTGTCCAGCAAGGATTGCCCGTCTCCAAAATTATGAAATTTATTTTTAAATTGATATATCCAAGATATTTGGAATTCATGTCCAGGGGCCAAGAAGCTTCAGTATCAAACAATTGTCTGACACCAGCACAGTTCACAATGCTCTCCTAGAAACCCATACGGGAAGAGCACTGGAGGATTGTTCTGAAATCACAATGGAAGCCGTGTTCAAATTTCCTAGACCAATAGGACTGGTGTTTATCTTAATTAGGATCAAGGGAACCTGTGCATCATAAAGAACACAAATAGAGTTAGATTTTAGAAACATGATTCGAGAATAAGGATGCTTCCAATGGTTCCTAGATGTTAGATGTCATTAGCATAGTATTGTTTAGTTGTCAAGGGTATTATTGTATTTTGCTTATCAGAATATAAAAGAGGGAGGTACTGTAGAAATCTCTACATACCTATCAGATTATTTCACGACTTTCTTCCATCTCTCTTCTTCTCTTCTTCTCATCTAACCCTAAAACCAGTTACACAAACCTTAACTGTAGATATATATGATTTTTAAAGATTTTGTATCTTGCTTCATCTTTGTAGTGTACTACAAACTTGATTCTCTATGAATGCCATTTCAAAAGCAATGTTCCTAGCTTAAAAGAGAGCTTTTACTTTGGACATGCCCAATACCTCCCTGCTGCTAGCCTGCTAAAGGTTTGGATTGTGTTTGGTTGTAAGATGCTTTTCTCTGGATTCAGGCCTCGTGCTCTTTGTTGCTTACTTTCTCACTCTCTTCTTCCATTTCTCACTCTTTCCCATTTCATTAGAAGAATTCGTTCCTCCCCCTCCCGTTGGTCCCCCCAAAATCCTTTTCTAGTGTGGCACAAAATCTCATCATAAAATAAGTTATGAGGTTATGATGCAAGGATCACCATCAATTTATGTTCTATTACAGAGACAGAGATCAAATAAAGTATATTGAATGGTCACTGATGGTTCCCATGACGTAAAATCTACGTCAGGTAGCAAATAAATTTTCCATGTAATGCATGTGTTTGCTTCTAAGATTGCTATTGTACACAAAAAAAAAAAAAAAAATTTAATGTATACCATGCATGGGATATTCTGGAAACCATTTAAGCTGGTTTCAATAGCACTTCTTTTTACTATAGTGACATAGAATTATTGGATTACTAGAGATTATGAATTTTTTTTTTTCGTAGGTATACTAATTGCAGCATCATTATATATTCCTGGTATTGATTTATCTACTATCCAATTTGAAGCAACTTCAAGTCTTGTGCAAATTGTTTTGTGAATGCATCGACTTATCTCCAAAACTCTTTTAAGGAAAGTAAACCCACATCACAACCATAGAATCACTTTGTATCTCTACATTTTAAGGTATATTTATATATAGAGTTATAGACAGACATGTGTGTGTGTGTATTTAGAGAGAGAGAGAGAGAGAGAGAGAAAACACAAAAAAATTATAATGACCTTCATTAAGATGGCAATTATTAATACTGTTGAATTCTCATAATATTGACACATGCATTACCAATTTCCCACCGAAACATACATTATGATTGTGGTATAGAAAACAATAAATAAAGTATAGTCTGAATCATTCTGTACCTGCCCCTCTTCCTGGTCACATGGGTGACTTCCAAAGTCCTGCTTTCTAGCACAGCCATCTGCAAAAACCTGCCCCACTCTCTCATTTCCTTGTCCGGGAGTAAAGCTCATGGAACCAGATTGGGCAGAGGAAAGTGATGGCTGGAGAGGGACAGATTGAACTTTGGCAGTATAGTTCTCCAACACATCATCCGACAACAGGAAGTCAAGATGTTTCCGGGGATCATATGCTGAACCAGCAGAGATACTGTTTTTATCTTTATCTCCTCGAGTGAGTGAGACAAAATCCATTCCAGGTGGCAACTTTCCTTGATAATCATCTGCTAACAGTTTCAAGTATTATAACCTTTTGGATACATCATGTCATGTAAATAGTGCCCAGATATCAGAAAGTGCTGCAGACATTACAACACTAGAATAAAACAAAACAAAAAGAAGAAAATCTCACTTGAAAAAGGCATTGGATAGTAAGGGACAGAAAGTCCATCATCTATTTTCTTCATCGAAGGCAGTTGTAAGTCAAGAAAGGAAGGGAATGTGGAACTTGCTTGGTGATTATACGCTGCACCAAATTTCATTTATTGTGAAGGACTTGTTCTGAAAAATCATTACTAATCAACAGATTCACCATCCATGATTGTAGAAATTTCAGTGTGAGATAATGCCAATGACAATGGGTTGTAATTAATTGGGAACTTAAGATGACAAATGTACCACAACCGTACCTGACTCTGTAATTTGTGAAGTTACTTGGTAGCCATATGGGTGAAATTTGGAAGACAAAGAACTGTCCACCTCGGAATTGAATGCCATTTCTTCAGTTTCTTGGGAATAGGGAATACCTTCTTCAGCTTCTCCAATGCGGTTAAAGCTTGTGTTGCCCTGAGAAGGGAAAAAAAAGGCACAAAAATTCTTACTCAAAGTAAAGTTTCTAATATAAGAAAGAAAAATTCAGGTTATCAATGGAGGCCTGATTTCAAGTAATAGTCAACATGTGACGCTAGCAACAACCAAGCTCAAATCAGAACATAAGCATAAGAAAATCGTACCCTTAATGTAGTCAATAAGATTGAGGAACGTAACTTTTACACTCAACCCAATTTTTGGATGACAGTTATGAGACTTAACTAAAACAGTTCATTGAAATTTGACGTTTGCAACAGTTAAATTAGGCTCCTGTTAAAAATAAAATAAAAAAGTACCGAAAGGAAAAGAAGGGGCAGGAATTCAATTCTTGTTACTGTCAAATAAAAAGAGGAGGGTCATAATTCAAAGAACAAGTAGCTCCTGTTGAACTTGAACTTTCCTATCACAATATAAATAGTTTCTGAAAGTTTGAAATTCCCTTCACAAACAAATCTAGGACTAAGCGCATAAAAAAGTTATAGAGAGATACTTGCAAAGTCAAAAAAATTCATGATTAGCAAGGAAAAGTAGTCATGAATATTCAGTAAAATAAGGAGTAGAAATGAGGGAAAACTGAAGATTGTTGAACAAGATATCAGGTCATCTCAGGTCAAAACTTGATATGACGTAATCAAATCCCAGCCGATGGCAAAACTTGGGTTTAGTGTCTAGAAATAGGGTCGGGCATGAAATTAGGCATTGGGCAACTTGACCCAATCTGATTTTAACTTAACGTATAATCTTTTTCTTATATTTCAAATACTTCAATTATATTTTCACATTAAACTTTCCGACAGCACTACTAATACAAGATATAGTTGGGAGCACAAGAGGATGAGTATATAGTTCAATCTTGACAAAGCCCAAGTTTCTCAGAAAGACAAGTGGAAGGCTAAAGAAATATAGACTGTTGCAGTGAAAAGAAGACATAGTTTTGTAAGGTAAAAGAAAATAGGGTATTTGGTAGGGAAGCATGGCAAAAAAGAGTTCATATTTTAGAAATTAAAAGAATGTATGCCACTTGATAAGGAAGCATGGGAGAAAGGGATTCATGTGGTTGACCCCTGAAATACATGAGACAAGGCCCTAATGATTTGATATGTAAAAATGAAAATGACATTACGTCATACTGCATTGCAGATTTTGCACAGAAATGGAGGTTACTGTAGATATTACAAACCATAAAACTGAAAGATGCCACAATTATCAAACATTGCCCATAAACACAATTACACAGCAAGAAGCAAACGTATGACTGTAGCACTAAGTGGAATAGTACATCCTTCCCCACTGAATTTACCTAAATTATTTGGTCCTTGCTTTTATGTGGTCCAAACTTACTTAGCTTCTACTCTTTTCTTACAGAACCTTCTTTCAAGTTGGACCATAGACACTTTCAGGCTACAACACAAAATGATTTTAAGTACTGCACCTTTTGCTAGTTTGGAAGGAGAGTATTATTCGAGCTTGTCACATTTTATATGCTGATATGCTAGGTCATATGCTGATATGCTAACTTCTCTCTTGTTTAGAATTTTGGGTACTTCAACCCCTTCCCTCTTGTTCCTTGAGTAACCCAGAGGTAGATTCTTGGAGACGGGGACATAATAGAACTGTGCACTAAATGAAAAAAAAGAAAGAAAGGAAATGAAACATGACACTAATGAACTCACCAACTTCTCCTTGTTGTTGTTATAACTATTGCTATGTTGTTGTTTGATAAGTGAATTCTATTAGGATTGTATGCCCTTCATAGCACTATTTTGGTTGTAAAGCCATGTGTTACAAATTGAATTTGTGGTTTAAATGCTATATATACTGTTAGAGAGTTTGGGTTACTAAGGGTGTTTTTGTCTTCTTACTATTTTTCTCTATTATTGAAGAGAGTATAAAGGTTTTGTATTAGGTCTGAGAAATACACGATAATAATATACTGAGACTTTTCTTCTCCTTCTTTTCTTCTTCTTCTTCTTCTTCCCCTCTCATAAACCCTAACACACAATTAGATCAATCTCAACTTGGTATCAGAGCAAGATCAAGACCTAGAACTCATTCCTATTCACTTGGCCAACATCAGAGAGAAGTGACGTCAGCATACAGGTGCTGACGTCATGATGACGTCATCATTTACAGGTCAAGAACCATACAATCTGGTTCGCCTGAATTTTCCAAGAATTATGGTGGTGTTTATTTCGTGATTTGAAGCAGATTGATAGGAGTTTTCAATTTTCGAAACTTTTTCTGATTTTGGGTCTCGTTTTTTTCGATCTGCGATTTGAAGGCTTTCCAGTTGATTTTGTTGGTTAAAATCCCTCTCAAGGGTGTCGTCTGGACCTAGCAAGGGCTCGTGTGGTGGTTGTTGGTTGATTTAATGAGTTTTGAAGTGTTTTTGGTTCAAATAGAGGTTCGGCTGTAGCGTGTGGCCTTTGTCCCGTGCGTGTCCTGTTGTTCCATGTTTGTTCTGACTGCTGCAGATGTTGTGGGGACTTGGGCATGACCAGATTAGATGATCCCTTGTCTCTTTGATCGAATCTGATTCCTATATGCTCCTTTAACTAAATTTTTGGTTCAACTTCAGTTTTTCGGATTGTTTTCTTTATTTAAATCGTTCTTCTTGAGTTGTTTAGTGAATCTGAAATATAATCATGGCTGATAATCAACCACAACCTGTCAAGACTAATGATATGCCTCGGTCAATTACCTCAAAAAAATTGAATGGTCTTAATTACCTTACTTGGGCTCATGCTGTGCAAGTTTTTCTTCGTGGGCAAAAGAAAATTAAGTATTTAACAGAAGAACTTTCTGCAGACACAAAGAAACATGAGGATTGGATTTGTGAGGATTCTATTGTTATGGGATGGTTGTGGCATAGTATGGAATCCAATATTGCCTCTACTGTTACTTTTTGCGATTCCTCTAAGAAGATTTGGGAGTCTCTTGCCGAATCGTTTTCGCAACAGAGTAATGTCTCTTGGGTGTATGAGAAGATTTTTGCTTCCAGGCAGTTCGGGAAATCTTTGTCTGAGTATTACAGCATGCTTAAGAATTTGTGGGATCAATTATTGCAGTATCGTCCGTTTACCACTAATTTAGAATAACAGAAGCGTCATTGGGAAGAGTTTATGATTGCTTCATTGTTGTCTGGTTTGGATTTTGATCTTCGTGGCTTTAAAGATCAGATTCTTGCTAGCGAGAAATTGCCCACTGCTGCTAATGCATATTCTCATTTATTGAGGTCTTCCTTAGGGCAACATTCCATTGTGCCTCCTTCTAAGTCGTCTGCCTTAATCTCTAGCGGCGGTGGTCGTGGTAGCTTTCATGGTGATCGTGGCAATCGTGGCTTTCGTGGTGGTTTCCGTGGTGGCGGCCATTCTAGTGGACGTGGTGACAAGAAGTGTGATCATTGTGGTGGTACCAATCATACTGAACCTTATTATTGGATGAAATATGGGAAGCCAGATTATGTGCATCAGGTCACTGAGAGTATTTCACAGCCACTGCAACCCAGTACAACTCGTGGACATGTAACTTCTGATTCTAGTTCTCGGGATGCACTCACTACTCAACTTAGCGAGTTGATTCAGAAACTACAAACTGTTCTTCCATCCACCTCCACTGCCCTTCCATCTACTGCTGCCTTAGCCAATTCAGGTAATATTACATGTGTGGCTCAATCCTCTTCTTCTTGGGTCATTGATTCCGGAGCGAGCTCGCATATGTCTAGCAACTCATCTCTTTTCTCTACTTTAAAACCTATTAACCATCACATTGTTCTAGCTGATGGTTCTTCTAGGCCCGTTCTTGGGAAAGGTTTCCTTCATCCCACTACTTCATTGCCTTTATCATCCAGTTTATATGTTCCTAATTTTCCTTTTAATTTGCTTTCTGTGAGTCAATTGACTAAAGCCTTACAATGTTCTATAACCTTTTCTCCTACTGCTTGTGTATTTCAGGACCTCCGAACGAAGAAGATGATTGGTTCGGGGCATGAGAAAAACGGACTGTATTATTTGGATTCTGATGAACCTTCTTCGGTCGAGTCGTCGGCTTTGAGTGATACAGTCTCTCCTCTTCAATGGCATTTTCGTTTGGGCCATCCATCATTGACAAAACTGCGATTAACTATTCCCGAGTTGAGTCATGTGTCTATTTTAGAATGTGAGGCTTATTAGTTAGGCAAGCATTACCGTAGTTTCATTCCGAGTTGTAGTCATAGTCATCAGACTGAGTCTTTTGATGTAGTCCATACAGACATCCGGGGTCCTTCTAGAACTGGTAGTTTGAATGAATTTCTTTATTTTGTTATCTTTGTTGATGATTACTCTAGAATGACATGGTTATTTTTTATAAAAGAACGGTCTGAGTTACCTCATCTTGTTACAAAATTTTATAATGAAATTTTTACTCAGTTTGGTAAGCGCATTAAAAATTTTCGCTCTGATAATGCCTTTGAATATACGCAGTCTATCATGGATTCTTTTTGTGCTGATCGTGGTATTATTCATCAGACTAGTTGTGCCCATACTTCTCAACAGAATGGTGTTGCTGAACGAAAGTATCGCCATCTGTTGGATGTTGCTCGTACCCTTTTATTTAATTTGTTAGTATGCAAACATTTTGGGCTGATGCGGTTCTTACTGCTTGTTATCTCATCAATCGTATGCCATCTGTTGTTGTGGGTAATCAGACTCCTTTTTCTCTTCTATATCCTAGTACCTCTCCATTTCAGCTCACTCCTCGTGTTTTTGGCTGTGTCGCTTTTGCTCATGTTTTGAATCCTGGTCGTGACAAATTGTCTCCTCGTGCTCGTAAATGTGTTTTCCTTAGATACTCCCATACTCAAAAGGGATATCGATGTTACAGTCCCGAGTCTCGTCGATACTATGTGAGTGCCGATGTTACTTTTTTTAATCTACTATATTTTTTTCATCTTCTGGTCAACGTTTGTCTCTTGATCTTATCTCTGCTCGTCAGGGGGAGCCTTCCTCGTCCTCCCCACATTTGCCGCTACCCTTAACCTCCTCGTCTGATTCCTCATTGCCTTCTCATCCTCCACTGCAGGTTTATCAGCGATCTAAATCTCGGCCCGTTGTTTCTTTTGGTCCGGACACCACATCTTCTTCACCAGAGGTTCCTGATCCTCCCTTACTCACTTCTTCTACTGATGATTTGCCCATTGCTCTACATCGCGGTAAGCGTACTTGTACTCAGCATCCTATTTCTAACTTTGTGTCCTATGATCGTATTCTTCCTCTTTGCACACTTTTGCTTTTACCCTGTCCTCTATTTCTGTTCCCTCCTCTTATCAGCATGCTATCTCTGATTCTGAATGGAAACACACTATGGATGAGGAAATGAGTGCCCTTCACAAGAATCAGACTTGGGAGCTTACTGGTCTTCCTTCGGGAAAACAAATTGCTGGGTGTCGATGGCTCTATACTGTTAAATATCTTCCTGGTGGTTCTGTTGAGCGCCTTAAGGCACGGTTGGTTGCCAAAGGGTATACACAGACGTATGGCGTGGATTACTTAGAGACTTTCTCTCCTGTTGCTCGCCTTAATTCCATCCGAGTCCTTCTTTCTGTCGCAGTTTGTTGTTCTTAGCCTTTATATCAGCTTGATATAAAGAATTCATTTCTTCATGGCGATCTCCAAGAGGAAGTTTACATGACCCAACCTCCTGGTTATGTTGTTGCTGGTTTTGAGCACCTTGTTTGTAGACTGTGCAAGGCTCTTTATGGTTTGAAGCAGTCTCCACGTGCTTGGTTTGATAGATTCAGTGCTGTGGTCATTGCCTTTGGTTTTCAGCGTTCCACTTCTAACGATTCTGTCTTTATTCGTCGTTCTTCTACTGCCATTATTGTGTTAATTGTTTATGTTGATGATATTATCATATCTGGTAGTGACTTTATCGGTATTACAGCCTTGAAACGACATTTGGGTCAACAATTTCATACCAAAGACTTGGGTGTCTTATGCTATTTTCTTGGTATTGAAGTTGCCTGTTCTGCTCAAGGTATCTCTCTCTCTCAACGTAAATATGTACTTGACCTTTTATCTGTCAAAATAAGTCGGAATCTGTTTGAATGGCCGAATCGATCATAGCCTTTGAGTGACCTCTTTATTATATAGGACCTTTACAAGAGAGCTATACATGGAAAGAAATTAATTGCCGAGTGATTCTAGCAGTCTAGCTTTATATGGAAACAATATATTCTGGCAATATGCTAACTGTACAAGCCTACGTAAATTAAGTAAATGTGAAATAAGGAAAGAAGAATAAAAGGAAAGAAGATTAATTATGGACAGCAGAGCTGTCCATTGACAGCCCCCCTCAAATTGATGCGAGTTGATCAATAAGCATCAATTTGCTACTTAAGAAACAATGTCGATGGCGAGTAAGAGCTTTGGTGAAGATATCAGCAATTTGAAGTTCAGTGGAAACATGTGGAAGAGTGATAACACGAGCTTCAAATGCTTCATGAATAGAGTGACAGTCGACTTCAATATGCTTTGTGCGCTCATGGTAAACAGGATTAGCCGTGATCTGAATAGCACTCGTATTATCAGCATGGAGAGGTGTAGGATCAGTATCAGAAAAATCTAACTCAGCAAGCAAACCTCGAAGCCAAATAATTTCAGAACAAGCAAGAGACATCGCCCGGTACTCAGATTCTGTAGATGACTTAGAGACTCTGTCTTGCTTCTTACTCTTCCAGGAGATCAATGCATCACCTAAGAACACACACCAACCAGTGATGGAGCGACGTGTATCAGCACAACCGGCCCAATCAGCATCGCTATAAGCAGTAAGTCGAGGAGAATTGCCTGCAGGAAAGAATAAGCCATGGGCAGAAGTGCCCTGAACATAGCGGATGATCCTACGGACAGCAGCCAAATGAAGATGACGAGGGGTCTGAAGAAACTGGCTGACTTGCTGAACTGCAAAAGAAATGTCTGGTCTAGTAATGGTGAGGTAGACAAGACTACCCACCAACTTCCGGTATAAACTGGGATCAGCAAGTAAATCACCCTCCTCTTTGCGAAGCTTGACATTCAATTCCATGGGAGTATCAACAGATGTAGCCTCCTCTAGGCCAGCTGTAGCCACCAGGTCACTAGCATACTTATGTTGATTGAGAGAAATACCAGATGGACTACGATGCACCTCAAGACCGAGAAAATATGTGAGAGATCCAAGATCTTTCATGTGAAAGGACTCAGATAGATGAGTCTTGAGTTGACCAAGTAAAATAGAATCGGAACCAGTAATCACAATATCATCAACATAAACCAAAAGAACAACAATACCCATGTCTGATTTTCGAAGAAACAACGAAGTGTCATACTTGCTCTGCTTGAATGAGAAGTGTAATAAAGTAGTTCGAAATTTATCAAACCAGGCCCTCGGAGCTTGTTTGAGACCATAAAGGGAGCGACGAAGCTTACACACATGTGAGGTCGGAGAGGGAAACAATCCCGGGGGTGGCTTCATATAAATACACTCTTTAAGATCCCCATGAAGAAAAGCATTCTTGACATCCATTTGATGTAGTGGCCAATCATTGGAAGCAGCAAGAGCTAGAATCGTACGAACAGTGGTCATTTTAGCCACAGGAGCAAATGTCTCTTCATAATTGACACCATATTCCTGATTATTTCCAAGTGCAACAAGCCGAGCTTTATAACGATCCAAACTTCCATCAGATCGAACCTTGACGGAGTAAACCCATTTGCAACCCAGGGGAACTATGGTGGAAGGACAAGGTGCAATGTCCCAGGTGTGATTGGCCTCTAGAGCAGCAATTTCTTCCTGCATAGCTTGTCGCCAACAATCATGCTTGACAGCATGTGAGTAGCATGTGGGAATATCAAAATTGGACAATGTAGCAGTAAGAGAGGAAATAGTGTGGCCAGAAGAAAAACCATACCGATCCGGAGGTACAGACACTCGAGAAGAGCGACGTACCAAGGACTTTGGAGGTGCTGCAACTGACTGGTTCTGAAGCATGGTAGGATCAGATATCGGTGGAGCCACCGGAAGAGATTGTGGGCGAGAACGTCTCGTATACACAATACCTGGTTTAAAGCAAGAGCTGACTTGATGAAGATCTGAGAACTGCTGTTCAAAGGAGGGGAGAACCACAGTAGAAGAAGATGGCACAGAAGACACAGGAAAGAAATGTTGATTTTCAAAGAAAATAACATTCCTAGAAATGCGTGTACGATGTAAAGTAGGATCATAGCAAACAAATTCCTTTTGACACACATTATATCCTAAGAATGCACATTTAACAGATTGAGCAGATAATTTATGTCGCTCATGAGGAGGTAAATGGACAAAACATACACAACCAAAGATACGGAGATTATCATAACTAGGTTGTTTAGCAAACAAGCGAAAATAAGGAGACTCCATGTGTAAGACTTGGGAAGGTAAACGATTAATCAAGTGAGTAGTAGTTTTTAAAGCCTCGACCCAGAACATGGATGGAACAGAAGATTCTAACAAGAGAGTACGTACCACATCAAGAAGATGTCGATTTTTACGTTCAGCTACTCCATTCTGTTGGGGAGTAGCAGTACATGAACGTTGATGAATAATACCTTTAGAAGCCAAGAATGCCTGAAACTCAGTAGGCAAATATTCACCACCAGAATCTGTATGTAATGTCTTAATAGTCACAGAAAATTGATTCTCAACATACGCTAAAAACTCATTGAAAGTACGAAAAACCTCAGATTTAGAACGAAGAAAATAAACCCAAGTGAATCTGCTATGATCATCAATGAAAGTCACAAAGTATCTAAATTTTTCCTGTGAACTAACCGGGGAAGGTCCCCAAACATCACTATGGATAAGATCAAAACAGTGAGAAGCTCTACTAGCATGCAAAGGAAAGGGAAGAATTTTGCTTTTACCAAGTTTACAAGAATCACACTCAAGAGATAAAGAAGAACGTTCTTTATTACCAAGAAAACCAGAGTGCAATACATGAGATAAGATCTGAGTATTGGGATGGCCTAAACGACGATGCCACACCATACTCAGATCAGAAACATTATTACAAGCAAAAGACTGAATAGAAGAAACTGGAGAAAGTGTTGGAGCAGGTAAAAATAGTGGAAACAAGCGCCCCACTTTAGGTCCCTTCGCGATCAGCTCCCCCGTTACCTGGTCCTGCACAACACAACCATCACCAGAAAAATTAACAGCACAATTGTTATCAACTAATTGACCAACAGAGATAAGACTCGTGGAAAGCTGAGGAGCAAGAAACACATCAGTAAATTTAGAAGAGGCATCTCCTACAGCAACTATGGGCAAGGAACTGCCATTGGCAGTCTGAATGGCAGATTGACCAGTATAGGGCCGAACATGACACAGAGCGGTGGGAGTATTCGTCATGTGATTAGAAGCTCCCGAGTCTACGTACCAAAGTTTAGTAGAATAATTACCTTGAAACCCCATTGCAGATAATGCCGAAATTAGCATTTGTTGCACCATTTCTGGTGTGCAGTAATTTGGTGCAGGAGGTGCAAGATCAGAGGAAGAGGAAGCACCTGAGGAAAAGCCATGTGCGACAGAAGTTGCTGCGGGAGGAACAATAACAGAAGTCTGAAATGCTTGGGCCTGACAATTCTGGGGACGGAGACGACATTCTTTGATAATGTGACCCTTCTTCTTGCAATAAGAACAATATTTCTTAGGACAATTAGCAGCAATATGCCCATATTCCTTGCAACAGAAACACTGCAAATGTTTAGAAGGCATAGGTGATCCTCGGCCTTGGGCAACATAAGCCACAGGTGTCGGGCCCGAACTGCCATGAGATTGCTCCAGAATAGCTTGAGTACTAAGACGTTGTTCTTCGCGAAGTAACTCACCAAAACAAATATCAAGAGAAGGAACAGGAGATCGGTTCAGTAGAGAGGAGCGAACAGATTCATATTCCGGACGTAATTTCATAAGAAATTGATCACGCCGGCTAGTCTCATGAAGAGTCTGGATAGTCGAAAGAGCACCAGCAGGAACATTGGCTGTAACCAAATCAGTATATTCGTGCCAAAGAGTCGGAAAGGCCGAGTAGTAGTCTTGGATGGAAAGACTACCATGTTGAAACATGGCAATTGCATGTTCCAACTGAAAGCGACGAGCATCATTAGCTTGATGATAAACCTACTTCAAGTAATTCCACATGGATTGAGCGGAGCGATGAGGCCGCAAGTTGGTAACAATATGTGGCTCCACTGAACCAAGAAGCCAAGACATAATCCGAGCATCAAGGACAGCCCACGAGGGAGAAGCTCCGAGATCTTTGGATTTGTCAGTAGCGGATTGTGGAGCGACATCCGTGCCATCAATATGACCCCAAAGATCTTTTCCTTTGAGGAAAAGTTCAAACTGAAAAGCCCAAGTAGAGTAGTTTGTACCCGTAAACTTGATACACACAGGTGCAGAGTCCATCACAAAGAAACTAATTCACCAGAAGGATGCGACTGCCGAGATGAAAACAGAAACTGCCGAGAAACTATGGAGACCAGAAACAGACGCGTCGAGAGGCTCACCAGAAAAGAACTCCGGCCGAGACCTGAACAGAGGCTGTGAAAAAAAAACTCAAACCAGGAATAATCTAGAAGACGCCAACACAAGAACACCAAGAGGAGAAAAAAAATCACGTGGGCGACAACCAAACCGAGAGGAAAAAAAATTCAACTTGGCTCTGATACCATGTCAAAATAAGTCAGAATCTGTTTGAATGGCCGAATCGATCATAGCCTTTGAGTGACCTCTTTATTATATAGGACCTTTACAAGAGAGCTATACATGGAAAGAAATTAATTGCCGAGTGATTCTAGCAGTCTAGCTTTATATGGAAACAATATATTCTGGCAATATGCTAACTGTACAAGCCTACGTAAATTAAGTAAATGTGAAATAAGGAAAGAAGAATAAAAGGAAAGAAGATTAATTATGGACAGCAGAGCTGTCCATTGACATTATCTGAGACTGGTATGTTAGGTGCTCGACCTATTGATACTCTTATGGACTCTACCGTTAAACTGGATGGTGAACAGGGGGAATTATTTACTGATGTTGGACGCTATCGTCATTTGGTTGGGAAATTGATTTATCTCACTATTACTCGTCCTGATATCACCTATGTTGTTAGTGTGGTTAGTCAGTTTATGCATGCTCCTCGTCATCCCCACTTCGAGGCTCTTTGTCATATTTTGCGTTATCTGAAAGGTGCTCCTGGGAATGGTTTGTTGTATAAACCCTCTTCCTCCATCTCCGTGACAGGTTTTAGTGATGCTGATTCGGCAGGTAGTCGCTCTAATAAGCGGTCTACATCTAGATATTGCACGTTCGTTGGTGGTAACTTGTTACTTGGTGCAGTAAAAAGTAAACTATTGTTGCTCGTTCTAGTGATGAGGCTGAGTATCGTGCTATGGCTCACACTGCTTCTGAGATGTTGTGGGTTCGCTCTCTTCTTCGGGAGATGGGTGTTGTGGTTCCTGCTCCTATGCCTATGCACTGTGATAACCAAGCCACCATTTTTATTGCTAGCAATCCTATTTTTTACGAGCGCACCAAGCATATCGAGGTTGATTGTCATTTTATTCGTGATTTGTTGATGCAAAAGCAAATTGTTACCCCCTATATTTGTTCCGACGATCAGCTGGGGGATATTTTTACAAAGCCATTAGCACGTGGTGCCTTTCAGAGATTGTGTTTCAAGCTGGGCATGTTCAATCTGTATACTCCAGCTTGAGGGGGAGTGTTAGAGAATTTGGGTTACTAAGGGTGTTTTTGTCTTCTTACTATTTTTCTCTATTATTGAAGAGAGTATAAAGGTTTTGTATTAGGTCTGAGAAATACACGATAATAATATACTGAGACTTTTCTTCTCCTTCTTTTCTTCTTCTTCCCCTCTCATAAACCCTAACACACAATTAGATCAATCTCAACTTATACATTGTGAATAATGTGAATTGGTTGGTTCATGAGATGAATCGTGGTTGTCCATTTGACTATGCAGTGATTTAATATGTGTATGATGGGTGTTCATGCGGAGATTATATAAATCACAGGAAAAATGCATTGTCATAAATATATTCAAATTCGGTAGTAGAGGATGGACTCTCAATCTAAATAAGAATAGAACCGGGACGACAACAAGTTGAAGAAATTGTGATAGCCATCATAGCAATTACTCCTTGCCAGTGTTATGGCGATTTAACTCTCAAGCATGAGAGAGATATGAACCCTTGCCTTAGTTAGTGAATATTTTGATTTATTTGGCCAGCCCTAGGGCCTAAGATCCGAATAATTTAAGTATTAATTGATCATTGACTTTGGAACATAGTCTCAAGAATGCATCTACGCTAGCACATTTATTTTGGCTTGATTAGTTTGATCAAAGTAAAACCAAGCGCTTGGTACGGCTTTGATAAAATGGTGTTGAATATATATTTGGCAAAGATATATTGATTTTATCAAAGGGATTGGTGATCTAACAAGAATAATCAAGTGGGCTAAATAAATGATCCATTGTTGATTGGATTGATGGTAAGTATTTGTGCAATAGCCAATTGTGCCTAGAGGGGTAATTTTGTAAAACACCGTTGTTTAACCATTCTCGAATTGAAGTGCAACCATACATATATAGTGGAGTTATGTTATGGTTAATAGGCTAATTGAATTTGGGTCATGAGATGACTGGGGCAATTATTAGTCCATTGGAGCCAAGGAGAGTTTGGGCCCAAATAAATCCTCACCTCTAGCCCACTAGATAGATGTTAAGCCCGAGAGAGTGGAATAATTGAATAGGTTGTAGGGATTGCTTAAAGCACTCCTAAATAAAGTATATTAAGGTGCCAGGGGCACTCCTAGGGTGTAGGAGTTGCTAAGTGTACCTAATTGCTAAGTGCACTCCTAAGTAATAAAGGAGTTGCTAAGTGCACTCATTAAAGAGAGGGTTAGGTGCTAGGAGCACTCCTATTTTGTGTAGGAGTTGCTAAGTGCACCCAATTGGCTTGTCTATATAATGGGCATTATAAACCATATTTGTAGAGACTTCATCTTCTCCATTAAGGAGGCAAGCTTATATACTTTTTAATGGCTATTCATCACTCCCTTAGAGCTCCCAAAAGCTACGGCTTGTAGAATTCATCACTAGGGATATAAAGGTGAATCTTTGGGGCATTTGGACCAAGGAAAGTGGAGGACTTGTAGATCAAAGCTTGAAGGATCTCCATTGTAGTAATATTCAAGGTTTGGAAGAAGGGGCATATACATAACCCCTTTGAGGTATATGGCTTCTTATACCTTAATCATGCATTCTCTACATGCATTGAAAATTTTAGAACTCGAAGGTTTAGCACAACACAAGGCTTTTACATGCTTCCATTTTAAATCCCATCTTCCCAACAAATTCATGAACTTATATTGCACGCATGTGCAACTCAGCACAAACAGATTATTGGCAGTACGTAGGAGAAAACAATGGTGAAAGCATCAATGTTCCTAGACCTATTTGGCCTAGAAAGTCATAGTTGTTTGGCCTGGATAGGATTGAAAACCTGAAAACTGGGTTGACGAAAAAAAAAGCAGTTCATAAGAAAAAGTAGCTACCTCCCCCACCCCCCCAAAAAAAATAGATAAATAAATAAGATATCCATTACTCTCCACCACTTGACCTGTCTGGACCAACCCAGCCACTTCAAGAAAGAAATGTTCCAACCAGATTTGGATACATTGCTGTGTACTAATGGTGCACATTTGGACTGACCAACCTGAGAACCAAACTAAAGCCGATGTCTATGGTTTGGTTCAGTCCTATTTCCCAAGGCATTGGTTCGGTTCTAGGAGCTCTGTTTATTATGGTAGCTTTGTCCTTCTTAGTTCTTTAGATGGAAGGCAGGAGCTTATATGCTCACTGAAATAGAGGTTGTTTTCTAATGTGGGTTAAGAGAAATAGCAAGTTAGGTTCTTGCAGTTAGTCCCACATCATCTGGAAAGGGAAACTTTTCCTACTCTTTCTCTATATAAGCATTGCCTCATCATCAACTCCTAATATCTTACGATATGAGTCTCCTCGAACAGGCAACATTGGATGATTTGCCATGTACAGTCAGGTGGCCTTTTAAGAATCAAATACTAATTTAAGTTCAAAATGAAATACTTACGTTCAATGTAAATGTAAAGAAAATATATAAATATGCATTTCATGGTGAACTGTATCCGTTCAGACCAAACCAAAGATATTTCAGTTCTGCCTGCTTCGGTTCTTTGAAACCATCAGTCTGAATCCGCACTGTAAAACAATTACAACCCAATCCTTGTGCACCACAAGAGTGCAAAGGTATTATGTGAAATCAGTTGAAAGATCATACGAGTACTATCAATACTGGAGGTAGTGGCTGCTGCTGTGTTAATGAATTAAAATGCCATAAAACTCAGAGAAGAAACTGAACAGAAAATGCTTAGTTAGAGATAATATTATCTCCAAAAGGATGAAGTTCAAATATTTATAAAGGAGCTTAGGCAAAGGGAAATGCTACATCATCAACAAGATAATATTTTTCTTCCAAGATATGAACATCATAACAGCCACTACTCCTAAAAGAAACAATAAAACAAGTGCACATGATGGCTTGAGAAGTGATCCAGGGGTAAAGAAAGAAAAGGGTATATTCTTCTATTTAGGCATTAAAATCATCCAAGATTATATACAAATGACTAATTATGCAAAAATAGAATAAAATAAAGAAAGAAAGATAGAAAGAAGGGGAGAAACTATAACCTTGATTTCCCGGTAGTGGACAAAAACTATGTGTGAAAGTTCCCTGCAGTAGTGGTCAACCAGATATGAAATATGAGAATGCCCCAAAAAGAAGCCCTTCTAAAAGAGAAAATAAAAGCAAAAGATAAAATAAAATAAAAAACAATAATAGTATGCTGCATCAAATTGGTACTGGCCAATAGTAATCAAATTTACTACGTTAGCACACACCACTGACTTGAAGCAAAAGTAAACTAACACTAGGCATATTTAACGTAAAACAGGGAATAAAAATCACAAACTTTTAACAAGATATTTAAGTAGCTAAAAATCTCGTCCTCAATTTGTAAAGAGCTAGGCAGCAGGAAACCTTATATTTCAGTGAACCGTACCTGCAAGTTCAGTCAACAAAAAGAGAGAAATAATAATTTTATTCAATTCTTCTACAAGTTAGTATTTTGACATAATGACGTACGAAGAATATGTCATATATATCCACACACACAGCTGTACACACAAGCATACATAATGCAATTAACTTGGCAATCTAAATTACAATCACCTTAGTGACCATTTAGATCAAGGCATCACAGTCCAAGATATGAACTTCATGATGACCAACACCGTCAAATATTTATTCAGGAACTATATATATGGATTGTTGCGCACACAAATCTCATATCTAACTTGCATTAATGTTTGTTAAAATAGATATATTTGGGAGACACTTGTAATTAGCTTACCCCACAGGGGTATTTTAGTCTTTTACTCTTGTGTATATATATATATGGAGTGAGGGAGATCAGTTAACTCTCTCTTTCACAATTTCCCAAACAGTAATCATCCTTTTTCTCTTAAAACCCTAATCTCAAACATGGTATCAGAGCGGGATGATCGCCGTCTTCATCCAAGTTAATCATCAGCCGTTGTCATCGTGTCGAGATTTGTCACCGTCGTTGTGTCAGCGTCGAGTGGTGACTGCTGTTGTCGTGTGTAGCTACCACCGTCATTGAGGGAGATCGCTGTTTTTTTTAGGGTTTCAACCAGTATGCAAAGTACAGAGAAGAGATCTGACTCAGTTCTCTTATTCATTCGGTTCAACCCGAATTGACCCAGTTTGATCAATTTGGGTCAACTCGACTCGACCCAGCTGTTTCAACTCAAATCAATTTATCTGGAGCTCTGTTCGATCCGATTCAAATAGCCTGTTTTCAAGTCGATTTCCAGGTTTTGTTGTTCCTTTCTTCTCTTCCCACTCAGTCCGACCAACCAGATTCAGACCAATCAGCATCTGGCCAGATCAATTTCCGGCCAACCGTCCAGTTTCCTGCCAGCTTTGTTTTTCTGTTCAGTTTCCGGATTCAGTTTCAGGCCAATCCAGTTTTTCTGTTCAGTTTCCGGATAGTTCAGTTTCAGGCCAGTCCAGTTACGGCAAACTAGTTTCCAGCCAATTTCTTCCTTTGTTCTGTTCTCTACATCTAGCATGGAACCACAGAAATGTACTGACTGTGGATGGATGAATCATTTTGTCAATCATTGTTGGGATCTTCGTGGCAAATCGTCAGGTTATGCAAATCAGATTTCTTGTAAGAAGAAAGTTCCCATTCCACATGCCCAATTTTATGTTTCTTGCCCGTCTGCTGAATCTGACATGATCACTATTCTCACGTGCTAAGTATACTCAGTTTTTATCTCAGCAACAAGTGTCAATGTCATCTTCCATGTCTATCTCTGCTCAATCAGGTGTTGCATCCAAATGTTTACTACCTTCCACTCATAGTCCTGGGATTATTGATTCAAGAGCATCAGACCATATGACTGGTTTCTCTCATCTTTTATCCGACTTTTATTCTTTCGCTCCTTCTCAGAGTGTCACTCTTGCTGATGGTTCATCATCTAAAGTTTCAGGTTTCGAAAAAACTCAACTTAATTCTTCCTTGTCTCTATCATCTATTTTACATGTTCCTTAATTTCCCTTTAACTTGATGTCTATTAGTAAGCTTATTAAATCCCTCCAGTGTCCTGTTATGTTTTATTCCACTTATTGTGTTTTTTAGGATCTCAAGACAAAGAAGAAGATTGGCACGAGGCATGAAGTTGGTGGCTTATACTATTTTTATTTTGAGCCTCATCCCACAATTTGTCATTCTTCTCTATCTCCATTTTAGTGGCACTGTCATCTTGGCCACCCGTCGCTTCCTGTTTTGCAACATCAAGTCCCAATCTAAATCGTATGTCATCTCTGTCATGCGAAGCTTCTTAACTTAGCAAGCATCTTCGCGTGTCCTTCAAATCCAGGATTGATAATCATGTGTCCAATCCTTTTCAGTTGACTCATTCAGATGCATGGGGTCCAATAAGGCATACTTCCATTAATGATTTTCGTTATTTTGTGAGTGTTGGAAAATATATTATTGGAGTGATTTATGGGATTGATTTTAAGAATCTTCCATTAATGTATTTTCTATATTTATCACGTGTATTCTTTCACCAATAAATAGAGGTGGTCATTGTAAACAAAACAAAGAGAGAATCCAATAAAAGTGATGTAACCCCTTAGGCTTTATGTGTCGTGGATGTAGGTTGTAGTGGCCGAACCACGTTATATTCTTCTGATATTCTTGTTTAATTTCTCTTTTTAATTTTATTTTATTTTATCAACATGATATCAAAGCAGGTTATAATACCCTACTCTAAATTCATCTCGGATATTCAGATCAACTCGTCTCAGATCTCAAGATAAACTCGTCTCGAATCTTCGGATCAACTCATCTCGGATCTTCGGATCAATTTATCTTAGATCTCCAGATCAACTCGTCTCGAATCTTAGAATCACTCGACTCGGATCCCCCGAAACTTCGTATTTAGTTTCAAGTTGGACACTTGAGTTAAAATCTCTGTGTACCAACTTGAGGGGGGGTGTTGGAGAATATATTATTGGATTGATTTTAGGAATCTTCCATTAATGTATTTTCCATATTTATCACGTGTATTCTTTCACATATAAATAAAGGTGGTCATTGTAAACAAAACAAGAGAGAATACAATAAAAGTGGTGTAGCCCTTTGGGCTTTGTGTGCCGTGGATGTAAGCCGTAGTGGCCGAACCACGTTATATTCTTTTGTTCTTCTTGTTTAATTTCTCTATTCAATTTTATTTTATTTTGTCAATAGTGAGTTTTGTGGATAATCATTCTCATCTGACTTGATTGTTTCTAATGAAAGATTGATCCGAGTTATTTTCAATGTTTCAAACATTTCGTAGGGAAGTGAAAACCCAATTTGGATGTTCCATTCATGTCTTATATTCAAACAACGCCAAAGAATGTCTCAGCTCCTTTTGATACGTATCTTTGTGATAAAGGCATTATTCATCAAACATCCATCATGTGTTTCCACTTCACAACAAAATGGTGTGGCTGAACGTAAGAATCGTCACCTATTAGAAGTGACTCGTGCTCTCTTATTTCATATGCATGTCCCGAAACATTTTTGGAGTTATGTTGTACTTACTTTATGTTATCTCATTAATCATTTTCCATTTTCTGTGTTGAATGGAAAATCCCCTCACTCAATCTTGTTTCCTGTTTCTCCCTCGCTTTCTCTTACTCCTAGAGTCTTTGGTGTGTCCATTGTGCCCACAATCTTAGACCTGACTTCGATAAGCTTGATCCTCATGCCACTACGTCTAAGTTTGTCTTTCTCGGTTATTCTCGTTCCTAGAAAGGTTACCACTATTACAGTCCTATCCTGCAGCGATTTTAGATGTCTCATTTTGTGTCTATTCCGTATTTTTCAAAAAAAAGTCCTCTTCTTGATCTTAATCCTAAGATATCTTCACACTCTGTGTCACTTCCTCTCCCACCATTGTCCAGCCACTCTAGTCTACCGCAACCCATTGCTCCATTACAGGTTTATACTCGAAGAGAAAACCGTCTATTATCATGCTTCTTCGAAGTCTTTGGACTCGACACCGTCTGTTGTGACAGACTCTTTACCTATTACTCTATGTAAGGGTACTCAGTCTTGTGTTACTCATTATCCAATTACTAACTATGTCCCATATAATTCTTTATCACCGTCTTCTCGTGTTTTTTATCCCAGTTGTCTACCACTCTTGTTTCTAAGACTATGCAAGATGCTCTTTCTGATCCGAGCCGAAGAAAAGCAATAGAAGATGAATGGATGCCCTTCGTCATGATGGGGAGTGGAATCTTTGTTCCCTTGCCTCCTGATTCCAAACTTGTTGGTTGTAAGTGGGTCTACACTATCAAATACCTTCCTAATGGTTCTATTGAGCATTTAAAGGCTCGGCCTGTCGCAAAGGGGTACACACAGACTTATGGTGTTGATTATAATAAGACATTTTCACCCATTGCCAAGATTTCGTCCATCTAAGTTCTCATTTATCTTGCTGCTAATTGTAATTGGCCCTTGTTTCAATTAGATGTTAAGAATGCTTTCTTACATGGTGACTTAGTTGAAGAGGTCTTCATGAAGCAACCACTTGGGTTTGTTGCTCAGGGGGAGTACCGACATAGTGTTTTTCGTTTAAAGAAGGCTCTTTATGGTTTGAAACAATCACAAACCTGGTTTGGAAAATTTTCTGAGGCAACATTAGAATTTGGTCTTCACACATACCAAACAGATCATTCATTATTTCATCAACATAGTAGAGCAAGTTTCATTTTTCTTGTAGTGTATGTTGATGACATGGTTATGACAGGTGATGGCTCTGCAAGCATTGCTAAGTTGAAAGAGTTTCTACAACATCGGTTTCATACCAAAGACTTGGGTAAACTCAAAAAAATTTTGAAAATTGAATAAAGGTACAAGTTTATCTCAAAGAAAGTATGTGCTCGACTTATTAAAAGAAACATGTCTGTCAGGTGGTCGTCCAGTTGATGTTCTATGGATCCAAACACAAAACTTGTTGCGGATGATGGTGATTTATTTGACAACCCTGGCAAACTCAACGACTAGTTAGAAATTTGATGTATCTCACTATTGCTCGTCCTGATATCTCGTATGTGGTTAGCGTAGTGAGTCAGTTCATGGGAGCTCCTAGGGTGCCAAATTGGAATGTTGTTGTTCAAATTATCTGTTATCTCAAGTGAGCTCCATGTCTCGGGTTGTTGTATAAATCTAATGGGCACCTTACTGATAGAAGATCCACTACAAGATACTGCACCTTCTTAGGAGGTAATCTAGTTACATGGAAGAGTAAGATGTGACGGATATTTTTGTAATTGGCAATCTTCAGTGTCAAAACTAAACATGATCAAGTTGTAATCTTTGATTTATAATCTTGTCATTGATCATGTAATTGAAGTCTCAGAGTGAGCATGAAGTTCTACACCAACCATACAAATGTTCTTCAAATGGATGAAGCTTGAATCTTTAGAAGAAGGCATCAATGATTTGAATAAGGATTTGATCGATTAAAGTATTCGGATGGTTCTGATTGCATGAAGACATCATTGATCAAGTATAAGAGTCACATAGTCCAGGTAAAGTGGTGAGATCACATATATTTCAAACTGGGAGGTTCCGACCTCGAAAACTAGGGTTTTTGAGCTATTTTTTCAAAATCTTCAAGGTTGGACCGGTCCAGCTCAAACTTGGACCGGTCCATGAAGTCTCAGTACTTCAGAAACCTGTAGGGCAAGCCCCGGACTGGTCCAAGTGAAGACTGGAGCTGTCCAAGGCATCTGGTGGTGGATTTTTGCCTTCCAGTGTCCTGTTTTGACCTGGATTTGACTTTGAAATTTCCTTAAACTTTGGGGCTTGTTTCTATTAATTTTTAACTTGTTTTTCAAGGAAAATTAGGATTTTTAAAATCTATAAAAACCTCATATGATTTATCTCTCAGTGTGCTTTCACGACGCTTTGAATATACATCAAATCAATATTCTAGAAAGATAAAGCATAAAGATATTTTTCAATAGAGAACTTTGATTTTCTGTTTATATTTTTGAGAGCACACACATATTCACTGAGTGATTTAGGATAACTCTCTTTGCTTGATCAATTGTTCAAAAACTGCTTCAAAATTTTCTTCTTGATTAAGCTACTGGATTATTTCGTTTCTTCTACAACTATTCGTTGGTGAGGAAGAAGAAGAAGATCGCATTATGAAGGGAACAGAATACTTGTTGAGTGTTCGTGTTCTTACAGTTATCCTTCTGCAAGGATTTTGACGTTATCCGAAAGTCTACAGCAATTGGACAAGGAAGCCGCAATAGTAAGCCTAAGGTGTTCCGCATCAAGTTTTTATTAGCGTTGAGTGGGTGTGAGTCTGGGACAGAATCTGTTGTACTTTGCTTCGATGATAGTGGATTTGGTTCTTCGGGGCTACAAAGCCTCACCTGTGGTTTTTTCCCAATCTGGGTTTTCCACATATATCTGGTGCATTCGTTTACTTTATTGCACTTTATTTTATTTACTTGCTTTGTGAGATTGCTTAGATTTTAATTGGACTTAAAATTGAATAATCTGAAAGATTAAGCAAAAAGCGAGTAAACCTAATCACCCCCCCCCCCCCGGTAGGTTTTAAAACAAGCTTTCGCAGCTGCTTCCGTACCGCACAACTCACATAAGAAGCAAACAGTTGTGGCACAGTCTAATATTGAAGCTGAGTACAAGGCGATGGCTCATACATCGAGTGAATTGACATGGCTACAACATTTCCTTGAAGAACTTAGTCTGGGAGTTCAAACTCCCCTTTCGTTATTTTGTGATAATCGAGCAGCTATTCATATTGCCTCTAATCCAGTGTTTAACGAGAGGACTGAGCATGTTGAAGTTGACTATCACTTCATTCGAGAAAAAATATTTAGTGGGAACATTTCTACTCCATTTGTGAAGTCTGAAGACCAATTGGTTGATATGAACAGTAAGGCTCTCGGTCATAATCGGTTGAAGGCTATTTGTTTCAAGTTAGGATTATATGATACATATTCTCTAGCTTGAGGGGGAGTGTTAAAATAGATATATTTGGGGCACACTTGTAATTAGCTTACCCCACAGGGGTCTTTTAGTCTTTTACTCTTGTATATATATATATATGGAGTGAGAGAGATCAGTTAACTCTCTCTTACACAATTTCCCCAAACAGTCATCATATTTTTCTCTTATAACCTTAATCTCAACAATGTAAAAACACAAACTAGATTTCAGACCGTTCTAATTCAAAAGATAAAAGCATATACCAAGTACCAACAGCATTTGCACCACAATTATTAATACAAAAATATCAAGTGTCAGAATACAAGTAGAAAGACAAGACCATATCAGATTAAGTAGTAATCCCATGTGAATAAGGGTTCTATTTTGTACTGTACTCACCGGAGGTTTTGACTTCGATTGCAAACTAAATTTTGCAGTTTTAGGGAATCATATAGTAAAGCATCAAAGTGAGAAACAATAAGTCCCAGAATTCAATCTAATTATTGTCACATTGGAAGAGGAATTGATTTGTGGAAGTTCATGAAAATTATCAAAAGTTAAACCAAGGCATGGACATGTACATATTTACAGATTTATCAATTATTAGAATGATAAGAGAAAATGGGTAGAAAAGTTTAAGACCCATATTTCTCCTTTAAACCATAAACAACTCATGGGAATTCCAAAACAAAGAAAATAGTCTCAAAATCACATGTAACTGGTACCAAATATTATCCACAATGAACCTTAATTCAATTAAAAACACAAAAATGGAGTTCTATCTACTTTGGTTTCATATGCATATATAATTATATATACACACATACTCGCATAAATATATACATGCAAACATGTATAGTACTTTGGTTTCAACTAACCTAAGAATGATCTGGGGACAAAATAACTAATATCAAAGGCCATTACCAAATGGTAGTCTTGACACATTGAGAGAGAGAAAGAGAGTCCAAACAGAAAATGTATACAGATAAACACCAGGCAAACTTCAGTACACTCACTCTTCAAGCATCCAATAACTGCGCCTTTGAAAATATTCGTTCTCTTCTCCACGGGCATAGTAGCAATGCAATACAAAGATACTCCCAGACTGAAAGGTAATTTGTTTTATAGACAAATTAACTTGAATTTTGAAAGCATGAAGAAAATTAACACAATAAATCCCTAAATCAGAATAGTACAAAACTCCAAAAGGTAAAAGTAAATAGTTGTACTATTAATCATAACCACATGTAAAAGTAAAGCCTGTTTACAATATAATTAGAGAGCATCATCTCTGGCATTTACCTTGAGCCTCTCGTGACCTTCCATTATGGTCTTTCCATTTTTTTTCTTCTTCCAGTTATGTCCATCTTTTCTAAAGTATCTCAACACCTTCCGATCAAAAAGAAAAAGTGAACCACCTGAAAAGAACATGCATGTCAAACCAAGGTTACATCCAGGAGAAGACGCGACAAAGATGAAGAGAATTTTGATGAGAAATCACCCTCCAACAGAGACAATGACCCTTATAACATAACCTTATGCAAAACAAATGTAGTTACAACTTCAAAGTACAAATAATGTTGTTCTATTAGCTATACATGATTTCAGTGCAACTTCTGAACTCTAAATTATCAGTTAAAAAAGAAATAAAGAAACAACTAATCGAGGTAGTTAAGTGAAGAAAAAGATGCACTTTGAATCCAAAATTAGTTAATCCTCATATATAATAATCAAAGAAGTGTAATAAATATGGAGGTAAAGAATAATTAAATGCAATGAAGATATGGGAACTTAGATGTGAAACAGTACTACCATTCTTTCAAATCGAGTAAATAAGAAGAGCAGAAACAAGGCATTGGATGAAAAAGCATGAAATGACATATCAATGACAACTGTATTTCCAGCAGATACAATCAGTTGTTTGGAGAATGATATCTAAAGCAGAATTTAAACTACCAATGGGTAAATATGAAACAATGACCTGATTATAATAGATGACCAAGAACATCAATGGGTTTGAAAATAGGAATCTCCATTACAATGTCATTTGGAAACAAAAGACAATTGTACTAGGGAATGACAAATATAAAACATTAGGAATTAAAGTTTGACGTAGAAAGTTGTGGAGATTGAAGTAAACTAATGTTAGGATCGTGCACACACTATTGGCAAAAAAAACAGATAGAAAAACACATACACAAACAACACGAGATTTACGTGGTTCGGCAAATTGCCTACATCCACGGGCGAAAAACGACTTTCTTTACTTCAATACTTTGGTTACACTCTTTCTCTCTCTACTCGCCTTTCTCTCTCTACAATTATCTCTCTCTCTCTCTCTTCTCTACAACTTCTCTCCTCAACCTCAACTCTATTTATAGTCTTCAAACCCAATTCCTTGTTGGACAAGGATTACAATTCCTTAGAGCCCAAAACAACTTGTCCTCCAAAAAAATTACCTATTAAAAAAAAAAACTCTATATAGAAACCCAAGAATATGAGCCACAATTCCCAACAACTAATAGGCAGGAAACAGATCCAGGGAGAGGAGGTATGATGTTCAGAAACAGAAAACAATTAAATAAAAAATGTCCAACATGAGGTAGCTATTGAACTGAAAGAAGTGAAATAATAACTTGAAACTGGGAGGAAGAGACATAGTATTTTAGGGAAATATAAAAGGATATTACCATTGGCTTCTACGAAAGCGTCAAGAAAACTGTAAGGACAAATAGGAGATAGGAGCAAATAAAGGAATAACAGAATTTGAAAAAGTACTTTGAAGAAATTTTTAATAGGTAGTTAGTAGTAATTGTTATTGTTAGAAAGTGGGGATGTGAGATGAAGACAGTTTTCAAAGTTCAAACTCCTTAGAAGACTCGAGCACAAGCATGTGGTTTTACTATTAACATGATTTACCAGCTAAGCTAGCAATCATCTATAATAATAAGAAGAATAACAATAAGAAGGGTTTGAATGAGATAGCTACAAGTAATTGCTCAGATCAAAAATCTCTTTATGTGCAAGTATTTGACTTTCTATTATGTGCAAGTATTTGACTTTCTACAGTGCATGCCTACAAAAGCACCAAGTTCTGAAAGGCTAATTGTCATCCACAATAGTTGCAACACAGACTTGATCTTAAATATTCAATACAAAAACAAAAACAAATTGAACTGTAAGCAAGTTGACCAAAGAAAAGTTTACAAACCCATGCCATACAGAATGTGATATGATTATGATGCAGGCACCTAAAGAGGAGGGAATTTTTAGAAATTCGTTAGTTTTTAGGACGGGACCTGACCTCAACGGCTTGGATTGTATTCAGTCTTATCTTAATGTTTCCTTTAGTTTCTGTAGTTGTTGTTGGTTAACTTTATTTATATTATATTATGTTTTTGAAGTCAGGGTAGGTCCATTAGTCATGTTTTGTGTCAAGGTTTCCCTTTGAATGCCCGCAATCACCTCCAAACCATTGGCTTATTGGATGAGCCCAGAACAGAGGTTTAACACCCCAGGAGTTAAACACAAAGCGTCTGGCTTGTGCCGGAAGGCTCTTTGCCAACTCAGCTACCCCGTGGGGGTAGTTCTCTGTCAGGTTATGTTATTGGATCTTTTTATATGGTTTTTAGTTGGTTTAGATAGATTTCTGAGTCGGTCTTGAAGCTTCTAATTTTCAAGAAAAAATCCTTGTATGAGTAGAGAAGTCTAGCAATCTATATATATACCTACGTACACTTTCAAGTTCAATTGAGACCAATAATTGAATTGTTTATAGCACTTTTGGGATTGCTCAATGCAATTCTGATCTTAGGCATATGCCTATAGGAATCTAAGTAAGATTATAGACTATCTTCTTCTTCTTCTTCTTTTCTCTTGTCATTGTACTTTCTTTTAAGGCTTAAAACCTCACAACCTGTTTTAACCCCCTTCTGCCCTTACCATCCAATTTCACAAGCACATAAAAGGACACAAATTTCAGGTCATTATTCACAGTATCCATAACAGCCCTTAAGCTTCCCCTTTTCCTAAATATAACTCCAAATCTTATCCCTTTCTTACACCCTTAACAAGTACTGGAATCCTCCATCTCCATAAACCTTTATAACCACAAGAACCAATAACGAACAACTCCAAAAGATTCTTTAGCTCTTCTGTACATCAATTGTGGTATAGTAGCTATAAAAGAGCATTCCTTACACTTGTTCTACATCAGTTATCAAGAAAGAAATTAAAAACAAAAAAACTTGAGTGTGATTATGAACTAATCAAAAGGTGCTAAGAATCATACTTGGAGGCTTATTTGCGGGCTCCGAAGCAATACGAAATTTTTTGTAATTTCGAAGAATTTCACAAATTTCAGCAGGATATAGCCACCGATGTTGTGCTTCTATTAATATTTGCTCACTATCTGCATTAAGCCACAATCCTAGTTAATAACAAGTTCAAATAGGCACACAGAAGAGAAAACCAGGCAAGGAAAAAGAATTAAAACCAGTTCAAAACGTTGCTCCATTCATCCATTCTAAAAGAGCGCGTGCGCACACACACACACACACATATATATATATTATATAACAGTGGCAAATTTCAAATTTTGTAATGTCCTATCTATCAGACCTTCTCCTTCTTGTAAGCCATTTTCCTGTAATCATCTTGCCTCTCTAGTTCACCTAAATTCTATCCAATTAGTTCATAGTATTTTTTTTTCATGGTTGACTCAAATTTTCAGTCAATCCCTCTCAACTGGTTTTTCTCAACCTTTTTCGGTTTTCCAGTCTCTCTGACTTGATCTTTCTCCAATTCTGCGACACCCTTTTTTCTCTCTTTTGAGGTTCTTCCTCTTTGAAGCCATTTAGAAGTTCATGTTGCATGTTAACGATACACCTATAGCAACAGGACTATATAGGATAAATCTAAATTACAACTGGAGCAAAAACCAATTCAGAGAACAACAAAACTTATAAGAATTGAACTGCGGTCAATAAAATGACAAGAAATTAGGCAAGAGAACCTGAAATATTCCAAATTCATAAACTCACCAAATTGACCACCAAGACCATATCGCCGAGTCTCCGTCATGAATTCACTCCTATGTTAGCAATCAATTAACTCCAATCTCAAAACTCGAACTCTATCACCCAACAGTACCGTACGATTCCAAAAAGCTCACTTTTACACCTCGAACTGTTGAACGAATAATTGAAGAGAAGCAATTGAACGAATGAAATTGAATCATTGTTCATCAATCGTCGTATATGGTCTATATCAGGCAAGGTATTCATAAGAAGAACAAAAAAAAAAAAAGTAAGCGGATAATGAGGCCGCGGAAATGGGAGTCCCATTTCCGCGGCCAACGCGGTTTTTCAAAAACAGACTTCTGAGTAGACTTTGTGCTTGTTTGAAGTGAATATCGGGTGATTTGCCTCTTGCAGACAGTAGTTAATTTTCGAAAAGGTCAGATGGGGCGCTGACTCAGTGGCAGAGTCACATAGACTCACTTTTGGTTGTTCTAAATTTCTAATTTTACAGAGAGGAGCTTACCACACGCCTGGCTGGTACTAGTGTTTTCAAGACAGTTTTATAAAAAAATAGCATGAATACTATCAAAATAATAAAATAATGAAGATAAAAAGGATCAATGAAACAATTAAAAGCTGTTACCTTTTTTTAACTCACAATCATAGTTAAGTTTTTAACACATCTTCTCGTGTAAAATACCAAGAATGTCATCAAATGCAAATGCCATTCTTGTTATTTTGTACAAAATATTGTCTGATTTATATTTAAATTTAACTTTTATTTTTTTAAGACAAAATCATAGTCAAACATTGTGTGTGATTGGCTTTTAACCAATCACATAAGGTGATTGCATAAGTGTTACATCTGTACTTGTTATTTTTTTGTCATTGCTATTTTGATGACATTCTTGTTATTCTACATGTCTTAAAATTTCAACTATTATTTTGACTTTAAAAATGTAACAGTTATTTCCTATATGAAATAGATAATACTTCATAAGAAATAACGAAAAAATTACTGACAAAATTGTTTCATTGCTCCTTGTTTTATCTTCATTGTTTTATGCATTAATGTTATTTTTTATAAAAAGATGTCTTGAAAACACAACAAGTACAACCTTTTTGCATAAATTAAAAAGAAATAAAAATTTATATCTATATCACGAGTGTATAACCAATCACTTCGAGCGAGTGCTACCACTCCTCTTTTACATATATATTATTGACAAAAGTATAAAAAAAAACTTGAACTTTCTTCCATGTGCAAAAACACTCATAAACTATTTTTTGAAGCAAATCAGTCCATCATCTTATAAAAGTGAACAACTTTTTTTTTTTTCGAAAGGTGAACAACTTGACCCTCTGACAAAATGATAATGACATATATACCATTTACTATGACCATTATGCCCTTCTCTCTATAAATATAGTGTTTTCTAAAAATTCAAAAAATAAAAAATAAGTTTAGAAACACAAAAAAAATAAAAGGCTAATAGAACTTTATTTAAGATTTTTTAAAAATAAAAATATAACTAACATGTATATTCTTTTCTCTACTAATATAGTCAATAGTATTTTCTAAATAAAAATTTTAAAAATAAAAAAAGAGTTTGATAAAACTATCATTGAAAATATTTTTTTCTTTCATTTGCTAACTATAATAGGAAGTACTGCTGTAATAATAAAAAATAATTAGAGAACATAAAAAAATAAAAGGCCAATAGAATTTTATTTCAGAATTTTATTAAATTATTTTTTTTATTTTAAAATTTTTGTTTAGAAAACACTATACTAATAGGAAAAAAAAAGTCGTACTCAATGCATAAAGTTCTCACTTGAGCGAGATCTGAGAGAGGTGGATGTTAGCAAGACTTGTCCCCATTTTTGAAGAAGTTGCTCCCAAATCTCGAACTTGCGACACATTACTTTGGACGAGGGTACTTTTATTTAAAAAAAAAAAAAAAAAACCTCTTTTAGTCTTTTTTTTTATTTATTTCTAAACTTATTATTTGAAAATTTTATCTATTTATTTTTTATTTTTAGAACAAAAAAATTATATTTATAGAGAGAATGACATAATGGTCATAGTAAATGAGATATATGTCATTATAGTTTTGTCAGGGTCAAATTGTCCACTTTTGTAAGATGTGACTAATTTGTTCCAAAAAAATAGTTTAGGAGGTATATTTTCACATCGAGAAAAGTTCAGAGGTTTTTTTTGCACTTTTGCCTATATTATTTAATAATTATGAATTTGCCTCACCCAAAATTGTTTTACAATATTTTTCTTTTTTTTTTTCCCGAAAACTCAATTAAACACACACAGTATTTATTTTGCCCCCATCAGAACTTGAAATTTTTAATACACTTCATTCTCATGGCATACACCAAGTTCATATCCTCTATTTAAGTCATCAGTTTTTTCATTTGACTTTCTCGATCTCTCTCCATAGCAAAAGCACGAAGGAGTGGTATTATAAAATATATATGAGTTAAACTTGCACACAAACCTATACGACAGTTGATAATTAATATAATAAAGGATAAATTATTATGACATTTTCATAAGTTTGTAATAATTATTCTTTTATAAAAATAACTCTAACATCCCACGTCAGATTTTGTTGGATAAACGATGTTAACTTATTATTGTGATTAACATTTTTACCCTTTTTATCTTAATAGTTATTGAATGAAAAAAATTAACAAGAATAAGGAAAAATTAAAAGACCATCATGCCTTCTCATATTCTTCTAATTTTCTCTAATACCCATCTAGCCATTTTTTTTCTCTCTACTGTTTTCTCTATGCACCGCCACTCATTTCTTTCATCACCAATACCACCACCAATGACATTGACAATTACCAAGAGAGGGGGCTCTCCATCTCTCTCTCTCTCTCTCTCTCTCTGCGAAACCTTCAAGGAAGACCCATCAAGAGAGGGAGCTCTCCACCACCTGTGACATTGGTTCATGAAGTTGGTCTTTGCATCATATAGATCTCGAAATTGAATGTTGATCATAAAATGTGTGTGTATATTATACACAAATACATTCAATTTGTGTATGCATGTATGGTGTGTGTGTGTATATATATATATGTATATGTGTGTCTGTTGAATTCCATATCTGTGCAAACTACAAACATAAATGTGTATTTTCGAGTTTGTGGATTAAATGTATAATTGCGTATTAGTTATTAATTTATTATTTCCAACTATATATTTTGAAGATTAAAATATGTTGATTAGTGTAATTTGTAAATAATTATGTTCAATATCATATATAAATACACTATATTAAGATGAGTTGTACATTTAGTATTTTAAATATTATATATCATATAAATATTAAAGGATTTTTTTCGCTAAGTAACATTTAAAGGATTAATATTAGTATTAAGTATTAAAGGGGTTGATTTATCTTTTTACATGGATTAGTACGGATAGTGGAGTCAAATAATTTAAGGGCAATTTTGATATTTTAAAAAAAATTGTAATGCTATTAACAGTCTTTTTAACGAAATTGAGGTAAACTGTGAGGGAGGTTGACTCAACTTTTTTCAAAGCTTTTATCTTATGGTAATTACTCCAAACCTTACGAAAGGCCAAACTAATTTACCCTATAATAAATAGGTAAGAAACTTGTCCAACCAAATATATATATATATATATATATATATATATATATATATATATGTTAAACCTAATAACATATTCATGCTATTAAACGAGCTATAGAAACGAGATTGAGCTAATTTGACATTCCATGGATTCAGTTTCATCGCGGCATTTCTAATTTAGACCATCTGCCCCCAACGTTTCTAATTTAGTCCTTTCGCCTTTCCTTGCAGTCGAATGAGTTCCATGCTATGACTTGTTGAATTTTAAGAGATCATTAACTAGGAAAAAATATTTTAAAAGATCATTTCTATAGTAATGACAACTTAAGTTTTTCAGATTAAAGGCGCCTTTGAGATCGAGGTGGTTGATTTCTTAGGTTGATATGTAGAAAGTGGGCAAAACCATGAAAACTATGATAGCCTTGTGAAAATCCGAAACCACTCGAATAGGGTCGTCAACAAAAGTAGCAAATTTGTACAGAATCATAAAATATTGCAGTGACCAAACTAGAGGTTTAACACAATTCAAAGGTTTCAGTTGGTTACATTAACATCTTTTCTGCTAAAACTCCTAGACGATCTGGATATATAGTATATGGTTAAATGCGTTTGTGTATACGTTACATTTACAAATAAATATCAGTTCAACCTATTGACACAGCCCTATCAGTCAACATAAACAGGTGGAAAACCATATTTCACAAGAAGATACAATGGGACGAGGTTCAGTCCAGTGCTGAGGACATGAAGGTGTCATCTTCCAACAACGCTTCAAGATCAATCAGATCATCATCAAAGTCAGCTGTCTCTTCTGAACTGGTACAAGCCGCACTGTACACGTTCTGCAAGATAAATCAAAATAAAAAATAAAAAATCATAAAATTTCAGTGGTCACGGTCCAATTATATAATAGAATAATGTTGCAATATGCAAACAAACACTAACCATCCTATCTAGGAATCTATTGAGAAAGACCTCCATAAACTTAAAACGCAGAATTGTTACTGGATAATCACGATAATCTTGTGTTCCCAGGTTTAAAGTAGAGATTATGGTCGGTCAGTGTCAGTTATCAAGTAAAATGGCAAATTTCTCTTTTGTGATCCGAAATTAAATTAAGCAAATATGAACATATGCTGATGTCTGTGACATGGACTCGGATACGTGTTTCAAGAGCATGTATGTGTCAGATTTGTGAAATCACCATACGCAAGGGAACACGTGTGTAACTAAATATTCATATTATACAATATTTTTCTTTCATTTTAAGACTAAGTTATGTCCAACCATACACATCAGACACATCCATATACATCCCCGAGTATTGTGTGTCTAACACAGAGGCTCCGCGTAACATGGGCTAATATACAGGTAATGCATTTTGTATGGTTAACATTCTATGGTTTATTTGGATCAACTCACAAGATGAGCACATCCATCATTTTATTGTGCTCTTTCATGCTGTGATGTAAACCAAATTGACTGAAATGTGAACTAGTGTGGATAAGAATCCCACTAATATGCTGTGTTTCTGGTTCCAGTGACATACTTGTGGTTTTGCCCACAACTAGTTAACACATATAAAGGAAGTATGCATAATTTATGCTTCTGCTACAATATTTGACTTGAAATCTTAAAGGCAGGAGAGAGGCTAAGACCTGACTCACACTTCTCTGAAAAAGAGATGCATATACCATTTTCCTAGAAAAACACAACTGAATTTTGGAAAGATAGGTTGTTATGATTTAAGTGGCCTCTGATATTTTACAAGGGAGAAATACCTTGGTTTCCTGCATCTCCGTGACAACATTCAGCAACCTACGGTATTGATCTCTTGCCTCTGGATACTGAACCATGGACTTCACCCTAGCTAGGGCCTTTTGCAACCTTTCTTCTGTTTGCTTTCTGCCTTCTTTCAGGAAGTCATAATCATCCTCCTTTGAAGACGAGTGTTGCATGCCACCCTCAACAAGTGCTTCTGGTTTGAATCCACGCAAACCACTCCCCTTGCGTCTCCAGCGCAAAATTACCTTCTCCACAATTCCTACCGACCAGATTATCTTTTTATAGTTCTTCCTTACCTGGTGCCCTCTTACATGGGCCTTTCCACCATAGAAGCAATACAATTAGAACTCAAGAAAACTTAATTTAGGAGAAAGTGAGTAACATTGTTTGATCATGTTTTAGAAGAATAAAAGATTAAAAAGTAGCCATAAACTTATGCTGAGTAAAAAGGGCAACAAATATTGGAACAAGCAGGCCAAATAGTAAATAAAATAATGGACATAAAACATGGAGGAAAACAATAAGATACCTGAGAAATCTAAGCAGAAATAAGAGAGCCTTGATAGGATTTGACAAAAAAAAAAAATTCGCCTCAACTTTGAGAAGATAGCACTTCAATTTTTGCTATATGTTACAAACGGCCTGTTCTAGATGTCCTTTCATACAGGTAGTGCCCTTAGTGATTGTGCTTTTTCACATAATTAAAGTTGCTACCTTAATTTCACCTATTCAAATAGATGTGCAATAATGATCATTACGTCATATAATTCATTATTATGTGGTACAAATTGCACCTTTGCATAAAAAGTTTGTCTAATCCTTACACTAAATAGGTGTAAATTCCAACCATCAGATTGCTTCAATCAAATAGACAAAACTCTAGGACCAACCACTGCATCATTTCCCTTCATAGATGCAACTCTTGAGACCTCCCCAGTGCTTTCAGAGACTATGAACTTTCTTCTTTAATATATATATATATTTTTTGGAAAATCCCAAAGCCAAAAACCATTTTATTGCTGTGAAATAGTTTTCCCATAAAGAAAAAATCCATTTTATTTGCAAATCTCTAACAATTGCCTCGTACCTGTATTTTAACAATTTGCTGCCGGATTGTCAAAAATTCTTTCCTGCCTTTCCAACTACGGAATTTATTTTGTATTCGTGTTGCAGCAGCATGCACCGGCCCGTCATGTTGTGCCTGCCTATTTGTCTTGACAGCAACAAAAGAAAGAGCATGTTCATCTGACATTCCAAATTTATTGTCTCCATACTCTTTCAGCTGTTTTTTTTGGAATGACTGCACCCTGAAGACTTGATGAATGCGAGCAGCAGCTTGAGTAGCATTACAGACAGCAGCTAATGAATCCTTCAGTGAGAGTCCATAAGATAAGTCCCCATCACTGATTGGAGTTGCAGTCCGTTCTGATGCAGTTTGTACAGCTTTTGCCCCCAAAATATCTCCAGCATTATGCTCCTCTGTATCCTTCAACTCAAGTGATGAAAGGTGGAAGCTCAAGGCAGATTCTGCAAGAAAACCAGCAATTCCCTTGTGTCCATTACTGGAAGCTAGGTCAGCAGGTGTTCTGCCAGATGGATATTCTGGAGTAGGATCCGTCACTAATCCAGGAGCTGCACCTGAAGAGATAAGGAGACCAACTGTGCGCTCTCTAATATACACAAAGGTTCAGGGAGGAAGAAACCACCAAAAAAGGTGCTCATTAGAATTACTAAAGGTTGAAGGTCAAAAGAGGTACTTCTAGGAATGAATATTATTTAAAAGCAACTGTCTGCATAATTAAACCATACAATAAACAGAAGCAGAAGAAATTAATAGTGTGTTGTCGTCTGCAAGAAGGTGGACAGGCGAAAAAAATAAAGAAGGAAATTGTATCAGAAGTTATAAAAAAATTCAATAACAAACAATTCAAGATCCCTACCTGCCCCAAGATGCTGCCCAATGGAGTGCAGTCCATCCACTAACATCCCGGAAATTGACACTCACACCAGCAGCTATTGTGGGCGGTATAGCCCAATCATAACCAAGGGCAGCTGCAAAATGTAGCACACCTTGACCTTCCTCATCTAATATGCATGGGCCTTTTCCACCTTCAGCATTTTTCTGAAGAAGCCATACATGCAACTTCTCCTTCAGTAGCTTTTGTAGCAGCTGCTCCTTTACTTGTACTGGGGACCACTCATCCTCTGAAGTAAGCTTTAACATTTGGTCCCAGTCATAGTTGTCATTTCCCATTGAATAACTGATTTTATTGTTCAAATGGGAATTCTCACCTACATTACTGGAGACAGATGTTGGGGCACAGAGAGATCCCACAGACAATAATTTTCCAAAGCGCATACGAAGAAGAATTTCACTTGTGCTGAAATTATCTATATCGGTGACATCCACATCTAGAATATTATTTTCTTGGTATTCAAATTCTCGCACTTCACTGCATGCTAACCTATTGGAACATGTTACATAAAAAGGAACCCTCCCAGCCTGGTGCAGGGGAGTATGGCAACGAAGAACACCGTCTGCTATAACCTCTGCTGGAACTTCCAGCTCCCCAAACATGCATGACCATTTAAACTTATCTACAACTTGTCGACTCTTCAAGAATCTTCCTGTAATCAGGACCTGGTTGTGAAATATATAAGAAACAGTGAGATATAAGAATATAAAACACTTTTATTCCTTCTGCAAAAGAAGTACTCTTATATATGATCCCTTGCTCAGTTTACCCATTTATGGGGAATCACCAAGACATTCAAAAGCATAATTCAAATAATAGCAAGGAATATGAAAAATAAGATCAAAGTGTACCTTGATTTCTGATCCTGCATATGCCCAGTTTGGTGAGAAATCAATAATGCTATAGAGCTGGTCCTGGGAGAGAGAGGGACCCAGCATATAGGAATCTAAGTGCACCTGGGGGGCAATGTTGGAAACATCAACTCCATCCTCACTTCCAACAGTCTCCTCCCAGTAGGTCCCAGAACTGGACTGCATATGTGAGTCATTTACATCTCCAAGCTCTTTACTCATCCATCGGTCAAAGCTGTCAAGCTTCTTCAGACCTTCTTTTAGAAAGCCATCCAATAAAGGTTGTCTCAAAGCAGAATAATCAGCTTTCCCCTCCACAGGCAGATTGTTCCCTAATTCTGCTTTCAGAGAACTTCTACCTTCCACATCCGTTGGCTGAATTTTAAGGTCATTTTGCATGGGATGCTTACTTTGATCAGCGGGGTATGGATGGCAAGGCTCCAGGGAATTGAGTAGACCCACATGGTTAACTTCTTCTGGAAACCTAGCGGGAAGATTATATGCCAAGTCTGGATGCAACTTTCTATCCATGGGCCACTTGGACATGTGTAAAGAATCACCTTCAGAAGTCTGTTTGCAAGGAAAGTTAATGCATGAACAAAAATTACATTAATTCAACACAAAAAAAAAAGTAGTCTTTACTGTCTGATTTGATGTTTTTGCCTAAACTAATACAGATGGAGTTATTAAATTTATGGATATTACTACAAACACTATAAGAACTACAATATTACCAATGAAAATTCACATGTTCAGGAACTACAATTTAGTCATAAATCATTAAAATTCATCCAATGGCAACATGTCAAATGCTCTGACAGAATTAAATCATTTCAGCAGGTTCGAGCATATCATACCAAGGATAAACAACTAAGAAAGACCGTGCTATGTATTTCATATGTAAGATCTTTCCTAGTTGACATAAAACCTCAACAAATTTCTTCAAGAGAGTAGCATGGAAAATTTATGGCTACCCTTATACAACATATAGCATCAACTCATTAGTCATTACCAGAATATAAAACCTACAGACCGTATGTCTTTCCCCAACTACCTCTCACTGCCTTGATCGGTTTATCACTCATCCACAGAATACAATTTTATCCTTGTTCATAAAAAGTAAGTAAATATATCATCTGAAAAACATGACCTTAAGCAGGTGCAAAAAAAGAGAGAGTACAAGTAAAATTATGCAACCAATAAAATTATCATTGGGGAATTGTCAGTGAAATCCCAAAAATTGTTTGTAACCTGATGAAGCATGTAGATTTTACATAATCCTAGATTCTCGAATCCCAGTTTAGATCTCATATATTGAAGTTCTAGAATTTGGAGAAGATTCAGTTTCTTTATTGGCAGAACTGAAGAGTATGATAGGAAGATAAATGAATTGATGGAGTTCACCTATGTCCATGTGTAATATTTTTGTATCTCATACTAAGACATTGAACGTCTTTCAAAATCATTCCTAATCAAATCTTTTTGAGGTGATAATAAGGTGGGGTGCAGATGAATATTCACTATCCTAATCACCCAGTTTCACTTCTCTCCCTTCGACAAACCAAACTGCAGAAGAGGAAAAAAAATAAAAAATTGTTTCTTTCCAATCCTCATCTTCATCGTAACCAAACGATAGTTAAATATTCTTCTTTTCATGTTCATTAGGTTCATGCTTCTTGAGCTGACTTGATAAATATTGGCATGCTGAAGCTCTATTTAAAGTCAGTGCTTTATCATAAGTAAAGTTGCACCCAAATAATTAACAGGAGCAACCTGCTGTTTAAGAGGAGAAGAGGTAAGGCTGTCTTTCCTTGGAATGAGTTCATTTTGGAAGACAACTCAGTTCTAAGCGGGCAGACAGCAACAGGCAAGATGCTACTGGCTTTGGTTCCCCAGCTTTTAGGAGGACAAGGATGACAGGAATTCAATTATGATAAAGATGAAACTTTGGAAAGCACTTCTGGTAGGATAAGAATTTGAGACTGCCTTAGTGTTTCAGTTACAAAAGAAGTCTCAAACAATTACTAGTCCAATGCCACTAAGATATTGAGTGTGTTTGTAACCTATGTATTGCTAGCCTAAATTGCATGGATATGGATATGACGATTGTTTGTACGAGGTTCAGTATGATGAGGAGTCACATTTGCACAATGGGCCCACAGTGAGTGTAGGGCCTGGTAAAGATCTGAGCTGTCACAGACGGACCTTCAAAAGGAGTAAAGAAGAGGACGAGGAGTTTTCTGTGTGATCTCTTGTAGAGGCTAGGAAGGTCTTGACTCTTAAACAGGTTAATTGTCTGATTCTTAAAGTCCCTCGTCTCTAGGTTGTTGAATCCCTTAAATAGAGCATCAATGCTCCTTAAATGCTACTTTGGCAACAGGCAAAGGCCTCTGGGTAAAGGCCATAACCACGGGCTAAAAGGAGAAAGGAAAAAGACTGATTGAGGAGGTCGGGGGGTAGAACAGTCTTGTGGCTCGAGGGCGGCCTGTAAGATTAACAAGAGACCTGCATTTATTGTGATTGAGCCTCATTAAATGAGGGTCCTCTATTCTCATAGAGGGGTTGAGTCATTGTTCTTTCCCCTTCGAGAGATCGCTACTCTTCTTCTTCTGTGACAGGCTGGAGGGCAATGTTGATGCCTCCAGCGAATCCTCTGACATCAGCCACCAAGCCAAAACCCCTGGGTCCCATGAGAGAGATGGATCCTATATCTCCAAGGTCTTCCTCGCTAGACCCAAGAGCATTGTCCAATATTTCATCCTCCAGGTTTATCCGTCAGGAGGAACTAAACGGAGGCCATGATTTCATCCCTGAGGTTTATCTGTCGAGTAGAAATCCACAAAGGCCTTGTTTTCATCCCCGAGGTTTATCCGTGGAGAGCAACTCCTCGGAGGTCTCTAACTAATCCCAGAGGTTTATCTGTCGGGAAGAACTGCTTAGAGCTTCAAGGTTTATTTGTCAGGAGAACTTCTCAAAAATTCATCATATTCGATGTTTATCCGTTGGGAGGAATTCCTCAGAAAGGTAGAATATAATAACGCCTCTCAAATGAGGAGAGGGTTACCCTTTGGAACTTTGTTTTTCCTTTGTTCCTCTTTCTCTTTTTCTTTCCTGGGTACAATTTGAAAGCAAAACATTGCGATTGCACAAGAATGATGCGTCAGAATGTGTGTATATGCTGGCTGAGTCGAATATGTGGTTAGACCATGACTTGGAGGTCGTAATCCAGGTACCTTCAATGATAAGGACATATTAACACATCCAATTACCAAGTAAAGCACAAACACAAGGACATGTTATATATATGTATAAAAATGTGTATGATTTAATGGTCATATATGTATATATAAGAATGCATATGCGTATGCAAACATACAATTAAAATAACTACTTTCCTCTGCCCAACCTCACTCACTCAATTGATTAGAACTTCATAAATATTAATTCTTCTCATAGATTGGGTTAAACTTCTTATGAATTTTATATAAACCCTTAATCTGATTAACTTCATATGTTTTTCCTTTACTAATCTACTAAAAAAAATTGTATCCCATTGTCCAAGATGTGTTGTCCATGTGTTGAGAAGTGTCCAGCAAGCATTGTCCAAGTGTCCAAAATTATGAATTTTACTTGCCCAAGTGTCAAAGAACCATCTGACAACAGCACAGTTCACAATGCTCTCCTGGAACCATATACTGGAAGGGCACTGAAGAATTATTCTGAAATCACAATTGAAGCTACATTCACATTTCCTAGACCAATAGGGTTGGTAATTATCTTAATTAGGACCAAGGGAACCTATGCATCATTAAAAACACAAATTGAATTAGATTTTAAGGATGCGTCCAATTCTTCGTAGATATATATAATTTTTAGATGACCTTATATCTTGCTTCATCTTTGAAGTGTACTATGGCTTGATTCTCTCTGAGTTCTATATCAAAAGCAATGTTCCTCGCTCAGAGGAGAGCTTTTTTTGGACATGCTCAATACCTCCCTACTGCTAACCTGATAAAGGTTAGGGTTGTGTTTGGGTGTTGGCTGCTTTTCTCTGGATTCAGGCTTTGTGCTCTTCATTGTTACTTTTTTACTCTATCCCTATTTCTTTAGAAGTAGCCGTTCCTTCCCCTCCCCCCAAAATCCTTTTATAGTGCCCCACAATCGTGATGGAAGCCTTCAGCAGGATGATGAAAAGGGCAGAGGAGCTAGGGGTTATCAGAGGTTTTCTAGTAGGGAGAGAGCCCAGCCATTTAGTGGTGTCTCATTTGCTTTATGCAGACGATACCATTGTTTTTTGCGATGCAAGGGAGGATCAACTGAGATATTTGAAGTACATTTTGATATGCTTTCAGGCGGTTTCTAGCCTGAAAATTAATATTGGAAAGAGCGAGTTGGTGCCAATCGGGGAAGTGGCGGGAATTCATGATTTTGCTGATATTCTGGGATGCGGAGTTGGTTCATTTCCGACTTCCTACTTGGCAAATGCCGTTGGGAGCGTCGTCGAGAATGGTTTCCACGTGGGACCCTGTTGTAGAGCGGTTTGAGAAGAGACTTGCAGGTTGGAAAAAACAGTACCTATCGAAAGGAGGGCCACTTACTTTAATGAAGAGCACTCTTTCGAATCTTCCAACTTATTTCCTGTCCTTATTTTCGATGCCGATGTCGGTTGTGAGGAGGCTCGAGAGGTTCAAAGCAAGTTTCTATGGGGCGGGCTAGGGGTTGAGTTCAAATACCACCTAGTGAGTTGGGGGAAGGTGTGCACTCGGATTCAAAGAGGGGGTCTGGGAATAAGGAGGTTAGAACTGTTTAATAAGGCGCTATTGGGCAAATGGCTTTGGCGCTTCAGAGTTGAGAGGTCCAGACTGTGGAGGAGAGTTGTTGCCTGTAGAGGTGGAGAAGAAGCTGGTGGGTGGCGGTCAATGGAGTTGAACCTTCCTGTGGGGGCGGGGGCTTGGAAAAGCACTCGGAAAGGATGGGATGAGTTTTCCAAACAGATCAGTTTTTGGAAGGACGTCTAGTGCGGGGATCTATCTTTGGCCTGTAGGTTCCCTAGACTCTTTAGGATTGCCTCGAACAAACAAGCCTTAGTAGCCGACTGTTATCAGTTTGATAGCGGAAGACTGTCTTGGGATGTGAGCTTTCGTAGGGATTTTCAAGATTGGGAGCTTTTAGAAGTAGCGGAGTTGCTAACCACTCTGTATAATCAAGTGATCGAGAGGGAGGGGATGGACGAGATGGTGTGGACAGGATCCAAGAGGGGAACATTTGAGGTTCGCTCCTACTATAAACTCCTCTCGGATTCCACAAGTCCCACCTTTCCTTGGAAGGCTATTTGGAGAACAAAGGCCCCCGTGAAGGTGGCCTTCTTCACTTGGACAGCTTCCTTGGGAAAGATTCTTACCATTGATAACCTCAGGACAAGAGGTCGTTTTATGATAAATTGGTGTTACATGTGCAAGAGGTCAGAGGAAACGGTGAACCATCTTCTTCTACATTGCACAGTGGCAAGGGACATTTGGTCCATGTTCTTGGTTGCGTTTGTTATGAACTGGGTGTTTCCTAGATCCACGAAGGATATGATTGAGGCTTGGAGAGGGTGTTCAGCGGACAACCAAGCCAGGGATGCTTGGAGGGTCACTCCCCTTTGTTTATGGTGGGGTTTGTGGCAAGAGAGGAATAGGAGGCTCTTTGAGGATGTGGAGTCTTCTATTTGGTCTCTCAAATACAATATTTTATCTCTTTTATTTTTTTGGGTATACGGGAAAAATTGTACATCGGATGGTCAAGTAGTAGACTTTCTTGATAGCTTAAGACTATAGTTGGCCCTTTTTTTTGTTGTCCCTCGGGTTCGCTCTCCTTTGAGCGTCTTTTAATGAAATTTTACTTATAAAAAAAAAAACAAAACCTCATCATAAAATACGTTGAGGTTATGATGGACAAATCACCATCAACTTTATGTTCTCATACAAAGGCATAGATCAAATAAACTATATTGAATCGTCGTTGATGGTTCCAATGGCATAAAGTCTATGTAACGTAGCAAATAAATTTGCCATGTGACAAATAAGTGTTTCCTTCTAAGATCTCAATTATATATAATAAAATATTTTAATCAATATTATGCATGCTATTCAAGCTGACTTCAGTAGCACTTCCTTTTACTATAATGATATAGAATTATTGTATTACTAAATGATTGCAGCAACATTATATATTCCTGGTATTGATTTATCTATTATCCAATTTAAAGCAACTTCTTCTTGTCCGTGCAAAATTTTGTGAATGTGTTAGCCCATCTCCAAAACCCTTTGAAGGATAGTAAATCCACATCCTTGCTAGGCACTAGGGACTAGTTCTTTATCCACTTGAGCCAACCCCTTGGGGATCAAGTCCCCTTGGGTGCACACAATTCTTTGGGGGTGGGTGTGTGTGTACCAACTAGGGAAAGAAAAAAAAAGCACAACCCCCACAGGGCAGCTGAGTTAGCATAAAGCCTCTAGGCATGACCCAGTCAAGGAGAGTTGGAGCTGCACAATACAGCCTCGAGGTGATATTCCATGACGAGATCGAGCATTTTGCTGCTAGTGGAGACCCTTTCGAGATGCACTTCACTGATCGCTTTTCCCTTACTAGTAAGAGGCAAAGATCATCAGCTTTTAGTCATCTATCTCGCTACTTACTCCTTTTGCAAAAAAGCTTTGGGGATAGGATCACACTCCAGAAATAGTCTGCTTCAAGGCTGTGCAGGGAGGACTACGGTCTGCAGGTGGGCATCACTATTCATCATGTCAAGATGGAATTCCAGTTTGTTTTCGAAAGTAATCAAAAAGATTCGACAAAAACCAAGCATACATTCGAGAGAGAGAGAAGGATTAGTTCGTGTCTGGGCCAACGGGACAGATGACCTGAAACCTCTTCCTCCAGTAAGAGTTGGCTACCCTCTGTTGTGTTGCTATAACCTGGCCTTACTTGCTCTTACCTCCCTGCCTGTTCTCCGTTCTTTCTTTTATGAGAATACCTCCCTAGCCGCCTCTGCTCTAGTTCGACCCTAACTTGCGCTCTATTTAAGGCCAGTTTGGAACCCTGTCCTATCACAGAGTATAGCCAAGTGGTAAGGACTAAGGCATTGGTTTTTGGTACCGCCACACAAAAGTTCGAATCATTTCATTCCAGATTATGAATCCCCGGATCAGTCAAGAACGAACTGACGACTGCAGGGGAAGCGACTGACTACAGTCCCTCAGCCCAGCTTGTAGCAAGCCAAAAGGTTGACTTGAGCCTATTTTGCTAAGAGAAGAGAGAGAGAAGGAAAAGACATACGGAAGAAAGCAATCCTTCCAACCGGCAGAGTGAGGTCTTGGGTTCAATTCCTTGGGGCATCATGCCTCCGTCCTGGGCTTACCGATACCTGTGGTTTGAGAGTGATTGTATGTATCGAAAGGGAATAGTCCGCCCCCGAAGGGGTTGGGGACGCCCCCCCCCCCCCCCCCCCATTACCAAAAGAGTGCGTGTGCGTGTGTGTGAGAGAGAGAGAGAGAGCAGAAAATAATTGTAATGACCCTCATTAAGATGGTGATTATTAATATTTGTCAAATTCTTATTATATTGACCCATGTTATACCAATTTCGCACCTAAACATACATCATGCCTTGTGTTATAGAAAAATATATATACAGTATATTCTGAATCATTCTGTACCTGCCCCTCTTCCTGGCCACATGGGTGACTTCCAAAGTCCTGCTTTCTAGCAAAGCCATCTGCAAAAACCTGCACCACTCTCTCATGTCCTCGTCTGGGAGTAACACTAATGGAATCAGATTGGGCAGAGGAAAGTGATGGCTGGAAAGGGACAGATTGAACTTCAGCAGTATAGTTCTCCAACACATCTTCCCACAACGGGAAGTCAAGATGTTTCCGGGGATCATATGCTGAACCATCAGGGATACTGTTTTTATCTTTATCTCCTTGAGTGAGTGAGGCAAAATCCATTCCAGGTGCCAACTTTCCTTGATAATCATCTGCTAACAATTTTAAGTATTACGACCTTTTGATACGTCATGTCATGTAAATAGTGCCCAACTATCAGAATGTGCTGCAGAAATTGCAAAACTAGATAACATAAAATGAAGGGAAGAAAATATACTACTTGAAGAAGGCATTGGATAATAAGGGATGGAAAGTCCATCATCAAGTCCATCATCTATTTTCTTCATCAGAGGCGGTTGTAACTCCAGAAAGGAATGGAATGTGGAATTTGCTTGGTGATTATATGCTGCACCAGATATCATTTATTGTGAAGGACTGGTTAAGAAAAGTCATTACTAATCAACAGATTTACCATCCACAAAATAATATAGAATTTTCAGTGTGAGATAATGTCAATGTCAATAGGCTGTAATTAATTGGGAACTTAAGACGACAAATGTACCACAAATGTACCTGACTCAGCATCTTCGTATTCTGAGGCCTGAGCGCTGTTCAGGCTTGTTGTATCTGTAGTTTGTGAAGTTATTTGGTAGCTATATGGGTGAAATTTGGAAGACGAAGAACTGTCCATATCGGAATTGAATGCCATTTCTTCAGTTTCTTGGGAATAGGGAATACCATTTTCAGCTTCTCTAATGCGGTTGAAGTTTGTCTTATTGCCCTAATAAGAAGAAGAAGAAAAAAACAACACACGAAAATTCTTACTCAAAGTAAAATTTGTAATATTAGATAGAAAAATTCAGGAAATCAATGGAGGCCTGATTTCAAGTAATTGCCAACATATGATGCCACTGACATTCAAGCTCAAATCACATTTCCAAAGTTCAAAGAACATATGCATGAGAAAATCATACCTTAATGTAGTCAATTAGACCGAGGAGAATAACTAACCCAATTTTTGGATGACAGTAATGAGACTTCACTAAAACAGGTCATTAAAATTTGATGTTTCCAACCATCTAATTAGGTTCTCAATTAAAAAAAGTGCCAAAAGCAAAAGAGTGGTCAGGGAATTAATTCTTGTTGCTGTCAAATTAAAAGAGGAGGTTATAATTCAAAGAACAAGTAAATCACAATAAAAATAGTTCCTGAAAGTTCTAAATTCTGTTCACAACTAAATCTAGGAGTGAACGCATAAAAATAAAAGTTACAGAGAGATGCTTATAAAGTTAAAAATATAATAATCATGATAAGCAAGGGAAAGTATTCATGAATATTCAGTAAAATAAGGAGTAGAAATAAGGGAATACCGAACATTGTTGAACAAGATATCAGGAAACTTGATACGACCAAATCAAATCCCAGCCAATAGCAAAGCTTGGGTTTAGTGTCTGAAAATAGGGGTCGGCTTGAATTTAGGCAATGGGCAACCTGATCTAATCTGATGTAAACTCAATGCATAATCCTTTTCTAATATTTCAAATACTTAAATTTGGTTTGCAGATTAAATTTTCCAACAGCACTATTAATACAAGATATAGTCAGGAGCACAAGAGGATGAGTATATGGTTCAATCTCAACCAAGCACAAGTTTCTCACAGAGACAAGTGGAAGGGTAAAGATAAATAGATTGATGCACTAAAAAGACAACATAATTTTGTAAAGTAAAAGAAAATATGGAATTTGGTAGGGAAGCATGGCAAAAAAGAGATCATGTCTTGGAATTAAAAGAATGTACAGTACTTGGTAAGTTGGTAGGGAATCATGGGGAAAAGGGATTCATGTAGTTGAATTTTAAAATAGATGAGACAATGCCCTAATGATTTGGGTATGGAATAATCAGGATGACATTATGTCAACACTGCACTGCAGATTTTGCGCAGAAATGGAGGTTCCTGTAAATATTACAAACCATAAACACACACACACACAAATGATAAAATATTCATTACTTAGCACCAATTGACCCGGTTCGGACCTCCTAGCCACTTCAATAAAGCAATGTACAGACCAGATTTTGAAACATTGATGTGTATTAAGGGATGCGCATTTGGACTGACCAACCTAAGAACCAAACTGAAGCCGATGTCCGTGGTTCAGTTCAGTCCAATTTCCCGAGGCATTGGTTGGGTTATGGGAGCTTGGTTTACTAACTTACATTTGTACTTCTTTGCTCTAGAGATGGAAGGCAGGAGTTTATACACACACTGAAACAGAGGTTTCTTTCTAATGTGGGGTAAGAGAGCATCAGCAAGTGAGGTTCTTGCAGTTAGTCCCACATCATCTGGAAACTTTTCATTCTCTTTTACTTCTCTTCTCTCTATATAAGCATTGCCTCATCTTGAACTCTTAAATATCTTACGGTATGGATCTCCTCAAGCAGGCCGTATTGGATGATTTGCCATGTATAGTCTGCTGGCCTTTTAGGAATTAAATATTAATTTAAGTTCAAAATGAACTATGTATATTCAATGTATTGAATAACATGTGTGTGTGCATGCGTGCTCGTAATAAATGGTGAACCGTAACCGTTTAGACCAAACCTAAAATTTTCACTTCCATTTGGTTCGGTTCTTTTAAACCACCAGTCTCAGTCTGCACTGTAGAACAGAGAACCGAGTTAGGTTGGTCATAAACAGTTCCAACCCAAACCTTATGCAACACAAGTTGTTTTTTCTTTTTTTGGTAAAGGTATTATCTGAAATGAGTTGAAAGAGCATTCAAGCACTAGCAATGTTGGAGATAGTGGCTGCTGCTGTTCTAATCAATTAAAATGCCATAAAACTCAAAGAATAAACTGAACAGAAAATGCTTAGTGAGACTAAAAGCATGAAGTTCAAATATTTATAATGAAGCTTAGGCAAATAAGAGAAATGCTAAATAATTGACAAAACAATATTTTTCCTCCAAGTGATATGAACATCATAACAGCCACTACTCCTAAAAGAAACAACAAAACATGTGCACATGATAGCTTGAGAAGTGATCCAGGGGTAAAGACAAAAAAGGCTATATTATTCTATTTAGGCATCAAAATCACCCAAGATAGTTATGAAAAAATAAAATAAAAGAAAGAAAGGGATAAATTGTAACCTTGACTTCCCGGTAGTGGACAAGAACAATGTGTGAAAGTTCCCTGCAGCAATGATCAACCAGATATAAAACAAATGAGAATGACCCCCAAAAAAGCCCTTCTCAAAATTAAACTAAAAGAAACAAAAGCAGCAGAAAGTTTTCCCCTTTTGGGCGCTTTTCAATGAAATTTATACTTATCAAAAAAATAGTAGGAAAATTTACTATGATGTCACTAGGCATATTTAATGTGCAAGGGAATAAAAATCACAGTTGCTTAACAAGGTATGTAAGTAGCAAAATTCTTGCACTCAATTTGTACAGAGCTAGGCAACAGGAAACCATATATTTCAGTGAACTGTACCTGCAAGTTCAGTTCGCAGGAAGAGAAAAAATAATAATAAATTTATTCAATTCTTTTACAAGGCAGTATTTTGACATAATGAAGTACAAAGAAACTGTCATATACACCCACACACACAGCTGTACATACAAGCATGCATACATACAATTAACTGGGCAATCTAAGTTACAATCACCTCTACTTGGGGAAATGCTTCATTGTACTTTGTTTATTCATAGTCACCATTTAGATGAAGGCATCAATGTCCAAGATACAAACTTCACAGTGACGGACGCCGTCATATGTTTATTCAGGAACTATAAATATGGATGGTTGGGCATACAAATCTCATATCTAACTTGCATTACTGTTAAAACACAAACTAGATTTCAGACCATTCTCATTCAAAAGATAAAAGCACGTCCAAGTACCAACATCAATTGCACCACAATTATTAATACAAAAATGTCAAGTATCAGAGTACTAGCAGAAAGACGAGAATATGTCAGATTAAGTAGAAACCCCATGTGAACAAGGGTTCCATGCTGTTGTTACTCATTGAAGGTTTTCACTTCAACTGCACACTAAATTATGCAGTTTCAGGGAATCATAGACTAAAGCATCAAAATAAGAAAACAAAATTCCTATGTTACCTGGACTTGGGTCAAGTATGGGGTGCGGGTATGCGTCCATGTGTTGGACCTCCCTGAATTCCAAATCTCAGGATACGTTCCAAAACTTGGATACGTGTACGTGGACATGTCTTGCACATTTAAAAACATAATATGCTACATAAACGTGTAACTTATGATGCTACTTTTCTATAAAAATATACTCAATAACAATTGTAATGAAATGGAATATGGCAAAAAAAGATATATTTCATCTATTCTAGGAGTAGGAAACAGTTGTTTGTTATCATATTTGAACTTTTCTTCTTCTTTCATCATCAAAATTAGAGGTACGATTGCCTGACTTCGAGTTGCCTTTCGAAGTTGATCCTTTTTTGAATAAAGTGATTATGTACCCAGTCAGTCTTCTTAATTTCGTTGTCCAATTTGAGTAGGTATGTAGACACATATGACATATCCCATACCCATACTCGTGTCAGGCCGTGTTGACACACGCACGTTAAGGGGAATAGGAGAGTCCATGTGACATAGCAAAATTCTAGTAACAGAATTGAATCCAACTATTGTTACTTTGGAAGTAATATTGATTTATGGAAGTTCATGAAAATTGTCAAAAGTTAAACCGTAGCATGGACATCTACATAATTCACAACTTATCAATTATTAGCATGATAAGAGAAAATGAGTCGAAAATTTAAGGCCCTATATTTCTCCTTTTAACCATAAACAACTCGTGGGAATTCCAAAGCAAAGAAAGAAAGTCTCAAAATCATATGTAACTGGTTTACCAAATATTATCCACAATCAACTTTAATTGAGCTAAAAACACAAAATTGAAGTTCTATAAATATTGGCTGCATAATACATATATATGCACATGTACATATATACATGCAAATATGTGTAGTACATAAGTAGACACATATATGGAGATTCAACCAACCATTATAAGCTAAAACTGATCAGGAAAAATAATAGCTAATATCAAATGCCACTACCAAATGGTAGTCCTGACACATTAAGTGAGAGAGAGAGAGAGATTGCGTGCAAACAGAAAAATTAAATAAAAAAAATTAATAAACGCCAGGCAAACTTCAGTACACTCACTCTTCAAGCATCCAATAACTGCGCCTTTGAAAATTTTCATTCTCTTCTCCATGGGCATAGTAGCAATGCAACACATCAATACTCCCAGCCTGAAAGGCGAATTGTTTTCCAGATAAATTAATTTGAAAGCATGAAGAAATTTTTCAACACAATAGATCCCAAAATCAGAATAGTACACAACTCCAAAAACTATCAGCAAATAGTTGTACTATTAATCATATCACATGTAAAAGAAAAGCCTGTTCCAAAGAAAATTATAAAGCATCATCTCTGGAATTTTACCTTGAGCCTCTCATGAGCTTCCTTCACTGTCTTTCCATCTTTTTTCTTCCTCCAGTTATGTCCATCTTTTCGAAAGTATCTCAACACCTTCCGATCAAAAAGAAAAAGTGAACCATCTGAAAAGAAGACGCATGTCTAACCAAGGTTATGTCCAGGAGAAGATGCAACAAAATCAAGGGAATTTTGTTGAGGAAAACACCCTCCAACAGAACAATGACACATTAAAAATCATAACCTTGTGCAAAAAAAATGCACTTGCAACTTCAAAGTACAAATAATGTTGTTCTTTAGCTAAACATGGCCTGATTGCAAATTCTGAATCTTTAAATTATCAGGTAAAAAAGAAATAAAGAAACAACTAATCGAAGTAATCAAGTGAAGATAAAGATGTAATTTTGAATCCAAAATTAGTTAATCATAATATTCAATAGTCAAAGAAGTGTAATAAATATGGAGGTAAGAACAATTAAAAATGCAATGAAGGTATGGGAACATAGAGGTGAAACAGTACTATCATTCTTTCAAATCTGGTAAATAAGAAGTGAAGAACCAAGGCACTGGATGAAAAAGTATGAAATGACAGATCATGACAACTGTATTTCCAGCAGATACAATCAGTTGTTTGGAGAATAACATCTCAAGCAGAATCTAATCTACCAATGGGTAAATATTAAACAATGACCTGATAATAATAGATGACCAAGAACATCAATGGGTTTGAAAATGGGAATCTCCATTACAATGTCATTTGGAAACACAACAATAGCACTAGGCAATGTAAAAAGTTAAGAATTAAAGTTTAACGTAGAAAGTTGTGGAGATTAGAGTAAACTATTAGGCAAGAAAGAGATCTAAGGGGAAGAGGTATGAGGTTAGAAACAGGAAAAAAAATGTCTAACATGAGATGCTATTGAACTGAAAGGAGTGAAATGACAACTTGAAACTAGGAGAGAGAGAGAAAAGTTTAGGGAACTATAAAAGGATGTTACCATTGGCTTCTACAAAAGCGCCAAAAAGTAGAGAACTATAAGGAAAAAGAGGAGATAGGAGCCAATAAAGGAATAACACAATTTGAAAAAGTACTTTGAAAAAATCTTTAACAGGTAGTTAATTGTAATTGTAATCTTTAGAAGGTAGTTATTGTTATTGTTATTGTTATTGTTAGAAGAGGGGATGTGAGATGAAGATAGTTTCAAAGTTCAAATTCCTTAGTAGACTCAAGCCCAAGCATGTGGTTTTACTATTAACATGATTTACCAGCTAGGCTAGCCACCATGTTTAATAATAAGAAGAATGATAATAATAACAACAAGGGTTTGAATGAGGTAGCTGCACGTAATTACCCATCCCAAAGATCTCTACTTTCTATTATGTGCAAGTAATTGAGTTTCTACAGAGCATGCCTACAAAAGCACGAAATTTTGAAAGACTAATTGTCATCCACACTAGTTGTAACATAACCAAATTGAACTATTAGCAAGTTGGCCAAAGAAAACTTTCCACACCCAACCCATACAGAAGGTTATATAATGATAATGCAGGCAGTAAGAAGATAAAGAAAGAGTACATTTAAAGAGGAGGAAACATATAGGTTAGCTTTTAGGACAGGACCGAAAATCAGTGTCTTGTCTTGTGTCTTATCTTATGCTTTCTTTTCTTTTTTTCTTTTTTTCCCTTTTTTGATAAGTATGATTGTATTAGAAGCGTTCAAAAGGCGAACGCATACCGCAGAAGCTACAGAATGGCCAAATAGGGCGCCTAAACTCTCAATATATCCAAAAAAAATCAACTATCTCCCCCATGGATTTACAATTTCTCCCATGAACCCAACAAAAAAGAGAACTAATAATAGAGAATTTCAGCACCCCAATAAGAGTCTCCTCACCGTCAAAGGATCTCCTATGCCGTTCCCTCCATAAACACCACTAAACACACAAGGGCACCACCCTCCAAAAATCATGGACTTGGGAATCCACTGTACAACCTCTCCAAGACTCTATCATGCCCCTCGAGGGTCTCATCTTATGCCTTTTTTAGTTTCTTTAATTGTTGCTGGTTTATTTTATTTTTTTTCCTAGTTGGTACACACACACACACACCCAAAGAATTGTTTGCACCCAAGAGGACTTGATCCTTAGACCTAATGCTTGCTAGGCGGGCCAAGTGCTTAATCCACTTGAGCTGCTGGTTTATTTTATCTATATTACATTAAGTTTTTGAAGTCAAGGTAGGCCCACAAATCATGTTCTGTGTCAATTTTTTCCTTCGGATACCCGCAATCACCCCCAAACAACGGGTATCAAGTAAGCCCAAACCATAGGTTTAACACTCCGAAGAGCTGAACACGAAATGTCTGAATTGCGCTCAAAAACTCTAAGCTAACTCAGCTACCCCAGTTGTTCTCTGTCAGGTTACTTTTTGGATTTTCTATATGGTCTTTAGTTGGTTTAGAAAGATTTGCCGAGCAAAGTCTTGAAGCTTTCAATTTTCAAGTAAAAATCATTGTATGAGCAGAAAAAGTGCAGCAGTCTATATGTACCTATGTACACTTTCAAGTTCAATTGAGACCCAGGATACTGAATTTTAACAAGCTTTTATAGCACCTTTGGGATTGTTCAATGCAATTCTAAACATATGCATATGCCTATAGAAATCTAAGGTAATTTTCTTCTGTTTACTGTACTTTCTTTAAGGCTTAAAACCCCACAATCTGTTTTAACCCAATTCTGTCCATGAACCATCCAATTTCACAAACCCATGCACCTTCCCCTCTCAAAGGCTCATCCATGGCACACAAAAGGACACAGATTTCAGTAGGTCATTCACAGGTACTATTCATGGTACCCAGAAGAGCCCTTAAACTTCCCCTTCTCTAGCCTAAGTATGACTCAAAATCCTATCCCTTCCCTAAACCCTTAACAAGTCCTGAAATCCTCCATTTTCATAACCATTTTAGCCACAAAAACCCAATAACGTACAACTCCAATAGACTCTTCACCGCTTCTGTACATCAATTGTGGTATAGTACTAGCTATTAGAGAGTTTGCTACATCAATTATTAAGAAAGAATTTCAAAAAACTTGTGTGCGCTTATGTACTAATCATAAGCTGCTAATAATCATACTTGGAGGCTTATTTGCAGGCTCCGGAGCAATACGGAATTTCTTGTAATTTCGAAGAATTTCACAAATTTCAGCAGGACGTAGCCATCGATGCTGTGCTTCCGTGAGTATTTGCTCAATATCTGCATTCAACCACAATCTTAGTCAATAAATCTGCACAAGTAAGTTCAAAAAGACAAATAGAGAAGAAAAATAGGTCAGGAAAAGCTATTAAAAACACCAAGTTTAAAATGTTACTATCTTTATCCATTCTAAAAGCACATGTATATACTATAACAGTAGCAAAATTCAAATTTTGTCCCTCTCCTTCTTCTAAGCCATTTTTCTATAATCATCTCGCCTCTTCGGCTCACCTAAATGCCATTTTATTCTAATTCATAGTATTAATTTTTTTCATGGTTGACTCGAATTTTCTTCACTCCCTCCCAACTGTTTTTCTCCTCTCCACCATAACAACTTTCACCTTTTCCAGTCTCTCTAACTTAAATCTTTCTCCAATTCCGCAACTCCCTTTTTTTTCTCTTTTTTACATTCTTTCTCCCTTGAGCCATTTAGAAGTTCAGTTGTTTGTTAGCAATATACAGATAGCAACATGACTAGAATAGAATCATAAATCTAAATTACAACCAGAATATGCTTCAAAATAAAAGGTTTGGAATAAGATACACTAAGCATGTCTTATGTCACTATAGTAAACTAGGAGTGGATCGAGTGATTAAAAACAAAAACCAAAAAAGAAAACAAAAAAAAAGGAAGAAGAGGAAAAATGAAGGCCATGAAATGTCTAAAAGCCATCATTTTGCTATGGCACTAAACCATTAGAGAGATTTTAACTGAAGAAGACAACATATAAAATGAGAACAAGATAGCTAAAGCAATAACTGCTTCTAAATATTATGTGACTGAAAAAAAATGATCAAATTAGTGGAGAAGTTTCATTTTTATTTTTTTGAAAAGTAGAGGAGAAGTTTCATATGAGGAACCGTTCCAAAAAAATGAATATTGAGATGGTCTAGTACCAATAAGAAAATATAGAAATAAAATGCATATATTGACGACAAGCTACATGCTTTGAAGCATCATACCGATATGACACTGGATACAAACACAATACAATACAGATACAACAATATGACAAATTTTTCAAAAATAGAAATAAGGATATGGCAGTGATCCAACAATATATATATATACACACATATATATATATATAAACTAATATAGATGCGTATAAAAAAAAAAAATTTAAAATAGCATCTATGTATGACTTTTAAGATAATAAATGTTTGTCATGTCGCGTGTTGTCTCTAACATTTCCTCACACAAACAAGCTCAGAGCTTAGAGGTATACTGAATGGATGAAATCTGGACTAAACTAGTCAATAGTATATTCTCATTATATCTAAATATTTCCTTTTTTAAGAAAATCTAAGCTTTTCTTAGTCAATAGTATATTCTCATTACTTGAGAAGTTATATTTTAATGGACTCTTTTTTTTTGGTAATGATATTTTAATGGACTTGTTAAACATGTGTCCTAAAGTATTTGAGAAATATCGAACTATCGGTATGTGGCCTACTCTGAAAGTTACTGGATACGTGTTTCAAATTAAAATATAGATAAATACCCTTTTTTTTCAAATTGTGGATACAATTAGGAAGCACTGAACACGTAGTCGCAAGTATCTAATGAAAATAAGGACATATTACACTGAACTTCCCTCTAATTAGGCAAAATTACGCGGAACTCCCCTTTGATTAAGCAAAATTACAAGGACCTCCCCTTTAGTTCGGATAATATCAATTACATCCCTTCTAGTTGATATATTTGTGATACATTGCACCCTGCCGTCAAGGCTAACCATAGTCAACATCATTTGTTGCTGATACCATCAACTTGAAATTTTAAAAAATACAATTTTATCCTCATAATGTTGTTAAAAGATACATTTTCCCTCTCACTAACTTCTAATCCATGCCCCTTTCTAAAATCTCTCTCTAAAACTGTAAAGCCTTGAATTTATTTTTATTTTAAATTACAATTAATTATGTTTTTATTGTGATAAAGCATGAAAAATTAGCTTATATATAAGTTTTGTGAGTTATGGGACTTTTCCGGAATTTTTTGGGTTAGAGTGTGAAACCTGGGATGAGTCGGATGACTCGAAAAACTTTTACAAGTCTTGGGAATTTATATAGGGCGTATATGAATAATTGAGGGGTTTAAAAGATAAGTTGGGAGAAGAATGTGTTAGTATGTGATTAGTAGAGAGTTAATAGTAACAAGGAGCAAATTAAAATAAAAAAAGGGACTTAGTTATAAATATGGTAAATATAAATAGATTTATATCATTTTGTTATGTTGTGGCCTGAATTTTGTCTCAGCCCAGGTTGCGTTGCGACTCGATTTTGACCCAAAAATTAGGTTTTTTTGACCCAAAAATTTTTATGACCCGTTTTCGCTTGCGGGTTTTGGACTCGGATTAGGACTCTCTTGTAACCTGATATATAAGGGCATCTAAGGGTTTGGAGTTAGCAACGAGAGAAAACACTGAAAACGCAGAAAGAGAGCGAGAGCTAGGATTTGGGATTGAAACTTGTAATCTCCTGATTTTCGCACAGTGAAATCTTTCGCCGGATCTTCGCTGTAGACGTAAGCACATAGCCGAACCACGTAAATTATTGCGTTCTGTGTGTTGTGCTTGTTTTGTTTTGTGTCGTGTTTCGTGATTGTGCTTGGTTCACGATTGCTTTTCTCAACACATTTATTTCACCACAAAAATCAGATTTTTTCTCATCTCTCTTATTTTTCTCTCTACAACTTCATCCCAACTTTTCTCTAGAATTTAAATGGCTTAAAGTGATATTTGAAGATTTTTCTAAGAGGAAAGATTGTTCTCCTTATCATTCTCTTCGATTTGATTGGTTCAAAGTTCGATTTGGTGAAGTTTGAAGAAATGAGTGAAACTAGGGATTGGAATTGGGGATATCTCAAGAAGAGGAAGTTGTTCTCCTTGCTACAATCTACACTTTTACAGTTCGAAATTCAAATTCGGAAGAGTTCGAAGATTTGGTAATTTGGGGCTTGTGAAATTAAAGCTTGGAATTGAGATAGTGATGTTCACTCCACCTTATCATCGATTTCTTAGGAATTGATGTTAATTTCAGATTGTTTAGCATGTTTAGAAGTGTTAGGAAGTGGTAATTGTGAGTCTTGCATCTTATGTTTATACTTATCAATTGAATCCTCATATGATAATTATGACAATATTAATGTGTCTTGATGTTGTATATAGATTTCTTGTTGAATTTGTTGATGGAAAGTATGTTAGAACATATATAAATGTGAACTATGTATGAGAATTATGTGAACATGCAATATATGCTAGCAATTAAGGATACATATTGTTCATTAAAATGATTATAGTTGTGAGAACTATGTTGTACATGTTGCACACCACATGTTTGATAAAATGCATGAGAATATTCTTTTTCTATAAAAATGCATTTTATGAATGCCTTGTGAGAGAATTGATATTGTATTGTTATATGCATGAAAATGACATGTTTTAGTATGGAATCAAGTGGCTTATGATGTGCTTGGAAATGTGTGATACATTTGAAATTGTATGAGTTGAGATACTTGAAACTTATGTGATTGGTTATTAATTTTGGAATGAGGTTGGAAAATCAAGAAGGGCCCGGAGCCCTAGGGTGCAAAACCCGAAACTTGGCCAAGGTGGTTTCGTATAGATCCTCGAGTTAGTTGCCCGCAAAGTTGGATATCTTGGATAATTGGCTCAGTTAGAGGTTATCCGGTGGTTCTACGAATACTCCCATTTTGTTTGATTTCAAAATTTATGTGACTTGGTGTTTAAGTCTTGCTAAGGCACCAGTGGTCGATGGAGTTTGAGGTGCTGGGATCAAAGGACTAGGTCTTTCATTACAATTATCTATGTTATGTTTTCATATACCATGCTTGGACATTTATCGAAACTTTGTAATTAGAATATGGATATTGGATAGTATATGTATGAGCCATGTTTGGCACTTGAAAGCTATCGAGAATGAGACTCGGGACTTATGTATGTATTTCCGTTGTTTCCTTTTATATGACAAAGTTATGATTTTCTTGTCATTTATGTATGCTATGACTTAAATTGGACATATGTAAAGTCTTTTGGAATATTACACTTCAAGGATGAGAGTAAACTACCAAATTGGACATTTTAAAAAACTCTGCAGGATTTTCAGTTGAGGGTCTACGATTAATCGTAAGTCCCTCTTCGATTAATTGAATCGAAATTCTTCGATTAATCGTAGAGACACCATTTCGATTGATCGTAATGTCAAGTGAAAATGGAGGTCAATTCCAGTGTGTTTTGATGGATCCTACGATACATCTACGATTGATCGTACCTACAATCGATCGTAACCTCAATTACGGTTAATCGTAATGAGAGTTAAGATTAATCGAAGGGCAAGGCTCAATTAATCGCACTAAGTAGCTATTATGAAATTGATGTTGGAGCTTAAGTACACATATGCCCTAATGAGGGACCCACTTGTAATAGTTGACTTATATATATACACATATACATGTTATATATATATGGTTGTGATCATGCTTCCGTAGATATGAGTTTTTGAATTGATTAAATATTGGGTGACGAGTCGTAGTACATTCCATAATCACCAACTCCATTTTCCTCGCTTAACAGGGTGTCAGAAATCGGGGTGTGACAAAAACCCTATCTTTCTCTCTCTAAACCACAAACTCTCTCTCTCCTAAACTTTGTCTCTCTATCTCTCGCACACAAACCTTAATTTTAAATTAAGAATGAAAAAAAATTTTGAATTTTTTTTTAAGAATTGATGAAAAAATTGAAGTCGGTCTAAACTAGTTTGGTTTCCCAACAAAGAAAGCTCAGACGAGTGGCCGATATTAGCATGAAGAAGAGGAGATTTTTTTTCTAACTCCTGGCAGTAAACAGAGCATTTTTGATGCCGTTGAAGTTGTTTGAAACATAATCTTTGTCTTCCAATAAGAAGGTGCTTTGGAAAAACAATTGTTTGTCGAAAACGACTAACAATCTTAATGGGTTTAGAATGCAGATAATAGTGGCAACCATTGATCGATGCTAACCCAAGTTCAGTTTGAGGAGGGAGTACCCCAGCTCCGGTTCCAGTTATTAGATACAGATGGATTGTGGGTACTTTTATAAATATAATATATACACCCTATAATATATAAACACACACCACATTTTGCTAGTTAATATGTAAAATTGAAGTCTTTGTCCAGCCAACTCATAACATGTTAGACCAATCATTTTTATTTATTTTTTATTTAATTTATTTTTCCCTCTCTGTTGCATTGTTGTTTTCACTCCCCACTCTCTAACATAACAAAATGTTTCCACTACATCGCAGTAGTAGTCAAAGGAAGTACAGCGGGTCCGTAAATTTGAAAGACTTTTGATGGGTTTTTGTGTGGAAGGATTGGTTAGGGATATAAAGAAGGTGAATAGCATTGGTGTTGGCGGCGATGGGGAATTTGAGGGCACGGAGAGTCCGACGACAGTGGAAACGGACATGATAGAGGGCGTAAGAGGGAAGTGCAGTGCAGTGGCTCTCTTTCTCATATATATGATGGATATGTGTATATATGAGAGAGAGCACACTTTGTGTGTGTGTGTGTGTGTGTATATTTATATTAGGACAAATATATTCAATTAAAAACACATGAAAAAATTACGAACAAACTTGTGGTTTCACATGCTCTGTTAAAAGGCACTAACACCCATCTCTGACTAGGGAGGGCAATGATAGTATCCAGGCTAAAAGAGAGATCCGTGTAATTTTGCCTAACTAGAAGTCTAGAAGGGAGATTGGGGTAATTTGCCCCAAAAACAATATATGGATAAGTCATCCTTCCAGAATATCAGTGATTTTTAGGCTACATATAGCAGCAAAGTTATCTAAAACAGTTTAGTTATGACCAACAAAGACCAGTGACTAACACAATCAGGAATGATTGGTTTTTGAAACTGTAAGGAGCTGCGCAGGCTAAAAGAAAGTGAGAAAACAAATCAAGTATGTGAGCAACGAGGGAAGACATGGTGGCCTATGTCCAAACATATGGTGTGGCTGGCAAACAGCTAAAGATAATTCATGTAGAAACCCACAAGTAAGATATGGCTTCATTTCGAGTTGAGTATGGATTTTCCGTTTCAGCATAAAGCAGCCCAATTATAATATGAGGACAGTCACTGCATCAGTTTAAGTTAACCATCCTCTTCAAAATGTATTATAGACATAATTCATTTAACAAGTACTTCTAAGATTCATCTTCGCCGAAAGAGCCTCTCATAATTAATTTAATATCTTTTTCACAATAAAACTTCCCAGATATATGCTTGTTGAATAAATTTCTAGAGTCTTTTTTCACCATTTCCTTCTTTATACACACTAGTCAAGTTTATGACATTACAGGTAACTGTCCTGATCTTCTCATTTTAAACCAAAAAAAAATAGACAGTAAAAATACAAAACTCCTACCTACTCCAAAGCCATGTCATTTAGTGATTATGCGTATGTGTGGGAAGAGTGATGAAGAAGTTTGGTATGTACTGATTTGCGTAACAAAGTTTATTGAGCTCCAATCGTTCGCATAAATCAACGAAAACCAACTCAAGAAACAAGAAAAGAATCAGAACTAAACTATAATCACTAAGATCACAAGAAATTAGGTCAAAAAACCTGAAATTTTCCAATCTCATAAACTCACCAAATTGACCACCAAGACCGTATCGCCGAGTCTCGGCCATGAATTCACACGCAATCAATTTGAACTCCGATCTCAAAACTCGAACTCTATCCCCCAGCAGTACCGTACGATTCAAAGCTAGCCTTTACACCTTGAACTGTCGAACCAAAATTAAAGAGAAGTAATTGAACGAATGAAATTGAATCACAGTTCATCAATCGCCGTTTATGATGAAGATCGTGGACACTGAAATTTTTCAATAAAAGGAAGGGGAAAAAAAATTAAAGAAAGGTAAGGAAAAGGAAAAAGAGAAAATTATATAGTTTTACAGTTGGTATTTATCAAAATATATATATATATATAGTTTTACAGTTGGCGACGAAGTTACGACGAAGGTATGGGTGACAAGGCCGCCGAAATGGAAACACGGTTTATTCAGAAAGAGACTTTTTGAGTGAGGGAGGGCGAGACCGAGACCGAGACCGTCTTTTCTTTGACGTGAATATCGGGATATCCTTGTTATATATATGCCTCTGACACTGGGCGCTGCTAATAGTTTACTTTTGTGAAAAAGGTAAGCTGGGGCGCTCTCTCCTCATACCCACGTCATCGTCCGTTGATTTAGCAATTGACATCATACTCATCGATATGTGTGCCGAATCGAAAAGGCTTGGTGTACGGATCGACAAATCACGATTGTAAATAAAATCATGTTGTTCATAATCACTTCGGGCTTGACTGGAGTCCGTTTATCTTCTGTACAAATGAGTTGAACCCAAATTCGCTTTCTAATGTCAAGTTCCAACTCACGGCTCAACTTGTTAGCATCTTTTTCTCAACATGAACATATACGATAATGTCATAGAAATTTTAAATTATTAGATACTGGGAAGTGTTTGCTTAGTTGAAATTTCACAAAAATGACTAATAGTCTAATTCATCTCCAGTAAATTTTGGTCTCGAATTCGAGTTTGACCTTATTGCTCAATAATGAGAATGAAGTGGAACTGGATTTGGTTAAATGAGTTGATTTCAAACTTGATGAGTAATGTTGAGCCAAATTTGAACACTCTTGCATGACTTTGTTCTCAATTTGTCAAATCCGGCTTGACATGTGCTTAGAAAATTAGATATGATAGTTTTGAAATGTCACTTTGTCTTTTATCTTCTACCGCACACCAATCTTTCTCTCATCACAAGTGAATTTTTAAATTGACATTGTCATACTATTATGTCTTTTATTTCCTAGCTAACAGACATCACATCTAATTTTTCTCTAATTTTTCGTCATTGTTCTTATCTTTTCTAATATCTATCTCAACATCCGTGTTTCTTAGTATCCATCTTAACTTGAATGCCCTTCGTTTTACAATTTTTCCACACACAAAAATAACCCTAATAACATATATTTATAATTGTCGGATGATTCAATAAAATAGAATTCGTGTTGAACTAACGAAAAAAAACATAAGAGATCCAGATTACAAACATGTTGGACCAATGCAAGCCAATCTAGGGAGTCTGGACCAGTTCAAGTCGTCGGTGGACCTAGTAGAACTGGCGCAAGTGGAAAAAAGCTCACCACTCTGTTTCAAGGTGAAATATGGCATTTAAAAGAATGAATTAAATATCAAAGCACTTCAACAACTACTAGACGGTGACTAGTTAATATTTTGTTCACATCCTAGCTAACATACCTTTTGTAATGTACAAAGTCACACTAGCAGAGTCAACTCAATTTTATTTGTGTATCATGTTAGGTTAGCTAATTTACCGTGCTTGGATAGGCATAATTTGATGGTAGATTGAAAAAAAAAGCAACATCTTTGATCTGAAAGCAATATATGATATTTTTTATTCACTCTGGCCCTTTTAAATTCCACACTTATTTTTTTTGCCAAAATTATTGTTCAACCGGTAAACTTAACTATCTAGTCATTGTATTTCCTTCTATCTTGGCTTAAGATTTTTTTAATTGTGAACTTTTTTTCTTAAGAAAAATTAGATTTTGGTGACCAAAATTGAAAAAAAAAAAATTTGCTTTTGAGTGACAATAAACTTAAGAAAAGATAGATAGTAACCAAATTAAAAAAATAATTATCTATTAGTAACCATTTTAATTTAATATCCTAAATGCCCTTCCATTAACAATTTTTTTTCTTTTGTTTTAAATTTCGAACCTTGTTCAGTCAATCTTCGTGGAACCATTGTCAGAGCCACTGTTGTTTTTTTACCGTTGGAATCAATTGTGCATGTTATTCTCAACTCCAAATTGTTTTTGATTTAGTTGTGTTTTAGGGTTTCTTAGTTACACAGTGTTGTGGTAATATAATTAGCTGATATATATATATATATATATATATGAAATCTATTATGCAGGCCACTCAACTCCAAATCATCATTGATTTCATTGCGTTTTAGTGTTTATTATTAGTTATACGATGGTGATATAATTAGCAGATGATATATATATATATATATATGTGGACTCAATAAAATGACATTAAGAAGGAATTGGGCTATCAAATTGTAGTGGGCAAGCCCAACCCCAATGCACAGAGTCATTTCACAAGGCCCATCCCACCACCAGTGATCATGGTGACGTGGGTCGTCATCGATCAAGAAAAAATTCACCCCTCCAGGGACATGTTCACCATTTGTTGGACCATCATTATTATGGCCCACGTCCTGCTCTATATGATAAGACCATCCACTTCCGGATAAGGCTTAAAAGTCGACCCGAAGACCGAATGATGAAAAAGGATGTGGCCCTAGAAATATCTAAGGAACAGAGTGGGAGAAGTCCACGTGGAGGATAGGAGCAAAAGAAAGAAAGGCCTATAAAAAGGACGAGAGAAGGGAAGGAAAGGGACTTCTTCAACTTTTAAAAGAAAATAAAATTTTACAGTTCATATTTATGACATTTTTGTACTAAATAATTTTGAGTATATATATGTGTGTATATATATATATATATATATATATATTCTCTAGCTATTAGTTATACAGCGCAGCAACCAACATCATCTCATTGCAAAGTTAAGGACCGCAAATCTATTTTCATCAGTTCCATTGATACCATTGTGCACGCATGGGAGGTAACTCTATTTGCAGGCATCAATTTCATCAACAAGTCTCCCAATTCATGAAGCCATCAACGGGCAGCAGGGAGAGCATAAAGAGTTGGCATTATTTTGAATGACTATGGTGCACACCAACTACCAACCCTACAGCCTACTGTTAAAATGTAAAGTGTGTCCATTTTATATTGAAAGGGTATTTAGGATATTAAATTAAAATAGTCACTAATTTGTAATTATTTTTTAAGTTTTGTTACTATCTATCTTTTTTTGAGTTTAATGTCACTCAAAAGTAAAAAAAAATTCAATTTTGGTCACCAAAATATAATTTTTTCTTTTTTTTGGTAAAAATTTGGTAAAAAAAGGTAATTTATTTTTTTCCTTATTTAAGGTGAATGCATTAATTACAATTTTCTTAAAAGATTGGATTTTCAAATAGGAATGTTTAATGCGAGACAAAGGGAGTACATATTTTTATTTTTTTGGATAATATTAATAAAGTGAGTCTTAACTTTTATTTGTTGAGTATTTATTTTTATAACAAACAAAATAATTTAAAGTTCGAAAAAGAATTTTAGAATTTGACCTAATCTCGTCCGAACCTAGGCCTAAACCAAGCTAGGCTTTGAGTTTCTGGCCGACAGAGTTGGCAAATGCAAATTTTACATTTTAAATAGTCCCAATTGCAATAAATATATAAAGAGTAATGATATAGAGTTTTCGAATAATTTTTTGTGAGTGGAGAATGATATCATCGTGACGTTATTAATATAATGACATCATGTACTCACATAAACTCATTCAGAAACAATTGAATTCGGAAGATATTTCATTTTTCATATACAAAATGTATATATGAGAGATAAATACAGTGAGGAGAGAACAGAACCCATGTTGGCCAACTCAAATTTTTTCCCCTCTTATGTACTCTTAATTTTTAAATTATATATTTATATATAACCCCTTGCCCCCACTAAAATTACAAAAAAAAAAAACCCCCACTAGGCCCCCTCTATTTTTTTTTTTCAATATCTCTCTCTCTTTTCCCCGCTCTTTCTCTCTCTTTGTCCCCTCTCTATTTCTCTCCAATACTTCTATCTCTGTCCCTCTATTTTTTCCTTTCTTTCTCTCTTTGTCCCCTCTCTCTATCCTATCTCTATATCCCTCTCTCTTTCTCTTTTTTAATATTTCTCTCTTTTTTTACCCCCTCTCTCTCTCTCTCTCTCTATCTATAAAAAATAATTTAAATTAATAAATTTATTTAATTTTTAATAGATAAATTTTAAAAATAATAAAGTAAATATTTTTTTCCAAAATTTTTAATAATAAAGTAAATATTATCAATAAACAATGATAAATTTATTCAATATAATTATTATAATGACTTGAAATTTTTTTTTATTGTGTTAAAGGTTACCCCCTTACAAAAATTTCTGAGTCCATCACTGGAGGTAGTGGTGGAAATGGTGTGAAAAGGTGACATCGGTAGGAGTAGGTGGAGAGGAGAGAAATGGTTGTGGTGGGAGATGGCCACAGTGGTGGTGGTGATTGGAGGGGTGGCAGAGATAGGTGGAGAGGAGAGAGAATGCATTGAGAAAAAAAAGAGGAGAGAGAAATGGAAAAGGAGAGCGTTGTTTATAAATGGTGGGCAAAATAAGTATTTCACTTTAAAATAAATTTTTCATTACGCAAGTATTAAAATATCAATGGTAAAAAAAGGATATTTTATATCATAAATTAACTGCGTGTTAGCTCACTAATGACCACACGACACATGGTGTAGCAGAGATCATTCTTTTTATGTTGTGTGAAATTGCGGCAAGATCTCATGGGGAGTTAGTGTAATTCACATTTTCTTCTCTGGTTTGGATTATTTTTTTTAAAATTTTAAAATAGGATGGAATAGGTTGACTCTTGATGATTGAGCTTAGGTTGAAGTGTTCTGTCACGGTATCCAATCAATATTGGACAATTCAAGAATTTCAATTCAATTTTACATATCTATTCATAATTTTATTATATTATATACATTTACAATCTTGATCAACCTTCTTTTATTATTTTTTATTTTTTAAAAATACTAATTTACTATATACTAATTTTTTGAATTACTTGAGGTTTGGCTATAATTTTTCATATATTTATAATTAATTTTCTAGTTTTCCTTTTCCCACCCTAGTTTAACTTGAATTCAAAATTTTTAGTGATTGGGCTTAGGTTGAAATGTATTTGTTATAAAATTATAGAAGAAATTGAAAGGAAAAGGAGGGTTTCAATATCCCCTTCAATCTCCAATAGTGATTTTACCATCCTCAAAAGGGAGAAAAGGATATAATGTTTAATAAAACATTTATAATACAGATTTTACCATTAAATTCATGAAAAACAAAAACATAATACCACTCAATCCTTTAAATATAAAAGAGTATATTGGTAAATTCAATAAAATAGTATTTTACCCTTTTACTCAAAAATGTAATTAGGTGTACTATCCTCTCGTTTTTTCCCTATCTCATAACTAATATTACTCGAGTTTACACTTGGGGTTATGCTCTCGTTTAATAACAAACTAAAGTAGTAAATTTAGGGATCACTAAATTTATAATCTAAATTAGTTATTAATTAAGAGGTGCAATTGTAAAAGAATAATTAAGCATTTAATAAATTAAAAAAATAATAGAAATAAAAAAAATAGAATTATAATCCTAATAGGATAAATATATGAGTTTGGAAACTGTAATCCTAACACGGAAAGGAGAACTAAATTGATACGGAGACTATATATATAAACTATAGGGTTATACTAATTAGTCTACATCAAGCGACCAAGGAGGAAATCAAAGAAAACTTGCAATATTTTGAGGTGAGTATTACTTTAAATTTTTTTATTACAATAATGGGTATGTTCTAGAGTTTAAATTAAATTAATTATGCATATGAACAAACTATAGTATTGTTTAAGAGAATGAAATTACATTGGTTATGAAAGTAGATATTTGTTCTCTTAGACTTGAATATGTAAATTACACAGAGAAAATCACGTGTATATTATAGTTATACATAAACTAAGCACTAACAGCAGTATCTATCAATCATCTATGGGTTAAGGTGCTTGAGGATTTCATCGGTAGCGTCATGAATAAACAAATATGCTAAAACAATGGTGATACCGTGCATATATATATATATCTAAAAGTTAAATAACAGATGCTCACTCAAGAACGCAGGCATATATAGGATTAAAACAATGATATTTGGTTTTGGAGCTATTATGGATTCACACAAGATCAGTGATTCAGTATGTGCGTGCGTGTGTATATATATATATATATATAGTCTATATAGATACATATATACAAGTTTAGCTGTAGATGGATGTTGGTCGAAGCATGATTTTGTGGCCAAGAGATTGTATGAATCTTGACATTACTTATTATAAAGTACAAACCTCGAGTATAAAGATATTTAAACCTACATCTTGGATATGATTTGAGGCTGTTTTGGGTTGTTTTTGAGGTGCGAAGTGGCTTGAGTAGCAAAACTAAGGCTGTCTTGGATTTGGAAAATTGTAATTAGTTAATATTTACTTAATTAAGTTAGAATAAGATGTGATTTAGGTTGGTTAGTTGACACTTCTGAATACAAATGTCTAGAGTATGCATCGGAACTAATTGATTAGGGGTTAATATTTTGTGAGAGAGGAGTACTAGGAAAGCGACTGTCCTTTTCACTGTCATTATATTTATTAGTGGAAAACAATAAGAGTAATTAATATTTTTTTGTGTAATAAATGTCTTCCTTTTTCGTCCAATAAAATGTCCTAGTTTTAAGATATTTACACTAGTGTCATTAACAAACAAATAAAACTATTGTAACAAATTTTTTTTTTTTATATTAATCTATATACTTATTATAATCATTTTCTATATAATTTTTTTAAATTTGTAATTAATTAGTATATAAAAATACTTTATGAATCTTGGTTTCTAATTTAGTTAAATAATATAATTTTTTTTAAAATTGAAGAACCACTTTATGACCACGGGAAATGCTAAACGTCATGAAATTTTATCATGAATTGCCTTCATGAATGATGTGGCAAGTGATAATACCATTGACATTCCGTGTATGGGGGAATTTTACCAATACTAACTCACCATTTAATTGCAATATCATTCGAGATAAAAATTCATGAAATATTTTCATGATGTGTAGTATTGCTCTTATGACCACTATAGTTTTATTTGTTTATTGATGATACTATTGTAAATTTCTTAAAACTAGAAGGGTATTTTCTTAGATGAAAAAGTAAGACATTTATTAAAAAAAAAATATGAATTACTCTGATTGATTTTCACCGATGAATATAGCCTTAACTATGGAAGTTGGTTAAATGACTATCCTTAACACTTTTCTTTCTGAGAAGTTAATTTAGGTAGTTTTGATGATTTGTGTGTGTGATTTTATAAATTTTATTTAATGTGTGTTTTTCGACAGGTGACATAGTGAAGTTGAAGAGAATGTGTTGTGATTGATGTTAATAGTGATTTTGAATGGGTAGGTGATTGAGATATTGGAGCTTGGTTGTAACTTCGCATGTAATATAGTCATAATTGTGTGTGAAACCGTAATACTGATCATGTTAGTGTTTGGTGTATGTGAGCCTTCATCACTATCACATGAATGATTTATAATGTAACTTTTGTTGATTAAACGAGTTCATGTTAGTGGTATGACGTGATTTATTTTGGGGCAAGTGTATGAGACTCTGATACTCTCTTGTGGCATTGTTATGTGTTCTTACATGCTAATGTTGGATGAGTTGTGTTCGGTTTGTATATAGCTAAGAATTAGTGATAGACTTCGGTCATTCAATTAAAATTATGCATTTGTAATTATGAGATTAAAATTAACTAAATAATTTTAATTGATATTTATGATTTATTTATGTAATTACAATGTATGACTTGTTGAATAATATTGAGTAATAACAATGAATTTAATAATGTTGATCACTAGTTATGTGTTGGTTATGGTTAATTAATTAGAATGTTATTTATTGGACCTTTCCAACATTTCAAGTATAGACCGAACTGGTAGGTGAATGACACTTGATAGCCTATTTTGTTATTTCAATTTTTATTTTTAGTTTGAGTGGTTATGCAGTGATTTATTGTGAATTTTATTATATTCGTGTATACATTTAGATGTGAAATTGAGATCATGTCTGGTCATAATATATAATATTACATATGATTGTATTTTCTGGCCGTAATATATAATATTCTCACAATCCATACATTTGTACGCAACAATAAAATGAAATGTCAATATTACTTTTTTGAATTCATTTATTTGTTTGGATGTCAAATTAAAAGCATGCATTGATTATGACATATAATATTATATCCAAACAAATAAATGGATCCTTGTCGTGACATATAATATTCTTATCACCCATACATTTATACGCAATAATGAAATGAAATGCCAATATTATTTTTTTGAATTCATTCATTTGTTTGGTAAGAAAAATTAAAGTGAGAATGACCATTTCGCATTAGAATGAAAAAGAATAAAAATTCATTCCATTACTATAAAAAAGTCATTTCATTTCTAATAAATATTAAAAAATAAAATCTAGTTACTAAAAATAATGTAATCATTATTTCATTTATAAATCATTTCATATTTAAAATCAAATAATAAAATAAAAATAACTATTCTATTTATATTCTCACTGTAATAAAATGCTGATTTTATTTCATTGTTACATAATAAACGCATGTGTCATTTTCTTTCCTTCTATCGAGTAATCCTACAAGCAATTGGTTTTTGGGCGACTCCAGTCATTAGACATAATTAGCCCTCCTAATTTAGTTAAATGACAAAATAGCCTCACTACTAGATACAAGGTCACGAAGTGGAAACTTGTTCAGAGAAATAAGAATCACTGCTGCCGCCTTCTCATATTGTTCTTGTTCTTGCTGTCACAGTACGATGATTTTGAATTAAAAGTTCCTCTCTCTCTCTCTCTCTGAAATCAGAAAGATAGATAGGCACAGAGAGATGGCTGTAGCGGCTCATGGACAGCTCAATCTGGAAGAATCACCAGTATGGGGTTCTCGAAGCGTCGACTGCTTCGAGAAATTGGAACAAATTGGCGAAGGAACATACGGGTCAGTGCCTCTCTCTCTCTGTCTCGTTCTTCAATTTTTCCTCGTTTCTATCTGCATGCAGGTTGAATCAATCGAGCGATATCTACTCTTTGATCATCTATTTCTCTCCATCTATCTCTTTCTTTGTATCTTGAAAGTATCAGTGTGTATCCAGTACTTTATGGACGCTGTTTGAAGATGAATTGGTCCGTATGGTTTTATGGACGTTCTTGAAACACATTCGATTGTATATAGTTATATATGCATATGTATGGTTCATAAAAGATGAAGACGAATTTATTTCTTGCATCCATTGGTGTCTGTGTTTCACTAGTTGGTTAGTTTCTGCAAATTATGTACAGTTTGGACTATTATGAGATTTTGAGAACGATTGTGAAATTGCTGGGAAATCAAATTTTCGCCCTAGCTTAGTTGGCCACGACAATTTTGAATCATCAACTGTCATTGATTTAGTTTGGTTATGTAAGAACCATTGGAGGTCACATTGTGCGTGCGTCTTACCTTCGTAGAATATTACTTCCAATTTTGTCAGGATGGTCTGTTGTAGTGTTCCGTGTGCTGTGAATCGAGGTTATTATCTTATGAAATGAGAACTGAATTATACTCTTCATCTTAAAAAAATTGCTTATGCTCTGGTTAATTGTAGAAATCAAATCATGAAGAGACTTCCCCAAATTGGATTAGATTGCGTAACAGCTGAAATTTTTGGGAGATTTAATCATCTTTTTTAAGTTTAGATGGAATGTTGGATATGTGTATGCTTGTACCCATTAATCAATACATTAGGGAAGAACTACATTCTGCTGGATGGATAGGCGGTTGGAAGGAGAGGGAGAGGGGGAGGCTACCCTTACCCAAGAAAAGAAGGCCAAGAGGGATATAGTTAATGGGCATAAAGCAAGACTCAAAAAATAAAAATCTTAATTTTCATCCTTTGGGGCTCCTCATGGTTTGGCTTTACTAATTTCTCGTGGCTATATTTGTGACGTATGCCCAAGCCAAAACTGAATTGAGTTTGGGTTAGAAAATTTATATCTAAGTCCAATACCGAGTAACAAAAGGTGCTGTTCAAGTCTGTCTGAAGACCTGGTTGGGTCGGTTTGGACCCGGCTGGGTTGCAACCCTATTCATCAGGAACTTTTGGATACGATATATATGGTCCATTTTCTCACATTAGTCTTGTAACATGCAATGCATAGATTTCCTTTCTATGGCTCCCTTTTTTTGATGGCAACTATGGAGCTCTTTCTCTCTCTTATGTTCGAGAAGAGGGCTCTTTTTCCTCATGTCAGGTTCCTGTTAATTTAGAGCATGCCACGTGGAGATGGGGATAAATTATATGTGTTGCAACATAGAAATTCTCTCTGTTCAGTTAAGTTGCTGCCGTGTTGTGTCACTAGATGATGTACTTATTTTCTTAATTAGGCCACTAAGATCACTGGAGAACTTAGTTAATGTATAATTTTTATTATTGGTAACCACTCCTGTTCTATTTCTTAACTGCCATCATGGCTTGCTCATTTTATGTCCTTCACCTTATGGAACAAAGGGTAATAATTATCCTGCCTATAAATTTATGATGAGGTTGTCAGATTGAGAGAGTATTTAGGGCCTATATGTTACATGCGAATTCAAGTTTGGAACTTCAAATTCCTATAGGCCACCGAATGAACAAGAGTTTGATTTCTTGTTTAATGAGATCCTTGAGAATCACATTAGAGTACGCGCAAGGCCTGTTTAGACCTAGAAGGGGTGGGGGTGAATAGATCTTGAGAACTAAATACTTAGCTTTAATCAAAATTTAAATTTCAACTATCACAATTGACTGAAATTTAACTATCAACTGACAAGCATGTAAAAATAGGTAGAAGTGCAAAAATGTAAAGCATAAAACATTCACACATATAAACACCGATCTTTACATGGCCCCTTTGGGAAAAATCACGGGACCTATCTAGGTAGATCAAATCCATTAATTAGAAGAAAGTTTACAATTAGGTTAACTAGACTCTAACCTAAGAATTTCCTACTTACATCTGGGTCTAGGTTGTAACCAGAACTCAATAATTTCCTAGTTACATCTGACCCAGACGCACGCCAAACTATCCAGCCCCGATCTCTGCTGCTGCCAATCAATGAACTCACTGCTCACATAATCTGCTCCTTAACCCTTGATTTAATCTACAGCGACTAGTTGCACAATCCTTATAGTTTGTTGTATCAAATTTGTTGTGGTTCATAAATCTTCAAGTATTCAATGAAGCTCCTTACTTTAGAACTCAATCACCACAATATAAGAGGGTATTCTATGAAGAATCTTACTTGTGATTGAAAAATAAATATATCAATTTCTCTCAGAATTATGTACTTGTGTCTCTCATGCTTTTTAGAGAACCATAGAACTCCTTTTTAGAGTGTTGGAGTGCTTAGAAATTGGATAGGAATGCTTTGGATGAGTTTTAAAAAGTTTAGAAAGCTTTTCCAGATTTGAAAACGCGTGTTTTACCGACTCTAGGCCTGTTCAATTGATTGACCTATCAATCAACACCTTTTAGGTTTTCTTTGATCGATTGACCGAAATCGTTCGACCTCTCGGTCAAGGCATTCTAGAGTAATTTTGATTGATCGAAATTTAGATTGATAGATCGAGCTTTTCGGCTGAATCTGATTACACATATGTCATATAACACGATGTCGTATGTTTCATTCCAAATGATGAAATTGGTATGTGCTTCTAGAAAGGAGGTGAAAAATGAAAAGAATAAAATCCCAATTACATTGTCAAACCATTAGTTCCCAAATTAAACAGGTTCAGGTTGTAAACAGTTTATCAGTTTATGATATCTTAATTAATTATGTGGCTGGAGTGACAGGCCTTCTGTGGATGTTACGACAGTTAATTGAAAGATTTTTTTTGGATAAGTAACAGTTAATTGAAAGATTGTCACAGAGATCACACATGAGTATTGTAGAAACTGAAGACTAGAGAGAGAAGTTGAAGCTATTTCTGGATATTCATTATATGTAAAATGGGTACCGTATCCCATATATTTGTACAAGGAAATGTAAATGACAATATTACCCCTATGGGTGTAATTACAAATATACCCTAATACATATACATTCTAACACTCCCCCTCAAGCTGGAGAATATATATCATATAATCCCAGCTTGGAACAAATAGCCTTCAACCGATTATGACCAAGAGCTTTAGTAAACATGTCTGCTAATTGATCTTCAAATTTCACAAATGGAGTGGAGATATTCCCGCTTAATATTTTGTCTCGAATGAAGTGACAATCAACTTCAATATGTTTGGTCCTCTCATGTAATACAGGATTAGAAGCAATGTGAAGTGCTGCTTGGTTATCACAGAATAACGGAATAGGAGTTGTAACAATCATCCCTAGTTCCTCGAGAAAATGTTGTAGCCATGTCAACTCACTAGAGGTATGGGCCATTGCCCTATACTCAGCTTCAGCACTAGACCTAGCTACCACTGTTTGCTTCTTGCTTCTCCATGTAACAAGATTTCCTCCTACAAAGGTGCAATAACCTGTAGTAGATCTCCTATCTGAGGGAGAACCAGCCCAATCAGCATCTGTAAAACCTTCCACTTTGAGATGCCCATTCGATTTATACAACAACCCAAAACCTGGAGCTTGCTTGAGATATCGGAGAATTCGAAGAACTACATTCCAATGCGGCAACCTAGGTGTTCCCATAAATTGACTTACAACACTGACTGCATATGAAATATCAGGCCGAGTAATAGTGAGATAAATTAATTTCCCAACAAGACGTCGATATCTTCCAAGTTCATCAAATAAATCACCCTCATCAGACACGAGTTTTGTATTTGGATCCATAGGAGCATCGACCGGACGGCCACCTAGCATTCCTGTTTCTTCTAACAAGTCCAACACATATTTTCTTTGGGATAAACTTATACCTTCTTTGGATCTAGCAACTTCAATACCCAAGAAATATCGAAGTTCACCCAAGTCTTTTGTGTGGAACCGGTTTTGTAAAAACAATTTCAACTTAGCAATGCCTTCAAAATTGTCACCTGTGATAACAATATCATCCACATACACAACAAGAAAGATGAAACTAGCTCTAGTATACTGGTGAAATACCGAATGATCTGTCTGACATCTGGTAAGACCAAATTCTGATGCTATCTTGGAGAATTTTCCAAACCAAGCTCTTGGAGATTGTTTCAAACCATACAAAGCCTTCTTAAGGCGACAAACAGCATGACGATTCTCCCCCTGAGCAACAAATCCAGGTGGTTGCTCCATATAAACTTCTTCAGATAAGTCACCATGTAAAAAGACATTTTTGACATCCAACTGAAACAACGGCCAATTACGATTGACGGCAAGCGAAATAAGGACCCGAATAGATGAAATCTTAGCAACAGGGGAAAAAGTCTCATCATAGTCAAGACCATAGGTCTGAGTATACCCTTTTGCAACCAGACGAGCCTTGAACCGCTCAATAGAACCATCATGATGGTATTTGACAGTGTAGACCCACTTACACCCAACTGGGTGGGAACCCGGAGGTAAGGGAACAAGATCCCATGTCCCATTACTATGAAGTGCATCCATTTCAAGTACCATTGCTTGTCGCCAGGCAGGATTAGAAAGAGCATCTTGCAAAGTCTTGGGAACAAGAGTGGCAGATAACTGGGATAGAAAATATGAGAGAGCAGGAGATAAATGATTATATGAAACAAAGTGAGAAATAGGATGGGTAGTAACACACGAACGGGTACCTTTTCGCAAGGCAATAGGAAGGTCAGGAGCATCAACAGGAGGAACCTCAAGAGAAGTAGACAATTGGTGGGAGACTGCCTGGGGTCGTCTACTATACACTTGAAGTGGTTTCGGTGTGACAGACTCACTAGACGAAGAGATAACAGGTAGCGGAAGCAACAAGTCAGTATTCAAAGTCAGACCGCGGGAAGAGAAGAAAGAAGTGTCCTCAAAAAAGGTTACATCCATACACACAAAATAACGACGAGTGTGAGGGTCCCAACATTTATAGCCCTTTTGAGTGCGAGAGTAGCCAACAAATACACATTTAATGGCACGAGGGGATAATTTATCGGCGCCAGGACGTAACACATGAGCAAAGCACACAACCAAAAACACGAGGAGTCACCACAAATAAAGGACGATCAGGAAAAACAATAGAGGAAGGAGACGTCCAATTTAGAACGGAAGATGGCATACGATTAATTAAATAGCAGGCAGTTAAAACGGCATCTCCCCAAAATGCTTTTGGAATATGCATATGTCTCATTAAAGTTCGAGCTATTTCAATTAAGTGCCTATTTTTCCGTTCTGCTACTCCATTTTGTTGAGGAGTATAACAACAGGAAGTTTGATGCAAAATACCATGAGAATCACAGAATTCAGAAATAGCACCTTGGATATACTCCATAGCATTATCAGATTGCAAAGTACGAATAACACAATGAAATTGGACCTCAATTTCTTTATAAAACAATTGAAATATAGAAAGAAAATCAGAACGATCTTTCATTAAATATAGCCAAGTCATCCGTGAATAGTCATCAACAAAAGTAACAAAATAGGAAAAACCTAAGTTGCTGGTATGACGGGCAGGACCCCAAATATCAGTATGCACTAATTCAAAAAGAGAAGACCGACGATTATTAATACGGGAAGGAAAAGAAACCTTATGATGCTTGCCTAATTGACATGACTCGCAGTCCAAAGTAGTGACAGACTTAAGAAAAGGTAGTGCAAACTTCAAGTACTGCAAAGAGGGATGACCCAATCGATAATGCCACTGGTTGGCGGAAACTCGGGAATGGAGAGCCATACCACTAGTAGACAACCCACAATCCAGGTAGTAGAGGCCATTTTGTTCAAGACCGCCACCAATCGTCTTCTTCGTTTTGAGGTCCTGAAAAACACAAAAGGAAGGATAAAAGGTCACAGAACAGTTGAGTGCTTGAGTCAGCTTGCTCACAGATAACAAATTAAAAGGAAAGTGAGGAACCAATTGCACAGAAGATAATGAAATAGAAGAAGTGGGTCTAATTGTTCCCTGACCAATAATAGGACGAGTTCGACCATCGGCTAAAGTAACAGAAGATGTGTACGTAGATTTGCGAAGGTGAGAAAATAAAGATTCATTACCGATTAGATGGGTAGATGCCCCAGAGTCAAGAACCCAAGGAGAGGAGGACGCCTGTAAGTTCGAAAAACAAGCAATGTTACCTGATTGGGCAAAGATAGCAACACCGTCACGGGACTTGTGTTGTGCCTGGTGGACAAGGCACGGAACTCAGCACGGGATAATGTGACAAGATCACTAGGAGATGAGTTAGGTTGTGAGACAGAGGCAGTAGAGGCTGAATGCTCAGAATGATCGTATGCACGAGATGGGTGAGAAGCAACAGTGTAGAGGAAATAACTGCTTGATTTGCCCATGTGGGTTTTCCATGAAGATCCCAACAGTACTCAATAGTATGATTGGTGCCATGACAGTGGTCACAATGACGAGTATTGACACGGGCATTGCCACGACCACGCCGACCTCGCCCCCTATCACGACCACCGTAACCGCGAGGACCACCCATATTGCCTCCATAGCTACGGTTGCTACTGGAAGGACCACGAACGCGGGAAAAAAGTGGAGTAGAAGATGGAGTCAGCATCGCTGAATGTTCTTTCCCAACGGATTTGGCCGGTGATGATTCAGCAACTCTAAGTAAGCGAGCATAAATGTTACCCAAAGAGGGGAGTCTGCCATCACCAGCAAGAATTTGATCTCGAATAGTCTGAAGACTAGTATCTAAACCAGCAAGAAAAATGGAGACATGAAATTCCTCGCGTTGTCGTTTTTGAATCTCGAGATCTGTGGTCAGTAGATGGTATTGATTCAATTCATCCAACAAGCCTTTGAAGGTACTGTAATATTCATTGATGCCTTGGCCTGACTGACGGAACAAAAACATCTTTTCATACAAAGAGTAGATTCGTGAAATATTCTTATCCATTGAATAGGTTTCTTTAACTGCATCACAGATTTCCCTTGCAGTATCCACGAACATAAAGTTGGCTGAAATGGAGGAGTCCATACTATGCCACAACCAGGACATGACCAGATAATTGTTAGCTTCCCAATCAGCATAACCGGGATCGGTGGTGGATGGAGGAGCATTAAAGATGAAATGTAATTTCCTTCTAGCCCCTAAGGAAATCTTTATAGTTTGGGCCCATAACAAATAATTGGTATTGTTGAGTTTTACGGTTGTAATTTGCAGCCCAACAAGATCAGTGGCAGTAGCAGAAGTCTTGACTTCCAAAGGGACAGTGATAGGAAGCTCGGCCATGAAAGCTTAGCAAAAATTGGGTAAAAAAAAATTGGACCGAGCAAAAAAAAAAAACAATATATGGCCGGAAAAGAGGTTTGCAGAGAGATGGCAGCACAAAAAAAAATTCTGGTTTCTGGACCTTTTTTTTTTTTTTTTTTTTTCGGGTTGACCCGGAAAATACCTGGTGGGTCGGGTCGGGTCAATCACAGCTGGGCTTGGTTTGGATCAGCCGGGCTATCCCAACCTTGAATTGCCTATTCGTGTACTGGATTGGGTTAATAACTTAGCCCAACTTTGTGTTGCCTATTTGTGCAACCAAACGCCCCTCTTCTTCAACCTTAAAACACAGACAGCCCAACCTTGTGGTCCTCGACACCAGATCGACAATGAGCACCAAACAGTGGCACCAAACAGAACGGCGAGAGCACCAAACAGAACGGCGAGAGGCAACGACACCGAATCGACGATGGAATCCGGCGTAAACAAAGATCACAGCGAGAAACAAGTTCTTCAACGGAGAGAGAGAGATCTGCTGACGATGACCAGAGACGAAACCATCTCTGCTGATGGTGACCCACGAAACAAAGGTGACGAAAAATGCTTCAGATCAGCTTCTTGTTTAGTTTCGGCGACGATGGATGACGTCGTTTCACTTGCAGGGCCAAAGAGATCGGAGAACACTCTCTACGATTTCTCTATATGGCAGCACCAGCAATAGCAACGGCAACAGCAACACTGAAGTAGAAGAATTTCTGCTCTGATACCATGTAGAAACTGAAGACTAGAGAGAGAAGTTGAAGCTATTTCTGTATATTCATTATATGTAAAATGGGTACCGTATCCCATATATTTGTACAAGGAAATGTAAATGACAATATTACCCCTATGGGTGTAATTACAAATATACCCTAATACATATACATTCTAACAAGTATGTTTTAGAAACTCTACGAATACCTTTGGTAGGTGGCAAAAAATCAGTTAAAATGGTTTGAACTTATTTGAGGAATTAAGTGGGTATTTTGGCCCAATGATGAGCTAGATGTCACCACTTCAGGTTCTTTAGGGGAGGGGAAGGCCAGTGAGGACATGAAGCTCTTGCATGTGTAACTAGGTTCGTCTTGCTGAGCTTGTATAGTTCTTACGAGGCACAGTGACGATGTCTGTAGTTTTATTTTACAGTCTTGCTATATAAGGGTATTGTTTAGCTCACTATAATAGTTTCCTAAATTCCACACTGTGAGCCACAGAACCACGAAGTATGAGACATGACTCATAACTGAGAGTGGCATGCTACCCAATTTAGAAAATGTTATGGATTTGCTTCAGTCTTCCTTTTCTTTTTTCTTTTCCTGATAAGAAATTTCTACAATCTTCCCTCAGCAGAGTCTATGGCTTCTTTGATTTTTATTAATTTGGGCATTGAAGTATGTATTGTCTCTGTTATTCCATTATTTTGGTATTTGCTTCTCTGGTTTCGTGTGTTTATCCTTTTTTTTTTTTCCGTTTTGACAAGTGGTTTCATGTGTTTATTCTTAATTAGTGATCTATTATTATTATTATTATTTGCAGTCAAGTATACATGGCCAGAGAATTAAAGACTGGGGAAATTGTTGCTTTGAAAAAAATACGCATGGACAACGAAAAAGAAGGGGTATCCTCTTTCTCTAGTTAGTATGTTGATTTTTCTGGATTGTAAACTTTTTTTTTAGATTTAGTTTGGACTATGTAAAAGGTTGCTATTAGCAGGAGAATATGCGTGCGCACTCATGCTTCTTATAAGAAATTGTCTGGCAACTTTCATTTGTTTCTGCAGTTTCCTATTACTGCCATCCGGGAAATCAAAATCCTAAAAAAGCTGCAGCATGAAAATGTTATTAAGCTGAAAGAAATTGTGACCTCTTCAGGTACTTTGTTTTTTTTTTTTTTTCATTTTCTTAGGCTGCCATTACTTATTTAAGCTTAACTGATGTTTGATTTATTTTGCGTATAAATATTTTGAATTTGTCTTTAAGGTCCTGAGGGGGATGACCAAGGGAAACCAGGTGAGAATATTTCTTGCATGAAATTTAGTTTTTTGATATTTTCCTAGGTTAACTCTTAGTTCTGGTGTCCTGATTACCTATGGTTTTTTGATAAATGAGATTTTCGTTACGAGTTATACGTTCTTGGCGAATACAGATGGTAACAAATACAAAGGAAGCATTTACATGGTTTTTGAGTACATGGACCATGATCTGACTGGCCTTGCTGATCGTCCTGGACTGAGATTCACAATTGCCCAGATCAAGGTATCATGACTTTAAATAACTAAAAGGATGTTTCTTGTTCTGTTCATAACGAGTTTCTAATACTTGACAGTCTGCAAACTATATTTCTTTCCAGTGTTATATGAAGCAGCTATTGACTGGTCTTCACTACTGTCATGTCAATCAAGTACTTCATCGGGACATCAAAGGTTGTTGCCAAATTAAATTGTACTTTTTATTAGATCTGGTTTGTTAATCCTTTCCAGTTGGGGCCATATCTATTTGATACCTGTTTTTGCAGGCTCTAATCTTCTTATAGACAATAAGGGAATTCTGAAGCTTGCAGATTTTGGGTTAGCACGGTCATTTTCCAATGACCACAATGGAAATCTCACGAATCGTGTTATTACTTTGTGGTATAGGTAAATGTTGGGCTTTATTTCAAATAATAGATTAAGTGGCAATTAATAAAGAAGCATCTTCTTGTAACTAGCGTCTTTCCAAGAATATTCCCAACTTTTCTTTGAGTTGATCTAGATTAATATGTAATTTGAGCAGACCTCCAGAATTGCTGCTTGGAGCCACAAAGTATGGTCCGGCTGTGGACATGTGGTCAGTTGGTTGCATCTTTGCTGAGCTCTTGCATGGGAAACCAATCTTAACGGGAAAAAATGAGGTTAGAAATGTAGCTTTAACTTTAATATCTCATTATGTTTGGCGTATGCCGCTATCTGCTGCGAACACATGGCATTCTTTAGTAAAAGGCAAAATATCTCATTATGTTTGTGCTCACCGCGGCATTATGTTTTCATAACAATTATGAGTATTGTGTTCATCTAGGAGCTTCCAGTTCATGACTAATATGAAATTGAGTTCAATGGTCTAAATGGATGTACATGGCTTCAGCTTGGTACTGCTGTGTCCAGCCTTTTTTTATGGTAGTGTTTATGAGGAACATTAGTTTTGGTTAGTAACATTTCGTAGGAGATGTTACAATAAACAGCCGTGAATCAAACAACAATTACGAAACACGATAGAAAACAAAACAAGCGCCACACACAGATCACAAGAATTAACATCCACGAAGAAGATCTGGTGAAAGATTTCACTATGTGAAAATCAGAGATTACAAATGGTAGAAGAAGATAACAAATAAATAAAAGACATAATAAAATAAATAAATAAATAAAATCTGGATCGTCTCTGTCTTCTCTGCCCTGGCCTCCACTTGTTTTCTCCTCCCCAACCCTACTCATCTCTTTCTCTTATATAGAGGTCCTCTAGGATGTTCTCCAAGTAAAAGAAAATAGGAAAGTGTTTAGGAGAAAATCTGCCAGAATATTTTCTCTGAATTGAAATCCAATTTTGACCTTAAATTAGTGCCATTCACGAAATTTCCATGAAATACAAATATCTCAAGAATTGAATTTCGTTCAACCTACGTGGAAATCAAGTCGAATTGACGCTCGGAAATAAGACTTTCGGGCTGTTTTTCAAAACGAGATTAAAACTGGATTACGCGCAGAATTGAACTTCAGCCCGGAATCTCCTTAAGCAGTTGTAATTCTCTTGGGCTACTTTCTTGGGCTATTTTGAGTTAAAATATGGAGTTGAATGGATCCATTGGATGTAGACTTCATATAACCCTCTTAAATGTCTTCTTTAAAAGCTCAAAAATCATGATTTTAACTGAAATAATCATTAAGGCCCTGAAAATACAGAAAACACAAAAATAGAGTAAAATCACAAATAAACTATCACTAAGAGAATAAAATATGCAAATTAAGAGGCTAGAATGCGTAACATTCAACGCCGATCACTTAACAACTGCAAACACCAATCAATGTCTGAACTTGATAGTATGAATGACCTTAGTCATCATATCTGTCAGATTCTCTGCTGACCTAATCTTCCTCACTGTAATAGCACCCTGTGCAATCACATCCTTGATGAAGTGCAACCTGACATCAATATGCTCGGTCCTCTCATGAAATATCTGATTTTTAGTCAGATGTATAACACTCAGTTGCAAAACATAGTTAAATCATCCTGCTACAAGTCTAGATCACTAACCAAGGCCCTAGGGCATATAGTTTCCTTCACTGCCTCTGCGGCTGCCATGTACTCTGCCTTAGTAGTAGACAATGCAACTATAGACTCCAAAGTTGCCTTCCAACTAATCACACTTCCACAAAGGGTGAAGACATACCCTATCAAGGACCTCCTCTTATCAAGATCTCCAACATATCCAACAACACTCCCAGATGTGTCGCTGCCTTTGTTATAAACTAATCCAACATCTGTAGTGCCATGCAAATACTGCAATATCCATTTCACAACCTGCCAATGAACCTTCCTAGGTCTATCCATGTATCTGTTGACTATACTAACCTCATGTGAAATGTTGATGCTACTGCCTGCACTATCATAAGGAACACAAGACATGTGCTCCACCTCTTCTTCGGTTTGTGGTGTCAATCCTGCTGAAAGTCTGAAGTGGGCAGCCAAGGGAGTACTCAGAGGCTTTGATTGCACATTGAAGCGTTCCGACACCTTCTCAATGTATTTCCTTTGTGACAAATACAATCTGCCCGCTCCTTTGTCCTTGTAAATCTCCATACCCCAAATCCTCTTCGCGGCACCTAGATCCTTCATTTCAAATTCACCACCCAAGCTGAGCCTTTAGCATGTTGATTTCTGACATGTTTCTGGAAGCTATCAACATGTCATCATCATAGAGCAATAAGTACAAATACGAACCATCGAAGAGCCTCTTATGATACACACAACTGTCGAACTCACTCCTACAATAGCCATTTCCAACCATAAAGGTGTCGAATCGCTTATACCACTGTTTAGGAGAATGTTTTAACTCATACAAGGACTTCTTCAGTAGGTAAACATGGTCTTCCTTTTCCAGAATCTCAAACCCCTCGGGTTGATGCATATAAATCTGCTCTTTCAACTCTTCATTCAAGAATGCAGTCTTGACATCAAGCTGCTTAAGCTCTAAGTCATATAGAGCAACCATAGCAAGTAACACCTTAATTGAGCTATGTTTCACCACAGGAGAAAAAATTTCATTAAGTCCACCCCTTCCCTCTGTGTATAGCCCTTTGCCACCAATCGTGCCTTGAACCTTGCATCTTCCATTCTTGATGTCCTTCCTTCTTCTTAAAGACTTATTTATAGCCCACAGTCTTATGGCCCTTAGGCTTCTCGACTAGCTCCAAGTCTAGTTCTTATGAAGAGACTCAATCTCCTCACTTATGACAACTATTAGGTTGGCTCAAATTCCTATTGTGATTAGGTTTCTATTATAAAGTTGTATCTTATTAGGTAATTTCTTAGTTGGCAAGTCTTGGTCTCAAGGAAAGAAAGTACTTGTTAGGCAAGTCTTGGATTCTAAGGAATTGTAATTCTTGTCCACCAAGGAATTGGGTTTTGGGCTCTATAAATAGTTAATTATGTTATAGGTTGAGACAAGTGAGAAGAAAAGAGGCAATACTCTCATTGTTTTGAGAGGGGAACTCTTGCATAGAGGTAATACTCTCATTGTTATTGAGAGGACACTTAGAGAGAGAATTCTTGTTTAGAATTTGTGATTTTCTTTTGAGTGAGATTGGGTGTATAAGGGTTGAGAGTTGAGCGTACTCTTGATACAATCTTTCAACTTGTACTGTTACAATCTATATAGTGAAATCGGGCTCTCCGTGGACGTTAGCTTGTTTAGCCGAACCATATATAACTCTTGGTGTGTTCTTGCAAATTTCTTCTTGCTTGTTTACTTATTATCACATTGTAATATTTGGCGGTTCTTGATTGGGGGCTTGTTTCTCAACAACAACAGACCATTGTGCTCACTCTCCACCCGTGATAGCCTCATGATAAGTACGCGGTACTTGCTTATCTTAACTCTCTGCCACACTAAGTGCATAAGCAATTGACTCCCCATGTGAAAAAACCCATACTTTTAAGAAGGATTAACCTGCCTCCTCGGCCTGTCTCTAGCTACACTATACTGCCACAATTGTGCATCTTCCTTCTTAACTCGAAACTGCACCTGCTCATCATTCGACCGATCAAGATCATTCTTTAACTGAACCTCTGATAGCTTCACCTACTCACTGACACCTTAAGCTTTAGCTAAATCAATTACCTCCTGTTGCAGAGTAAGCATTGCAGACTCATGAAAGGTCACATCCCTGCTAACAAGTGACTTCTTTTCCGAAGCATTTGGGCACCACAATTTGTATCACTTGAACCCAGACTTAGAACCAAGATATATGCACTTCTTAGTCCTTGGTTCAAGCTTCCTCTCATTAACATGAGCATACGTAGGACACCCAAATATTCTCAGGTTATTGAAACTAGTAGGAAAACCAGACCAGACATCCTTCGGAGTCTTACAGTCAATAGCAGTTGATGGAGACCGATTCATTAAGTAACAAGTTGTGGAAACAACTTCAACTCAGAACACTTTGCCTAACCCAACATTGGATAACATACACCGTGCTCTCTCCAATTGTGTTTTGTTCATCTGTTTTGCAACTTCATTCCGCTGCAGAGTTTTCCTTATTGCGCGGTGTCTCACAATCCTGTGAGCCTTGTAGAACTCATTAAGTTTTATTTCACAAAATTCCAAGTCGTTGTCTGTCCTCAAGCGTTTAATCTATTTTCTAGTATGCTTTTCAATTAGGTTCACCATTACTTGAACGTGACAAAAGTCTCATTCTTGTGCTTCAGAATATAAACCAAAACTTTTCGAGAAAACTCATCAATGAATGGCATCATATATCTACCACCACCATGTGAAGTAACTTGAGAGGGGCCCCAAGATTTGAATGACTATAATCCACTATGTCCACTCTTCGTTGTTTCCCGAAGACACAATGCTCACAAAAATTCAGCTTTTCAATTTTCTGACCATCTAGCAGACCCTGCTTACTCAGAATATCCATCCCCCTCTCACTCATATGTGCAATTCTCATATGCCACAATCTAGTAGTATCTAAATCCGGATCTGAGGACAATATTGCAGTTGAACCTGTGATTGTCTTACCATGTAGAGCATACAGACATGCTTTTTTCGTCCCTTCATCATCGTAAGAGCACCCTTTGAAACCCTAATAACTCCACCTCCAACCTTGTAACTGCACCCGATGGAATCCAATGTACCCAGGAAAATCAAATTCTTCTTTAGTTTTGGAACATGCTTAACATCAGTTAGTGTTCTCACTATACCGTCAAACATATTGTTTTGAACTGTACCAATACCTACAACCTTGTATGATACATTATCAGAACTTCCCCGATGGAATTGACCAATAAGAGGTAAACTGGTCCCTGATTGGACAAATGTGATACGAGCAACCTGAATTAAGAATCCACTCATCGCTAGAGCCACCGACAGAAATCATGAGAATGTTACCACCATCTGAATCATTAGCCTCTGCAACAGCCACCACCTCATTGGCTTTAGAGGATTTTCTCTTTCCCTTCTTACGCTCTACACAATCTTTTCTAAAGTGCCCTTCCTTGTGATAGGTGTAGCATCTCAGCACCTTTAATTTGTTCTTAATCTTAGAACGACCTCTACTGGCAGACCCCCTTTTTGATTCGTTCTCTCTTTAACAACCAAGCTCTCTGCCAAACTTTCTGTATTGCCGTCAAATGTCTTTCTCTGCAACTCCTTAGAATTCAAAGCTGCTTTCACGTCTTCCATGGACAAAACAGTTCCGCCATACATCATCGGATCGACAAAGTTCTTGTACAAGGGTGGTAGAGAACACAACAAAATAATAGCCTGATCCTCGTCCTCTATTTTAACATCAATATTTTCAAATTCATGATGACAACATTAACCTCGTTAAGATGGTATTTCAATGACAAACGTTCTTGCATTTGTTCTTCAGCTTTTGAAGGAGAATCTTTGAAAATGGAATAGGGAGGTTTTCAACAATCTTGAGTGGAGGAAGAAGTAGAAGAACACGCTCTTAGGGGAAATCTTGGATCTCGATTGGAAAGAAAGGGTGGAGGGATTGGGAGAGGAGGACAGGGGGAGGAGTGACAAATGTAAGGCAGAGATTGGGGAGATGTCATCTATAAAGGAGATTTTGTGGAGACAAATCCGAGGTGTTATGGCTTGAGAAAAACACGAGGTTCTTCCCTAGGTTGGCCAATGCTCATCGAAGGGTTAACCATATTGGTCAGATCAAGGTCGATGAAGCTTTGTTGAGCGAGCAGGTGGAGAGAGGGGTGACCTCGTTCTATTAGCAATTATATACAGAGACCTCATCATGGGGATCTCTCTTAGGGGGATTGGAGTTTGATTCGATATTCTTGGAGGATAAGGACCGGTTGGAGAGGCTGTTTGAGGAGGAGGTGTTCCTGGCTTTGCGGCTTTTCTATGGCCTTCCTTCACCAAAATTGGGAGGTGGTGAAGAGGGAGATTATGGTTGCAGTTTACTTCTTCCACTTTCATGGGAGGTTCGAGAAGTCCATGATTGCTTCCTTCATTGCCCTTATTCCAAATAAGGGTGGAGCTATTAACATTCGAGATTTTAGGCCTATTAGCTTAGTGGGTAGCATGTACAAGCTTATAGCCAAAACTCTAGTGACAAGATTGAAGGACGTTCTTAATGGGGTGATCTTAAGAGTCCCAAAATGCTTTTGTTGGAGGTCACCTGGACTCTATCTTGGTAGCGAGTGAGTATATTGATGCCATACTCAATAGTGATGAGTTGGGGGTAGTGTGAAGCTTGATGTAGAGAAAGCTTGAGTCGGGGGTCGTCATAAGTCTAGGATGGGGGATGCCAAGAACACCGTACTACTCGAAAATCGATTCTTGAGGTTTTTGGTAGTTATTTTTTTATTAAGAAATATTGGATTGTCTTGACTTGATTTGATTTTGTATATGATTGGTAAGTTTTTAGGAACCTACCAAGTTTATGTCTTGACTACTTTAGAATTTCTAGAGTACTTGTATATATATAGGGTTGCAACTGCCTAGGGCCTGAGAAGTTTTTATCAATAAAAGTTATTCTTTAGATAGTTTTATTCTCTTTGTTGAGAAACAGGCCCCCAATCACGAACTACCAAATATTACGATGTGATGATAAGTAAACAAGCACGAAGAAATTTGCAAGAACACACCAAGAATTATACATGGTTCGGCTAAACAAGCCTACGTCCATGGAGAGCCCTATTTCACTATATAGATCGTAATAATACAAGTTGAAGAATTTTATCAAGAGTACGCTCAACTTTCAACCCTTAACCCTTATACACCTAATCTCACTCAAAAGAAAATCACAAATTCTAAACAAGAATTCTCTCTAAGTGTCCTCTCAATAACCATAAGAGTATTACCTCTACGCAAGAGTTGCCCTCTCAAAACAATGAAAGTAACCTCAGAAATACAATGAGAGTAGTGCCTCTTTTCTTCTCACTTGTCTCAACCTATAGCATAGGTAACTTTTATAGATCCCAAAACCCAATTCCTTGGTGGACAAGTATTACAATTCCTTATAGTCTAAGGCTTGCCTAACAAGTACTTTTCTTCCTTGAGACTAAGGCTTGCCTACTAAGAAATGACCTAATAAGATACAACTTTATAATAGAAACTTAATCCCAATAGGAATTTGAGCCAACTTAACAAATCTCCCCTGTGGCAAAAGTTTTGACAAGTCTTCAATACACGAGACTCCCGTCTGCAAATCCACAAACGATCTATCGGCCTTTTAAACTCCAGCTATATAACCCGAATCAACCATGAAACTATACTCCCCTTGATCCACACGGCCAATGTATTCGTGCAGCTGTATCAAGTCAACACTATGAAGTGACTTTGGAAGGGGGCTTTGATGCAACCCTTCTCCAAACAGGAACTTTCATCTCACCCACATCTGTCTGAAAATTTGCAACCTGTGTCTTCTATAAATCAAACGAAACACGTCTCAAGATCTTGTTATCATGAGCACCCCGTTTCCTATCCACAATTGAAGTCTGAGTGCCATTGGCACTTCCCACCAGACGATACAAACCTCCCCTTGCAATGGAGCACTTGCAGCCCATGAAGTCCAACCGACTCAAGGAAATTAAATTACACCGCAACTTGGGTGAATCTAAAAACCAGTTATGTTGAGTAGAGTGTCACCTTTGTAGATAGTTAACATGTTTGGGGAAAGAAAGGAAAGGAAACAATGTAAAATTTTTACCATTATACCCTTTTATATTTAAAGAACAAATTTTAGCTTTTATCAAAATAAGGGCAAAGTTGGTATTAACAAAGTTTTATTAAAAAAGGTAGTCTTTTCTTCCCTTTCCTTCCATTTCTTCCCATTTTTGGAAGGATAACAAAAGCTACTGTTTATCCTTAATTTATCCCTCCAAATTCTTCCATTTCTTTTCTTTTCATACCAAACACACAAAACCATATACCTCTATCACCTTTCTTTTCCTTTCCTTCTATTTCTTTCCTACCAAACTGACCCTTAGAGTCCAAGACTTGCCTAACAAGTACTTTCCTTCCTTGAGACCAAGACTTGCCTACTAAGAAATTACCTAATAAGATACAACTTTATAATAGAAACCTAATCCCAATAGGAATTTAAGCCAACCTAACACTCTTTCTTCCTTGTAGACTCAAGGAAACCCCTAGTGGATTCTTGGGTTTGTTCTAGGGTTGAAGACTTCAGCTTATCCCTCAAATGCCATTCTTGCTTAGAGTTACCAAATGCCTGAGAGTGTTATGCTTTCTTCAAAGCCTCCATAACCACTTCTTTTCCAAAGACCTCTTCTTACTTCTTAGAGTTTGTGTTACATAGACCAAGCTAGCATTTTGCTTAGACAATACACTGTCACCTAGTCAATGAGATGATCCTTATCCTTACTCTTACTGACTGTGCCAACCAAAGAAAAACTCTTCTGCGCTTCTTGTAATATTCTTCATGATAGTATATTGGGTAAATTACTCTGACTTTCCTGAGGTTTGCCCTTATTACTCTCAGATTAAACTTGTTAAAAAAGTTTGGTCAACCTCCCTTGAAGTTTATTTGATATAACGATGACCTCTCCTACGGTTAGTTTGATAGTTAGTCAAGTTAAATAGATAAAGTGAAATGTCAAAACTACCCTTTTGGTAATAAAATGACTAAATGAACCTTACTCATTATTTCAAATTTCTATTTTAATTAAAGTATATGGACCAAAATACCATCACCATGGTTGTTCGCAAAATTTCACATCTTCCATAGCCCTAGGATAGAAGGAAAAAAAATGGCGTCCTTATCTTTTCTAACAACAGTCCCAAACAAATCCCATAATTTTCCGTCATTGTTACCCCTTCAATCCACGATGGTTGCCCCTTCACCTTCTCTGTAACCTCTCCGATCATCCCTACCATCGCCTCCACCGAAGCTCCCACACAACCTCACGACCCAGCAATCGCCGCCGTCGATCACACCTCCAACATTTCCAATCCAGCGGTCGAATCACCTTGCCTTTCAAAGTCCACCATCGACGGTGGAAAACCCACCATCAAGAAAAGGAAGAAGAAGACTTATCAAAAAAAAAAAGGTAAGAAGAAGCAGCAGCAAAGACCATTCCTTGTGGACGACTCTGATTTGCTACCGTCGTCGCCATCATTGTCATCTTGTTGTACTTCACATTTGATACAGAGAGTTCTTCTAATTTTGATTACCCGACGAAACCCTAGAGTTTTGATCAGTTCGGTTCGAAAGAGAGAGAGAGCAATGTCATGGAAAAATTCCAGCATTGTTCACAAGGAATCAGAATCATAGATTTAGGGTGGAAAAAGGGGCAAGTTGGGAACTTTCAATTTTTGCAGAATCAGAGACGGGTCTTCTTGAGCAGTCTAGGGTTTTGGTTATGTGAGGCATGTTTGTGTTTTTCTTTCCTTCACATTTACTGATTTTTATATTAAAAATCATTAAAATAATTTAGGGGCAAAAAGGTCAATTGGATTAGTATTTTAACAATGTTTGTCTGACAAACGCTGAGGAGGGGTGTCAGAGTTATTTTTGTAAAACTTTCATATGAGGGTAATAAGCCCAAACTTCAGGGGAGGTCGGGGTAATTTACCCTAATATATTTTAGTGACTTGAAAATCCATTCCGCTGACTGCGTCATCAGTGTGGGCAAACAAATAGGTTCGTTACGTTAGGTGTTCTTTTTCTGCCTGTATTTGTGTTTTAGTCCAAGGAGATTGAATTACTATGTGAAGCCTGCATTAATTTCCTCCCAAATGTGTGTAAATCTCTTTTCCAATGTGGTTCTTGGAAATTTCTTCAATCTGGATTCTGGATTCATTGTTAGATGGGGCGGCAATTTTTACAATCAATGAGTTATTCAAGTAACCAGTAAATAACATGTAGAGCACTGCAAAATTATTATTGATGAAATTATTTCGTAATGAATTAGAAAACAAGTTGTTGAGGATGAAAAATTTCATCACATTTTGGTAATATGGTGTAATATGCTACATCTTGTCAACAATTATTATTTTACAATTGATGAAGCTGAAATTGGATCTTATTTTGTAAAAAGTTAAGAATGTTTAAATTTTATTCCCACTTTGGTACTTCATTTGAATTCTGTCAGGGTTAACTGAAAACTGATCCTGTTTCTATTTGTCAACTTTTTATCATAGCCTGAGCAATTGAACAAAATATTTGAGCTTTGTGGAGCTCCTGATGAGATTAACTGGCCTGGAGTTTCCAAGATTCCCTGGTATAACAAGTTCAAACCAACAAGGCCAATGAAGAGACGAGTTAGGGAGGTCTTCAGAACGTAAGTATACAAAATTTGAAGTTGTTACAAGTCTTGGATATTTTTATTTCCCTTTTATTGTTACAAGCCTGTGTTCCTTTACACAGCTGGCTCCATGCCTGGATAAAGGAGGAGGGTCGCGTCAGGTAGCTTGACAGCTGGCGTAAAACTCTGTCATGACCAATATGAACATGAATCCTATGAATATGGAAACATAGGATTCATGTAGCTGACCCCAAGTGGAAAAAGGCTTGGTGGTGGTTGTTGTTATTGTTTTTTATTGTTCCAATAAAGTTTGATTTTCACGATCCCTAATTGGTTTGCAGATTTGACCGCCATGCTCTGGAATTATTGGAGAGAATGCTAACTCTTGATCCATCTCAGGTATCACTTAAATCTTATAGACATTTTTGGCATCATAATCATCAGTAAGGATTTAGGAAACTGATTATCAGACTTTTAGTTCTTTTAATATTAATATTGTTAGGCCCTAAAGATTCTAATTCTCTTTATTGTTTAGTTTGAATCAAACCTTTTGCTAGTGGGACAAGGAATCAATGTTTGAATTAAAACCTCCCTTACGACCATATCAATTATTAATCTTATTTCATCAGGTGTTGTGAAGCATTTTATCTAATCAATCACATAAACTTTGATGTGCATGGGAATATACAATCAAAAAACACATTGGAAACATATATTTGAAGAAATTTGTGTCCATTTGAGCACTTCTAGTGGATGCAAATGATACATTAGATCAAGCAGCTTGTTATTTATATTTGTATGTTGGGACATATCCTGCCTGCAATTGCCAGATGCTGCAAGGAACTTTCTGTAAAAGTTAGATTTTTCAACCATCAGCCTATTAAGCCATTGTATAGATTTCTCATTCTCACTTGGACAAAAGCAGATTCAAATAAACCTTGGTTTAAGCAATGGAGCCATTCTATATACACTCTAAAGTCTCATTTGGAGAAGGGATATTTTGGCTATGAAAATATAGCACCAAAAGAAGTGCCACTTCAATGGGATGGTACTTCATCGTGATGGTCCACAACCTCTGGAAACTAGTGTTCAAAGTTTCCAATTGGCCGAGAGGGGAAAGGAGGAAGGTAACCTCGTTAATTACATATCATGTACACTTAAGGAAGATGGGGAGGGAGGGAGGGAAGGTCATCATCATCATCATCCTTGCCTTAATCCCATATGAAGATGGGGAGGGAGGGTAACCTCATTAATTGCATGTCACATACAGTCAAGAAAGATGATGCTTTTCTCGTTCTTTGGGAATGTTAATTTTAATAGCTTGTGGACTGATTTAATGCCTTCATTTTGGAGTCTCATTATGCAAAAAACTCAATGACCAAGAATGAATATACATCAGATTGCTAGATTCCATGTAGTTATATATTTTAATTTCTAGGTTTTTCTCTTATTATCACATCCTTTTTGCGCTGGTGTGGCTCGACCCCTGTAAGTTATGGAGCTCTCTTTCAATAGTCTTTGGTAATACAGTTTGGATTTTAAATTTCACATCATGTAGTTCTATAATAGTAGTGTACAATAGTTTTTGGTTTCAACACATTTCTCATTTCCCCCCCTTTTAATCACCTTAAATTTGCGTAGAGAATATCTGCAAAGGATGCACTTGATGCTGAATATTTTTGGCCGAGAGGGGAAATGAGGAAGGTAACCTCGTTAATTACATGTCATGTACACTCAAGGAAGATGGGGAGGGAGGGTCATCATCATCATCCTTGCCTTAATCCCTTATGAATATGGGGAGGGAGGGTAACCTCATTAATTGCATGTCACATACATTCAAGAAAGATGATGCGTTTCTCTTTCTTTGGGAATGTTAATTTTAATAGCTTGTGGACTGATTTAACGCCTGCATTTGGCATTCTCATTATGCAAAAAACTTAATGACCGGGAATGAATATATATCAGATTGTAGATTCCATGTAGTTATATATTTTAATTTCTAGGTTTTTCTCTTATTATCACATCCTTTTTGCTCTGGTGTGGCTTGACCCCTGTAAGTTATGGAGCTCTCTTTCAACAGTCTTTGGTAATACAATTTGGATTTTAAATTTCACATCATGTAGTTCTATAATAGTAGTGTACAATAATTTTTGGTTTTAGCACTGCTCATTTCCCCCCTTTTAATCACACCTTAAATTTGCGTAGAGAATATCTGCGAAGGATGCACTTGATGCTGAATATTTTTGGAATGAGCCCTTACCTTGTGATCCCAAAAGGTACATCTCTTTTCAAGATATGTCACATATAGAATTCACTAATTGATCTTATTCTTTCAAATAAAGAGAAGATTTTGGTTATAATCATTCCTCTAATGAGGTTAGAAAAACTCGATATCAGGAGCTATGGCATGCTGGGTTTAATTTTTTGAGAGAACTGAAAATAGAAAATAATTCTAAAATTCTTTTGTTGATAGTGTATGAAGAAAAAGGCTTGATTTTAGATAACAACCTTTTATAGTCCTCTCTGAAAAAGCTGTTCTCTATTTTTTCAGAGTTTTGTGAAAATCATTTTGAAAGAACTGAACCAAACAGGCTTATATGATATATTTCATTCTTACACCTCCGATTAAGTTTACCAAAAAACCTTCACCATCACTATTTTTGCTGATCTCTGCTTGTCAAATATATGCCTCTAGGCTAGCTTAATTATATGACGTTGATCCCGCTATTCTTTTGACCACTCAGCTTGCCTAAATATGAAGCATCGCATGAGTTTCAAACAAAGAAAAAAAGACAACAGCAGCGACAAAATGAAGAAATGGCAAAGAGACAGAAATTGCCTCACCCACAGCAGCATGCTCGCCTGCCTCCCATCCAGCAAACTGGACAAGGTCATCCTGCACCTTGGACTGGACCTAATCATCCCATAAACAATTCCCAGCCTGCGGTGTCCGCTGGATCTACTCATCAGCATTATGGAAAGCCCCGTGGTCTTCCTGGAGGGCCAAACATGTATCTTTCAGGTGGAAACCCTAGCAGTGGGTATTACCAAGATCGTGGGGGTCAAGGTGGAGGCTACAGTGGCGGCCCATATCCACCACAGGGACGAGGACCTCCATATCCTGGAGGCGGTATGCCTGCTACTGGTCCCCGAGGAGCAACGGGTAATTATGGAGTTGGGCCTCCTAATTACCCCCAAAGTGGTCAGTATGGAGGTTCTGGTGGTGGTCGGGGTCCAAACCCAATGGGCGGTAATCGAAATCAGCAGTATGGTTGGCAGCAATAAAGATTGTGAAACTACTCTTTCCAAGCATACTGGAGAAGGAAAAAAAAAGAACAGGAAAAAAGAACTAATGCTAGCAAATTAGAAGATAGACTGACTGAATAGCAATGATCCGATAGGGAAAGGAGAGGAGAAAGAATAGAGTCTCTGGGTAGTTCAATCTGAGTTCCGTATAGAAGAGGATGAATTCAGTCTTAGGTTGTACTAGTTCAATTTGAGTTCTGTGAAGCGTCAAGGCTTTGATCAGGTTAGGTTATGAACTTGTGACTCGACTTTTAAAGGTGCAATTGCAGTTGAATTTAGACGTTTACAAAGTTATGCCTTGTTTGGTTTGTTTGGTGGCATTAAATTAAATTAATATGCTGGTGAAGGTTGGGAGATTGGACTACACAACTCAGTAGCTTGACTTTACATTTTACACATGCACACATTACACGAAGGTGAAGCTACCTTCTATATATATATATATATATATATAACAAGAGTTCATTCAACAAACGTAAGGTGGACCGTCATTTTTCTAGTCCAATGGACCCTTTTCATATACAGTGAGATTATACAATGAGTGGGCTCATCATTGGCTTCTCTGTGAGAGTAATTTTGGCAATGCAAAGCTTTGATGAGCTTTGGTCATCCACTCCCAGCGTGCCCGCCTGCTGCTTTTGTCATCCATTCTATTCTCTACCTACTCAACAACCACTTGGAAATGGACCTCTGCTGCAAATGAAATAAGTTTGCCCAATGTGTGGTGGTTGATATAATGTTAACGTGACCTCACCAACTAAAGCTAAAGTCGATGTCAAGACCCAATTGGCCTTCCACAGTTGCATGTCACTAGGAGCTGTAATATATATATATATATATATATATATATATATATATATATATATATATATATATATATATATGATCACTTGGTAGATTGGTTAGATAACTTCTTTTTTCCTTTTTCTTTTCAATCTTAGCCAAATACTAGTAACTCTAATCTTTTCTCCTTGAATGCTTATCTATAACTTGATTATTCAAATAAGGTGCTTATCAAACATTGTAAAATGTAAATATTTCAAATAAATAATAACAATGTCCTGTTGGGTTCGGTTCTCTGCATTGATAAAAAAAAAAAAAGAAAAAAAGAAAAAATAACCCAAACGATTTCGAAGAACCCATCAACCTATATTTCTCTTATCACTGTTCTTCTTCTTTCTTTTTTTTTATATATATTTTTTTCTAAATTATAAGTTAGTGTAGTGCAAGACATGTACAACTGGTGCCAATAATAAGTCAAAATATTTGAGACCAGGACTCTTTATTCTGTATTCTAAAACAGTTTCATGTTTTTATATAATAAGAAACAAATATATATATATATATATATATATATATATATATATATATATTTGAATGAGTATATATATATTTGAATGAGTATTTTCAAAGAGTGTCTTTCAAATTTAATTCAGCTGAGTGGAGAATTCTCTTTTATATCTGAAATTTATTCTTAGTTTTCACCATTTCTAAAAATTGTTTTCATGTGTCAGATTTATTTTTCCACCGTGTGGGTCATTTTCAGGCAAGGCAATTAACGAAAACAATGAGAGACAAAGGTGGGTACTGGGTAGCAACGCTCTGAAGAGTATAGGCAACCCGTGACTCTCTTCTTATAGTTTGATTGATTTGTCCTTATTGTAAAGCTCTAAATTCACATGCATGCAGCTATGTGACAACCAGACAAATCGCCCTAGTATTACACGAAAATACCCTTCTCTTTCAATAAATTGCCAACATGAATTTCTCATATTAATTGGCTCACCCCGTGTGACTTAAGTTACTACCATGTGTGTGCATACTTAATAGTATGAGTAATTTTCATCAATATATAAACCTATATTATTATCCCAAGTATTCAAAATTTCTCAAAAAAGGGGCATGAAGGTGTAGGTGTGAAATTTCAAAATTTCTCATCATCTAAGAATGAAGTGTAAAGATTACTCTTACCAAAAATAAAGATACAAAGATTTTTTACTGTGAATAAAGTTATTATCCATATATATCCAATAATAAGTTGGAAGTGACACATGGGCCAAACACCACCTAACACTATATTACTCCTCTTTTGGGCAAATAAAACTTCACCATGTGTAAAAAACAAATCATTTAAATCACTCAAATTCGATAGTATGTAGAAGATTTCTATTAGCTAGTTAAATAGCTATATTAAATGTTTCCATCTAGATTAAAAAAAAAAAAAAACATTTTCCCCCCAAATATGAATGGTTTTAACAAGCCTCAAGATTAAAACAATTTTGATTGGAGGTTTTTGTTGCCGCTATAAGTACAAAGAGGGTTTCAAAAAAAAAAAAAAAATGATTTAAGACAAATTTCAAAATGAAAATTAGAATGCATTCCAAAAGCTTTTCTAAAAAATCAAGAAGAAAAAAAATCTTCGAGTCAAAGTAATGTCAAGGGTATTTTCGTCAGAATGAAACGATCAGTTTGACGCAGTCAGCAATGTCGTGATCAGGAGCTTTCCTGGCAAATCGTGCCGTTAGGAAAAAGCTCATCACTTCTGAATAAATCTGTACGTCTGATTCGAAAACACACATTACAAACTCTCTCACTCCCTCTGTTCGAATCTCACATTTCTGAAGCAATCTATATCTCTATTATACCTACTCTCTCTTAGTCGTCTCTGCAATGGCGGTCAATTCTCGTGAGGAGGTGAGCATTCTCGTTCTCTCCATATCCTATCACTGTCAGTTGTCTGTTTCTGATGAATAATTTGAGCTGTTTCCTAGCTTTAATTCTCTGCGTTGAGCTGCATTTCGAGCTTCTAATCTTAAACTAAAAATTATTGATTCTCTTTGGAGTATAACTCTGAATTTCTACTAATCTGTTCGAATTTTCAATCTTAATATGATTGTTAATCTTAATGCTGTTCTGAATCTGAATTCCTCATCTTCATTTGCACAGTTTGTTGCAAACCATGTAGTTTTCACAAGCTTCTCTTGGTGTTTTTACTTCGCGATAGATACTCTAGAACGTGGTAACTCATGGATTTTAATGCCCCTCTTCACAGTTCACATGTAAATTCATCTGTGAAATGTTGAGGATTTGGTCAGTGTACACTCAGTAAGACTTAATTTGATGTTCAATTTTTTTCTCCTTTTGCTTCGAGTGGAGATTTCGTACTTGAAACAGCTTAAATTGCATATACTACTCGTTTATCCTGTGGTGGGTTGAAAATTTTAACTTCATTCTTGCATTAATCTCGTATGAGTAGGTTCGGTCACATGATTTTTTTTTTTTTTTCCATTTTATCCCATTACAAGTCATATGAGATATTTAGCTTTTTATAAATCATTTATAGTAATTTCATCCCATGTTAATTTTCTGTGTCTTTTACCATTTAACTTCATTCGTGCATTTGTAGATCTTTGTTATTTATGTCTATACCACCTAAGCTTATTTTCTCTTCTTTTATCACTAAGAGAGCTAATCCTAATTTCTTTCTCACACTTTGATTAATAAGTCCATCTCTTCTAAGTCACTCATACCATCCATCCTAACATCCTTATTTCATTTATAATGAATTCTTTGTTTTTGTTTCTTTTTTAAAGCCCAAAACACTTTACTCTATTTTCATTTAAAATAGTTGGCCCGATAGCTGTTCTATAAAATTTTCCTTTTAACGTATTTGTTATTCTTTTATCGGATAAAACACCACTAGCCTGTCTCCATTTGTCCAACCCAATATCCTTTTGCTTTATTAATTCTATATATTTAGTTTTAGTTCTACTTTTTTAAACCTTTTGATTCTAATTTATTTCTCCATATTTTCAATTTTATTGCTAAATTTTCTTTAATAGTATCAAAAAGTATTATGCCATCGACAATCAACATGAACCATGGAATGTCTCCTTGTAAGTCTTTTGTAATTTTATCTAAAATTATTGTGAATAGATATGGGCTCAGTACTAATCCTCCCGATCTCTCTAGCTTTTTTGCCTTTCTATTTTGTTTCTAAACAAATTATGTTTACTTTTATCTCTGTTAACGTGTCCACAAGTTCATTGCACCTACTACTTATTTTTTTCATATTCCGTGTTGCTATTCTACTTTTTTGTGTCTTATTATTTTGATATATTTTTTACTTAAATGAGAACTTCTTAGAGCTTTGACATATTTGATATAAAATTTACAGTTTGCTGTCAACCCGACACCAACTGACCTTTTTTCACATCCGGTCTTGGTTACCGATAACGGGAGAGTCAATTAAGCTAGATCATAATGATGACATATTGAAAACATGGAGGGCTACCATCGCAAGCTGTACACCAAAAACCTATTTTTTTGTGCTATTAAGTCACATTATGGAACCCACAAGTTTTTCAGTTGTCAATGATTTGCAGTGTCTCTTGAGGTCCAACTTCAAAGACATGTTAGATCATGGTAATCTAGCTATTAATTGTGTGTTAAATCTCCCGTTATCATTAAAATGGAATGTACAAGTTCCTCCAAGTGTAAGGGGGCTGTTTCTCAATTTGGTTTCATCATTAGTTTCATAATTCATTTGTTATAATATTATTACCCTTATATGTTGGAATCTCCTGGTTCAGAGTTCAGTTGATTCTTTTTAAGTTCATCTTCTTTTTGTTACAAGTCAATTGATCTGATTAAATGTCATAAATAATTGCAGATTTATGTTTTAGAGTTCATTAAGTCCAAAAGTTCATTCACCTCTCTCAGACACCTTGCACGCACACACACACATCACTTGCATTGGTTGAGTTTGGAGTGGGTTTTACTGACAATTCAACTTTGACATTGGTAGAATCACTGGCTGTGACACATCTTTGGTCAAGGCCTTTTCTAGTGATTTTTCTTTTCAAGTCTTCTCTAGTCTTATGAAAAAGCAATGCATAACAAAATAAACTTAGCTATTTGGCCTTTACTCTTGAATGAGAATGTGTTGTATGCATTATGTCAGAAGTAAATGTTAATCATTATTCTTATCCATTTTAAGTAAATCCTTTTTTTATTTGTTTTCTTGTGGATTAGTTTCTTGAGGATTATTCACTGGCCCATTTTGTTCTATAGAATTTTCTCTTCCCATTTGGTGTCTTCTGAACTATTAAATAACTTCATGCTAAATAGGTATTTGATGATCAAGTGAAAAATTAAAATATGACGTAGTTTGTGAAGATTCTATGTTTTTCTTCTGTGCAGAGTCAAGATGCCCATAGCATCACAGTGTTGCCTGACAAGGGCACAATCAATATGCAATGTGAACCTCAGTTAGCTTTCTTAAGCCTAGTAGAAGTTCCCAATCCATTTAAAAGTGAGATGTGCTTGGATGCCCAATTGAATTATCAAAAGTACACCGATTTACAGATGCAAAATGCAGATGCTCATTTACCATGCATTGTAAAAATTGATATCGAGAAGGGAAACTTAGAGACTCCTATGACCAATGAGGAAACTGTAGAGAAGTTGAAGACTGAGGGTCCATTAACGGTAAGTTCTGTTTATCTAGCATTTTATATATATTGTGTTACCTCATTTTAGAACAGAAATCAGAAGTACAAATGGGTTGACCATGAAGGTAATCTTGGAGAATTATCAATTGGCTGTTCATACGATCTTTATGCTGGGCATCCTTTATTCCCTTTGTTTTGTCAACATTGTGTAGTTCAAGTTTGACGACTTTACAGCATTTACTGCAGAGACAGATTAGCTTACACATGGGAGAGAAATTCATGCAGATTTTAATGAATTACAGCCTTATGTTACCCAAGTTCCCTTTTAAAGGTATAAGCATCTTTAAGTACTGTTACTCTCGCTGCTGTTTTTTGTTGAAATATATTAATTCATTTAATTTTTGGACTCTGTTAGACTGTTATTATATATTGTCATGTATGTTTTTGTGTACAAGCAATGACTTCAATTTTCTCACTAATCAAGTAATCATTCAAAAGAACAGAATGCTTTGCTAATGGGCAAGCTGTTATGGCGCACTTGGCTGCTTTGACTGCATAGTGCTTCTGGCTGAAAGATATTTCAAATGACATTCCTCCTAATGGTTTGGAGAGTGACCGTATAAGATAAAGTGAACTGACAAATCCTCATATTGATCTGTGACATATGCTTGTGAGTCCAACCCTGACTCAAGCTACAAGATCAAACCCGAGAGAAGACAATGCAGACTGGAAACTCCACTGGAAAAATTGTGGGGGTTTAAAACCCTCAACATGTGGGAAAACTTATTGGCCAAGCAAATTTGGTGATTGCATGCATTGCTAAAAGCATAATTCTAGCCTATCTGGAATGTAGATGATCTCAAAACACATAACTTATTGAGATCATTGGCCATGATACCCATGCATGGCATGGCTAATCCATTTGGATGGCCTGAAGATCCATATGTTTTTTTATTTAAAATTTTCTCTTCTCTTGCATAACTCTTCTTCATTTATCACATATTTTGGTTTTCTGAAGAGATCAATTATTTATCCCACATATCAGTCTACTTAATTATTATTTTAAGCTCTTGTTCACATATATTTCTTTGGTTTAACAGATAGAGCAATGATCGAGAGAGTTCATGATACGCCTAGTAACAAATTGAGGAAATATAAGCGCTCCAGCTCATTCAATTCAAGAAAAGTTGTTCTTCTTTTCTCAGTCTTGTAAGTTCAGGATCCAACATATCATGCATTTTACTTAATCTGACAAGTTCGTTATAGAACTCCATTTCTAAGTCACATTCATTTCAATAAAATTTTACATATGGAAATTAGCAGAGATGAAAATATTTTTGGCCTTGGAACTGAGTAATTTACAGAGTGTATAATTTTTTTTTTTTGTCTGTAGAGAATATGGAATGTCAAATTGATTTTAATATCTATATATAACCTGACCAGTAATTCTATGATCTGGTTGTTCACATCCCTGAGTTTTGCTCTATACGTGTCACGTATTGTTGCAGCTTTAACTAGCCTCAATATAATTGCAGTGGTGAATGAATTTCCTAATGCAACATCAAAGGTCTGCAGTGAACCTCTATCTTTCACAATAATTATGAATGACCTATCTGGGAATTGTCTAGAAGAGATATAGATTGCTTAAAACAACCTCTAGTAAATAAGATTTTCATTCAGGATGAGAAAAGGTGAGATTATACTATGTTACTTGAACAACCAAGATGTAATAATAACTTAAGAATGATGTATATTCTTGGCCAAGGGATATATGAGTGAGCATTTTAATAAGGGAAATGCTAAACGTCATGAAATTTTATCATGAATTGCCTTCATGAATGATGTGGCAAGTGATAATACCATTGACATTCCGTGTATGGGGGGAATGCGGGAAATGCTAAACGTCATGAAATTTTATCATGAATTGTCATCATGAATGATGTGGCAGGTGATAATACCATTGGGATTCTGTGTATGGGGAGAATCCCACCAATACTAACTCACCATTTAATTGCCACATCATTCAAGATAAAAATTCATGAAATATTTTCATGACGTGTAGCATTGCTCAATCCCACCAATACTAACTCACCATTTAATTGCCACATCATTCAAGATAAAAATTCATGAAATATTTTCATGACGTGTGGCATTGCTCGATTTTTCAGATAAGTCATGCTTTATGATACATTGTTGGATATTTCAGAATCAACACCTATTTACTTCTTAATTGTTCTTCTTTTTTTTTTCCTTTCTGGGAAAGTGAACTTACTGCTTAAATTTTGCAAGGGGTTAGTGGGAACACATGAGAGGGAAAAGTCAAAAAAGAATGTGAGTGGACTAGAGGGGTGTCCAAAAGAGACCAATCTAGCACCATTGAGAAGCCATATCGAAATACATGTTCATGTTGTCCTAAAAATTTAATAGATCATGAGACTAGGAAAAGCCATATTGAAATACATGTTCATCTTGTATCTATTCATAAATAGCTGAAACAAGGTTTCTTGACTTGAGAACACTTTTGATTGGAATTCTGTTATTCTGTAATTTCACTGATACTCAAGATTAACATTCTGCTCATCACTGTAGTCAGTTACTAAATTTCATCATTTCTTCTTTTTTTCTACAATAATTGACTTGAGCATCTTTTCTTTCCAGGTCGAGTATGGGAACAATAATATTAATATATCTGACACTGAGAGTGAGGCAGAATGGAGATGGGTCTGTTAGTGTCTGACAAGGTTTACCTTTCCTTTCTGTCAAGTGTCTGATAAGGTTTACCTTTCCTTCCCTCTCCAGAGTGTTGATCTTTCCTCTGAAGGAGTCTCTGTAGGATTGCTGTTAAGGATTTTCTTTTCTTTAGTTTTTCTTTAGATCTTTTTACCTGTTTTTATTCACTGTACATAAGTTGAAATCACTTCATATTTGTAGTTGTTGCTCCCCAGCACAGTTATCCATGCTCATTACAATTTCAATGCTTGTTATGAATGAAATGGCACTACATATATGACTGATTTTTTGGGAAACCACTGCCGAAAGTATAAATGGCAAACCATTGATAGTGGCTTTAAAGAAATTTCTCATAAGTACAGACAAATAGTTGGCATGCCCTTCAAGACGATAGCAGCCGAAACAGAGTCATTGCCTATTGGGCCATGAAGTCATCGTGGAATATTTTGGCACCAAAACCAACTTTCGCAGCCCCATGTTCTGAGGGGCAACCATGAGATGATGGAGGGATCTGTATTACCAATGTATATTTACAGTCCGAGAAATGAAGAAAAGGAAATTATTAGTGGCTGATAGTAAAATACGAATGAGAAATGAACAAAGGGAAATTGTTTGTGGCTAGCGGTAAAATCGGAAGAGTGCACAAGTATGACATGAATTGATAAGAAATTCAGTGGCTGTACATTTTGACCTCTCTTAGATTCAAGAAACTGTGCCATCGTCTACTACAAAAGAATCCCTAAATACAGTTCAGGAAAATGTTTTAATCAAGAAAATCAGAAAACTGAGAAAAATTATAACAGTATAACAATAACAGAAAAACCCTTGGAACTGAACCTTAGTATCTGAGACAGACCATTGGTGGCTTCCTCTCTCCAGAGACTTGGAACAACTCATTGGTATATTGGATAAAACAACTCAATTTAGGCATTTGGTGATTTCACTTCTTCTTTCCTCCCAAAACATTATCTAGCAAGCACAACCTCCACCTTGCTGCTCATTGTGAGATGCACTCACAGTAGGCTTCAAATTCACATCAACCATGTCTTCTGGTTTTGTTGAGGAAAGAGTTTCCATCCCCGGCAAGGCAGCAGCAATCTTTCTAAATAGAGGCTGCAATTTTAATTAGCATAGAGCAAGCGTTTGGATTAGAATAGGATATCATCATGAGAGTCCGGATAATCCTTACAAACTTAAGTATGTCTTTAGGAAATATCCTACAAGAACGTACTCAAGAATGCTAAACAGATGAATTATGAAATGAAACAAGATGAGAAAACATTCCCTATCATTAAATTCAATGCAGGGGTTTAACCCGAAAAGAGAAAAATGTATTAGGAACTTGAGGTTTCTCCACCTTGACATTGAATCCTGCCTTTGCACTGGTTTCTATGAACATAAAACCAAACTCACGAGCCTTGGCATCTCCTTCTTCAATTGAAACTTGTCTGTCAATCACAAGAGCAGCAATATTAGGACTCCGGAAAATAAAAAGAGACTGAAAATTGCTTACGATGTTCAGGTATTTGCAAATAATTGGAGAACACTGATTTTTCCCTTACCTTTTCTTTTCTTTTCGTTTTCAAAAGCAATCTGTTTCTGAAATTGAAATATTTAATCGGCAGCAGAACGCTAAAATTCTTGTAACTACATGGACATATAAAAGTATCTGTTCTTGAGCAAAGGGGTGCATAACTTTATATTCTTTTTTCTATACAGCATGGTGTGTTTTTTTAGGGGTGCAGGGGCAGTCCTGACACTGAAAAAAAGAATATGTATCTAGGATGTGTTAAGAATGACATAGCCAAACAGAGTATCTAATCTATCAGTTGATTCCCCACCTTTTTTCAACAAGATCAGTTTTATTTCCTACAAGAACAATAATGACATCACTGCCTCGTTCTGTACGTACATCTTCAATCCACTGGGAAGTGTTCAAAAATGATTGACGATCTGCATCATGGCAATTTAGCATGATGATTATAAAAATACAAAAGTTTAAGTGGATAGAAAATATAAATTGAGATGCGAATAATTTAAAATTACATATGGATATTTCATATAATGTAAATTATATCTTATGACAGGAATTACGCAATACACGCACGCACACACACATATCATGTATGTACTACGCGCGCATGTCATACCCGTGTGTGTATATATATATATATATGTTTGCATAAGCTTATACAAATATATACAGCCTTTTTTACATGAGAAGAATCTGCATAATCTGTGTACTCAATCATAAGAGAAGAATCTGCAGACTTGAAAGTTTTCCGCAAAATTCTTGTTCATTTCTCTTTCAAGAATCAGTTTATCAAAAAAAACAGAGCCATGGTGAAAATTTTTCAATTTTCCTTCCCCCTATTCATGCATAAAGTATTCATATTGGTATGAGAAGTTGCAAAATGTACATTAAAAAATTTGGAGAAAACACTCCATCCTCTAAGTTAGTACTACTCACTGGCAACATCATAGATGATCACTGCAACAGAAGAATCCCTAATGTAGCTCGGAATAAGACTCCTAAATCTCTCTTGCCCAGCTGTATCCCTATCCAATTAACATGTTAAATGTTAGAAAACAAAAATTACATGAAAAAGACATAACAGATTTCTGACAAACCTGATCAAATTGACGAATAAATGCATTATTGTAATGATCAACATCCACAAACCCACTGTTCATTGCAACCTTTTTGAAGCATTAACAAGCTTTGTACAGAAACAAAAGAAAGAAACATAACTGCTTCATCGTTTAGATCAATGAATTAATTTTATCTTTAAAGGAGGATATTTATTGATTCATAATAAAGCAATGGAAAATTGACCAGTTTTTTTCTTATATCTTGCAATGACTGCTGTACTAAATTTACAAGACATTCCACACGTTCCTTCTATATTTTCATGATAAAATTTCAATTCAAAATGAGTATCCCAGTGAGTAGTGTGATCAAATGAGGAAGCAGACAGTTGGAAAACCTATTTATCTAGAATAGAAGGAAAGAAAGACATCCTACCAAAGCTGCAACCGAACTGTTCGATCTTCAAGGTACATTGTTTTTGACAGGAAATCAATGCCAATGGTGGCCTGCAATTCAAGTTGCAAAAAAGTAAGTGAAACTTCAAACTGATTTGAAAATTTAAATTGCATAAATAAAAATTGCTTGCCCATATCATGGAATGGGCAACAAGAAAGATAAGGGGTACTGCAAGAGGCAGAGTGTGTTTCCACAATTATGGTACACATTAGACATATACATTTATACAAAATAATTCCTAACACCTCAAGCTGGAGTGATTTGAAAATTATGCACATTATCTCATTAAGTTAAGTCTTGCAAATCATCTATGTAATCGTCAATTTTTGGAAACTTCAAAAGTCCAAAGTTGTTTTTATGTCAAGATCCTGAAGTAGTAAAAGTTCGGACTGCCGAGCATGAGAATGCCAGTTTCAATTATCAGAATAGGTGCTTTAGGTAAATAATGTCAAAGGTTCAATTTGTACTCAGTCTGTGCCTCCTAGCACCATTGGTTAAGAGGGACCAACACTGAGCAAGCCTTTTAAGATCCTGCAAACTACATAGATCCAAGGAACAGGTGTATCAAAGAATTGAAACAAATACAATATTCCTTCTTTATTCTTTTTCTTCTCATGTCATATGCTAATTCAAATCTGATCTTATCACAAGAATTGACAAATGGGATTTACAAATTGCTGGATTTTATTTTTTAACATTGTTCTTTGTACCCAAAGGCAGGAAATACCACATCTAGTCCCTAACAAAAATAACATGTGTTAATTAAAAATTCCACCAAAAGCACCTTTGTAAATCTCACATGTTTCTCTGTGCACAACATACATTTTTTACTTGATATCCCTCCTTTATTCTTTATTGGGAAAAAGCTTCAATCAAAAACCTAGCAGCCTGGAAAACCTATCATCACCAACTCCAGAATAAAATACTTCATCCCTCCCTGTTGCACAAGGAGTGTCTAAAGACAGAGGTTCTATTCGATCCAGAAAATGAGGATGACGAGGTGAAAAAGAGTGGGATAAGGGAGAAGAAGATTCCATCCTGTCCAACACCAATCACAGTTGCCGACAGGTGACATCGCCTCTATAACTTCATGCTACTCCAGAAATTTCCCTCCCCTCCAATAATGCTTCTTCTCTCTCCCCTTTATAAGTATAATAATACTTATAACTATAATAATACTTATAACTATATTCCTCACATCCTTCTCTTGTTCTTCCAGATAACCAAGCCGCCGCCCGAATCTCTCTCTATTTAATTTTATGATTTGAATCTGTGACGAGACACCAGCTAAGAACAAAATAAGTAGATCTATAATTCTAATACTTATAGTTCTGTTGTATCTGTCTCACAATTTAAGGACAGCACAAGCATTATAAACTAACTATATAATAGGCCAAAAAATTAGATCTACTAAAGCCATGATTTCCACTTCCACATATTAATTTGCATATGTACACATTATAATACTCATTAGCACCTCCTCTTAGTCCTCTGACAGAATATAGTGTATATAATGATTCTCGAAAATCAATCATCTTCATGTACAAGACATGCAAGCACTACACATATACATGACTAAATTTAAAAAAAAAAACAACATTGATCAATGCCAATTCTTCAAAACATCAGTCAAATTCACATATAAACCCTAATCCGTCAATATATATCGGAAAATCCAATCAAATTGAACAGAAACCAGATCTAGATATCAAGATACCAAATGCAGTGAAAATTACATCCAAATTCTCTAAAATTAGACAGAAAATGAGGAAAAGACATGGAATTACCTGATAGGTGGTATCGAATTTGTCGTACATGAAGCGAGTGATGATGCTGGTTTTGCCTACGGATTGATCGCCCAAGAAGACCAGCTTGTATTTGGCCAGAGGAGACACAACCGCCATCGGATATATAAGGGTTCTCGATCTCTCTGCGTTGGGACGAACGGATCTGAATCTGTGTTTCTCAAATATAGAGAGAAACTTTAGGGAGAGAGAGAGAGGGAGAAAAAAAATGCAAAGAACGCGAATTTGATTTCAATCAATTTATACGTATGGGAGAAGAAACCGCCAATTCAACGACGATGACCAGATGTGGACCAATTATGCCACTATGTTTAATTAGAATGACGTTCATGTCCATTGGGTACTGATTTATTTGGGAGGCTGGCTAACAGTTCTTTTACAGTTTCAATAATAAACAAATATTTTACATTTAAGAGATGTTTTGGAAACTGGTGATAGATAATTTTTGTCTATTTCATCTGTTGGACAAGACAAGTGTTACAACATATTGATGGACCTCCAGAGGATGGAACTTTTGAGGATTAGGTTCGTGCATATCTTTCGTGTCAAGGTTAACATGATTAATGATATCAGTATAAGTATTAATTACACAACATTGATTATTAATACAGAAGTGTTGTAACTTAGTGACACTTTCTCGCGTTATTTCAAAATAAAAAGTTGAAAGTTCAAGTCTCTGTATGAACAAAAATGGGTGTGTGAGTATATTTTTTGCCTAAGATGAAAAAAAAAACCCTTTTCCCATTTTATATTAATAAAGTCAATTTTTTAATTAGATTATTTTTCATTAAATTTCTTTAGTTTAACAATTATATAAAGAAACCCAATTTCATTAATAAAGGCTAAAGTTTATTTAATTAATTGTACTTAAATTCATATTTTTATATTGGCTAGTTTTTCTTTAGAGTCCATGGTTGGTTGAATTTACAAAAAATGCTACAAATTTTGATTTGTACAGTCCATTTGGTGGTACAAAAGACAAGATATGAAAGATAAAAGAAGTATAAACCTCAATGCTATTTGATTGCGAGATTGATAGTGCATCTCTGATCTCCTCCACCCTTAAAAGATTCCAACGTCCATGGTTAACCCCTCATCTGCGAAGATTGATTTTGTCATTTCAAGTGATGAGTTCTGATTTTCATTATTTCCAACTGTCATCTACCCACGTTGAATTGGTCATTCCGAGTGATGAATTGGATGTCCTTTAAATATTGAATATTAAAAATCAAAATTTCTGATTAGATAAGAAAAAAAGCATATTGTTTTTGGGCATCTCTTCATCTTTCAGATCAACTTTGTTATAAAAACTACACGAAGTATAACACCAGAACAGTGTCATTCTTGAATAGCTATCTATAATATGCCTAACTCCCCACTCTTATACCAACTCATAAATATGGCATACCTGAACCATTAGAGCTCGCCCAGCAACATAATCCCAACCTGGAAATTAAGTGGAATCAATATTTTTTTTTTGGAGCCTAATGTGAAATTCACATCTGATACCTGGGTTTGACCAGGAAAAACAAAACCGCGCAAAATCACCACCACGGCCATACACACACGCGACAGTGGTCTTGCACGCTTGGTGCCTCATCCACGTTAATGCCAGAGAGATGGTTACATGACCAGCCTCAAATCTCCAAATAATTTCCGTTTCCTGCTCATTTAGTGCCATAATATTTGGGGAAATTACACCATTAACTGAAAAAAGAAAGGGTTACTCCTCATGAGAGGTGAACCCTTAACCCTGGATGAGAAATCACAGTATTCCTTGAGATGTCCTCTTCAATGCATTTTCCCATTGGTCCAGATCTCAAAGAATAATCAATTAACATATGGAAGTAGAGACTTGTTGAGGGCACCCCCTTTAAGATTTTCTTGTAAAAGAAACATAAAAATGAATACAATATTAGCAGTAATATTCACAATACGCAGCGAATCCTAAAACAAATATATAGCCTGGTCATTTTCAGCAAGAATAAATGATTAGAAATGCATCAGATTTCACATTAAAATTGAACCATTTTGCCTATGGATCCAAATGCACACATAGAACACATGAAACTAGTATGAACATCCGAAGTCTACCTTCTTTTAAGCTACACAATAATCACATGGTTGACTTCACATATACACGTTATATGTGGTTGGAATTGGACCTGTCATAGCCAACATTCTCTCCATATCTCCCAATTTTCTACCTATTTGTCATTATACCTCCATCCAATGTTTGTATTAGTTAGCTCTCAAGAGCACGACCAAGAAAAGGCTGTGCAAAGTCATGGACTGCAATAAGCTGTCACTTGATGCATTCATGCATGCATGCTGCGCAAAATGATCGAATGCCTCTAAGAACTGTCACCCAGGTAAAATTCCAAATGATCCTAGACTTAGATTTCATCTATTCCAGCATCCTCTTCACCTCCTGTGTTGTACAAAAGCTTACATTGAGCTTTTCATTGTTCATATTGCAATAGACTTAGATTTCATCTATTCCAGCATCATCCTGTGCTGTACAAAAGCTTACATTGAGTTTTCATTGTTCATATTGCAAAATGAATTGAGTACTTGAGACACAAACCACACCGGTGTGCCTGTAGGGCCTTGTGGCCTTCTATAAATTGAAGTACTTGATTTTATATAAGAATGTAAACATACTTGAGATTTCAGAAAAAAGATCTTCTAATACCTACAAGGTGCAAAAAAATTCAGGAACATCTAATTTAAAGTCCCAAGTATTGAATTGTGAACTGCTGCCAGTTAAAGTATAAGTTTAAGGCATGACCACATGATAGAGAGTTCATCAATCAACTAGGCAGCTAATTAAGTAGCAATCACAAGAAGAAATGCTTGGGCCAAAACCAGCCAGCCTAGTGTTTGAAACTGTCATAACACATAAGTGATCCCAATAAAATATGCTGAGGACAAGTCAGGAGGTAAAACTTCTTTCAGAGTACCAATGGTACATTATTATATAAAGATACCGGCACATTTAATCTGATATCAATGACATGCAAACTATTAGTACCCAGTTCTGAGAGCTCAATATTGTACCAAGTAATACGTAGTTTTGAGTGGTCAATCTGTTTCGGAGCATAGCAAAAGCAATACGTATTAATAGTTTCAGAGCATAGCAATAAGCATGGCAAAAACTATTGGTATCACACACACTTTAAAACTAGCAGCTGGAGTTTTGACATTACCGAACGCCCTTCCCTACACCCCATCACAACCCACCGTGACACCGACTTAAATATATTGAAACAACATAAATCCATGTGAAAGCTTTTAACACTATAGTTAATTAATTGTTTTTATGAGAATAAATCCTAAGACTTATTATGTAGAAAAAGAGAGAGAGAGCTTGGGACTTATCGCTCAAATCATTTGCATATACACTCGGTTAGTTAAGAGTCGAGATTGTCAACAGATTAATCTGACTTGTAATTTACAGCAATGATTAGGCAACAATCAAGTTAGAGCTTTATTTATGAATGCAACAGATGGTCTAACGAGTGAGGATTTAAAATTTTTCGACATGGACGTGTTCTGAAAAGTACTCACAACATTATCAATCAACCACCAAGCATCCACTAAACATTCAGACACCAATTTAACCAACAAAACGAAGAAAGATGGCCAATCCCCAAATTGCAAAGTGAAACTACCTAGAAGAAGAAGACCGCATGCTGCTCCACGGGAACTTCGCCGTCCCAGCGCCAGCATCACCACCGCCGTGGCGGCGTCCACCCCCACGGCCATTATCAGAACTCTTCTCCGGCCTGAACTTGTTGCCGCCGCCATCGAGCCAATGCGACTTCACTTCACCTTCCTCGACGAAGCTTGACTTCGACTGCTTGTTAGTGTTCCTCTTCTCGTCCTCAATTACACGAATCGGATACAAGTCCTGTGATATCGACAATGGGTTCTTCAGAGTAATATAAGCCTTCTTGTAGTCCGGTTTCGCAATCAACAATCCCCCTCTCTTCTTCTTCTTGCCTTCCATGTTTAGGGTTCGGACCTTTTCGACTTCGAAGCCGTAGAGAGACTCTAGAACCCTCTTGATCTCAATCTTCAATTAAAAAAATAAACAATCAGAGAAGAGGGTCAGTTTTAGAGAGAGAAAGTTGTAGAGAGAGAGAGGGGATGGGGAGTTTTGATTTTGCTTCTTACCTTTGAAGCTGAGGGAATGGTTTTGAGGGCAATTTCTCTGATGTTGGTGAAAGAGGAAGGCATGAGAAGCTTGATTGGTAGGTTAGCAAAGTGAACAACTCTTCTTCCTAATCTACTTCCCATTGTTGATTTGTTCTTTGCTCGATCACTGGAAATGCTACGAGAGAGCTCTATAAAAACCCTGTAAACCTTTTGTCTGGTGAGTATTGCAGAGAAAGGGTAATACTAGGCTTAGATGGTGGACTGGCCTGATAGATGGAATACAAATACAAAGTCGGGCCTGTTATGGTTAATGGGCCCAATTAGTCACACATTATGGTCAGTTGTTACTACAGCAAGGCTCTATCAAGGCCACACCTTCTACATGTTTGCTTCTGCTTATATATATATATATATATATATATATTGCAAATAATCCTATTACAACGTGGCATTTGGTCAGAATAACTGAATCCCAGATAAGTATTTCTTCTTCTTCTTCTTCTTTGTGGTTCCCTGTTCTAAATTCATGGACATTTCTTTTCTTCCACAGACTGGTATAGACATATTACTCCAAGCCGGATTCAAAATCATTTTATTAGAAGATAAAGATGGCAGATAACATTGGATAAAGTGGAGTTGATCAAAGTCTTTTGTCAATCCAAAGTAGATTACTTTTTGATGTTGAAATAGATTGAGAAATATTAATCCTGATTTGCTTTTAGGGAGTGGTGGATAATTTGTCGTGGGTTAGAAAGTGACCAACCATTAACAATTCTGTTCATCTCAAGTCTCTCTTTTTATTTTTTTTTTAATATGCTTGCCTCCTTAGTCGTGGTCGTGGTGGTCTTATTCTTCTTCTTCTTATTATTATTATTACCAATTTTTTTAATATTTTAATTAAAAAAAATGGAGGTATTTATTCAGTTATTTAAATGAAACGACACTTTTAACCTAACTTCATAGGTAACTTTAAATAATATTCCTAACTCTAATTTCATAAGTAAATTATTATTTTTTTAAATACCACAACTATCCTATAAGATATAAGAGGCTCTTTTCGTCTCCGCTCTGATCTATCGTGTGCCTTGTTAACTCTCTCTCTTTAGCTTGCACTCCCGACCTCTCTCAACTCTCTCTCTTTACTTTGTTTCTACTCTCTTCTTAGATTTTAATATTAATCTTTGTAAATAACAATAGAACATCTCACAAATAAAGAAATGACTAAGTTGAAAAAAGTAATTGATGCATAGGAAGTATTAAAGAACTATCAAAACTTAATGAGCAATTCAACTCCTTCGATGTTAATGGTGATGATAATTTTGTTTTTTGTTTTTTTTTTTTTCTGTTCGTGTTGTTTGCTATGAGTTTACTTTTGATTTTAAAAAAATAATTGATCCACGGGGAGTATTAAAGAACTATCAAAACTCAATGAGCAATTCAACTCTTTCGTTATTAATGGTGATGGTAATTTTGTTTTGTTTTGTTTTTTTTTTATTTATTTTTCTTTTCGTGTTGTTTGCTATGAGTTTAATTTTGATTTTTTCTCTCCTTATGTGATTTTAAAAAATTAATTTGGAATGTCTCCGAATATTGAACTTTACCTTGTTGATGGTAAAAGCCAAAAACATAAATTTCGTGAAAAGAAAAAAAATAAAAAAGTGTACACTGCATTCAATAGTAAAAACTTCGTCTCTATTGTACCATCACTCAAGGACCCTCTGTGAGAGCTTCGAAATCCATCGCCAGCAGTGGTAGAAACTTCGTCTCTCTCAAGGTAAGCGAGACTCATTTTATAACTTAATATTCAAAACCATTGACAAAAAGAGTATTATAAAAGTTTAAAGATATTCTTCTCATTTTCTTTAAAAGAAAAAGAGAAGTGGAGTACTATAAAAAGTAGTGCAAATATTGCCTCTCAAGAAAAATTAATATAAATTAAAATCAATCATTTATCATATGTTCAACTTCAGTGTCATCAGATTATATTCAACAAAACATAAATAATAATAATAAAAAGATTATATTCAACAAATTTACTGTCTTTTTTCAAGATAAGCAAATGAGGATGGTGGACTTAGAACAAGCTCATAATTTTACTACCAATGTCCAATGTTAACATATAATAGGCTCTGGCGCTCAACAATGATGACTGGAGTTAGTCGTTTACTAATTATAATGAAGTGAAGCTTCAGCCCAATTGTTTAGCTAGCCTCAAACATCAAGACAACCTCCAATGCAGTTTTTCTTTTCCCAATTGTAATGAAGTAAAGCTGCAACCATTTGCTTATACACATCGCAATGGCAAATAATTCACCGATGAAGTAAAGCTGCAACCATTGAGCTTTTATACAGGCCAGCCTAGGGCTTTATGCTAAACCATACAACCAGAAAAACAATATAGGTAGCCTCAGTAGGGCAATGTGAATCCCCTCCCCCAATTTATCTGTCTTGTATCTACGCCCCAGTTTTAGGCACGGAGATGGAACATTCAATGGCTCATGCACTCTCCTTAAATAATGCTCCTAAGATTGCAAGAAAAATGAATAAAAAGAACACGGATATAATTCCACTTTGGTTTCTGCATAAACTGCTGTATTAGCATCAGAGAACCAATACATTCACTATTTGAGTGATTGAAACAGAGTTTCATACCTCAGGCAGACACAATTGAAGTTTCTCCAAGTTTATCATACATGTTTCTGCTACACTGAATAGGCCAGAAGCCAAACCAATATACAATACAAATGCTAGTCAATTGGATGAAAGAAGACTAAGAATGCCTTCTTTGTTTCCTAAGCTAGTAGATGTGTGTACACTTAACAAAAGAATTTCTGAAATTTAAACCCCTACAATAGGTCAGTGCAAGACTAAATGACATTCAGATCAATGGGGCCAATGTATTACCTCTCGTAATGCTGTCACACTTACAGTCTATGATTCCTTCTTCTTAATGCGGTAAGGGTATTTCTGGTATGTTGAAATACTACTAATCACGAGTGGAAGGGCCACGAGGCAGTAAAATGAAGGTGGTTTCCCATCAAAGATAAACTGCAGCAAGGCCGTTACAACAAGTGCAGAAACAATAACAAATCCCTGCATGCATTTAAAAACGAAGATTAAAATAATGGACAATCTTTTACACAAGTACTGCATATTGGAATGGTGAGAAATAATCCAGCCTGCTGCAAGACAACTGCCATGCCACCACCAACTAGACCTTTGCTTAATTTCATGTCTATTTTTCAATCATGAAAAATTTATTATTTATCAACAAATTATCAAACTAAAATTATTGTCTGGCCACAAGACCCACAAGGAAACCTTTGAAAGAATTTACAATTTTACAAGTCTCCGCAGCAATATGTGCCTTCAAAACAGCACATCGAAGCAGTTTGGATTCTTAAAGGGCTAATCAGATGGCTTCAAGCTCTGAATCACAAACAGCTCATCAATACCAAGAAAAATCTGGTATAGTTTGATTAGGATCTCAGAAGTGTTTTTTCTTGTATTCTAGATTCATAATTCAGGCAATTTGAGCCATCAAAAGCAAGAAAAATACTTCTCAAAGCTAACCAAATAATGCCTCAATTAATTTGAATATCAGTTTCCTATCTTTGGTTAATGAATATGTGACACATCTGATCTGCACTCTTGATGATAACATTCCTTGTTGCATCCTAGATAATCATCTAAGTATAAAGAGTTATACTCACCTTTCGAACACCACCAGCATAAGACGTCACCAGGCCAACAAGAATTCCACCAACAGCATTGGATATAATTGGAATCTGAACAAAATAAAACAAGACATGTTTGAAGCACGTAACAACTACAAAGTAGCAAATGAAAAAATAACACAGAAGAGCAGAAGTGCAAAATAACATGGAAAAGCATCAATTTAACAGACAGGCTAACAAAATTTTCATTCTGCCCAAAAAAGAGAGGAGAAGGAAAATTATCTTAGTAACATAGAAAAGCATCTTTTTTAACTCATTCAAACATATCACGACCTCAAGCCACCCTTTTCCCAGTCAATATCTCTCGGGTCAACTAAATCATACTTCAAACAACTTAATCATTACACTTTGAAATGACTCCTCCAAATCAGAAAAAAGACCTACTTGTTTAAACAAAATTTACTGCAAATAATCAGCATGGAACTACAGAATAACACAAGCATCTGCCATTGCTAGAGATGGAAGCTAAACAGGAGGTTTTGTCTCAAAGTACTCAAAGGCGGTAGCATAAACACTTGGAAGCATACAGGACCAAAGAACGATCTAGTTTTACAGTGAACCTAATTAGATGAGCTTGACCATCCAAAATTTCTGCTTCAGACCCAACATTTGGGGAACAGATAGAAGATAATTCCATGATCTGTCTGTTAACTATATTTTTATCATTGTCAGCGCACAAGTATTCGAAGATCCATCTGCATAATGCCAATGGTGGTTCTCATCCCGACACAAGTACAAGTTTACCTGACGAGGAGTTTTTAACAACAACGTATATTGATAAAGATCATTACCAGAGTTAGTGGAGTCCAGCCATAAAAAAATCCATGATGTCGGATAGCTTGTCCATCTGGAGACTTGTAGGTACTGGCCAGCAAGCACAGGCTTCCAATTATAGACATTTCAACAGTCATCAAGTATGATGTGTGTTTCTTGACCTGTGATACAAAGAAACAAAAATTGCAAGGGAAAAACAAACAACATCAAGAATTTTTTGCTCTAATTCCAATCAAAGTCGTGGACAACTTTTTACTCATTTTTTTTAAAAAAAGTTATTGAAAACTTTTGCTAACCTGAGAAGCCCATTGGCACAGTGCAGAAGCCAGACCTGATAGTACAGAAGCCACAAGGACAGGAACAATTCCATAGAATAAAATTTGGTCAGGATTACTACTAGAAGAACCTTTGCTAGAGCCTTCACCAACGCTAAGAAGAACAGCCGCAATTATCAACAAGAAAAGGGCCCCAATTTGTTGAATTGATTGCTTCTGCCTAAATTAATTCATAAGGAAAAAGACAACAGGATCTCAGAAACATTAGAATTTAGATTCTCAAAGTATTTGTTAGTTAAATCTACAGAAAATGATTATCATGATGTTTCAGCTAAAAATTGCATATCAAGTCCTTTAAACTTTATTCAATTGATGTTCAAGAAAGCAAGTCCGGCAAGTTTTATCTAAGAGATTGATGTGGCCTCATTATAACCATCAGATAGTAAGAAACAAAAATGTTATGGAAAGATCATTATACTTCAACAAATGAGTAGGCATGCTACTGAAACATTGATAATTTCGTTCTCCAATGACAGATGGCAAGTTATCTGGGAATCTTTACTATATATATCTGGGAATCTGACAAGAGTTGTACACTAAGAATCAAACTGATGGCAAATGGCTAACATAATTGACCATACCAAGAACCTTTTTCTCATCTGGTAATCATAATATTAAAGTTGCTCTATGAAGTTTGATAATTTTTTCCTCATACCAACCAATAGGTATAAATTGTATTTTCACTGCCGCAAGTTCTCGTACAAGCTTTTAATGATGAGACATAAATTGTGTATTGAAATCAACAACAAAAGAAATATTTATTGATGCAGCAATATTTTCAGGCAACAGACTAAACTCACTTTAATAAAATTTGCGCTTCTATAAGACCATACCTCAATATTATATATGTAAACAGAGCAGTGAAAAATAGTTTTGTCTGGTTCAGTATTGAGAATGTGAGTGAATCAAGATTTTTGTAGGAAATCTGCAACAAACTATTTTGCAGTGCATATATTGCTGCTGGTAATCCTGATGCAATCAATGAACCAGCCAAAGTCCATTCCTTGTATAGCCTCTTCAAACTACCATCTCTTGCAATGAGTATAAGAGCACAAGTGACCTGTTAAGCATGCAGAGAGCATATACACTTAAAATATAAATTAATCAGAAATGGACAAGAGGGAAATAAAAAACTGTGACATATACAAGCACCTTGACTATTTCGCATGCCAAAACAGATGAAGTCACAATAACTTCTTGTCTGCAGGAAGAATGATATTGCCATAATTAGTCAAAACTAGCAACAACAAAAAAAAAAAAAACACAAAAACAAAGAGGGTCTTCTCTCAGTAAACAATTCCTTCTATGTTTCTCACTGGATAAGCCTACAAGGTAACAGAAACCATTTTCTTGTGAAATTGCTGAGAAAGTTACTTAGCCAAGGATTTTCTTTGGGAGGGGAAAGGGAATGGGGAAGTAGTGTTTTCCCTTCTCAGTGAGAATAAAAAAGCAGGAGCTACTTTAAAGCCAATTATTGTATGCATGTAATATGTTTTGAGCAATTCTCTGGAAAAAAAAAAAAAAAAGACAGAAAAATATTTAAGTCAGCCATTCTATTATTAATAATTTTGTTCTTAACGACGTATTTAGGGTGAAATATACAACAAGTGTTGCATCATATGTGCAAACAGTGCAAGTGTTCAACATTCTACGACCATATGATGGACAATTAGATAAATGTATCATCTAATTGTTCATTAAAATATCTTATTATAATCTTTTTGTTACATTATTACTTCAAAAAGCGAAATGCTCATGTTGAACATTACATAAAACACCATTTTACCCCATGTATAAAAGAAAATATTAAAAATATATATTTAGTTGTGCCCCTTGACCTTAAGTGTGGACCTAATGGACACTCCTGGACACGTCTCCGACACTTCATGGCCGTGTCTATAATTTTAAAATAATTTTTATTATTTTGGACAGTTAACCGACACATATTGGACACTTGGCCAACACATCTTAGACACTTGGTCAACACATTCCAGACACTCCGTCTTTATAAAATAAACACATGACAATCTTAGAAACAACATTATGCACATATATCAAACGTTACAACCTCTTTTTCTTTAAAAAAAAATTGACATTAAACATATGTCAAAATATGTAATGAAAAAAAAAACAACTATAATGACATGATAGAATAGTAATATCATATATAAGATATATTCTTTTTGATATTCAAATAATTTCAATTTCTAACTTTGCAACCTTAGTATAAAAATTATAAATTAATTAATGTTCTATAATTGTCTTATTCAATTGATATAAAAATGAAAATTTATATTTATATTATCTGTGTCCCCGCCGTGTCCTTGTACTACTTAGAGCTTGACGTGTCGGGGTATCCGTGTCGTATCGCGTCTGTGTCAACGTCTGTGGCAATGCTTCTTAGTTCTTAGGTGTGGACTTTGGAGATTCAATAAAATTAATATTTATACATATACCCACCCCCAACACCCATGCTCAAATTCATGGAACATAAGCTCCGATATACATTACCAAGTGCCTGCATGATGTAATGCAACTCTTTGCATTTAGGCCTCCGTCAATATAACAGACCCTAACATGCATCAAGCAGCGGTCATTAAATTCTCAAATTCCTAAAACCAAAATTTTTCTTTAAAAAAAACTTTTAACGTTTGATGTCAGATAGTTAAGGGGCGACAAGAGGACTCCATTTTTTCTAATTTCGCTCAGCAGTTGAGCGAAACTTATTTATCAACAGAAATGAACAACAGAATAAGCTAACAACTTCAATTTATCAAGAAGTAAATGTATCTCAAAGCAAACAGTCAAATGGAGCATCTGCAATCCTCTATGGCACATGTTGTCACCTGGATTCACTTCTGAGGTTCGTGAATGCACAAATTATAAGCACATTATACAAACAGCTTCCATCATTCTAGTCATAAACACGATCTATTCTTTAGTTTGAATCGCTTGTCATGTTAAGGTCCGATTAAGTCAATTAACAAACTATAACACAGTTTTAGTGTAACTAACCATAAGGTCACACTTCAATGAGCATTTTTCCTAAATTACGACTCAATTCGTAACAATTAAACGAAGATCAAATGATCATTTAATACTTTCCATATGCAATTAAGAAGATTGTCACAGTATTGTAGATATAAAATACAAGAGACAGAATTCACCTGACGAAGCGTTTAGATATCAGTGGCTGAGCACCGTATTGAAACGTGAGCAACATCGAATAGAGCCAAACCCTCGTGTTTGTACTCTCTGAGCTCCGAGTCGAAGCTCTGGACTTGGTCGTCGCCATCAATGGGCGACCTGAGAGAAAATTAGGGTTTTCCTTTGTTGTCTTGTTCTTCTTCTTCGTTTCTTCTGAACAGTTGATTTCTCTAAGCAGTATTTAGGAATTTTCAGTGGTTTTTGTTCTATTATTTTTGCGACGATGATTGTTGAAAATGGTGGGACGACTAGTGGAGACGTCTTTTTGAAACGGTGTCGTTTAAGACAATTCAATCTTAAGCGTGAAAAGTCTGAAGGCCGCCTTTTAAGCAAGCTACTGAAAAGTGAAGGCAAGAATATTAAAAAGTTGAAAAGAAAATAATATATTTACGATTAGGTTTAACTTCAAGATAATTTCATCCGTATTTATAACAATTGTTGTAACAATAGCAGTCAAAGGTAAAAATGATTTATTAAATTATACACTCATAAGATATAAAAGGAGTAGGATGCTGTAATTTCAGGGCAGGAGAATTGAGATATATTAATATAAATATAATGATGAATTACATGGTAAGAGAGTTAAGCCGTGTTAATGTAAATATAATAACGAGAGAGATGGAGAGAAGAGAGAGAATCGTTTGTGTTTTATTCCCCCCAAAAGATATTTATCATCCGGATACGTAACGGCAAGTTAATCACCTATTTACTGTCTTGACAATGACACAAATGGGTTTACCTAGGGATGGCAATTTTGTCCGCCCCGCCTGGTTTTCGCTTCGTCCCGCCCCGTTTAGGACGGGTATGGGAGCTATTTTTTTTCTGTAAATGCGAATTTGGGAAAAAAAAAAAATCAAAATCCGCCGCGGGTACGGGGCGGGTTTGGGACTCTATAATAACTCGCCCTGTACCCGCCCCGCTCCGCCTATATATTTTATTATTATAAATATATTTATATGTATATATATATATATACAAATTATAATTTTACTTTTGCTTGTATTAAGACTTATGTTTTCATTTTATCTTTTTGTTGTATTAACACTTTTAATTGGCGGATCAAACTTATTACTAAGTTATTTAGGGCCGTTTGGTAACCGTTTATGTTTAGTGTTTATTGTTTAAGTGTTTATATAAACAGTGTTTATGTTACGATTTTGTTTATCCATAAACATGAGTGTTGTTTGATAACGAAAAAACGTTTGACTTATTTTAATTTTTTTTTTTAGCATGGGTGCCCCTAAATAACTATTTCATATTATCAAGTATATTAGTAATTATTTATATTATACCCAATATTTTTTCTTAAGGCAATTGATGCTCTTTAATTCTCCACACTTGATAATTCTAATACTTTGATCGTAGTATCAAATAATAGTCTTTTATAATTTTTTTTCTTTTCATTTTCTCACTTTTAGTTTCAATTTTTAATTAAAATAATATAATCACCATTTTAGAAAAAAAAGTTTTTTTTTTAATAAACATAAACAATAAACATTATTTTGGTGTTTAGGATTTGAAGGCTTATGAACAGTATTGTTTTAAAAACGTTTAGACAATTTATAAACAAAACAAAAATTATCAAACATGTTTATTCTAAAAATTTGTTTTTATAAACAATAAACACTAAACATAAACGGTTACCAAACGGGCCCTTAGTTATGAAATATATTTTCTGTAATGGGCTATTTAATTATGGAATCTTGTCATTTTACTTTTTAAACAGGGGTTATACTATTTTGAATTTAATAGTATCAAACTTGGTACTATCCACTAGGCTCGTATTTTTTGAAAAAATTAATTTTTATTGATATTTGATGTGGTTACAATTTTGTGGGGAGGGGCCCCGTCTCATCCCACCCCTTTTGAAATTTTAAACGGGACGGGGCGGGGCGGGGACGGGGTGGAGTTTCTCCCAACGGGGCGGGAATGAGTTTTGAAATTCCGTCCCGTTTCAAACCCGCGGCGGGTTTGGTAATAGTGTTGAAGGCCGTGGGGCGGGGACGGGTTTAGGCAAACCCGTGTCATACCCGCCCCGTTGCCATCCCTAGGTTTACCACTAACAAGACTCTCCTTTGCAGTTCACGAGACTATAAGAAGTAAGATATTCTTGTGTCTTTGAGGGTATTGCATGGAGTAGAATTGCTTTATTAAAATTTTATCAGAAAAATTTATTAGGACAAAATCTGAATTAAGAGAATATAATAAAGCATGCTAATAACATTTTTCAATCAATTGCTCTTCCTCATGAGTATGGTTGTTGCAGTAATTTAATATGAAAAAAACTCATTCAGTCCGGGCATTCTAATATTGTACACTGTTTGAATTTCATAGTGGGTAGTGATTAATTTGGTGAATAGCTCTGCCAAATTGTTAGATGAACGTATTTGCTGAATATTAATATCACCACTCTTTTGAAACTCGTGAGTATAAAAGAACTTTGGTGATATATGTTTGGTTCTATCTCCTTTATTATAGTATCCTTTGATTTGTGCAAGACATGTAGCATTATTTTCATATAATATCGTTGGACTATCATTGATTGAATATAATTCACATGCTTCTTGAATATGTTGCACCATTGCCTTGTGAATTGCAAGTATCTTAGAATGATTTGAAGAACTTGCAGTCATTGTTTGGGTCCTATCAAAAGATATAATTTATTCAATAGAGAAAATTTTTTGAGTTTTTTTTTTCCGATTCCGGTCAAAACAGATAATTTATTCAATAGAGAGAATTTGTTTTTAGATTTTGTTTTTTTTTTGTTCCTGTCAAAAGAAATAATTTATTAAACAAAAAAAACTTTTTTTTGGTACTTATTTGTTTTTTGTACAGTCAAAAGAGATAATTTATGAAATATAGATAACTTTTTTTTTTGGGTATCTTTTTTAGATCCGGTTAGAAGAAACCAAAAATATTAGGGTAAAATACACTGACCTCCCCTGAGGTTTGGCCTAATTACACCCGACATCAAATTATTGGATTTTGTTACAATGCCCTCTCCTGAGGTTTGCTCCGTTAGACAAAGACTTCCCTCCGTCCAAAATTCTTTTAGTTTTGTCAAAAAATTTAGAGTAATTTACACTGACCTCCCCTGAGACTTGGTGTAAATTACACTGACCTCCCCTGAGGTTTGGCCTAATTAATATTTAATATAATATTTTAATTTTTATAATATAAATATTAAATATTTATTATATATAATGTTTTAATAATATTATATATAATATTAAGATGTAATTATTAACATTATATAATATTATATAATGTTAATAATTACATCTTAATATTATATATATAATATTATATAATTAAAATATTTATATGTATATATATAATTAAGATGGGCAAAAGTATATTTTAATTATATAATATTATATATATATAAATATTTTAATTTTTATATTAATATAATATTAAGGGTATAATAGACATTTCACCCATCTTATGTTTAAATAATATATGCTCGCAAGATTAGACTCTTTTTTTAAAAAAGAATATATATATATATATATCTATTATTTTAATGCTTTTTAATGATTTTTTTTAAAAAACAAATCATATAAAATAGAAAGATCATTATGCCCTATCTTTTATTCCTTGCTTTCTTTTTCATGTCAATCCCTCTCTAAAACTCTCTTCTCCTCTCTCTAATATTCTCTTACCAACTCAAATCCTCCATGATCAAAATCTGTAAAGGCCAACAAAATGAACATAAAGAGAGAGACTTTTTAAATTGTTAATGATGGTATTTTTGCTCATTACATTTTGTTAGAATGAGGGTATTTAGGTAATTTCAGAAGAATTTTCAAGAGGATAACGATGTCTTTATATATGCTTCAAGGAAAAAAATAGATATTTTGAAAATCTAAATTGTCAAGAAAATCTGATTCAAAAATGCCTTTACCTCTATATTTTTTTATATTAACATTATATAATATTATATAATTTTAATAATTACATCTGAATATTATATATAATATTATTAAAATATTATATATAATATTATTAAAATATTATATATAATAACTATTTATATATTTATATTATAAAAATTAAAAAATTATATTAAATATTAATTAGGCCAAACCTCATGGGAGGTCAGTGTAATTTATCCTAATTATCCTAAATTTTTTGACAAAACTAACAAAATTTTGGACGGAGGAGGGTCTTTGTCTAACGCAGCAAATCTTAGGGGAGGTCATTGTAACAAAATAATAGTTTGATGCCGGGTGTAATTAGGCCAAACCTTAGGGGAGGTTAGTGTATTTTACCCAAAATATTAAATTGGAATATCTTAGGAGGGGTAGTTGTGTAATTTGAAAAAAATAATCATTCAAATGTTAAGTAAAAATTAACATTCACACAAATTTAACAGTTGTCTAGGATTGAACTTGTAGGGATGTATCACTAATCGTATATAACACCATTGTACCCGTATGAATTCATATTTCACTTTTGCTTTCCATCCAGCTTTTGCAACAGAAATGGACAGACTGAAAGATGGTTGAAATGCCAAGAATCTGGTAAGTTGTGTACTGTATTGAAACAACAAACCTGCTCGCTAGTTTTACAAAGATAATTCACTAAAATTATTAAAAATAAATGAGCACTGTGATTTATCTTGGTGATTTCTGCAAAGACTGCTGAAATTGATGATACTTCATACTTCTACACACAAACACACACATAAGAAACTACTAATCATAAAATTAACTGACCCAAACTGAGAAAAGCAGAGCAAATCAACTATTCTGCACATATATGACCAAATGGCGAGCTCCCGCCACTGATTTTATACCCAAAACTGGCTACGTACAATTCAAAAGTGCTCTTAGTATATACAAGTAGGGGCCTGTACAAGGGTAACATATGATTGAACATCTGTCGTGATATATACAATAGTTTTTTCACTTTCTGTTAATAGCTGGTTAAGAAACAAGAATCAAGCATGAGAGACAGTAAACTGCAGGTCCGATAAGGTGATGGATCACGAGTGAAATGTTGACTGCTTAGTGGTAGAAGATCATTTACCAACGGCAAATCCCAGGAGCCTCTGTCCGCAGTAGAGCAACCATCTCTTCATACTTCGAAGCATATACAAAGCCCCATAGCTACATAACCAGGTAAACTTCGTGATTTCTAAGTTATTTTTTGTTCTAGATCACACTTGCATATGCCTTTCAATTCTCACTATAACAGTTAATAATTGCAAGCAATAGTGTATCAGTGTGCAAGTGTCTGTGATTGTGTGCGCGTTTCGTGTGTGTGTGTGTGTGTGAGAGAGAGAGAGAGAGAGGTGAACACCTCAATTTCCTTCACTTCAAAATCTTCAGTATGGGCCAAACAAGGATTCCCATAGGTTTCCGAGGCTGAACTTGATCCATTCAATCTTAAGAATGAAAACTGAAAATTAGATTTCAATATAGCAATTCCTATCTTTATGTTCATTAAGAATGATTGAGAGTTATGCAAGGAATATTACAAGTTCAAATTCAAAAATAAACAATAACAGATAGAAAGGGAAAAGAACACTCACAGATCACTATCCAAATACAGTGCAAAGTGACCACCACCACCCAATGCCAGAAATTCAGAGGAGCACAATGTGAAATAGCGGTTAACACCTGCTTATATGATGCTGTCAGTTCCCCCCACCAAAAAGAAAAAAAGAATGATTGAACCGTTGAGATCAAGTCACACACCCTTTCAGGTCATATTTATAGCTGAGTTCATGATCAGAGGGGTTCGAACAAAATTTTACGACTTTTAACATTTATATCTTATCAGATCTAACTAATTATTCAATTTAGCTACATAATAATAATTCAATTCTCATATGAGTTACAGACATTTTTATAATTCATTTCTATAATCCTTTTAAAGATTACTGTGATGCAAGGTTGAAGGAATGAGACCTGCCCACAGTAGTCAATTGTTCAACTCAGTAAATGACGAGAAACAAAATTGACACAATCACAAAGTACATCATGAGAGTTAGAAGAGAGATCATGCAGAGATAATGGTTTATGAAACAATCAAGAAATCCATAATAGCAATATGCGTGTTCTCAGAAAGAAACCCATAATAGCAGTTAGCATGTTCTCAGAAAGAAAGATTATGGTGCTAATATATACAATTATGTTTAACAGTCATTTGGATCTGGTCCAGAAATAAGGCTGGCAGAAATTGCTTAGAGAAGAATGATAAATAACAACCGACTTATAGCTGGTGTTTGTATTGAGCATTAAAAGCTAATATGCATTTCAATACGTTTCTTCTTCATCATCATCATCCTTGCCGTGCTCCCACACGAATGTGGTCGGCTACATGAATTCTCTGTCTCCAATCGTTTCTATTACATGCCATTTCACCTACTATATTTAACTTTTTAAAGTCATTTTTAATAACCTCATCCCATGTCATTTTTGTTCGCCCTCTCCGTCTCTTGCCTTCTATGACAACTAGTCTTCCTTGTTTAACTGATGTGTCACTAGGTCTACTCTCTCTAATTTTCTCACCAATGGGTGTCACCCCTAATTTTTCTCTTACACTTTTATTAGTGACCTTATCTCTTTTAGTCACTCCACTCATCTATCTTAACATTCTCATTTCCGCTACATGGAGGCGTTGTTCTTGTTTTTTTGGGGCCCAACACTCTGCTCCATACATAGTTGTCAAAGGCGTGCAAGGCGCGCGCCTGAGGCGCGGGGCGCAGCCTCTGTGCCTAGGGTATGCCTAGGCGAGGCCCCTTCAAAGAGGCGCGCGCCTCAGGCACCGAGGCGCACCTGCAGATGCTGTTTTCTCACTCTAAAACCTGTTTTCTTATGTCATTTGTTGTTAATTGCCATGAATATGCTTTTTATTTGCTCTCAATTGTAGTTGTTCTACATTGTTTCACTTACTCACTACAAAATGTGATATTTAAAAAAAAAAAAAATTCAACTTGCGCCTCACTTCAGTCAGGCCCGCGCCTCGCCTCGCGCCTCAGGCTCCAGGAAGCCTTAGCGCCTTAGTGCGCCTTGAGCCTTTAACAACTATGGCTCCATACAACATAGTTGGTCTATTAACGATTCTATAAAATGTTCCTTTTAGCCTATGTGTTATTCTTTTATCACATAAAATCCCACTAGCTTGTCTTCATTTGGTCCAACCCGCTCCAATATGTTTCTTCATGTTAAATGCAAAATATGCATTATTAGTGTTTTTTGGTATTGTAATTTTGTAGCATAAGCATGACAAACATGAATGCTCTCCCTTGAAACCCGGGGATCATTGAAGCAATCACAGTTTAGATCAGCCACAAAATTATAATTTAAAAAAAAAAAAGATGGGTAGAAGATAAAAAATATTACAGATGAAATTTCACAATCTCTCTTAACAAACCTGGACAAAATTAAAATGTAAAGCAGTGGTGCTTTATAAATTGTTTCTATAATGAAGAAAATCAACTTAATGCATTAAGAGAAAAAAAAAAAATCTCAACATTTCCAGAAGCAGTCAAATGCTCAAGGAATAGTTGCCTGAAAGGCAAAGGAAGAATTTTTGTACCTGTGGGCCGAAATATAATGGGATGACCAGGTCTATTTGTGAAAACAAATGTATCATTCGTTCCCTGATCAAAATTCAGTTTAGTAAGAAATATTTTCTGAATTAGTTACAAATAAGTATGTGGTTCACCACCACCTGATATTTTCTCTTGTTCGTTGGTCTTAAGGGTGCTTCAACAAGGCCACCAAATACTGCACCTTTACGATCTCCAACGACCTGATAAAATTAGCGCATTTATGTGGTAAAGATAGAATTTCATCATAGATGAAATTTACATGTATGCAAGGCAGCATGTTAGGAAATCATAGAAAAACTTAAGGAAACAAATGTCGTCAGAAAGCAGATTAACAAGCAAACAAAAGCTCAGACTTGAAAAAGATAAGAAGTATTTCAACTATCATGAACACCAAAATAATTGCACTTATAATGAAAAAGGGCTAGCCAAGTGGACGAAGCTCCCGCCATTGCGGGGTCTAGGGAGGGTCAGATGTATAGGTTGAAATTAACAAGTTGTACGGGTTGAAAATGTAATATGTGGAAACCAGAATCTTTTTCTTCTTTTTGACAAGAAATTAAAATATATACCCAGAGCACATTATTTACCATAAGATAGTAGCTTTTTTGCTCCATATTGCAGATTAGAATGAATAACAAGGCAAGGAGATCATGCTTTAATGACATTTATCTTTTTGACATCCATAGGTTGGGGCATGTGACAAGGCAGGATACCAGAATTATGTGGCAATGGAAAGAAATGGAATTTCAGAAATTACATTGCAAGGAATCAGGAAATATCTTGACAAGACTAAATAATGAATTTGTGGGACAAAAAGAAAACATGTTAAGGGCAAAAGGAAAAGGAAAATGAAAAATAAAAATAAAAAGGATATGGGATCCTACTGCCCTCATTCAACATAATTTATGGATGGCTCTTCTATTTCTGAAGTAATTTGAACTATATAAGACTTCAATTGTCAATAACCCATGAATTATTGTATCATAATTATATATCCTAGTTTTATTTGCTCAATGAAGAGGTTGGATACACATTAGAAATATAGAAGAATATTTTGAGAACTTAGTTATAATGGTTTAGTCAACCATGTCTAAGAGTTTTTTAGTGAAATTGGACACATGGCATGTTCATCCATCCGAGTGAATATTTTTTTTCTCAAATCGGCAAATGCTCACTAAAGTCAATGAGGCTTCCTCTAAGCAAACAGTATACAAATGCTTAAGCTGTAAAGAAACTGCTAATGACTTTTCAAATGCATAGCATAGTTGCAATCAATAACATTTATACTTCAATTTGACCTCGAGATCAGAGGACATCTTCTTCAAACTGTGACATGTATTTCAAGAAAGAAAATTACCAACAAACTAAGTCCAGGACAAATCACGCTTCTTCTATAAAGGGTTAATAGCGATATGCCATGCCTCCACGTACTGCAGGCAGCAATATGCCAAACATCAGAAGCAAATAAACAATGTACATTTTGGGAGGGACCCACATTCAAATTTTAACAAATATAACTTGTGTTTACCTGTATAGCAATACCCATTTCCTCCCCTGAACAAGTGCAGGTAATGCAGCATAAAGAGCATTTCGAGTTTTCTCGGACAAAATCAATGAGGGTTCAGAAATTTCTGGGAGATTGTCCAAGGGCACAGGCTCATTTAAAGATTGCATAGGAATCCCCTCATCTCCAACAACTTCAGCATCATTTCTGCTATTAGTTGTCATGTTGGAACTGCTCTTGCCCTCTGACGATTGATTTCGATTCCCACCTAATCTTGCAGCCTTGTAGATAGCTCTACCAAGGGACTGTTTACCCCTTGAAAACAAACTTTTCTTCCCGCCACTTTCTCTCATTATTGTGTCAGATGTTGTTTCACCCATCTCCGCTTGATGCTCATTTCGCTCATCAAATTCAGAATTACTTCCAGAATCTGTGGTTGACAGTAGAGAATAGATAAATGCAGTAAAAGAAGACGTATCAGGAGGCTCGTCAACTAGATCCCCAGAACCCTCCTCTGTAATTGACTCTTCTTGATTTATTTTTGGCTCAGTCACATCTTCCTAGCAGAACAAAAGCCGAATACTTATAAGTTGGACAATAAATAAATAAATAAAATCTAAATTAAATATAGATATTTTCACACAAATTAAAAAATTTCTAGATTCACTATCATACAAAGTGTTGCCCATTTCATAACGAATCATTTGAAATTTTCCATCTTAAGGACATGGCTCCAATACACTTTAAATTAAAACTAGGGAGGTCCTCTAGTCTTGTGCTTGTGATAATTAAACATGAATGTACTCTGCGATTAGTTTTTATTCCAATTATTACAATCTTTCTCTTTCTCCTTGAAGTGGGGAGAAAAGATATTTTTTTTTTGTATATAACATTAACTGCCTTTAAATAGACAAGCGTTTACAGCATTTGATGGAACCAGAGGAGACAAATGTAAGAAACATGCAGGCATGAAACGCACCCAGTTTTCCCATTTAACCATAATACTACACTGTAAGCTAAAAACAGATGACGATAATAATGCGCACACGGGTAAACTCACATATAAAACCCTAATCCTACACTGTATAGAGCTGTACATTCACTAGATTATAGCAAATGATTCATAAATATGCTTGTGCATCAAATAAATAGTTAAGTTTTTCATCAAATTCACGAACTGATTGCTGCTAAAGTTGCCCATGAGAAAACCCTAGAAAACAGCTCAAAAAATTCACAGAGAGAGCTTCATAACATCAAAAATAACAATAGCCGTGACGGGATAATCCATATATGAGTATAAACCATAAATTTTGGAACTGGGTCTCTCTAATAATTATCAGAATATGAGACATCGATAGTGGAGTAATCAAGTTCCTAAAAGAAAGTACTATCCAAAAAAGAAAAAAATATTAATAGAAACTGAGTTTTCAATAAAATAAAAAATAGTAATTAACAGAGGGATAGAGAGAATCTTACAGGTGGAGGAGGAGAAGGAGAAGGAGAAGGCATGGAGGGCTTGTCATAGATGGGATTGAGGAAGACAGTGGTGAGATCAGATACAAAGTGGGCTGCTTTGCTCCTCAGAGAGCGTTGTTGCTGCCTACCCATTTCTTTTTACTTTCGATCAGATAATATTCCACTTGCTTTTGGATTATGCTACGTCCAAATTTTTCCCCCAAAGCCGAGAATATAACCCCTTTCTCTCTCTAAAACTCTGTATATATCAGTTAGGTGATAAGGAATTGGCCGGAGGAGAAGAGTGTGTTCTACGCGAGTTCTCTCTTCTTTTCGTTGGATTGTTTGATAGCTTTTTTTATCCAAAAATTTGTCAGAAATCTTCACCCCCCAACTTAGGTAGAACACAGCACCAGCGTTGACAGAGCAAGCGAGTGCATAGGCTTAGTACTCAGTTCTGAGTTGAATAATTTTTATATAACTTATGAATCAATATTTCATAACCAGGACTCCATGGCCCAATGGATAAGGCGCTGGTCTACGGAACCAGAGATTCTGGGTTCGATCCCCAGTGGAGTCGTTCGAATTTTATTTTCCTGTTTTTCAGGAGATGTTTAGGTCTCTTTTGGCTTTTGTGTTTTTATGATGTCAAAAGAGAGAGGGAGAAAAAACAATCACGACCTGCTGGTAGCAGTTGTTAAATTTTGAAAACAAAAAAATTACACTAGTGTAAGGCTATGTTTGGTAGAATGTTGCTACTTTGTGCTTTTATGATGTCAAAAGAGAAAGAAAGAAAAAAAACAATGCTGGTAGCGGTTGTTAGATTTTGAAAACAAAAAAATTACATTAGGGTAAGGCTATGTTTGGTAGAATGAAAAAGAAAAGAAATGATGACATTACTAATGAGAGAAAGGAAATGATAGTGTTAAACTTTTATCGTCTTTGGTTAATTAGTAAAGGAAAAGAATGAAAAGATAATTAACATGTTTGGAGAAAGAAAGAAAAGGAAACAAGTTAAAAATTTTACCATTATACCCTTTTATATTTAAAAGAATAAATTTTAGCTTTTATCAAAATAAGAGCAAAGTTAATATTATCAAAGTTTTATTAAAAAAATGTAGCCTTCCCTTCCCTTCCCTTTCCTTTCATTTCTTTCATTTTTGGAAGGATAACAAAAGTTACTATTTATCTACCCAAAGTGTGTAACTGGATTTCTTCCCATTTTTTTAAATGAATAATGTTATGCAAAATTTATATAGAAAATCTTCTTGGACAATAAAAGTCTCAATTAGACTTCACCACTTTTAAAATTTAAGCCTACGATCCTTAAATAGAGAAGATCTATAATACGTTTCGTGTATTTATACCTGGTGAATTTGGATAGTGCGTGTTGTACACGTGCAATGAAACTTATCACGTGTGTTGGACACGCACGATCTAGATTCACTTTGTGTATTTACACTGGATGTATTGTAAACGTCCTCTCTTGAATGTATACTTTTATTTGGAAAAAAATAAATAGAGACTAATTGAAATCTTTATTATACATTGAATTCCATGTCATAAATAATTATAATCTTGAGCGCTATATAGACGAGCATCTATTCTCCGATTAACTCAAAATTTGATGAAAATGAGCGTCTAATGCAATATTACGATTCTGGATCACACTAACAATGTATTTGCAATGCTAGGATGGGATTTGGAATTCAAAATGGAATTTCTAGTGTTTGGAATAAAAAGAATTTAAAATGGAATTGAATTTCATGATATTTGAAATCCCAAAGTTTAGTGTTCTCAAATCCGATGAAAAATGATGAAATTTGTAAACTAGTTTAGTTGTAAATTTGTAGTTTTCCCAGTTTATCCTTCTTTTTAGTAAAATGTAATACTGCAATTCTAATTGATAAAGGTAAAATGGTAAAAAAATATTTCCTCTATAATTAAATTCCAAGTTATTCCAAAGACACAAATAAAATTTCATTTTAAATCCAATCCAATTCCAATTCCCATCAGAATTAATTTAGTTCCAAACAAAGCATAAAAGTTTTTAAGAAGTCTAAAAATAAGAGAACCTTACAGTAGGCTCCGTTAGTTGTCATGTCTAGACATTGAGATATATCCAATCAACAGAATGTTAATTCTCCTACGGTTCTACATTTTCCTTCCTTTTTTTTTTTGCACATCATTTTCCTTCGCAATCCCCTAATTAAAATTAAACAGGGTATTTGATTCTAATGTTTCTCAACAACTATCACTTACCCAAGAAAATACTATCTATAGGTTATAGACAATCTACGTTATATTATAAAATGAGAAACACACTGTTGAAGTAATCCAATTAGGCGTGTCCATCCATGTATTTTGAACTAAATCTCAAACCCTAAAATTGTATTTCTACAACAACCCACATTCACCAATCCACAACCCACAGGTCAACAAGCACCCAAGAGCTCTTATCAGTCATAATAGGTAACGTACTAGGATAATATAAAGAGATGAACAAGTAGTGGGCAATAGTAATACAACAGTCGAGCATGTCATACTTAAACCAAGGCAATGCTGCTCTCGCCACCAGGGGGCTTGCGGACACCACCGCGGTAATCTCTGGATTCCTTTTTACCATCAGCAAATATGTCACTGCCGCTTATTTCTCTCAGCTTAGCCACACTCAATGGCTTTTCAGCAGATCCTGGAGGAACATCTCCCTTGAAGATGTTGTTGCCGGTCAGCTCTGCAAACTTCTGGTCATGTATTTTCTTTGCCGTCTTGACCACAGGTTCTTCGCTGAAATGGATGTTGCTTTGACCTCCAGCAGGCTATAAATACGTAAACAAGTTCAGCACGGGGTCACATAACCAGTAACTGAAAACACTTCATATTTTGAAAGCAAACTTCCTAAATGACCATCAAGATTAAATAAAAAATAAAAAATAAAAAATCCAAGTAGCAGGACAGGAAGAGGCATATTTTCCTTCAACTCTGCCTGGAGGCATTATGAAGAGAGCATAAGCATGCTTTCATGGATATTCAGTCAAAGGTTGATTTTTTGTTCTTAGGACAATGGAAAAAGTTCGAGTCATATACTATATGACCATATATTATTTGATGGGTTTTTGCCATGTTCGTCATGTGTTGTATCTCTGTCCGGTATCCATATCTGTAATTATTGGCTCTTTTGGTATTCTATAAGCTCAATTTCTGACGTAACCTCTCCATGAGTTCATACACATGTCTAAGAAGGAACTGGCACTAGTTCTTTTGTTTCAACTTCCCACCCTAACCTAAACATCACTAAGAGAGATCGGCAGTAACTCACATTAGAAACTTTGACAGATGTCCGTACATTACGTGGTGCAGGTTCCCCCATGTCTTTGTTTTCTTTTGATTCGAAGGAACGTGCAGCAGCCAACAATCGGGGAGGAATTTCAGGAGGAGGGCCGAAGATGTCATGTCCACTGAGTTCCTTGCACTTTGCATCTGACGGCTGCTTCTTAATTTTGGAGTCTGACTCGCTTTCCAGCGTCCCGCTTAATTCACGCTGCTTGGCTACCTCAGTCAGAGTGGAAGGCTTCTTGGGAGAAACATTCTCCTCGGCACTGAATGAAATCTGGCTCATTCCATTTACTGCTTGCTGAAAATCCAATGGTATAAAGTCTTTAGGTACGGTCAATCGGTCATACTACGCATTTTCAATATAGTAAGATCAAATAAATACCTGATAAATACGCAATCCGGTTCTGTTATTAGGACTATAATTAGCAGTGCCAGATTCTGGCATACCATCTTCACCATCAGCTGCAAATATTTTACTCCCAGTGATCTCCTTTAATTTATATCCTGAACATGGCTTCCTGAAAGTAGAAAATGGAACAGTTCAAGTAGTTCTTAGTGAAATGTGAGCAAAACAAGTCGTTAATGGAGGTGCCTAGTGGTAATTCATGAAGATTCTAATCGATGCAGCCAGAGATTCTGAAAATTACAGCAGAAAGAAGAATTTGAGGTTTGAATTCAGATTCAAGCAGCATTACTACCTTTGGTGGTATAAAGTTTATTTCGAAAAGCATGATCTGTCTGGACCCTGCCAATGGTTTAGGGGCCCATCCAACCCAATTAGTGTCTTAGGAGGTCAAATAAAAGGCGGTGGCAATGTTGCACTGTTGGTTGACTGACCTGCAGAAGAAGTGGAGAAAATTACCTCCAGTTCCATTCTGCATAGGCTAAACTGGAATTCTTGCGATAATTTTTCAGATATGTGGCATGGACATGGAAATGGACGGGGGCGCGACTTTCATGTTAAGGATAACTTGATACGTTAACATTTCCAGAGAAAGGACACAGATATGTCAGGGATATGAAAACACATCCATGCTGTGTATACATACTCATGCTGGCCTTCATTTTTCTATGACTACTTAACTTCCCTCCTGTATTTCAGACCTAAATATATGACATATCTAACTTTTTTCCTTTCTTAATGAATTGCTCATATTATATTAATTTTTATATAAATGCTTATTATCTTTTTCCTTCACAATTATGAAGTTTGAGTTCTTAAAAATGTTCTCTCCAAAATAGGGGGAAAAAAAGGCTGTCTCCAATGCTGAAGGCATATTGGACAAATGTCTAATAGTCAGTGTCTGCCATTTGTACAAATTAAAATTTTCATGTGCCCATGGGCTCTTCAGAAGCTTTAGTGCCAATTTTCTGATGATCCACCCAGTCCAATTAGTTTCTTGAGGAGATGAAACAAGATGAGGGGGTTAGGTGGTTCCCACTGGCTTAAAGTAGGTATGAAGGAAATGTTCAAATTAAAATTTTTATTTTTTTAGTGTCTAGTTCCAAAGTTATTTTTCTTTAAATTCCCATGTCAGCGCGTGTATGTTTAGCATTTACTAAAAAACTTGGGAGTTCCTGATTTGGAAGTTGGAATAAATAGAATTTGGCAGGACATGAATATCACATTTGTTTACGGTAAGAATCAATAAATAATTGCCAGAGTCAAGGTGAGATTCTTGTCTAAAGCTTTAGGAGGTCTTTCTAGGCTGTGCATATTCTCGCTCCCCTTTTGAGCATTTTTATAAAATTTTACTTATAAAAAAGAAAGAAAGAAGGTGAGATTCTTGGCAGAATTCAACTACCAAACAAGTTACACTTATTTCCCCTTCACTTAGTTCTCAGTAATTTTCTAGTTTTTGAGGGCAGTTGCTTGGTTCAGTGGTTTAACGCTTGAACAGGAATATCACATTTGTTTACGGTGAGAATCAATAAATAATTGCCAGAGTCAAGGTGAGATTCTTGTCTAAAGCTTTAGGAGGTCTTTCTAGGCTTTGCATATTCTCTCTCCCCTTTTGAGCATTTTTTATAAAATTTTACTTATAAAAAAAAAAAAAATTCAACTACCAGACAAGTTGCACTTATTTCCCCTTCGCTTAGTTCTCAGTAATTTTCTAGTTTTTGAGGGCAGTTGCTTGGTTCAATGGTTTAACGCTTGAACAGTAGTGCTATTGGTTTGAGTTGAGCCTCAGAGCAGCCACTCTGTGAAATATCAAAGGTTAGGCCTATCTTGAATCCTCACTTGCAAAATATTCAGAATTTAAGAGGTGGTGACAATGCAAGTACAAAAACAAACAAAAGATATCCTTTACCGATGAAAATGGGAACCAGCACGAGAAAAGAAAGAAAAATAAGCAGTAAATCAGTTAATGCTCATTGTAGAGATGGAAAAATAAAATAAATATAGGGTTCAAAACTAATAAATAAGTTAAAAATATATATGTATATATAATAATAATAACTGGAAAGAGTAAAGAATACCAATGCATTAATTTCTGAAGCAAAAAAAGAAGAAAAATTAAATTGGAAAACAGACAACATTTTGTCTAAAAGAACAATAAGTTCATTAAGTGGCTCAAATGTTGACTTAAAAGAAAAAGGCCCTAAGCCCTAAGTGGAAGATTTTATGAAGTATAAACAAAATCCCTCTACACAATTGTCAATCGCATAATTTTACATTCCAAGTCAAGACTCTAGCAACCAAATCATATCATGATTTCCCGAGCATCCAGGCAAAACATTAATATCATGAGTCATGCAAGACAGCGTGCTGTAGTTCAAATAATAATCATCACTAATAAAAAAAGAGAGAGAGGTCACTTTTCCTCAATCAATTATTAATGGTCACATTGCTGTATTCGTGATTAGCAGCGCAAATGCTTTATGCAATACTCTAACTAGAACAGCCCAATTTAGCAGGCACAAAGCACAGGAAATAAATCCTTTTGACTTTTGTGCAGAGTTGTGCCTTGCATTGGCCAATAAGGAAGTCATTTTTCCCACATTCCTAAACAAATTAATCATCATTTTTTTTTATAAGTAATCATCAATTTTTTCCTAAATAAAAAATTGAAGCTTGAATATGGTTCTACCCTATGTTACGTGGACTCTTCAAAAGTAGTTGGAGTACCTGTGTTGGATACACTATACTCGGACATGGGTATGGGATATGTGGCCGACACTTTTGGCTGGACATGCACCTAAAAAGCATATCAAATGATTCAAGTTTATTATATAATTACTTCAAAATGAGTGAAGTGCTTATATTAAACACTATGTAACGTAAAGAAATTATTTTACTCCATAAAATAAAATATAAATATTAGAAAATATGAATATTTTGCAGTGCTCGTGTCCTGTTTGAGAATTTGATATGTTTGACGCTTGGATACATACCTATACCCAATACATGTACCCAAGTTCAAGCAAGATAGGTTCTACGACCAAATGTTGTCTACATGGTTAGCCACTGTAAAAGCACAACAAAGGAGACTCCAAAGTTCGATTATGCTAACTCACTCACACACTCAAACTACTCAATCATGGTTAAATGAGGTAGCCAAAGGGCTTTCCATTGATGCTCTTACTCCACTACAAACTAAACCTTTAGTTTTTTTCATTTGCAATCAGAGGGCTGGCCATCAAAACAGACTCCAAAGTTCAATTCTTCAAAGATTTCCTTCAGTTTATCTTTCTGGCTTAGTTTGTCCAATAGTGAAATAGGTCATATCTTGCATAATAAGGATATATATACATATATATATGTATATATATATTGAGATATATATATGTATATATATATATATAGACATGTTACAAAGTTATAGTTTGTACAGGCCAACAAGCAGTTGAGCTGAACAATTCTAAATAAAAGGGTGAAAGCAACAACACCTAAGCACTTGAGCAATTTAATTCATTTTTCAATAGGCAGCAGTATTTGAGCAAGTCTGAGTCTTAAGCCTTTAATAAAGCTAATACAAAGCTGAAAAAAACTTAGATTACAACTCATACAAGGAAAAAGTAAGATGAGTTTACAACTATGAACCTAGTAAGAGTTTACCCTAAAGTAGATATGAAAAAACTAAACATGATCCCAACTGATGAAAGAGGCAGATAGATACTAAAAAAGAATCCAAAATAGTTTATAACATAGAAAACTAAGAAAAGATTTTCAAGATGGGTTCCTAGCAAGGAAAAAGAAATGAAGGAACAGGAAAAATTAATTGCCCTCCATCTTAGAAACAAAAATTTGCACCATGTTATTTGTTCCCTTCGTTCTGATTGATGCCAAGATAAAACCTGATTCACAGGTGGAGCTTCCTAGTAATATATAAATAAATGAAAAATAAATAACAACAGGACGCCAAGTTTCATATAAAAAGTCAAAGATACGCACACAAACACATATTGGGGCATGATATGTATACCCTCAAAAGAATCACTGAAAACAACTAGAGATGAGAAGGTTCGTGCTCACAGAAACATTTCTGAACAAACCAATCACATTTCAAACAGATCTAATTAAACCGTTTTAGCAATTATCCATAAGATAGAGATCAACAAGAACAATGCTACTGCTAATTCTGTCAAATCGAATAATCAAACAATAAGAGTGAAACAAAACATCAACCTTTCATAATACATTCAAAAAATATGTCCAAGGCGAAAATGCATTAACAGATCTGAAAGCACATACAAGTACAAACTTCACAAAGCACAAGACCTTCGAAATATGAACAAAACAAGAACAATGCAAATCAATGATTTTGAACTTTAGAAATAAACTAGTGTCAAAACAACTTTTCAAATTATAAAGTAACAGATTTAAGCACATACTCAAGCAAATCCCACTTACCTTTTATTTAGACTCTCAGCTTCTTCTTCAGTGATCTGACCTCCAAACAACACCTTACTGATACGGTCCGATGGCTGACAATTTTCCAAAAAATAAAAATAAAAATCGGAAACCCCAGTAAGTCGGCGGCAAATAAGGTCTGACATTTCTGACCGGAAAATGACATACCTGGTGGGAACGAGAGAAATTGCCGGAGGCAGAGGCAGGAGATTCCGTCGGAGGCACCTCCGACCACGTCAGTAGATCGGCGGTGGAGGTGTGTGACTTCCGTACAGGTTGCGCCCTCTCCATTGTTTGCCTCACTTTGTGATAAATAGAGGATATTAACTGAGAAGAAGGGTAGAGACTCTAGATAGAGAAGATTAGTATTGTATATACACAGACCACTGTTTCTCTCTCTACACTGCTGCTGCTGTCACTATATTTGACTATAATTTAATATCTTCACCCATATACAGAGTAATTCTATTGTCACGTCTAGTGTCGTCAAATATAGCTGTGCTCGACGTTAGGTGATTTACAAGTGACACCAATATCGGACACTTAGTCTGTATCAAGGGTTAAAAATGGTCAGATCTATCACAGTCCCGTGATGTTAGGATTTCTTCAAATAACAACAAACACCTGAGGCTCTCTGTGTCGCAAAGCTTTTTGATTTGTAACATGTTTCCGCGGTTTTTCCCATCTCAATTTACGATAGTTTGAAGAGTGAAGAAAGGTAAAAATTACAGTGAATTTCTCTTTAATTAAGCTAAAATACAATTGTCTCTTTTGTAAGTATTGTTTAAACCACCTTAAGCTTCTCTCTCGGACCTTATTATTAAACATTGACAATGTAATATTTGACAACTTAACTTTGCATATTTCAAAATATAACAAATACCAAACATAATTAGGGTATATAGTCAGTTAACACAAATAATTACGATACAATAAATCTCTTTTTTTGGGTCCAAAATACCCTCAGCACTATTTGAAAATCTCACTCTCTGTCTCTCTTGTTTTGGGTTAATTTTGATCTCTCCTATTCTCTATTGAGATTTCTTATTATCTAGTGGGATGTGTATCTCCACTCCACTTTAATTTTTTTATTAAAATGAAATGATGCAAGTGCATTTAAGAAGCGAAAGGTAACAATACCTTTTTTTTTTTTTTTTATAATTGTAGTGTAAGAGTAATTTTAAAGAAACGCAAGAAAATAAAATATTATTTTGTGTTTAATTTTAGCCTGTTGATGCATTTGATAGTATTATACTTAGTTTGCTTGGTACGATTTGGTTGGTATTATATTAGTTTTTTTTTGACAAAAAATATATCTTTTAACTCAGCATACTAACTACACATGTATTTGTTATATCACTATACGAATAATATCAACGGAATAATATTAACTAGTAAAAGAAAATTTGGTCTCTAAAATATCCATGCAGGAGCCAACCATAAAAGTAGGGACTTTTGAAATGGTAGTGTCACGTGATCACCCTTACTCCTGGCACATAAAATTTAGAGATACAACCGCTTATTATTTTGAAATGATAGGGCTTTTGAATCTAATTAAGTAAAATAATTGATCAAATTCAAACTTATTCTTTTGAGTTTTGGATGAGCTGGTTAATGCTTGAGTTTTATTTCTCAGGTAATTTGATGATACATGTTGCATACATTGAAAAAAAAATTTAAAACCTTATTCCACGTAAGTTTATATTCCTTGTTACAATATTTGGATTGTATTTTGGAGATGCTTTAACAATTTTAGGGGTAGGGTCGTTGCAAAAATGAGATTTCTAAATTTTAAGGTATTTTAAGTGGGCTTATTTTATAGTCTTTTTTTTATTTCTTTATAATACCTCCATCTTTTTTTCTTCTTATATATATTAGATCATAGCTTTGAATACTGTTATCATTAGTGTTCATATTTAGTCTCTTGTTGGTAAACACACACAACAAAATAAATAATGTTTGGTGGGATTTAAATTCAGCCATTTACCCAAAACTGATGTCTTAACCTTACTCAGTATTAGTAAACTACAGAGCATGCTTGCATTTGCCATAAATTATTAACAACTCCTCATGTCATGTTAGAAAAATCACACTAGCTCTGTCCTAATCACATAGAACAACCCCCAATGTTTTGCGAATGTATTTATCTTTAATTTATATGTGTACATACACACAAAAATTCATAGGAAATTTATATATGGTGTAGCTACATGTTTGACATTTTGTTCTCTTTTCCATGTGCAGTAGATGCGCTACGGGATGGGATTGTTTAGCTACTGTTGTTGCACCCCCAAACACTTATGCTTGGTTCAATTTTATGAACATAGTTTTATGTAATTAGGGGAAAAAAATAATTGAAAATTTCATTTGGCTAATCGTTTTTTAAACGCTCTTCTATATAAATTGGGTTAAAAATTTACCTAATTTCATTTCAAAAAAAAAAATCTCTAATCATTGTTTTATTTTATCAAAATTTTCGAAAACTGTTTTGAGAGAAAAAGACAAAACAGACGCTTATCTCTCCGGCTATGAAGAAGAAACATAGTCGCTCAATGAGGAAAAAAGTTATTTAGATTTAGATTTTAGAGGTGCAGGAACTTAGTGGGGATAAGAGAAGTGCACATCTTGTTTTGTTGTTGAGAGAGAGACATGTAAATGGCTTTTACCATTTATGATAAGCATATGTTTATTTATTTATATATTTGACAATTTTTTTTCGCAATTATTGAAAAATTCTATTAGAGGAGATTTAGTGAGATGAGAGTTTTGGACAATTTCTTTGGATTATTTGACACTTTTTAACGAGTATTTATATAAATTTTGTAGGAAAAAGTATAATTTAGTTAAGGGTAAAGTGTAAAAGAACCCGTTATATGAGAAATGTGCAAATACCCCTGTGTGCAAAACCTCTTACATTTTTTAATTTGGGTAAATAAAAACAAATCTTTAATTTGAGAGAAATTAAATAATGAAATGACTAAAGTATCCTTACTTTATGATTTTTTTATTTAAAAAAGGGTAAAGTGCAAAAAACACCTCCGATATATACAAAATGTACATAAAATTCCATACAGTTTATTATGTGCATATAATCTCCTACATTTTTACAATCTGTGCCAACACCCCCTTCCATCAAAATTTTAAATAACCAAAATGCCCCTCACAGCCTTTAAAACCCTTGTGCCATGTTTGGATGCAATATTTCCTTTTTTATTTTTTTTATAAAAAAATATATTTTAATTATTTTATTATTTTAGATGCACTCGACAAGTGAAAATAAGAGAGTATTTGCACATTTTTTAAATAAATAAAAAATTAATATTCGGATGAGCCTTTTTTGGACATCCAAATATGACACTAGATTGTAAGGGTGTTTTTGACATTTTAGTTGTTAAATTGACAAAATATATTTATTTGCACATTTTGTAAATAGTGAAGGTTTTTTTTTTTTTTTGGCACTACAAGGGTTTTTTTTTGCACATTTGGTATATAGTGAGGGTGTTTTTTGCACTTTACCCTTTAAAAAAAGCTAAAAAGTGAAATAACAAAACTGGTACTTTTGAATTTTTTAAAAAATTCTGACATCATCATATGCAATAGGGGGCAATTTGATCCAAAATTTGAAATTATAGGGATTTATATGCACATATCAAATAGCAGGGGTGTTTTTTTTTCACATTTCCTATATAGTGGGAGGGAGAGGGGGTTGCACTTTACCCTTTAGTTAATGAACTGTGGCCATTTGTCACTACACTAAGCACATGAAAGGTTTTGTGAGAGTTATGCATATATTGTAAACATCCATTATTGAGATAGTGAAATTTCTAGTGCATTTCGTAGACGTAGGCAAAGATTGCCGAACCACATGTGTTTCCTTGTGCGCGATTGTTTTCTCTTTTTCATTTCTATTCCCAACACCCTCCATTATGCTAGGATGTGGAATGATAATCCCGTGGGTTCTATAATGGTGGAGGACCCACGAGAATAACTAAGCGTAGCAGAATGATCGCGTTATGTTTGATTAGTCAGTTCAATTCTTGATTTTAGTTTTGAACTTGCGGTTTCAACATTGGGAAACGTTCACAATCATCTAAGACACCGAGTTGTTGCGCACCCCCGATCAAAAACTTGCAGCGATACATTCTCCCAGCACCTAAATTGGACAACGCCAACTATTGATGACAGTTTTTTCATGGTCCAGATCAATGCTCCTTTCCTATAACATAAAAAATATAACTTGAACTATCAATATTGGTGTTATGTCAGCTAGGTACACTCTCATTATCAAGTTAGTCCTCAAAATTAAAGTCATGTATTCAAGAAAAAAATTATGTATTTAATATCTCATACTTGGTCAGTTGACTGACGTTGTTCTTATAGAAAATTATTAGGTTGCTATTCCATTGTAAAATTCTTCTCATCGTGATCCAGAAAGATTTTGGGAGAAGGAATTGCTTATAGTTATCTTTATCTGAACTGATCAACTTATCTTATCTCCTCGGATTACCTTATCTCTCGAACTCTTTTATCAAACTTATTTACATTACAGTATTGATGGTTACTGTACATTAACTATATTTAGGTTTGACCACTAAATTATAATTTTCACTGGCTCTTGTGAAAGCTTAAAAAAAGTGCTGATTGATTATTCATGAGAATAACACTATTATATTTTAGAAGGAGTAATGTTACAAAGAGGATGACAAGAGTCATGATCTCTTTTTATTGTCCCTTGAATTGAGAGATTTATTAAAAAATTTATTTGACATTTTACAAATCTCAAAAACTGTCTCGATCTAATAGTTAATAAATAAATATGGTAAATATCACTGACACCCCCTTCAGGTTTGATGTATTGTCCTACGGTTACAATTTCGTGAAATTTCGTCACAAATATCTCCTGTGGTTTGTTCCATATATCACAAACACCTCTTCTTGCCAAAAGTACATTATGTTAGAGCATTTTTTCATGGTGAAATGACCTTATTGCCATTTGACTTCTGACCTAGTCTTTTTGAATACTAAATTTACCTATTTACCCTTGTATAATGGACCATAATACCCCTTTAAATAACCCTATATATATACCATAAAGCCCACAATTTTTGGACAAAAAAATAACAACAAGAGTTGCCACATCATTAAAAATTGGACATATATGTAATTTCAAAATCCTACTCTCCCCGTCTTCTCTCTCTATCATTTCAGTGAGGCCGATTGTCCTCTACCTCATCTAACGCCCTCTCTCTCTCGTTCAACAAAATTACAGGTGATTGCCATCGGTAGAAACTAGCTACGTCATCATTGGCCACCACAAAACCCACCACCCAAACCAGCGGTGCCACCACCACCCCAACCATCTTAACCCCACACCTGGCAATGCTACCACAACCACAGTCAACACCACCACCATAATCCCAACCCACACCAGTGCCACCACAATCCCGATCCCCACATCGGTGGTGCCACCACAACCACAGTCGACACCACCACCACCATCCTAACCCATATCGATGACACCACAAATCCTATCCCCATACTGGCGGTGGCACCATAACCATAGTCGACACCACCACCATCCCAACCCACACCCATGGTAACAAATTTTCACATTCTCTCTCTATATATATGTACACATATGATCATTGTATGTAATGGAAGGGGAGAAAGAGAATGAAATTGATGTCTCATCCAACCATTGGTGCAACAACTTCAGAGGGTTGGTGCTATCGAATTCTTCCGTCGACGTAGCTATCAAATTTATGGAGGTAATCTTCTGGCTACGCATCCGCTACCTCGTCATCGGCTTTAAAGAAAGTGTGTTAGAGAGAGACAACTTAGAGAGAATTAGGTTTATGCTTATTTTGATTTTTAATTACATTAAGGGTCCATTTGGTTAGCTAGAAGTAACGAGAAAGGAAAAGGAAAAAGATATTTTTTACAGTTTTTAGGAGTTTTGTTAGAAAGAAAGTGAAAATTTTAGGAAAATAGGATTCTATAACTGCTCAATTTTTCTCAAAAGAATTCTACCATAAAACATGGAAAAATTTTACTTTCTCGTGATTTTATATCTTAATTTACTGTTATGCTCATTTGTTTCTCTTCACTCTCCACAGATTTCACAGAAGTAGTAACTTATTATAACTCTTCTTCACGGTAACTTTTCTACCTTAAGATGTTATCTCTCATTAATACACTATTATTAGCTTTAACATTAAGCTATATTATATCTACACATATGCACATATACTATTAAAAACTGTATAGCTTTTCTTATTTTTTTATATACAGTTTTTATAATTTTATTAATTAAATAATGTTTTAAAATTTTAATATAAGAAGTTGAATAATCCGAACATGTTCACTTTTGAAATTCTCAAGAGTTACAACTCTTTAATTAGTATGAAATTGTCAATTCTTTATATTTTATACCTATTAAAAGAAAAGAGTTACCTTTTAAAGCTAAATGACTCTTTCCAATAATTATGTTTCTAATCTAAATGACCATTATTAATAATTTTACCAACCTAACTAAAAGAGGTATATTAGCATTGAAGTATCACTATTATATCCTGACTTTTAGGTTTGAAGAATTAATCGATAGTCTTTTATTTGCCTTGCATCAACTTTTAACTTCAAATACTTTCTCATAATTTCTTGATGACTTGCACCGTCTATTTTTTTACTAAAAATAAATACAAACAATTGGGTAGAAAGAGATCGAATTTATTTAACACAAAATTATTTATTTTTTAGTGTTTAAAATCAAAGGGTAATTTTGGTAAGTGTAATTATTTTCTTTTCACGTTCATACCATCCAAATTAACAAAACAATATTTTCTCCCAACTTTGCTGAAAAATTTTCATGCTAACCAAATGCATGTTGGAAACCTAATTTTCTTTTCTTTCACTTCACTTTTCTTTCACTTTCACTTTCTACCATAGTTCCTTCTAACCAAACGGACCCTAATAGAATTGGGTTTTTTCCTGTTTAACATGGATTTTGAGTTTTTTCTATATCTACAAGTAGAGAATGAGAGCTAAATTTTTTGTGATTAGGGATGGTGGCTGTAGTTAGTGGCGGTGGTTGTCGTTAGTGGCAGTGGTTGGAGGAGGAAATGAGAGAGAAAGAACAATGGTAGTCGTGGGGGGTAGTTTTGACATTTTTCAAGTATGATATTTTTGTATCAAAATTCATTTAAATAATTAGGGGTAGTCGTGACATTTTACTTATTAAAAAATTAAAAATTTTGACAGAAAGTGTTGGTGATAAAATTACACAAAGTTGGAGTCGAGTGACAATACATCAAACCTCATAAGTGTCTCTGACATTTATTTTAAATAAAAAATTCGTGCTTCATGAAAGTACACTCGTTGATAAATAAAAAACTCACATTTCATAAAAGAACACTTTAGATAGCATTACTCATTTATATATTGTATCCAAATTCATAACAACAAAAAGACACAGGTGGTGTGGGCGACTCTCTCTCTCTTTCAGCCGATGGGAGTTTGCACAACAAATAATTTAATTTATATATATAATATATCTCTGCATCGGATAAAGATAAGCACAAGAGGCATCATTTATGCCAACAAAATTAACAAAGTGCATGACATCGATCCGTTCAATATGTCCAAAGGATCCAATATTTTGTTAAGCTTTTTGAGTTGTAAAGTCAAAATCTTCTTCGACTTGAATTAATAACAAAAGAATTTTCTACGGTCGTTTTAGAAATTTGGCTTTTGAAGAATCTGAAGACCGGCTTATTTTAATATTATATATATATGTGTGTGTGTGTGTGTGACTCATCATCTCCCATGATTCATTCAAATACCAATCGTGTTTAATTTAAGAAATAAGATCTTGGCCCACAATTTTCAATCTTTTTAAATTGTATTTAATATGAAGTAAGATCATGGAATAAGGGCCATTTCCTCAAAAAGTTGTAGCACCATCCCTATGTTGTCCATACATGAATCCAAGATACAATTATATAAATATAAATAAAAGTATATATTTTTTCCTAAATAAAAATATATTGAATTAGTGCGTGTTTTGATGCACACATCAAAGGTGGACTCTTTCTCATCATCTTGACTAGGGTATTCAAGTTGAACTATTTTTAGATTCCTTTGCAAGAATCAACAATTTCAAAAGTGCATGTTGTTGTTGTTGTTTTTTTTCTCTCTCTCTAGAATTACTTGTTAATCCTTTTCCCTATTTGAAGGAAGTAGAATGATCAACAATTTCTTCCATGAGTTTCTTGCGATCTGCTTGAATTGACTTTGACCCTTTGAATAGGTCTCTACTCTATTATATATGGTCTTTTTTTCTCTCTCAAAAAAGCATTGCTCAACAATCAATTCTGCCATATATACACCCTTATTAATAGTATGCCTAAAATCATTTTTTGTTAGTTTGAAGAAGTGTATTCATTCCATGGAACATATAATGGACTCATTCAATATTTGTTGAGACATCCAATAACCTATTATTTAATTGAATTAGATGCAGTAATTACAAACAAAAGTACATGCGACAGTATATAAATTAAAGATTAATTGTCCAAATATTTCTGGTTCATCCAAATCCAACGAAGTATCAAACATTTCTGTAAAGAGTACTAGTATTTCTCAATTTATATAAATTCGTAAAAGAACATTCCAAAAGTCACATGAAATATTCAATAATCCACTAAAGGCAAAAATGCTCCCACCACCAACCCTAGAGCTTCTTGGTGCCCTGCCAACTTTGTGCCTAGCTAAGAGGCCTCCAAAGCAGCTGCTAATGAAAAAATTTCATAATCTGCACAATGGCACCCACCATTCATGCATCCACACTCATCCCACTTTGTCAATCTCCCATTTTTCCTCCTCGACACAGTCTCTGCCGGTGCCGGGACTCGAACCTTCATCGATACTTGTAGTGCAGGAGGGTTGACATCTTCATGCACACGTCTACTCATCGGAACCAAGGTAAACCATTGCTCTATTTCCATCTCCGGCGATTCAAAAACAGTTTTCCATGGAATCTCAGCTCTACCCAACAGATGTGACCCACAAAGTCTCCCCAGAACTGGTACCATGCTTCTCCATCGAAGCTCGAGAACAACGCTTCCTTGCATGAGCATGTCCATGGAGTCTTTGGTGCCTTCACACTCCATTGAGAATGACTCGTCCCAAAAGTGGTCTGATTTTGATGAGACTTCTTTGCTGTTAATTCGAACTCTGTTGTCTTTTCCTGCCGAGAAATAGCACCTAACAAACAAGTGTCCTGTGGACTTGATCAACTCTATATTTTTGGCTCTTATGATTCTCAGTTCACATCTGAGAGAGGAAAGATACTGAGGAGGACCCATGGAGAGAGAGAGAAGCTTCTTTTTGGTGAGGGGAGAGAGAGAGAGAGAGAGAGAGAGAGAGATAGGATCAGTTATTTGGTGAAGGGGGGCAATGGGTTGGGGTTATATATGTAGTTATTTCAAGTATGGACAATGGAGGGAAGGTGGCATAACTTTTTCGGGGAAGCTGCTCTTATCCATAAAAATAATCAAAGAAAATCACCCTCTAAGATCTTAGATACAGTATAATATTGAATATATATATACTTCAAATTGGAATGAGCACGAAGTGAATCGTGTGAGATTAAGAGAGATTATTATATTTAGTTAAGATAAGCTCTTCAGATTTTTTTTTTCTTTCCGTAATTAAGCCCCCCCCCCCCCCCCCCCCCCCCATCAGATTCTTGTATGGCTAAATCTCTGTAAGGGCTCGTTTGGGAGTTGGGAAGTACTCTTGACCCAAAAAATAGTTGAGAAATATTTGGTGATGAAAATGAGCACGTTTAGAAAATAGAGTTTGAATTCAGAAGAGTTTTTTTTTTTATGAAGCTCAAAATTGGAGCTTTTGAAATTATGTTGGTGATAGTTATTGATATTTTAGATTACTTATTTTTTTTAAATAATATAATCCATGTTTATTTTTTATAAATACAATATTAACTCTTATATAGTATATTTAGAATTAAAAAATATATAAAAATAAGTTTGTGTTGAAAATTTTCAACTCAAACCCAACCTTTAAAATAGTCGCCAAAATTTGTGAAAATCGGAATGAGCTTGGGTTGGTTTGAGTTATCCTCAAATTGCATCTCTAGATTAATGCACATCTTATTATTACGTGGATAACATAGTAAAATTAATAATAAAAGTGTTTTAAGCACGGTTACCAAACAACTTTAAGTATAAAAAGTATTTTATAAAATTTATGACAACCCTACCAATAAAAGTATATTCACCGTTACAGCAATGGTAATGTCAAACGGACACTAAATGGACCCTTTCAATATGGTTAATTGAGTTCCATTTCTTCTGCCATCCACACACACTTTCATATATATGTATATATGTATGAAATATAGTGCTTATATACCTCCTTTACTGTGACTGTTCTGTTTCATTACAATTAGAAACTAGCATTACTCATATATAAGATCATCAATCTAACTTGATCATCTAACGGAAGTTAAAATAAATAAAAATGAATCCTGTTCAATTGATTGGTAAATGCTTTAGTTGAATACTTGAATATATACTGGAAAGGCTACAATGGTATATGTAGTTAATTAGGGCAATTGTACCAAGGTTTAGTGATATATTCTTTTTTCAAAAAAAATAAAATAAATAAAAATGAATCCTGTTCCATATATAAGATCATCAATCTAACTTGATCATCTAACGGAAGTTAAAATAAATAAAAATGAATCCTGTTCAATTGATTGGTAAATGCTTTAGTTGAATACTTGAATATATACTGGAAAGGCTACAATGGTATATGTAGTTAATTAGGGCAATTGGTGATATATTCTTTTTTCAAAAAAAAAAAACCATTCATGAGTATTATGAGAGTTCTGTTGTTGATGTTGTGGAGTCTGAATCACAAGTTCACTATATATTGTCACTTCGCAAATTCTAATTGGGAGTCGAGCTCAGATGTCGTTATGGTCTAAATGTCTTTGTGGCCCAAATAATGTTTTGGAGTCTGAATCACAAGTTCACTAGAGTTCTGTTGTTGATGTTGTGGAGTCTGAATCACAAGTTCACTATATATTGTCACTTCGCAAATTCTAATTGGGAGTCGAGCTCAGATGTCGTTATGGTCTAAATGTCTTTGTGGCCCAAATATTGTTGTGGAGTTTTAGGTCCAATTCCAGAATATTTACTTTTATATATATATATATATATATAAACATCTAAGGTTTGATATAAAGTATGAGAGGAGCAATGTTTCTTGTGAAGTTTGAGAGAGTTTTTTAATGTAAACCTTCATTATTATTGATAGTGAATTCTTCGGTGCACTCTTAGACGGTCTTTTGTCGAACCATGTAAATTTATGTGTCTTGTGTGATTGTTTCTCTCTTGTTTGCGTTTTTAATTTCTGATTTATTCCTAACAAGTTGTTCGTTAAAAATAAAAAATAAAAAAAACCCATCTCATGCAAGTATCTTGATGAGATACAAATATCGGATCATGTGCCTATTTGTTAATAGAGGATTAATGTATAGAAATCTAACTATCAAAATTGTAATTTCATGAAAATTTCATTTAGAGTAGAAGACACTCCCAAACTGTAATATTTCCTGTTCTTTGACTATGTTCTTCAAATTGAGAATCTAAGATCGAAGTCTGGTAAAACTGAACTTGTCAATGCCCAGTTACTGATTGGCAAAAGTTTCTAGTATGGGCCTTAACTTCTTGGAACTACCCAATTGCTCACCTTTCTCATAAACTAGTACTGGCCGTATGTGTATATTCAATCTAGCAAGAAAGAAACAACATGATCTTCAAAGGTAAATCATCGAACACTCAGACTACAATTCGATCCATCACTGAAACCATCAAGTTTATACTCCATTCTTGCAGCCTCAAAGACAGTAAAGCAGCACGCCTCCCTGCAGCTCCATGGCATCATCCTAGTTCATTCTTCATACCATCAAGGAAGCCTCCAGATGCGGCTCAGAATGGGAACTAAAGTCTGCCAACCCAATCTGTTCTTCACTACTCTGCAAGCTATTGATGCCACTTTGCTGTTGGATAACCCCTTCTGCAACTGTTTTTTTTCTAATGTTGTACGCTATCTTGTTGTTACTATTGTTGCTTCAGAAATGTTGAAGCTTGTTTTATTCCCTGTTTTGGTGCACTTAAAACGGTGCTTTGTATCCCTTCAAGTTGCCTCCTCTATAGTGGAGCTTCTATGTACGTATTACATTTCAATACACTCACTTACCTCACCAAAAAAAAAAAAAATTTAACTTTTCATATTTATTGATTTGGGATTTCAGTTGAGATCTCGGTTCCTCTCATGTGCACTCCACTGTCTAGTGTACATGAAAAGATAAAGATCATTTAGCCTACTCTAACTATGGGATCACAACTTATGTGAAGTGATCTCCACATTCTTCCTAGGCACCGGATCATTGGACGTACAAAAAGAGATCTTAATTCCTTAATTGAAGATGTTTAAGGTATTTTGATTAATTTTTTTTTTATAATGGCCGGAATCATTTTATTAGATTACATAACATGATGACATGACATGACTGGAGAATAAGAGAATGAAAATTCTTCTTGTGTCTCTATTGAAGGAACTGATCAAATATATACAGCCAAGAACATAATAGAGTTGCCTAGTCTTAAGCCTATATACATGAAAATACAAAGCTAGAAAATAGAGTATACAAAGTTTGTTATAACAGCTGTACAATAGCTGTAGAGAACAAGTCTTTGAGGACGTGTCTATTATGCCCCCTCAAGATGAAGCTCGACATGAGAGGCCAATCTTGTCTTGAAGAAATAGAAAACGAGCTCTGGGAAGTGGCTTGGTGAGAAGATCAGTAAGTTGATCAGTGGAGGAGACACGAGCAACTCTGAGAATTCCACTCTGGACCTGATCACGAATGAAGTGGAAGTCTATAGCAACATGTTTCATTCTGGAGTGAAAAACAGGATTAGAACACAACTGAGTTGCCCCAACATTATCACAGTAAATGACTGGGCAAGTTGGTAGCTGAACACCAAGATCACACAGAAAGGAGGACACCCAATTTAGCTCAGCAGCTGTATTTGCTACAGACCTATATTCAGCTTCAATAGAGGAACGGGCAATGGTTTTTTGCTTTTTGGAGCTCTAAGAGATAGGATTGCGACCAAGATAAACAATATAAACACCTGTGGAGGAGAAGTGGTCTGGGTCGTCGGCCCAATCAGCATCAGAGTAGGCATGTAAGGCATCAGAAAATGCATGTAGGGATAGAAGAGAATCACAGTAAAGTTGAAGGCTATGATCAGGAGTACCACAAAGATAACAAAGTAGACACTTAACAAGTGTCCAGTGTTCAGTTGTGGGCGTGTGTATAAACTGAGATAGCTTGTTGACAGCAAACGCTATGTCAAGTCTTGTGAGAAACAGATATTGGAGACTTCCAACAACTTCTCTAAATTCTGTAGGATCAGATAATTTATCCCCTAAATGCAGCGAGAGTATTGTACCGGATGGAAGAGGAGTTTGAACTGGTTTAGCCTCAGACATGTGAGTTCGAGCAAGAAGATCAAGTAAGTATCGACGTTGAGAAAGCAGGAAGCCTTGCGGATTAGGAACAATGTCAATGCCAAGAAAATAAGAAAGTTTGCCAAGATCCTTAAGAGAGAACCGGTTGGCTAACAGATGAATAATCCGATTCACCATGTGTTCGTCATCCCTAGTAATAATAAGATCATCAACATAGACTAGTAAATAAACAAGATGTCCACCGGATTTAAGGACAAAGAGTGATGTATTAGCATGGGAGTTTTTGAACCCTGATTGAAGAAGAAAAAATTTGAGTTCTTGATACCACACTCGAGGAGCTTACTTTAGGCCATAAATAGCTTTCTGTAGCTTACAAACATGTGATAGGGAGTCTTGATCAATGAAACCTGGTGGCTAATTCATATACACATGCTCAGTGAGAGTACCTTGTAGGAAGGCGTTATTAACATCAAGTTGACGAAATATCCAGCCACAACTTACTGCAATATTGAGGACAAGTCTGATGGTGGTAGGCTTGACTACCAGACTGAAGGTATCATAATAATCAACGCCCGGGCATTGATGAAAACCTTTTGCAACCAAACGAGCCTTGAACCTGTCAATAGAGCCATCAAAATTACGTTTAGTACGAAAAATCCATTTACAACCCACAACATTTTAACTAGGATTGGAAGGCACTAGTTCCCATGTCCCATTTCGAATAAGAGCATCATATTCTTCAGACATGGGCTTTCGCCATTTTGGATCTTTAAGAGCTTGGGTTGGTGTGGTGGGTTCAAGATCAAGAGGTTTGGATAATTGGGTGTGAAGATTAAGTTTTTGAATAGGTTTGCAAATGTTATTTTTGGCTCTAGTTCGCATAGAATGGTTTGAATTGGTGGTGTGGTGGTCCAGTTGAGTGGTGGTTGGCAAGGGGTTTGTGGAGGTCAGTTGATGTGGTTGGTTTTGGATGTTGGCTGGGTTAAGATGAGAAGTAACAGTTGCAGAAGCTTCACTTTGGAGTTGCTATTGAGGATGAACTGCAGATGGTGGTATGAGTGTTGAAGTAGTGGTGTTGATGTTAATTACCGGTGGTATCCAGGTAGAAACAGAGGTTGATTCAGCGTGTGGAGCTTGTGTAAGTGAGGATTTAAAAAGAAAAATTGATTCAACAAACCTAACATGCCTAGAAACAAAATTTTTTGATGTGGACGGATCATAGCAGAAATAAGCACTTTGAGTTAGAGAATACCCAAGAAAAATGCATGGCTGAGAACGAGAGTCAAGTTTATGGCTAGTATAGGGGCGAATCCAAGGATAACATAGACAACCAAAGACTTTGAGTTTTGAGTAATTGGGAGGAGTACCAAAAAAAATTTCGTAAGGAGAGAAGAGATTTAATGTTTGAGTTGGCATCCTATTGATTAAGTAGATGGCTGTGGCAAATGCATTAGACCAATAAGTCAAAGGAATAGAAGCATGAGAGAGAAGGGTGAGACCTGTTTCAACAATGTGGAGATGACGCCGTTCAGAGAAGCCATTGTGTTCGGGTATGTGAGGTGGAGTAGTGAGATGAGATATACCATGAAGAGCAAAAAAATTAGAGAGAGCAATGTATTCTCCATCATTATCAGAGTACAATGTATGGATGTTTTGGTTGAAGTATTTTTCTACAATGACTTTAAATCTAATGAATATGTCTTTTACTTAGAATTTTTGTTGTAGAGGATAAAACCAGATATACTTAATAAAATGATCAACAAAAATTATATAATACTTAAAACCATTATAAGAAAGAATTGGTGATGTCCATACATCTGAATAGATTATTTGAAGATGACGATTAGAAGCAATTGTTGATTTGGAAAATGAGAGTTTGTGACTTTTATTGTAATGACATGCGTTGCAAGAAAAATTTAAAAGACTAGAAGAAGATAAATCTAGATTATTTGTAGAGATGACATGCTTTAAAATAGGAATGGCAGGGTGTACCAGTTTGTGATGCCATTCTGATGAGCTGGTTTTGACACTGGAAAAGGCAAGTATAGGTGATGAGACCGGCCACTCATATACACCATCCTTAGTTTTACCCTTCAAAAGCGTTGCTCCTATGCGAAGATCCTTTACAAGAAAAGAAGACGGTAAGAATTCAATTAAAACATTGTTGGAGATATAGAGTTTGGAAATTGAAATTAAATTTTTTTTCATGCTAGGTACACAGAGAACATTAGTTAAGAAAAATTGAGCATTAGAAGTGTGGAGAGAGAGGGAACCAGTATGTGTTATGGGAAGTCCGATACCATTTCCAATCATAATGTCGTCAGAGCCATTGTATGGTGTATGAATAGAGAGATTGCTCAAGTCGGAGGTGACGTGATGAGAAGCACCACTATCCAATAGCCATGTTGGGCTGTTGGAGGTATTGGCAGCAAAGTGAGCTTTTGGTTGCCAGGATGAGTTTGGTGTTGCTGGATTGGTGTTTGTGGATGTCTCAATTGGTATCAATCTGAAAGAGGGATAACGCTTAGCTATTTGTCCTTGAATTCTACAGATTTGGCAATAGCCAAGATAAGGCTTTGGAGAGCTGCGATCAGCACGGGAATTGTTAGTTCCAGTGTGTGTAGAGGTAGGAAATCGATTACCAGAGGTGGGCGAAGGGCGCCAGCCCGTATTGCTGTTGCTAGTATTGGAAGGTGGACGCCAACCTGTGTTATTGTTAGAGGGAGAATTAGAGTATGGCAGGTTGCGTGGCCCATTGTAGGCACGATTTGCTGGATTAGCAGAGGCAGGGAAGTAGGATTGTTCAGTTTTGGTGGTGCTTTGAAGAGAGGCTTCAAAGTTGAAAAGCTTTTCATGAAGTTCATCAAATGAGATTGGAGTATCTCTAGCTTGAACTGCCCGAAAAAATTCTTTGTAATCTTCACCAAGTCCCTTAAGAATATTTTTTGAGAGATCTTCATCATCAACAGTTGCGCCAAGGATGGCGAGTTCATCAGCCCGAGCCTTGATGGTCTGAAGGTACTCAGAGACACTCATAGATCCCTTCGTGATTTGTTTTAATTGATTTTTCACCTGCTTTATTCTTCCACGAGATGGTTTGGCATATGTATTAGCCAATATTGTCCAAACCTCCTTTGATGTTTTTGCTCGAGCAATGAATGAAATTATGGTGGGAGACAGAGAACCAAGAATGACATTGAGAAGGAGTTGATCTTGCCTGATCCAGAGTGTATGTGCTGAATTCGGTGTAGTGGTTCCTTGAAGAATTATTGCTGGACAAGGATGTGATCCATCGATGAATCCTAGGAGATCATACCCAATAAAGAGAGTCTGAAATTGTAGTTTCTAGGATACATAGTTGGTGGAGATAAGCTTTAATAGAGTTTGAGCTGCAACATTGATGCTAATCAATGTGCTATGAGGGTCGTTTGTGTTATGAATGGTGGTTTTGGTCCTGGTAGTCATGCATTAGAAGAGATGACAGAGATGGGTGGGGAAGGAAAAAAAAATTAAGATAATCGCTCTGATACCTTGAAGAATAAGATAATGGAAATTCTTCTTGTGTCTCTATTTAAGGAACTGATCAAATATATACAGCCAAGAACATAACAGAGTTGCCTAGTCTCAAGCTTATATACATGAAAATACAAAACTAGAAAACAGAGTATACAAAGTTTGTTATAACAGCTGTACAATAGCTGTAGAGAACAAGTCTTTGAGGACGTGTCTATTAATGTTCAAATTCATCGTAGAGATCCAAGGTGGACGAAGAGAAGTGGAAGTCTAGGCAAATTTGAGACAAAAGTGATGCAGAGTGCAAGTTCATCATTGACTTCCTTTGTGAAGGTTTAGAGGGCAAGGTGAGAGAGAATGGGTGAGAAAGCAAAAGAGTTTCAAATGTGTGGGTGGTGTATACTTATCAATTGATTAGATTTTGATCTAAATTCGAGTTGATAATTAGAATATGGATTGAAATATTAAATTCGATAAAATTTTAGAGATCCAAATTAAAAAATTCATTAACTAAACAAATCGGATATGAATTATGATCGATTCAGTCCGATAATAATTCGATCCGATATAATATAATATATAATATATGAAAAATATATTATCTAATGCTAATAATATATAATATACGATAAATATATTATCTCATGCTATAATATATAATATTATCACTAAAATATTTTTAAGGAAAACTACATTTAAATAAAATTAGAAGGCCTAAATTACAAAGTGGTCAATTTTAAAATTTTATTTTTCACTTTTGTTGAATTAAATAAAATAATCACATATGAATTGAAAATTATTATTCAAGTCCAAAATGTCATTTAATCTCTTATTCCAACTCATGTTAAATTCTGTTTGGTTTCTGTGCAACTGAAGAAGCGTTGTGCATGACTAAAGAAAATCCAACAAATCATTATCTGGAAGAAAATTGAATTTATTGCAAAGCACCATTGTCTAGATAAATTATTGGTTGTTGATTATCTTTCATCACAAAAATATAGTCTCTTATTTTCCTTTAGTGAACTGTTTTTTTTACAGTTAAAAAATAAATAAAAATTAATGAACTAATTTTTGAATTGTATGGCAAATTCATTTGCCAATGGTTTTTAATTTTGAGGTTTTTTAAATGAGATGAGTGATTTCACTAGTCATTTTTTTCAGTTTTCATTATCAATTATCTAATTCATATGTACTTGTTTAAATATGTTCTTAATTTGATTTAGTAAACAGACATATTCTATGTAGAATGACTCATAACTTATTTGCTGATAAAGTTCAAATTTTGTTTGCATTTGCAGGCATACTTGAAATTTGTAGGAGTTTACTTATGAAATTTGAATTTTTCTAATCTCTGTGCCTCATGTTTTGATGTAATATCTCTTCTTGATGCTCATATTTGTTTAGGCATATGAGACCGAAAAGTTACCCAAGCACATCTGAAAAATTTACTTCATTCTCATTCATATATAGTTGATGTGTTGTGATACCATAAGTATATTCACTTGCATAAATTTAAAAGGAAAAAGAAGTTGGCTGTCATTCAGGATCATATTAGGCGGTTTAATTTTGACTACTTTACAACATAATAACATATTCACAAGTGCTTGTATAATGTATTTTTTTTTTTTACTTTATGGGTTTGTTTCGGTTCCAAATATTTTCTTAATTTCTTGAGTGAAAGAATTATGTGATTTAAGAAGGATAATTTAATATTTTGAAATAAGAGATTGAAGGGTATTTTTGATCTAAATAATAATTTTCAATGTATATGTAATTAATTTTCTTAATTCGACCAAAGTGAAAAATAAACTTTTAAAATAGACCACTTTGTAATTTAGGCCTCCTAACTTTATTTAAATGTAGTTTTCCCATATTTTTATTATTATCTTCTACTTCTTCTTCCCCCTCTCCATTTTTTCTTCAATAAAAACTGAAATACCTACCCTTTTAGTGTACCAATTAGATATCTAAGTTCCAAAATCACATTTTGTATTGTTCACTTTGAAAGTCAGTTAGAAGTTTATATAATCCAATCCAATATTATTCTGATCCGAGTAATTAGGGTATGAACTGAAACATTTAATCCGATAATTCGTTAGCGATTCGAATCTGATAATTCGTTAGCTAAATAAATGGATATGGATCATGGTCAATCCGATCCGTTGGCAGGCCTGGGGTGGTGGTTCCTTCTTCATTTCTCCTCCTCTTCCCTTGGCTTTAAACATGTCCTACATGGTTCCTTCCTAATATTTTTTCTCTTCATGTATCTCTAAACCTCCATCCAACAATCCAAAACATACCACATAATCATTTTTTTGGGATTAAATTATGTATGAAACCAAACATATTGGGTTAACTACGTACACAAATGATAATGTGACATGTTTTGAATGTGACGTATAAATTTGTAATTGGCAATGTTCGGTGTCAAAACTTAGTATGATCGAGTTGTAATTTTTTATTTATATTCTTGTACTTGATTATACATTTGAAGACTCAAAGTGAGCATAGTGTTATACACCAACCATGCAAATGATCTTTAAAAGCATGAAACTTGAAATTTCGGAAGAATGCACTAATGATTTGAACAAGCTGGTTTGATCAATTGAATTTTTCGGATGGTTTTGATTACATATGGACATCATTAGTCAAGTACGAGAGTCACGTAGTCCACATAACGTGGTGAGAACACATATATTTCGAAACGGGAGGTTCCGATCTTAAAAATTAGAATTTTCGGGCAAAAATGCAAAGTTTTCAAGGTTGGATCGGTACCGGGACCGGTCCATGAAGTCTCGGGACTTTAGAACTTACAGGGCAGAGCCCTGGACCGGTCCAAGCCTCCTGATGTGGCTTTTTGACTCTGCATGCTTCTTGTTTTGATCGGGGTTTTACTCTGAAATTTTCTTAAACTTTGAACTTCATTTCCTAGTGATTTTGAACATGTTTTTCAAGAAAAATTAGAATTTTTAACATCTATAAAACCTCATATGGTTTTATCTTATTAAGTTTTCAATACACATAAAAATATTATTTTTAGAAAGAGAAAGTATTGAGATATTTTTTCGGTAGAGAATTTTATTTTTCTGTTTATATTTTTGAGAGATCACACACATATATACATGATGAGTGATTTAGGTTGCGTCTCTCTTTGCTTGATCAATCATTCGAAGACTGCTTTAGAGAATTCTTGTTGATCAAGCTACTCGATCATTTGATTTCTTCTACAACTGTTCGTTGCTGAAGAAGGAGGAGAAGATCGCACTATGAAGGAGACAGAATACTTGCTAACTATTTGTGTTCTTCCCGTTACTCTTTTGAAAGAATTGTGACGTTAGTTGGGAGTCTACAACAATTGGACGAGGGAGTCATAAGAGTAAGTTTGATTCGTTCCGCATCAAGTTCTTGTCAGAGTAGGTGTGAGTCTGAGACATAATTTATTGTACTTTGCTTCAACGATAGTAGATTTGGTTATTCGGAATTACAAGCCTCACCTGTGATTTTTTTTCGATCTAAATTTTTCACGTATATCTGGTGTATTCTTTACTTTATTGCATTTTATATTATTCACTTGATTTTTTGAATTGCTTAAATTTTTATTAAATTTAAAATTAAAATAATCTGAAAAATTAAACAAACGGACAAGGAAAAATATTCACTCCCTTGGATTATTGGATAGAGGCTTGGATATACTGAGAAAATATTAGAGATCAAGGATCCAAATTCGTTCTTTTATAAGCCAAGTGAGTGAGGATTGATAACGTCATATTGAGGTAATATACACGTGTTCATTTAACACTTGACTTTTTGCTACATGATTTATCATTGAAGATGTGGCAAATGACACATAAGATGATGCATACCCGATGTCTACACCACTAAATTACAATTTTCACTAGATCTTGTGTAAGCTTAAAAAAAAAGTGCTGATTGATTACTCATGAGTTTGGGATTCATAAGGGTCAGCAGATCAAGCCAATATCACATAGAAAATATATATATACACTGTTGTCGGCCGACCACACCTCGTTCTCTCTTTCAGGTGTTGGGAGTTTGGAAGGCAAATAATTTAATTTTCATATATAATATATCTGCATTGGATTAAGATAAGCACAAGATCGAAGCATCATTTAAACGAACAAAATTAACAAAGTGGCATCGATCCCTTCAGTATCTCCAAAGGATCCAATCTTTTGTTAAGTTTTTTGAGTTGTAGAGTGAAAATCTTCTTCGACTTGAATTAAAAACAAAAGAATTTGCGAGTATGGTTTTAGAAATTTGGCTTTTGAAGAGTCTGAAGGGCTTATTTAAATATTATTATATATATGTATATTTCTATCTGACTCATAATCTCTCATGATTTATTTTAAATACTAATCGTGTTTAGTTTAAGAAATAAGATCTTGGTGCGCAATTTTCAATGTTTTTAAATTGTATTTAATATGAACTAAGATCATGGGATAAGGGTAACTTACTCAAAAAGTTGTAGCACCATCCTCTGTTGCAGAAAATCTATAATACACACACAGGGTGTATCTTGTCACGTACTACATCTTTAAATCAAAACACAGCATTTCTCTTGTCGTTCATACATGATACAAAAATTTTTCCAACGTTTACAGAGAGAGATGTGGGGGGGGGGGGGGGGGGGGGGGGGATGTGTTGTTTCAGGAAACACAAATCCTTGTCTTATTTTGGAAAATGATATATATCATCAAATATATGAATAATGTGACAATATTAGAGTCTTTAAATTGAATAATAATACTAAAATAACGGTACTATTTTACCCTCTCTGAATTTTACTTAATAAATAATTCTGCCAGCCTTGTTTTTTTTTTTTTGATAAGGTAAGTTTGTGTATAGTATGAATGATAAAATGTACAAGAGAGTAAGCAGATAACGAATATGCTTAAAATTAAGAGTCGAATTAATTTCATGGGACGCATAATGGATTCGATCATCCAATATTATTAAGGGGACATCCAATAACCTATTATTTAGTATAATTAGAAGCAATAATTACAATACAAAAGTGCCACAGTATATATATAAAGATTAATCGTCTAAATATTTCTGCTTAATCCGAATCCAATGAAGTATCAAACATTTCTTTAAAGAGTACTAGTATTTCTCATTATATATACAATTGTAAAAAAACATTGCAAGTCTCAAGAAATATTCAATAATCCAATAAAGGCAAAAATGCTCCCACCATCAACCCTAGAGCTTCTTAGTGCTCTGGCAACCTTGTGCCCAGCTCGCTAAAAGCCCTCCAAAGCTGCAGCTAATGCAAAAATTTCATAATCTGCACAATGGCACCCACCATTCATACATCCGCACTCATCCCACTTTGTCAATCTCCCATTTTTCCTTCTCGGCACCGTCTCTGCCGGTGCCGGGACTCGGACCTTCATCGATACTTGTAGTGCAGGGGGCTTGACATCTTCATGAACACGTCTACTCATCGGAACCAAGGTAAACCATTGCTCTAATTCCATCTCAGGCGATTCAAAAACAGTTTTCCATGGAATCTCAGCTCTACCCAAGAGATGTGACCCACCAAGTCTCCCCAGAACTGGTACCATGCTTCTCCATCGAAGCTCCAGAACAACGCTTCCTTGCGTGAGCATGTCCATGGAGTCTTTGGTGCCTTCACACTCCAATGAGAATGACTCGTCCCATAAGAGATCGGATTTTGATGAGATTTCTTGGCTGTTAATTCGAACCCTCTTGTGTTTTCCTGAGGAGAGATGGCACCTAACAAACAAGTGTCCCGTGGACTTGATCAACTCCATATTTTTGGCTCTTATGATTCTCAATTCGCAGCTGAGAGAAGAAAGATACTGAAGAACACCCATGGAGAGAGAGAGAGAGAGAGAGAGAGAGAGAGAGAGAGAGAGAGAAGTTTATTTTCGGCGAGGAGAGGAGAGGAAAGAGAGAGAGGATCAGTTATTTAGTGAAGGAAGGCATTGTGCTGGGGTTATACATATATAGTTATTTCAAGTGAAGGTGGCATAACTTTTTTGGGGAAGCTGCTCGTTCTTATCTATAAGAATAATTAAAGAAAATCACCCACCAATATCTTAGCTAGATACGGATGTATGTGTGTATGTATATATATATACACTTCAAATTGGAATGACCACGAAGTGAATCAGTGTGAGATCAAGAGAGAGATTATTATATTTAGTTAAGATAAGCCCTTCTGATTCTTCAAATGCATGCTAAATCTCTCTAAATGAACCCTTGCAATATGGTTAATTGAGTTCCATTTCTTTTGCCATCCACACACATATTATATATATCTGAAAAATACTGCTTATTAACCCTGTCCATTTGATAGCCGTACGTGCTTACTTTCCTATTTGGCACATGCTTCAGCTGAATATATACCCAAAAGGCCACATATATATATATATATATATATATATATATATATAGTTAATCGGGAGAATCTCACAGATATCCGCTTTTCTTTAAAAGCGTGTCGTATTTATCAATTTGAGATCTCGTGCACTAGACAATTTAGTGCACGGGAGAGGCTGAACATGATTCCATATGGGTGGAAGAACCTAATTTTTCAATGGAAGATATTTTGATTTGGAGTTTTTAAAATTTTTTTTTATAGTGGGATCATTTTATTAAATTAAATAACATGTTGACACGAGGCTTGCATTTTTTTTAAGTGAAGAATAATTCATAATAACAAGAACTAGAAAATCCACCTTGTTGTAGGGTTACTCTAATGTAACTACCTAGACAGATAGAACCCTGCGTGGACTATCAATCAAAACAAAAAGGAATGTTTAAGTTGAATCAAGATTCCTATGATATGAACACGGGTTTATTGGCTTAGATGATGGTAGATTATATATTTTTTATTATACCCTTTCTTAAATTACATAAATTTTTTGTAATCTTTTCTAAATCATTTAAGATTTTTTGTCACCTATCTATAATCCTATAAATAAGTCTTTGTGTATTATTCATTCAATTCAATTCAATACAATACAATACAAAACAATTTTTTTATATTTCTAACGAACATAGAAAATTATATAATCTAACAACAGATATAATATAAAATATATAATTTAGCTAACAGTACTCCCGAAAACTCAAGGTGAGTTATATAAAGTCAACTTAAGTTTGGAGATAAAATCTTGAACGCGACCCATAAAAGTAATGTGTTGATATTAAAATATTTTTAATAGATGATAAGAACTCCTTTCCTCGAAGAGAATAAAGAGAGCAGTTCAAACACCATATGAACAATATTGCGTGCGCGTTGCTTATATGATATGTAATAACAATTTCGATCAGTGATAACTCAAGAGACTATTTAGACTGGCATGATAGTGATGACATTGGAAGGTATTTTTAGATCATCCATTATCATTTTGTGAAACACCCGGGTTAAGTTATTGGGAATGAGCCTACAAATAATTAACAAAACAAGAAAGAATCACCTTACTCGGTATATATATTAACTTTCGAATTTAAATATAATGGATGTGAAACCTAGCAAAATCTTATATCATTATTTTATTTTAATTCAAGAAGATTAATACTTTACAACTGAAAAGGTTTACAAAGGATTGGATCCTTTGGAGATCATGAAGAGAGAAAAAGAGAGAAAAATGATGCTTATTACTTAGTTAAAATATATTAGTATATTATACTAATATATTTTAACCACTGTGGTGATCACGACCCAGCTAAATCCAAGGAAGATATCATTCGATACAGTATCATTTATAAGATATCATTCTCAGGTGATATAGAGAGAGATACAGTATCATTTATAAAAGAACAATGACAGGGGCGCCAGCAACTCCACCTTGTGGGGCTTACACGCCTCTCCCTCTCAGAGTCCGGACTCTCAGTGTTGGCACATTTGATATTTTACTTATAAAATTGGAGGTCCTCTTTAATTATCAACTTCAACTTGATTTTGTGACATATCTGAAGCGCACAGTTTTAATCCATATGTAGTCAGTTGGCATTTTTTTAAGGTTAGAATGTGTGTGTGTATATATATATATATATATAAACACACATATCAGGTGTAACCATATCTGGGTTAGATAAATGAACAAATAAAAAACAAGTGTACAATATAAATGGTAAAACTCTCTCTCTCTCTCCAGCCAATAAAATCATCCTCTCCTCTCCTCCCCCTCCCTCTGAGTTACAGCACGTTTGAAATGTCACCATTCAGACTTAAAATATCACCATAAACCCATCATGTAAAGAGAAATTTCCCATCACAAATGTCCATGAAGTTAATTTTTTAATTACCCATGAACTGTAAATAAAGGGCCAAATAGTTGCTGTTGGCCGGTCATGATGCCACATCATCCTATACACAAAGGATTATCTTTAATTCTCTCAGTGATTACTGATATCGTATTGACTAATGTCATCCATACTTATTTATTTCTTTTAATTCGACCCAGTTAAAACCACTTCACTTTCAATTCACACGTGTAAAATGTTTCAAGAAGTGTGTTTCCAACTCATTTGCAGTAATTAACCAATCATGTTTTCTTTCCTTTTTCAAGTTCACCAAAAAAATAGACTACTGGGATAGTGGGGTTTCATGTTATATCTTATAGGCGGTGTTGTCATGATCTATCACATTCACTATCTAGATATCCATATTTATTTGAGTTTATGCATCAATCAACTTAGACATGAAAAAAAGAAAGTGTAGGTGTTGCTGCTTGCTCTTAGTTCTGATTTTTGGTGAAAGCTTCTGAAGTTGATGAAACACAATATTGGGAAATGACACTGACATTATGATGTGGATTGATTATTGGCTGCCAAATGGCCCTTTGACTTTAGAGCTTAACTTTACTTATATGGAAACACATTCAAGTCAAAGTTAATAGCCTAATTTTTAATAATTAGTGGTTATTTCTTCTCTTGAATCCAATCTTAAATAATTCCCCTATTTTGTATCAAATCATACCCCTTCTCCCTCCTCTTCCTACTCTTTTAATTCCTTTATTTTGTCTCAAATCATACCCCTCTCCCTCCTCTTCCTACTCTTTTTCTTACACCCACAGTTTCTTCTCCCTACCTTCCTGTAATATCCCGCACCTTCCTCTTTTTCTCACACCCCGCTTCAACACATGGTATGATATTGTCCATTTTGGACCTGAGCCTACATGATTTTGTTATTGGATTTTATCCCAAAAGGCCTCATACCATTTGAAGAGAACATACTACATATAAGTACATCCCCTTTTTCACACTTAGGCGATGTGGGATTGAGCACCCTGTACTTTGTCAGTGTGGTAGCTCAGCCCAGTATCTGTCTTCGCACTCGCCCACTCACACCCGTCCACCAAGGTTACTACAATCCACCCCCTACGAGGCCCGACGTCCTCGTCGGCACACTTCCGGCTGGGTTCAAGCTCTGATACCAACTGTAATACCCCGCTCCAACACATGGTATGATATTGTCCGCTTTGGGCCTAAGCCCGCACGATTTTGCTCTTGGGTTTTACCCCAAAAGGTCTCATAGCATTTGAAGAGAACATATTACATATAAGCACATCCCCTTTTCACACCCAGGCGATGTGGGATTGAGCACCTTGAACCTTGTCAGTGTGGTAGCTTAACCCAGTGTCTGTCTTCGCACCCTCCCACTCACACCCGTCCACAAGGGTTACTACAATCCACCCCCCTACGAGGCCCGACGTACTCGTCGGCACAATTCTGGCATGGTTCAAACTCTGATACCAACTGTAATACCCCGCTCCAACACATGGTACGATATTGTCCGCTTTGGATCTGAACCCGCACGATTTTGCTCTTTGGTTTTACCCCAAAAGGTTTCATACCATTTAAAGAGAACATACTATATATAAGCACATCCCCTTTTTTCACATCTAGGCGATGTAGGATTGAGCACCCTGTACCTTGTTAGTGTGGTAGCTCAGCCCAGTGTTTGTCTTCGCACTCGCCCACTCACACTCGTCCACCAGGGTTACTACACTTCCCCTCTTGTGCATTGGGCACACTTGATCTGATTTAAATTTCATATCCCTAAGATGAGTTTTATTGTATGTGTTGCACTAAAAGAGAGATTGAGCACAATTGATTCACAGGCAAGTGCTTATCTGCACCTTCCTAATGTCTACTACTTTTGTAATTCTGAGGAAAAGTCCATCAGCCATCTATTTTTCCATTGTCCTTTTAGCCCAATATGAAACCATTTCCAGCATGCTACAGGATTTTATATTCAACCTAATTGCTGGGATGATCTTGTTAAATGGTGTTCTAATTTATACTTATGTCCTATTAATTCAAATTAGTTTTTGGTTTACAAGATGATTTTTTTTTTGGGTAAATGTTAGTTTTGTATATATAAATGGGAAGAATATGTGAGTTACACGGTGCGAAAACGCTTCAGTTAATTTAGTACGAGATGCGATTCCTTAGACCTAGAAGGGTGAATAGGTCTTTTTATCCAACTTTTATGATTGATTAATTACCCACAACAATTAATAACTAAGCATCTGAACCAATAAAAAAATAAATAAAGCAAGTAAGAAAAGTTTGAGATGACACTAGAAATTTTACATGGAAACCAAGAACAAGGAGAAAAATCACGGGGTGAGGCAAACACGTACCTCGAGAGAAATTAATCCACTATTTCGAAGCAAAGTATAACAGACTATGTCACAAACTCACACACTCCACTCTAACAAGAACTTGATTGTAATACCCCGCTCCAACACATGGTATGATATTGTCCACTTTGGGCCTGAACCTGCACGATTTTGCTCTTGGGTTTTACCCCAAAAGGCCTCATACCATTTTGAAAAGAACATACTACATATAAGCACATCCCCTTTTTCACACCCAGGTGATGTGGGATTGAGCACCCTGCACCCTGTCAGTGTGGTAGCTCAACTCAATGTTTATCTTCATACCGCCCACTCACACCCGTCCACAAGGGTTACTACAATCCACTTCCCTACGAGGCCCAACGTCCTTGTCAACACACTTCCGGCTAGGTTCAGGCTTTGATATCAACTGTAATACCTCGCTCCAACACATGGTATGATATTGTCCTCTTTGGGCCTGAGCCCGCACAGTTTTGCTATTGAATTTTACCCCAAAAGACCTCATACCATTTGAAGAGAACATACTACATATAAGCACATCCCCTTTTCCACACCCAGGCAATGTGGGATTGAGCACCTTCCACCCTGTCAGTGTGGTAGCTCAGCTCAGTGTCTATCTTCGCACCCGCCCACTCACACCCGTCCACAAGGGTTACTACATTGATGTTGAATGCCTCAGACTTACTCTTACAACTCCATGTCCAATTATTATAGAAATGACACAATCCTAACAGAAGAGAAACTGAAAGAACACGAACACTCCTCGAATATTTTGTCCCCTTTGTAGTAATAGTTTATCCTTCATTTTCAGATAAAATCAAGTAGTATTAAGGAGCCACTATTACTGCTCTGATCAAACTGTGTAAACTAATAATGTATTTGAGAATTTGTTGATCAGATTGAGAAAAGCATCACAACAAAAATACTTTGTGTGTGTGCGCTTTTAAAAATAAATTTAGAAAATAATTTTTCTCATAAAATTTCTCTTTAATTACTAAAAGAATTTTTCTCTCTTCTGATTTGTCTCTCCAAAACATATATCTGATTTGCAGCACAAAGAGGTATTTATAAATATAGAGAGTCTTAATATTGCTTGGAAAACAAGTTTAAAAACGTAGAAATACTCCTCGAATATTTTGTCCCCTTTGTAGTAATAGTTTATCCTTCATTTTCAGATAAAATCAAGTAGTATTAAGGAGCCACTATTACTGCTCTGATCAAACTATGTAAACTAATAATGTATTTGAGATTTTGTTGTCAGATTGAGAAAAACATCACAACTTAAACACTTCGTGTGTGTGCGCTTTCAAAAATAAATTTAGAAAATAATTTTTCTCATAAAATTTCTCTTTAATTACTAAAAGAATTTTTCTCTCTTCTAATTTGTCTCTCTAAAACATATATCTGATTTGCAGCACAAAGAGGTATTTATAAATATAGAGAGTCTTAATATTGCTTGGAAAACAAGTTTAAAAACATAGAAATACTTTCCATAAGGTTTCAAACTAATATAGAAACAAAATTCAGACAAAAGGTTTATTTCTTCACATATCAGCTAAGTTAGACCAGTTGTGGAAACACTTGGACTGGTTGTGGGAATGGTCTACTGTGCCTAATTTTCAATTCTGAAGAAACCAAGAATACTTTGACCAATTGTGGGAATGAATGAACCGGTCCAACTTTGAAAAATACCAAAATATAAAGTGAAAGTGCCCTCACTCACATACTTGCTCTAAGCGATGCTACAATCATATTCCATATATAATATCAAGACACCCTAATGCTTCAGATGATCATGCCCCTTGTCTAGATCATTGATGCCATGGCCTAATCATATGCCTGCATTGGTGAAAACACTCTCCATGCTCTTGGTCTTCAACTCCATGATCGATTACATGAATTGAACAAAAATTACAACTCAATCATACCAGGCCAGTTTTAACATCTAAATTTGCCAATTACAAATATATATCTCACAGAATATATAATAACAAGATCACCAAAAGCAACAAGCTCATATAAAGCAACAACTCTTCTTTTGAGTGATAATCTCTCTTAGAGTAAAAGCCAAAAACTAATCAATAACATTTTGTGAAGCAAATGTATGAAGAAAAAAAAAAGCAACAGTAAAGAGGAGGTAGCAGAAATGATATCAGAGACTGGGTTACATGATAGAAGTGGAGCTTGTGAGCATGGGATCAAGTCCCAAGGTTGGAGTGATTAGGTGGCTTCCTTAAAGGTCAAATGCAGGAGCTTGGAAGATGTCAGGTTACTGCTAAAGTACATTCTTGTTGCTTTACGATTTTTGAAAGTACGAGGATAGAGTTTATATTTTATAGTTTCAGTGATTGTATTGATAATTACAGGAGCGATAAAGGTCTTGTTTTTGAAAATCCTATTGTTCTTTTCAGTTCATGTGTAATATATTGAGGCTACCAACACTTGAGAGAGAGAGGATGACAGTGTGCAAGTTCATAATTAATTGGTGAAGGTTTAGTGGGTGAGGTGAGAGAGCAAAGAGCTTCAAGTGTGTGGGTGGTATTTCCTCCATTTCTCCTCCTCCCTTGGCCTTAAGCATGTCCTTTTATAAGCCAAGTAAGTGAGGATGGATGATGTCATACTGAGGTAATATACATGATTTTATTATAATTACAAAAATGAAAAAAAATATAAAGTAATGGAGAGAGGGATAGGACGTGTAATTGTAGATATAGTAAGAATAATTATATATAAATAATGTTGATATATAAGGTAGCTAGGGTGAAGATAGGATATATGGGGTCAAATGGTGTTTTTTTCTCTCTCTCTCTCTTTATAAGTTAGATCGAGAGTTCGTGCCTATTCGACCGGACTTGTACTTTGGTCACCAAACCAACTATCTCATCGAATTTCAAATATTTGTGAGTGCTGCTCACAACTTAGGTCTTCAAATTTAAGGATGATGGTGCACCATTATTGATGATATGTAAGTGTCACATAGGATAATTCATATTTGACAACCGATATCTACGCTCTACACTACTAAATTATAATTTTCACTGGATCTTGTGCAAGATTGAAAAATTAAGTGCGTATTGATTACTGATGAGTGGGATTTCATACGGGTCAGCAGATCAAGTTGATAAAGAGAACATATCACATAGAAAATATATATACAGTGTGTCGGCCGGCCAGACCTCCTCCTCTCTCTCAGCTGCTGGGAGTTTGGACAGCAAATAATTTAATTTTCATATATAAGATATCTGCATCGGATTAAGATAAAGCACAAGAAGCATTGTCTATACGAACAAAATTAATAACAAAAGAATTTGCTAGGATTGTTTTAGAAATTTCGCTTTTGAATAGTCTGAAGGGCTTATTTCAAATACTAATCGTGTTTAGTTTAAAAAATAAGATCTTGGTCCACAATTTTCAATCTTTTTAAATTGCATTTAATATGAATGAAATAAGATCATGGGATAAGGGCAAATTCCTCAAAAAGTTGGAGGACTATGGCTCTGTTGTCCATACATGATACAATTATATAAATATAAATATACATGATACAATCATCAAAGGTGGATTCTTCTTTCTCATCATGACTAGGGTATTCAAGTTAAACATATTTTGAAATTCCTCTTCAGAAAATTAATTAAGTGTCAACAATTTCAAAAGTGGACTTTTTTTTCTCTAGAATTATTTGTTACTCCACTCCCTTTATTTGAAGGAAGTAGAAGGATCAACAAGTTCTTCCATGAGTCTCTCTCTTACCATTTGCTCGGTTGGCTTTGAGCCTTTGAATAGGTCTCTACTCTGTTATGGTCTCTTTTTATTTATTTTGGGGGAGGCCTAGAAGGATTGGTGTTAAGCAAACCAGAATTCAATGAATGTTCAAAGGCTTTGCAATGCGTACATGTTTGTTGCTTTTCAAGGAATTTCAATCTCACAAGGATCCCTATAGTTCTACTAAGATTATAATTTAGAGTTTATAAATTCTAAATTTGTCTCATGTTAAGCTACATGGAGAGAGAGAAGTAGGAAAACTCAAATCTATAAGTCGCAGTTGTACCTCACAACCACCCCACTTTATCTATTGAATGAAGGAAAAATTAGATTTTGGTGACCAATCGTAAATAAAATTACTCTATAGTGACCATAAAGTCTTAAAAAGATGAATAGTCACCAAAATTGGAACTTAATTGCTGATGAGTGACCATCTGATCCCTTATTACGTAAATATCCTTCATTTGATAAATTATTTTATAATTGGACAAATTTATCCTTTATATTAACCTTAATTAAATATTTTACTTGACAATTAGACTCTCGCCGTCGATTCCCTACAGCTGGGATGTACATGTTAGGAAACCACCACTCAGAATTGCCAGATTCCAATCAAAACAGGAATCCAAGGTTTAACCGCAACCGGCGGAACAACGGCGACCAGCCTCCGTTTAATCCGGTCATCGTCTTGCGCGGTCCGGCTGAAGGTGCAGGCGATGACGACGGTGGTGGCGGTGGCGGAGAGAGGAGGAGTTTTGAATTGTACTACGATGACGGTGCAGGGTCGGGCCTCCGACCTCTTCCAGCGACCATGTCGGAGCTCTTGATTGGGTCTGGCTTTGATAGATTGTTCGACCAGCTAGCACAGATCGAAGTCAACGGTTTGGGCCGTTCGGAGCAGCCTCCGGCATCGAAAGCCGCCGTAGAATCGATGCCGACGATTGAGATAGTGGAGACACACGTCCACACTGAATCGCACTGTGCCGTGTGTAAAGAAGCCTTCGTTCTTGGCTCAGAAGCTCGCGAAATGCCCTGTAAGCACATCTACCATTCGGATTATATCCTTCCATGGCTCTCTCTTTGCAATTCATGCCATATTTGTCGCCACGAATTGTCGATCGACACAACCATGAGCTCGTCAGAGTCCGGGAATCGAACCCAATCTGAGGTCCCAACCAACGAAGACACTGTTGGGCTGACCATATGGAGACTACCCGGTGGTGGGTTTGCAGTGGGGCGGTTTGCTTGGGGAAGAAGAGCAGGTGAAAGAGAACTTCCTGTTGTGTTCACAGAAATGGATGGTGGGTTCAATAACAATGGTGCTCCGAGGAGGATCACTTGGACATTAAGAAGAAGCAGAGCAAGTGGAGGTGGGTTTGGCAGGGCTTTTCGTAATCTATTCTCGTTTTTAGGGAGGTTTAGATCTTCTTCAAGTTTGTCCTCTTCATCACATTATTCAAGTAGTAGTTCAGATCTATTTCTACCATCACCAGAAGTCAGAGTCGCTCTGGTTCTGTTTTCAGTAGATACGTGAGGAGGTGTAGCAGAGCTTGGGTTTTGGAAGACCAGAATGGAATATCCAGGTGGTGATCGTTGATATTGAAGTGAAACGAGAGAAATTTTCTGTTTTTGGACATTTGGTTGTTTGTTGATGAGGAAAATTTTCTGTACAAGATAGGGACTTCTGAACTGTAAATAGCATGCAATGGGTAATAATCAAATACTACTAGGTCTCATATTCATATAGTTAGAGACAGAATGTTTCATTTTTTTTTCCATGAAATGGAGTAATGTGAGTTACTTCATATGGGAATTTTACTAGTTTAACTGCTATACAGCTCGGATCAGGTTCTTGGTTCTTACAAGAAATGAAAGAACAGAGCTTCTGTATTGAACTGTGTTTGGGAACTAAGAAAGTTGTGAAAACAGGAAGCTACTGATTGCTAACGCCAATTCTGGAAGCATTTGTTAGTTCCATGCTCTGTAATTCCTTTGTTGTAAATTCAGTTATCATCAGAAAGTGCTTTATTTTTACTCCTTTTGTGAAAGCTTGTTTTGTCTTCTCTTTCATGTGCTAACCACCAAAATCTAAAAGATCAATGCACTGAATTGCTTTAGTAGATGCCACTCTTTTTAGGATAAAGAAAAAGGTCTCTTTTGATTAAATGACCATGCATCTTTTTATTTTCTGTTCTTTTTCCTCAGAAATGATTTTTGTGTCACCCTTCTAGGAAGGCACTGGAACTTTAGCACTCAATACTAAAATGGACCATTACCTCAGAGGAACTATAAGTTAGGGCTCCTTGGTTTTTGCTGTAGATAGTCCTGAAATCTGTATCATACCATATTACACCACTTCTATGCTAACAAGGAGGAAGAGAAAAATCATTCTACTTGGTTCTGAGAAAAAAAATGCAAAAAACTCAAACCAAATGCCTATGCAATACAATTTAGCTCTAATTTGAATAAGATTATACATCATCAACACCATTCACAAGCCACACCATTACGTGCAAAAAAATTGTATTTTGAATTGCTTTATCAAATTATTTTTTTCTCAACATATGCTATCAATTATCCAAAACCAATAAAAAGAAATTCCTTTCCAATAGTTAAAACAAGACCATCTAGCTGATACTTAAGCTATCCATCCAACAATAACCGTGTTAGTTAAACCACTATGACAAAGAAACAAAACGATTGGAGACTGAAAGCACTTAAAATTTCCATTCTAACTTTTTACTGAATGAGCATGAAATTTGTGGATGTAAATAACTACTCATATCCAATCAACTTGATAGTTAGAATGCAAGTTACTGATAGTTGCATTGATATAATACTACATTCAGATATAATATTACATCAAGGACTGCGCAATCATCCCCCAAAAACTATTCAAACATAGAAAGGAAAAAGAAAAGGAAACAAACAAAAAAAAAAATTACCCTTGAAGCAAACACAAGTTGAAGTTTTTATTTTTGATAATAATATATTGAACTAATCTACAGTTTTTAACGTATTTACTAGTGTTAAAGACTTGATACATGTTATTTGAATACTTAATTAGTGTCAAATACTAGGTGTACCTTGAATGACGAGCAAAGAATTCTGCAGGATGGGAGTGTTCCATCTGTAAATTCTAGGCACACTATAGTTAAAACTCTTATGATATCTGCCTTATTTCATTTTGTTGAGTCTATGAATGGTGTACTATCAAATTCGAATGGTGCTGATGTAAGTTTCTACACATGGAAAAACACTAGCAATGAACCTTAGTATTTTGCTAAATGCTGTCCCTCCCCAATCAAAGGTTATCATCTTTGAAGTCCAATTTGCTATATTTCTCTGGTTCAATAAATGACCATTATGGCATTGATTGAAGCCATTTAGAAGCTTCAGATGAGTTCAATATGGTTGCATTTGATTGCATCTTCAATCTCGTTAAGGGTTCTTTAAAGGAGGGAATGAAGTGCTTTGATCTCCTTTTTTGTTATATAAGCACCTGTGCCATGAATTCAGGATTTTTTTTATTGAGGTTGGGAATGATCGAGCTAACTTTCAATGTTTCAATTTTTTGATTAGATGAATTTTTGCTTATGATGTCTGGAGGGTTGTTGAGGGGTTGGCCTTTAGAAACATTAATTACCCTCCCTTTTCAACCTGATTGGAGTGGATTAGACATGGTACTGCAACACTGATGAACTTAGGCGATTGTAGAGAGTAAAAGGAAGTTAATTGGATGGAGGGTTGCTTAATTCCCCCTAGCCCACACTTATAACCCATCTGTCCATTAAACTCTATCTAGGGCCAAACTTATTTTATTTATGTACTTGATGCATTTGTACCCTATGTACAGGTGGGCATGGGTGGATTAGGCTGAATAAAAAATGACAAACATCAAATGCAAGCCCAGCACTGTCTATCTTTGCATATGAAGCTTTGTAGCATATGTTTTTCTGAACATCATTGTTCTTTAGAAAGATGGCGATAAATCACAGCGACGAGCCAAGGAGGCTTATGGAGGTAAATTGTGGAGGGTAAATATAAGAGGTCACATATATAGACTAATTGAAAATTAGCAGTGGAGGCTAACATCTATAAGTCAGTGAGGTTGATGGCGATAAGCCATACAGATTAACATTGAGATAAAAAGCTGATGTATGAAGTTCTAGTGGTGTGATAGACATGCCATCGTACAATTGATATATATATATATATATATATATATATATATATATATATATATATATATGATTTCTCACTTTTATTTAATCAGGACAGAAAAAAAAAAAAGAAAAAGAAGACAACAAACAGAAGTGTTTGGTAAGAAATTATTTTTTCAAGCATTTTAACAAACAAATGAAGTACATTACAAAGCAGTCCAATTTTGGCATGTGAACTAAAAACAATGTCTAAAGTAAATAAATTCAATTTCAAAAACCAAGTTTGATTGCATGAAACGAAGTGTTCCAAAACTCCAAGCAATCTCAATAACAACTCCTATGACAATTTATAGTTTTGAAAACATATATATGCATATTTTTTAAACAATAACAGATTAATAGTTCCCAACTTTTTGAACTAATCAATAGTGGTCATCATTTTTGAAACTATAAATCTATAGTCTTATATCTTAGGGAAGATCTCAAACAAAAATATTTGTAAAACATATATGATAAAAAGAAGAAAATAACTGACAATGGTTTCTGTTTTGCCTCTAAGAACTTTGAAGGAAGCAATGTATAATCGTTTTCTGGAGATGATCTACGTTAATCCCAGCAACCACAACCACCATCCCAGGGCACGATCTCAATTGCTCCATGGATTCCCTCCCGTCTTCATCTTCTCCTCCAATACGCACACTGATTTGGTAGAAACAGCCGTCAACCTTTATTATGCAACTTCAAGTAAAATATTTAATTAAGATTAATATAAAGGGTAAATTTGTCTAATTATAAAATAATTTATCAGATGAAGGATATTTACGTAATAAGGGATCAAATGGTCACTCATCAGCAATTAAGTTCCAATTTTGGTAACTATTCATCTTTTTAAGACTTTATGGTCACTATAGAGTAATTTTGTTTACGATTGGTCACCAAAATCTAATTTTCCCTTGAATGAATTGAGTTTCACGTGACAAACGATTCTCCAATTACCTTCTTAATAATATGCCTAAAATAAAATTATATTTATGGTATGTTTAAATAAGGAGTCCTGTTTATGAGAATCGGGAAACAGATACGAACAGAATTATAGTATTTGACTATAGTTTTGGTTTCAATAATTAAAAAAAAAAAATCTGAAAATTGAAGCAATTTTCATGGTTCAATTCGATTTCATGTCTCAACAATTTCAGTTTCAAAATTTAAGAATTGTTAGAATCAATTTTGGTTGTGATTTAACCTTATGCATCAATAGACTCCTGTTCATTTCATGAAACACATAATGGACTTCTTCAATATTGTTGGAAATTATATCCAATAACCTATTATTTAGTCTAATTAGATGAAATAATTTCAATACAAAAGTGCAACAATATATAAAGATTAATTGTCTAATTTTGCTTAATTCAATGAAATATCAAACATTTCTTTAAAGAGTACTAGTCTTTCTCATTATATATACAGTTGTAAAAGATTGAATATTCCAATAAAGGCAAAAATGCTCCCATCACCAACCCTAGACCTTCTTAGTGCTTTGCCAATCTTGTGCCCAGCTAAAACGCATCCAAAGCTGCAGCTAATGAAAAATTTTCATAATCTGCACAACGGCACCCACCATCCATGCATCCACACTCATCCAACTTTGTCAATCTCCCAATTTTCCTCCTCGGCACCGTCTCTGCCGTTGCTGGAACTCGAACCTTCATCGATACTTGCAGTGCAGGAGGCTTTACATCTTCATGCAGACGTCTACTCATTGGAACCAAGGAAAACCATTGCTCTATTTCCATCTCCGTTGATTCGAAAACAGTTTTCCATGGAATCTCAGCTCTACCCAAGAGATGTGACCCACCAAGTCTCCCCAGAACTGGTACCGTGCTTCTCCATTGAAGCTCGAGAACAACGCTTCCTTGCATGAGCATGTCCATGGAGTCTTTGGTGCCTTCACACTCCAATGAGAATGACTCGTCCCAAAAGTGGTCTGATTTTGATGAGACTTCTTTGCTGTTAATTCGAACTCTGTTGTGTTTTCCTGCGGAGAAATAGCACCTAACAAACAAGTGTCCGGTGGACTTGATCAACTCTATATTTTTGGCTCTTATGATTCTCAATTCACAGCTGAGAGAGGAAAGATACTGAGGAGCACCCATGGAGAGAGAGAAGCTTCTTTTTGGTGAGGAGAGAGAGAGAGAAAGAGAGAGAGATGATCAGTTATTTGGTGAAGGGTGTCAATGGGTTGGGGTTATATATATAGTTATTTCAAGTATGGACAATGGATGGAAACTGGCATAACTTTTTTGGAGAAGCTGCTCGTTCTTATCTATAAAAATAATCAAAGAAAATCACCCACCAAGATATTGAATATATATATATACACACACACTTCAAATTGGAATGAGCACGAGCCACAAAATGAATCGTGTGAGATCAAGGGAGAGATTATTATATTTAGTTAAGATAAGCCCTTCTGATTCTTCAAATACATGCTAAATCTCTCTAAATGGACCCTTGCAATATGCTTATTGAGTTTCATTTCTTCTGCCATCCACATATATAATATATATACCCGGGTTAATTTATTGGGAAACACCCGGGTATATATATATTTTTTATATATTTGTTTACCATTCAAAAAAAAAAAAATTAACAAAACAAGAAAGAATCACTTTACTTGGTATATATATTAACTTAAGAATTTAAATACAATGGATGTGAAACATCGCAAAATCTTCTATCATTATTTTATTTTAATTCAAGAAGATTAATACTTTACAACTGAAAAGGTTAACAAAGGATTGAATCCTTTGGAGATCATGAAGAGAGATAAAGAGAGAGAAATGGTAGCTCATTATATATTGTGGCGATCACGATCCAGCTAAATCCAAGGAAGATATCATTCTGATGTGATATAGAGAGAGAGATACAGTTTCATTTATAAAATTTAGAGTCCGCACTCCCTGTGTTGGCACATTTGGTATTTTTCTTATAAAATTGGGGTCCTCTTTAATTATCAACTTCAACTTGATTCAGTGACACATCTGAACTGCAAATAAGGGCCAAGTAATTGCTCTTGGTAATCATAATGCCACATCATCCTTATATTGGCTTGCATCTAAAAGAGATCATTTATAAAAGAAGAATGACGGAAGATGACAGAGGCGCCTACACCCCCACCTTGTGAAGCCCACTCTCTCCTTCCCTTTCGTAGTCGAGAACAGGACTCGAGGTAGGAGTGCACAAAATACAAGTGAAATTGAAAAAATTGAATTCTAACTGGACAATTTGATTTAATTTTTCACACTTCGGTTGATTCTAATTTCAAGTCCTGTGAAATCTCGAATCTTTTATATTGAAGTGTGGTCTTTGGTTTCAGCTCTGTTCCGAATAGAAGTCTTTAATTATTTTTTGAGGCCTTTGTTTAGTTTCTGAGAAAATAGCTCATTGGGCTTGAAATAAGGTGTTTTCGCTTGATAAGTCGGGTGTTATTTTTAATGCTCGAATCATAAAACTGAACCGAACCAATTTTTCACTATGTAATTCTATTGATTATCATGGTTCGATTTGATTCTATTTTTAGTAGAATCGAACCATACGACTTGATTCTAAAATACTTCCTAATCGAATCGAACGATGTGTACACTAAAATGTCTTAACATAATGGTCATAGAATGTCCTCTTAATTATCAACTTGATCAGTTGACATGTATAAATTCCACAATTTTAACTCATCTCTAATCAATTGGTATTTTTTTAATATATATATATAATATCTCATGAATATAACTCCTTTTTGTTTGAAAATTATATACACTCCCCTCCAACTATTTTAACAAAATAAAATCATTGAAAATCCCAAAATATCATTTTTAAAAGACTAGAATGTCCCAAACACCTTTGTCCGGTGTTTGGATGCCTCTCCGTCTCTTTTATTCTCTCTGCAACATCACTCTCTCAACAGTATCTTTTTCTCTCTCTACATTATGGTGTGAGTGTGTAATTAGTAGTAACTCATGGCATATGTAATTCACTGCTTCAGCCTTCTATTCTATCGCTCTCTTTCTCTCTCCAGCCGGAAACTCCACCATTTTCCACTGTTGGGTCTTCACCTCTAAAGCTCAATGACGAAAAATCCACCATTTATTCACTGGTAACAACTTCATCATAACCTTCAGAACACCATCACATCCCGTAAGGTCCCACCGTTCACTGATCATCATCCACAATGTTCAGTTGTGAAAGGACTCTGTTTGTTGAAACGTTTTGTTCTGTGAAAGAACTCTGTCACACGTAGAATTCATATACATGAGAGCTGCCGGCGAGATATTCCAAAACGATGCCATCGGAGACAGCGAAGAATTTGGGGATCTTTGAGGGGATTTGCAAAGAAATTAATTGTTGATAGAGAGAGAGGGATTTGAGAATCTTTGACTCTTTGAGGGGATTTGTAGTCCTTTATTGGAATATGATTTCTGCTACATGTTTGGAGCTGTGAGACAGGGCACTTTTCTGTTAAAGTAATTTACTCCATGTACACAGTGCTCTTGTCTCCTGTATGCAAGTTGTGGCTCCATGGTTTTTTTCAGAAGAGCACTATATGAAGAAGATGATTATGTGAGTGTACAATTGCAGCAAATGAGATGAGACGAAGATGAGAATGAGATGTGTGAGAGAGAGAGAGGGAGAGAGAGGGTGAAATCAGGGAGAGAGAGAAAGAGAGTTGAAATTAAAAAATGTCTTTTTTTTTTTAACATTTTGCTTTCCCAATAATTATTTATTTATTTTATTTTATTATAATAGTATTACAGACATTTTAATCATTAAATTATTTATTTGTCTTTATTTAAACAATTTTAAAATTGTAAGAAGAGGTATTTGGACGTAAGAGAGTGTTTGTGCACTTTTTCATATATTCAGACTTAAAATATCAGCATAAACGCAGAGAGAAATTTCCCATCACAAGTGTCCATGAAGTTAATTTTTTTATTACCTATGAACTGCAAATAAGGACCAAATAGTTGCTGTTGGTGATCATGATGCCACATCATCCTATACACATAGGATTGTCTTTAATTCTCTCAGTCATCACTGATATAATTTATTTTTTTCTTTTAATTCCACCCAGTTGAATCCACTTCACTCCCAATTCACGTGTAAAATGTTTCAAGGGGTGTGTTTCCAACTCATTTGCAGTAATCAACCAATCATGTTTTCTTTTTCTGGATAGTGGGTTTCATGGTTATCCTTTTCTCTCTCTCTCCCCCACATTTTTGTTTAAAGACTACTTTCCAACTCTAAAGTCCATTGCTTCTTTTAGGCAGTACAACCGCACTGTTTTTTCCTTTCTCTAAAGAATGAAAGAATTTAAAGAAGAAAAACAAATAATATAAAAGCTTTTTTATTATTTATTAATTTTTTGGTGGGGGAACAAAGGAAACTTAATTGGGTTTTGTTGTTATGATCTATCATATTCACTTTGTAGATATCCATATTCATTTGAGTTTATGCATCAATCAACTAGATAGTGTAGGTGGTGGTGTACATTTTTTAAATTAGTGACCCTTTAGTGAATAACCAAACAGACTACCCAGTGGATGTGGAAACAAATGGTGAATCACAATCCTCCATAGTTATTGCAGATATCCCAAGAGCATTGGCATGTTAAAGTCAGTCATTTGCATTAACAATACAACAGAAGGAAAATAACATAAGAAAACCATAATTATCATTCAAATATGGATATTATATGCTTCAGTCAGGAAACCCCAAAGGGTTTATATACACAAGCCTCTTAAAAAACTCAGAAGAATAAAAACAATTAAAACAAAAAGGGAAAATTACATCCTCTACACTCGGAATCTTTGTTCTGTTCTTACATATAAAGACAATGACCAAAGACTTGCTTCCTAAAATAGTTGCATAGACCACAGCTGTGTCATTCACAGTTCAAATTTCCATGATGGTAAACACTTGCATATTAAAAGATGACCCCGAAATTCATGATTCATCTTCTGTTAGCTGCATATTGTATCCATGCTTCATGTCTGTATCAGTTCAAGGTACCCAGAATAATGTTAGTAAAGCCAACAAGGAACTGTATATGCAGTAATACAAGAACATGATAAAATTCTTGTGTGTGTGTGAACTTGATACTGAAATACAAAAATAAAAGAAGACAAACTTAAGAAGAGTAAATACCACTAATTGGTATTTGAACATAGAGAGACCAGTAACTGACAATCTACATCAGCTAAAAATTGCAACTGACACTTCAACTTGTCAACATAGTGGACTCACACATGACAAGATGAAAGCATTCGAAAATTTTAAGACATGGTGAAATAATCATAAAGCATTATTGTCTTGCTCAAACCTAATTAAAAGAAACTGAACCAACCTCCAATGGTATCTTTAATTATCTAAAAGTGCCTACTTCAAGATATAGAAGTGAGAATATATGCATGTGGTGTTGTTACATATAGGTTGTCATCCCCTCAGCAATACAATTGACACTTTCTGTAATACTACGGCCCAATGCCTCTGGGAGAAAGGATAAATTTAGCTCATAGTTCTCTTGTTTTCTCACCATTAGATAAACTTGTGGTAATTAACAATGAGAGCCATGTGGTTTACTGATAGCCAATATCTGTCTTCCATATCATGACAGTAGGAACAATATATGCATATGATATGTTTCTGGGCAGCTCAAAAAAAGATATGGTTCTGGGTGTAAAGCTGCAACAATTACAAGAGCAAAACATGAAGCTTTACTCCAAATATAAATCTTCCCTACCTCCAATTTAAATTAGCATAACACAATCAAATGCATTCAATGTCTAGCTTTGTTTTAGTTTCTAATAATTGCAAATCAAACTATATGCCAACTATGTTTACAGAGACAAGAACACTTGTCAAAAAAAAAAATTTGTTTACAAAGACAAGAAGGATGACAGTATACATGCAGCAAAAGATGTTGAATGGAGCACGAAGACAAAGCATGTAGTATCAAGAACATATTAATGCAAAAACAGAGATTTTATCTCCCCTTCAAGAGCTCTTACAAATGTCAGGATCTAACAATGTATCATAGGAGATGAAACTTGTCTGTTTCATCTTCAGAATAACACCACCAAGTTTCATGGTGGGATGAGCAAAATCAAGTTCTGTAAGACATTTTTCTGCGACATCTCAAGGACAAGCTCAAGATACACGATTGCAACAAATGCATTGCCGTTCAAGTGTTTTGGCCACGGCACATAATTGGGAACCAATATATTTATTGAAGGGGGACCGCGGTGAGAAAGAGCCAGTGGATTTATTGCTACATCCTAAGTACCAGTGTAAGCAAAGAAAAGATTTAACAAGAAAAGGACTTTCTGACATTTTCAGCATATTTATACTATTTTTGAACCTAAATATCCTGCATCAAGCAATATAACATAGCAAAAAATCAATCAATGAATAAACAGCACGTCCTAAAATTTTGGGCACTGGGCACCCAGTCTTTCAATATATCAGAAGTCCCAAAATGGTTGTCAGAGGAGACGGTACATATTGGTTTGAGCAGCCAATTTTCCTTGTATAGACAATTCTCGAAAGCATATATTCCTGAAAGATCAACTTTTTTGTTGCAGGAGTTCTGCAAGGCCCAACTCCAACATAGCAGCAGTGTACACCATTACAAGGCCTGCACCTTGTATTAAAATTCGGGCAGGGTCATATTAAGAAATAAGAATTTCCTTGGGGGTGTCACCTCGATATTTCTCAAATGAATGTCATCATGTCTAAAAAATAATATTATAAGGTATTTTCACTTTGGGGGACCATAGACTCCCTGGCACCATATGTAGCCCCACATCTGATTATTGATTTTATTTCTCACAGTTGGTTACATAAAACTTGTCACTCACCGACATTCTGTCTGATTTGTCTTTGTGTATTTCTAGACATTTTGTCTGATGTACAAAGTGATGCTACTCCTGATACTGTAAGAAAATAAAGTGATTCACCAACCATGGTAAAGCATCTGCGGTAAATTAATAAAAAGAACTTTCTATATTTACAACAGCCTTTGATCTTCCATGTAAAGGAAAGATGAAGGAACAAAAAATATATCTAATGTTCCATCATGCTTCAGAATCAAACAAAGAGTAAATGATTTCTACCCTTTTTCTTTAACCCTCAACAGTAAAGCATGCAGCTATAATAAAACAGTAAGACCTTAGTATTAATAAGTAATCAATACTGCGGAATTAATGCATCTGGCAATGTAACTTCAACACATCTTTTTTTTTCTTTTTTGTATAACCACCCCTTTCTTTTAAGCAATATTCAGAAATACCCTTGCTTTTCATGTTTCTGTATTCTCCCTGAAGGAACCGATGAACCTTCTGAATAAAACCCTCATACTGAATTCTGATTATATTTCTTATGAAACATACGTGCCGACGCCGTTTGTATGGGATAAAGGCAGGGATGATGATGATGAAACATATGCATTTACCTTCCATTTTTTCCATTTTAATTTCATAATGTCTTTAAGAGACAGCTGTTTTAACTTGAGAATTTTGTATATTCAATGTTTTAAATTTAGGAATAAAAAAAAATGTTTTAAATACACATTCACATTCCACTACCAAAAAAAAAAAATGTAATGAAGAAATTCAATTAAGTTTTCAATACAAAATGGAAATTCATCTAAAACATTGTAAGGGGAAAAAAAGGCTCCGATTCAGTAATTCATCATCTCATTAACAGTTATTTTCAAAGATAAAGCACATGGATAAAAGGGGGTAAATTGAACAAATTTCAACAAATTGAGAAAGAAAGGTGAAAAAATATTAATAAATTTGCAAATTATTGCTATTCAAAGTTAAAGTAGTTCAAATTTAAAGCAGAAAAAGATTTAATAAAAATCCAAAAATTGAAAATCAAGCAATTCGAATGTTGACACATGGCAATATTTAGAAAATAAGAATACTAGTGATATGACAGCTCCACATATAAGATACACAAAAAGCATGCTTATGGTAATCAGTTTGATTTTGTAACATCTTATTCCTAAATTTAAAACATTAAATATACAAAATTTTCAAAAAACAGAAGTCTCTTACAAAATTTAGAATGTCAGATGATGAACATGCAAAATCAAGAAAGAATCTGAATGAGTACTTAACTCTTAAGGACTTCAAATAAATATCTATGGTTTCATTACATAGTTTTAGCATTATAGTTGGCTGTTGCTATTCACTAAGGTAACACAAGTTAAAACATGTGTTGAGATATTTTACATAATCACTAGATTGCAGCCATCCAATCAAGAAACTTTCTGTGTGTACTTGTAAAATTGAGTTTGAATAGGCAAAATGATTTAAGTGATTAAACAGTAACTGGCATCCAAAAATTATTTTCTGTAGACCCAGAAAATCTGCTAAGTTGGTTACTCTACGCATATTTATATATGCCGTGATTTTTTTCTTGATAGATGCATATTACCAACTACACTAATCAGACTAAAGATTAAACCAGGCAATCAGGGTACCTTTTGTGGAAGAAGGTTTGTTGTACTTGTCTTTCCTTTCATCCTCATTCGTCCATTCACAATCATCATCACCAATTTCATCCCTTCCATTATTTCCTATATCACTTTCACTTGCTGTCTCCCATTCAGAATCATCAGTCTCTTGGCCGTAAATGCCACCAGCATCACCCTCACCGTGGACACCCCCATGTTTAATAGCCGCCTCCCTGAATAACCAAGCTGCACGCATCTGCTTCTTGACTAAACGCTCAGCATAATCAGGAACTTTATTTTGCCTCAAGGAGAGATCAGGATCGGTTGACTGAGAGCACTCATTTATGAATAGAATAGCATCTAATAAGCTCTCTTTAGCTAATCCAAGCATGTCATAAGCCTGAGCTCTTCTCCAAAGGCTTTTGGCATGACGGTTGACAGGGTTATGAAGAGAAAGTGCGCGCGTAGCATCACTTATGGCCTGCAAGGGTTGTTGCAACAAAAGATGACACTGAGCGCGATTACTGAACAGCACAACCCTCTCTTTCCTGGATCGCACTGGACACAATGCCAATGCTTCTGAGTACTTTGATGCTGCACCAGATATATTTCCTGATGAGAACAGTGAATTTCCTTCAAGCTTTACCACTAGTGCTGCTGCCTGTTTGATATGGAGATCCTCTTTCGGCATATTTTTTTCCCATTTTAATCTCTGTCGAGAATTTATTATTTCCTCAATCTGTTCTTTAGTGTGATTGCTAAGAGAGTTACGTCCTATCCCTTGTGATTGGATACATTCCTGAAGAACGTTCACAATGGAATCCCCAAGCCTTTTGTGATCCCCAAGGGCTGAGATTTCAGCAAGGTCCACAATTGCAGGTACTGCCTCATCGATCACCTACACAACAAAATTTGAATATTAGTTCCAGAATACATATCATGACAAAAAGGAGAAAACAGCATTGACTTATAAATATGGGACAAATGTTCATGTTTCAGCACAACCTGTTAGTATATTACACACAGCAACTTCACAAAATCTAGATACAAGGTCATGTCTCAAGTCTATATATCTAGACATGTCCTTGTAATTCGATATATAAGACATGATTATACATTAATCTCTCTCTCTCTTAGGTGTGTGCTCTCGGGTGCGCGTTTGTGTCTGTAGAAGAACCATAGAGAGTACAATAACAAAGAAAGAACTTTTACATAGGCTGATAACTATTCCATAGCAAACCCATAATTCATGTCTTCTCACACAATTTGGAGGCCAATACAGTTGAACACTTCTGCAAGTGTCCAAATTAGTTTCCAACATGGAGGATGGAGATGTCGTTTTCACAGGTTTCTTAACACACCAATAGTTGATAGGTAGATGTCATGCATATAACATAGAAAAGATAGGGTAATAAAAATTATTATCGTCATGTTTGCAAGAAAATAAGTTCTTCCATCAGAGTCCAGAACACTAAGGCAGTGAACACATACTATTTCGAGAGTGAAGTTTTGTTGTCAACTTGTGAAGCACAAAAAGAATTCTGATTATTATATTTGTGAATAAACATGAAGAGCTTTCAATGATATAACATGAAGTATGCACCTACCAAAAAGAAAAAGAAATATCAAGAGCCATGCAACTTATAATTAGTTATAGATTTATAGCCCACAGATTGTGGAACTTATGATATAATAACAGATGTGTAATTTAGAAAGAATTCAATTGGAAGACTCAAAAAATCTTGGCATTTACTCAAGATGGAGTGTCTTATGCCTTTAACTTTTTCCTGCTCTGATTCGGAATCAGATAGACGGCTACCATGCCAGAATTTAATTCTGTTTTTGGCCAAGCTGGTTTGTTTGGCTAACCAAATATCTTATCTAGTTACAAAAGCACTTCATGTTTTTCTAGTACCAATATACCATATTACTGCAGAATGCATTTGTTTCCACCAACAAAAAATTGGAATTAACAAGTATGACGATTAAGGCTTGATAGACAATAATGAGCAGGACAAAATGAGAGATAGTAAACTCATTACATGAATTAAAACTGCTAATTCATATAGAGCCATCGAACCGGCCCAACCAGCAACCAGAGCTGTATGCATTATATCTGATTTGAAAACACAAATGTTTGCTAAATTTCTAAAATAATAAAACAATAAAACAAGGGGAAAGTGCAAATAAGGCATATCTTGTCTAGGCAAATTTTTTGGAATGATACCTTTATTTCCATGTCTTCCAGCTACTTTATCACCTAAAATACAGGATTTCCAATCCTAGCAGGAAAAGGAGGGAAACGGATACTCATATCGGTTGAAGTAGATTCTTCTTTTTGATTTACCAATGAATCACGAAATGCTATGGTTCTTACATATGATTTCTTAATTTATTCAGAAGTAATTCGCGAGATCATGCACCTTTCTTAAGTTTTCTTCTTCCATATGTAAAAAAGGAATAAATAATCATTTTTTCTCGAGCCATACGAGGAGAAAACCTCCTATCCAAGTTGAGTGTCCATAAATCCTTTTTAGTATTTTTATGAGTGACACCATCCTCGCTTTCTGTTTATCATTGGACCACAAACACATTTCCGGTTCACATTATTACCAAGATTAGAATAGTCAAATTTTGTTGTGAAACATATTTAAAGGTGCAGCAGTTGTGCATATCTACCTCCAAAATACTGTATTATAGTAACATAAAAAGAAAGAATTTTCTTGAAGGTGCATGTTAGTATCTACAAAACCAAAAGCACCTAACAAGTACCTTATTGAGTTTGTGGCCTCTATTGAGTCATAGAATTTTTTTTTTTTTCATTTCTTTCTTTCTTTTTTTTTTTTCTCTTTATGGAATCAGATCAAATCCTCATTAAGATTCCGTCTTACAGAAACTAAAAATTATGTTTAACGGTGATATTTCACAAACATTTATACATAGATACTGAAAAGTATAGTATTGTCTAAATAACTTGTGAAGTATGATGTTGTAGCGTCACTTGTGCATTAATGCTAAGGACCACAAAAGAGCTCTTACTGGATATTGTACAGAGTATGCGTAAAATATATTTCACATTACCTCTCATGCCGTAGACCGGCTCAAACATGTATATGGGCTAACAAGAGAAATGTAACTTTATGTCCTGAAAGCAGACAGGCAATGTTGATTACTTGATAATCAGAATTGAGTTATGCTTCACAAGTCCTTTTATAACAACTACTCAATCACTAATTTGTCCGACTCAGCTCAACTCTTTCCATGTTTAGAGGAAGATAAATATCAGACAGTTTATATTTTTGGACTAGATAATGGTCACCACTATAGTAATGTGATCAAAAAGCTTAACAAACAAACATTTATAGATTCAAAAGTTTTCAAAAGAGAAAAATGATAGAATCGAACAATCTTCTATAAACAATCAAAATAACCTATTCACCATCAAAACTCAGCATAACAAATTTCCATGTAATAAATTTCCCAAAAATATTACCTTATGACAAGTACTTGGATCTTGGAGCAACCAAAGAAGACAGTCAATGGCCATATACTGCCAGTCGTCTGATGAGCGCGCGACATTACACAATGCTTCAATAATACCAGGACAGCTAGCCACAGGTCCCCTACCATGTCTATGATGGCAAATTGTTCGTAGTAAACCAATACCAGCTGGTGAGTTTTCATTGACAAGTCCGCCCCACATGCCTGGTAGTTTTATTAAAAATTCTGGTTTGCAAATAATAGAAAGAAACTCAGGTTTAAATGCAAAGCAATTAATAAGTTGAAGGGACCAGCACTGCAACTGACTCGCCCATTCCTCTGCCTTCCTGGACTCCATTTCAACACCACCCATGCCACGTGTAAGTAGGTCACAATGATAACTTAGCCTTCTGTCAACATACTGATAAAAGTGAGAGTAAACAATTTCAAGTGAACTCATCGCCAGTTGAATGGAAAGCTCAAGGATCTCCTCATGGCTTGATAGAGCAGGAAAAGTGCTGGCATATGTAGCCAAATGGCCTAGAGCTCGTACAGCCACTCTCTGTTCAACCCAAGTTAACCTACCTCTCAGAAGTTCAACTAGGGGTGGGATCACACCAGCATGCACAGCATTTTCAGCAAATTCTTCAATGTTCATTGTGTAGGATCCAATTATATGTGCAGCATAATAAGGAATATATATATTTTGGTCATGAGAAAGCCAGCGACGATTCTTTAAACCCTTCCAAATTAGCGCTGCCATGCATTCAAATATTCCCAACTCAATGAACTCGGGATCATTGGGATGCGCCATGGCAGTGTTCCAAAGGCCGCTGATAGGAAGAACCTGACCATCATCATCCTGTGAAGGAAGTTCGCGGAAGAATTTTAATACACTTGCTCTGCGTTTACTTGGGTTTGCTTCTTTCATGACACAGAAGAAACATCCTGGGTATGGACAGTCAGGGGATACTTTATCCATCATCATTTAGTTAATTACTCACTGCTTAACAGGGCATGAAGTTAATTCCTCATAGGGCTGCAAACATCATAAAAGAAGATTAGTTTAGTACCATTACAAAATTAGATGGAAAATAAAATGAAATACACTGCTTAAAAACTGTTGCAGCATCACTGAAAAGTTCATGAATTTGCAATCACATTAATAAGATTTTTGGAGAAGTCCCCTGCAACATTTGGATTTCATAGAGTATGCAAAACTTCTTTCTATTATGTTGATACATTAACTTCCGAAACAAACAACAAAAGTTGCTATGCTAATGTGTCCCCTGGCCCATTTTTTAGCCAAGACTAATCCTTCTGATGGACACATTTACTTGGAATTCACAAATATCAGGCAAGCCACGGAAAATTGAACCTGACATGTTCAGTCTTTGACCATCACCTTGTCCAATCTAATCTAAGTGTTTCAAACAACAAAACTTATTTTTGGATAACAGACACGTTCATGAGGTGCCCAACACATGTTTCTTACTATTGTATGTTTTAGTATTCAACACGAACATGACACCTTCATGGAAGTGTCTGTTCATCTTCCGTGCATCTTAATGGCCAACTCAGCTACCCATGCACGTTTGTACGTGATATTATTTTATCATTTATATGCATTAATTTGCAAAGATCCGAAATTTATAGAAGGATTTTTAAATTATTTTTCCAAAATTGTTCCAGTAAATTCTAGAATGACAACATAGCTTATTTTCCTGTCATGCATAATATTTCCCTACAATATCAATTTTTAGTAACTTAAATAATTACCAAATTTTTGCTCGATTTTATTAATATCATTAGCTTAATGACTTTTTGGCAATATTTTCCAAACTAACTTCTGGATCCCAAGGCAAATGATTTCTTGAATGTACCCAAGAAACTCTGCAAATGAATTGTGTTTTACTCATAGAAGGATTACCAACAATTATCAAAAAACTATAGAAAAAACAATTCAATTTCTTAGGTGATCATATCAATGCACCAACAGTTAGGGCAGACTCGTACAAAGCTTTCACCTCTTAAGTTTTTGGCTCAACTGCCTGCCTCTTCGATCCTTAGGCGGCTAACGTATCGTGATTGATTTCACATTTCATTTAATTGAATTAGATTTCGTGAGATGAATCTAAACTTGCTGCAAATGGCTTGTAGGTGGAAAAAGATCAGAAATTCAAATTATGCAAAAAATCCGTATTGTTAAAAATGCTAATGCAACCATGACATTTTTCATCAAAGCAACCGCAACCTGAGGTTCAAAATAATTTTTTCATTTTTTTTTGGATTATATAAATTTCAGAATCAATTTTCAAGCTATTAGATTAATGATAAGGTAGAAAACTGATCAAGAACGAAAATAAGTCACCCAGAGAGAGAGAGAGAACAATTCCATCAGTAGCATGAATCAACAGTTATAATGCCCGCAAAATTATTCATTGATATTGATATATGTGGAAATTACAATAGAAAGATGTCCAACAATAAAATCTAAAGGACAGAAAAAAAATATCTCAAAATAAACAATCAAAATCGCTTCTTGGTCACACATAAAAGTAGTACATTTGCAATTCAATTCGATTGAAGTAAAACAAAACACCAAGGAAACTTAGAAAACAAAATCCTCAAGTGCTAAAGCAAGATTCAATTTTTAAGAAACCCTAGCCAGACTTAAAATCCAACTCATAAACACTCGAAACAAGCAAAACATAGACAAAAACAAAAAACAAAAACCAACTCGAGCAAGTAACAAGATCCTTATCTACATTGATTTTCACAAGAAAAAAAATGAAAACAAAAACCAAAGAGATAGTAAATAAGATACCTTGGAAGAACCAGTTCGTACAGATGAGTGAGAAGAAAAAGCAATGAACAGAAGAGATTGAATTAAGATGCTTCAGAAACATTAGCCGAAGCATAAAAATGGTTTTTTTGTTGCGAGAAAGATGAAAATTTGCTTTTTGAATCTGGGGTGTCTTTGTTTCGATGATCAAAAGAGGAGAGAGAAAGTGGAAGAAGAAGAGGAGGAGACAGCAGTAGGCGCAGCACTTGAACGTGTTTGGGTGATTCTGACAGCCAAAGGAGATCTTGTAATGAAATACATTATTTCTTCGCGTTTAAATGCAATAGTACAATTAATTTCCGAAAACAGATTTGGCATGTCACGCGCTTCTTCTCACGCTTGTTGGTCTTTTTAAGTTTTGTAAATGAAAAAGCTAAGGTGATGGACATTTTGATACGACTCTTGTTTCGTTTACTCGAGGAAGTAATTTACTTAAGAAAGACAAGCATTAATAATATGATAAAAAAAAATTGAACTAAAATATTAAATAGCAATAGATGAAAAAGAGCTCCAATTTTCTAACTCATTTGTACCAACTGAATAAAGTTTGCACGATTTGTTGAAGGAGAAAAAAACACGAGTCTTTTTTTTATTTTGAAAATTTTAATGAGTTAGAAAATTAGAGTTTTTTTAAAATTTTGAAAGTTTTTTTTAAGGTCTTTTGTGAGTTTTTTAGGAGTTCTGTTGGGGCACTTTTATAGTTATTAAATTCTGTTTATAAAAAATATAAATAACAAAAAATTCAATAGTAAAGGAGGGATCATGAGACTGGCCGAGAAGAAAAGACACGGTGTTTTTTTAATTTTGAAATTTTTGTTGGACAAATAAGTTAGAAAATGAGAAATATTTCTGAATTTTGAATTTTTTTTTAAAGATATTTTGTGAATATTTTAGGAGTTCAGTAAACGTACTTGTATAATTGTTAAAGGAAAAACTACAGTTAAATAAAGTTAGGAGGCCAAAATTACAAAGTGGTCTATTTTAAAAGTTTATTTTTCACTTTGGTTGAATTAAGCAAAATAATTACATATGCATTAAAAATTATTATTGAGCTACAAAATGCCCTTTAATCTCTTATTCCATAATATCAAATTATCACTCTTAAATCAAATAATTTATTCACTCAATAAATTAAAAAAATATATCGAACATTGTTTGGTTTTTGAAAAATTGCAGGAATATAAAAGTAATCCAGTAAAAGTGAACAAATCTCTATAAAGTAAAGTATAATATACTTATACAAACACTTGTTACGCTATTATGTCTAATCAAAATTAGATCGCCTGATATGGTCCTGAATGGCAGCCAACTTCTTTTCCTTCTTTGATTAATACAAGTGGATACACTTGTGGTATCACAACATATTAACTATATCTGGATAGGAATGAAGTAGATTTTTCAAATGTGCTTGGGTAACTTTTCTGTCTGATGTCTAAAAAAATATGAGCATTAGGAAGAGATATTACATCAAAACATGACGCACAAAGATAAGGAAAATCCAAATTTCACAAGTAAACTCCTATAAATTTCAAGAATGTTTGCAAATGCAAACAAAATTTGAACTTTATCAGCAAATGAGTTATGAGTCATTTTACATAGAATATGTCTGTTCATTAAATCAAATTAAGAACATATTTAAACAAGCAAATATGAATTAGATAGTTGATAATGACAACTTTAAAAAATGACTAGTGAAATCATTCATCACATTTAAACAATCTCAAAATTAAGAACCATTGGCACATGAATTTGCCATACAATTAAAAAATTAGTTCACTAGTTTTTTTTTTTTTTTAAGTAAAAAAAATAGTTCACTAAAGCAAAAAAAAAAAAAAAAAAGAGACCATTTTTTTGTGATGAGAAATGATCAACAACCAATAATTTATCAAAGCAGTGGTGTTTTTAATAAATTCAATTTTCTTCTAGTAAGACGAAAAAACAATGATCTGTTAGATTTTATTTAGTCACGCACAACACTCCTTCAGTGGCACAAGAATCAAACATAATTTAGTGTGTTGAAATAAGAGATTGAAGGACATTTTGGACTTGAATAATAATCTTTAATGCATATGTGATTATTTTATTTAATTCAACTAAAGTGAAAAATAAACTTTTAAAATAGACTACTTTATAATTTAGGCCTTCTAATTTTATTTAAGTGTAGTTTTCCCATTGTTAAAATTGTGTATAAAAAATAAAAATAATAGAAATTTTTAGTTGGGGAATTGGCCCCACAACTTAAGTTGTCAATAATTGATTCAAGAGCCTGTGGAAATGTGTAATGGTGGAGGTAAAAGCAAATTCATGATTAACTCACCATTCTTTAATACGTAAATGATAATACTTACACTTACCAATCTCGTTGAGTATCTTTTAAAGAAAGATAGTTAATACGTTTGAAGAAGACAATTGATGCGGGGACCATACCATTATCCTCCGCCATTTTACTCACATTATTTTTTATAATAAAATTACAAAATTTTTTATTCTTATGTTTTTAATATATTAATTGTCTTTATCTAATAACATTAGAATTCTTAACGCTAAAATGCAACTCTCTCATGTTTTCTCTCCTTTTTTTAGGCCAAAATAATATGAATTTTTTGTCCTACTTTATTCTTCAGAATATATTTTTTTAAATTGGTTTTGAAAATATTATTTTTATTTGTTGAATTAATTTATCAATATTTATTTTACAAGTAGAAAAGTTTAGAATTTTATAATGATTAGAGAGTATCGATCAAATATATGTGATTAGAATAATAAAAGTTATGTGATTAGATTAAAAAGTATTTAATTTGGAAGCAAACAGTATATTAATAAATAAAATATGTCTTGAAAAATAATTAATTGTATTAAAAATCAAAGGAAAGTTTAGTTTTACTTAAATAAAAATTACAATGTATAATTTTTTAAGGGAGTCAAGGAAAACTTTTTTTTTTTAGAAGGAAACTTTTAGAAATTAAGAAATGAAAAGAGCAATGTGATTCTCTAGAATCATTTTCCAATTATAGTTGTCACAATTTAGCTAAGGAGTCTTTGTAACAAAATTTTAATAAAATAATTATAATAAATTGATAAGATATTTTCTTCCTTTACTTTTTTTTTTTTTCACATTCCTTTCTGTTTTGTTTGTTTACAAATTGATCGTATATTTTTAATCTTTAATTTGTATTGGTTTAATTTGTAGGAAATGAATTGAAAAGAGTCCAGAAAAAGGGAGAGAATATGAGACAACGTGATTGAATTGAAATTTTAAGAAAGAAAAAAAAAAAGAATTGGAATTGAGTAGAAGGGCAACTAGAGTATTAAAAATATAAAAATTAAAAATTGTATAGCATAGGAACACCCTTGTAATTTTATTGTAAAAATAGATACGAGTAAAGTGCAGAAAGATATTACTAAAGTGCCAACATCAGCTGCCTTAGAAGAATTTTATTTTAGACTTCACTTCCTTAAAAGGATAAGTCTATTTAGTTTATCCTGTTTTTCCTATTTAGTTTATCCTGTTTTTCCTCTAGTCTTTTCTTATTTCTCAATTCTTCCTACTATACTTATTTGAATTTTGCTACGAGTCACATTTTTCTCCTTCCTTGTCTTGGTTAAATGAGTTATGAAATGTTATTTGAAAGAAAAATGATTATTAGCGTGAAAGTCATTACCAAATAAATAGTTGAATATTTTTCTATCTATTGGATGATAAAAATGGAATAAATAATTAGAGAAAACACACTCTATTCGATGGATGAAGACTGATTCAGTTCTTCATTCAGTGATAACTTTCACTATGGGTATTGTTACTCTATTGAAATGAATTCTTTGTCCTACTTGTATACATGCACGGACATCAGTTAGGCCCTCATTGAATTTTTTTGTATACTCATATTTTTATTAAAATAATTCTAAGATTGCCCCCTCTAAATTATTTATAATACTTCTTGCCCCCTAAAGTTTTAGGTCATGAAAAAAGAGTAATCAATTCTGTCTCTCTCTCTCTCTCTTATCTTCTATGGTAGAATTACGTTCACTCAACTTTTTTATTATTTTAGTTTTGCATATATGGTAGAATTAAGCAGGAATAATGATGTTGGTACTGTCAGGGGAGGACCCAAGTATTATCCTTTATATAAATGCTCCTACAAAATTATAGGAATATCTTTGGTCTTAAAATTCAACAGAAAAACAAGAGAGAGAAAGGCGAAAGAAGTATGTTTATGTAATTTAGTGATTAGGTTAGTCGAATAGTTTTGTGTTTCTTGTTTGTAAATTTTTTTTTATACAAGAAAACATTTCATAAAAGATGCACATTTAATTATAAATATTAATAGAAGTATATTTAAATCACATTGAAAATGAGATGCAATATTTTCAAAAGGTACGAAACTCGACTAATACGATTAGAAAATATATTAAATAAAAATATTATCAATTAACTTTTACTTATTTGTTTTTATTATCTTGATTAAAAAAAATTAATCTTATTATTATTGCACGCGACTTTTTACTACAAAATTTTTAATCCGTCACTTGTATAAGCTCCATAAAAAGACAAATCAGTCATGAAATGAGAGGGGTAGATATCATGGTCAAACGGTTTATTAAGATACCATCTCTTGTTTTGGGTGGATAGGGTTTGAAGAAAAAACAAGGAGGTGACAGGTTGTGAGAAACTTTAAAATATATATATACACACAGATTGTTGGATTTGGATCTAGAACTTAAAATATCATATTCTAACAAAATTTACGTATTTCCCTTTTCAATTCATTTCCACAGTGGAGATGATTGATTGCCGTTTGAAGTGTATATAATTTATAATTTATATATAGAAGTATGGGATTATCAAGAGGGGTACACTTTTTTTTTCCACACGAGATTGATGTTATTGTGTGTGTGAGAGAAAGAGATTTAGCGGCTTCGCGTGGGAGTTATACTTGCGAAATAATTGGCTTTAAAAGGGACCACCAATCTTAATTACTAGGGTAAATTAATCGTATCGTAGGAACAACGATACATGACACAACACAAATATGATGATACGAATTTTTTTTTTTAAAAAAGATACGAATACTTTGAGAATACAACTATAAAAGAATAATATAATATCTTAATATATATTAATTATTCAACAAAAATATACTACATTACAGAAATACTTTAATTCATCATCAAGTAATTAAGAACCAAACAAACTTATAAAAAAAAAAGACAAATAGGTTAAAATAGATTAAATAACTAGACATATTTAGTTCTCTACATATATTTAATTTAGATTTTTAATCATAACTTAGTAGGATATAATTTCCTTTCGAAATACTTAAATATACATCATTGTTACGAAGTGTCCGACAAGTGTTCGAAGAGTGTCCAGGAGTGTCCGAGAAGTGTCTTAAAAATAAAAATGTTAAGACACTTCTATGAAGTGTCCGAAACGTATTTGAGGAGTATCCGACACGGGTACGACACTCTCGGTGAAGTGTTTGTGCTTCCTAGATCTTACCTTTCTTGAAATTTTGTCTAATTATCTTCGAATTAAAAATTTTAAAATATGGTGATCAACCTCTCCTTATATTTAATTGACTTTACTTCGAGTACCCCTGCCATTAATTGAAGTCAGCTCTGTTAAAAACGATTAACATAAAAAAAATTAAAATGTCAAAATTACCTTCGATGGTGGTAGTGCTGATGTGACATTGATGAATAAAATGTGTATATAAAACATGTTAATCTCACTCAAAAGATTAGAAAGTGAAGTTATTTTTGCACAAAAAATTTATATCTTTAGAGTACTTTTATAATTATATGTAAGACATGATTTTGTTTAACGGATCATTAGTTCATCAGTGTAACAGGAGTGTTAGAGTAATTTTGTAAAAACTTTAATTTGAGAGTAATTAACCTAAACCTCAGGAGAAATGATAGTAATTTATCCTAATTACTATTATTGCACCTAGAATACAATTTCCTTTATTATTTACGGAAAAAAAGAGTACAATTTTCTTTATTTTCAGAAGAGTTTGATTTTATTTCATTGCATGCCTAGCCACCGTACCGTTTTAGACTTGGAAGTATGGAATAAGATTTGTGCATTTATAGTTCATTTTATAGAACATGAAAAATTGGATGCTAGTGCAAAGTAAAAATGATAGAAAAAAAAGGGTTAATTTAATTTTTGATTATTTTTGATGGCCTAATTACAAATATGCTAAGTTTAAAATAGTATTGGTTCAAAAAGTAATTTATACAAAAGTATTTATGTATTTGACACTTTTCACTGTTCCTCAATACACATGACCAAATTATTCTTCTGAAGTAATGTTTTGTACAGTAAAATTATAACATCATGCAGTTAAAGTATTACATAAATGCAGTAAAATTATTACATTGTATACTAAAAGTTTTAGTAAATTACACTGTTTAATGTTTTGTGCAGTAAAATTATAACATCATGAAGTTAAAGTATTACATAAATGCAATAAAAGTATTACATTATGTACTAGAAGTTTTAGTAAACTGATATGTAAAGAGTCTTAAGAAAAATTTGGACCTAAATAGTATAAATTGTTGTATTTGTAATTACTTTTTGAAAAAATATTTTTTATCATATACTATTTAAAAGTTGGTGTATTTATAATTAGACTCTCAAAAATTGTCATAAATTAAATTAATCCAAAAAAAAATGGGCATATGAAAAGTTACATTCACATTTAAAGACAGAAAAGTTTCACCGTCTAAATAGAATAAAAGAAAATTTTAAATTATAAAAAAATGGTGTTACAGTCGATAAAAGACTGAGAAAGATTCTCCACAAGTCAAGAGTTTTTCATGTCAAAGTTATGTGAACCACAAATAATTACATTCAAGAAATGTTATTCAGTCAGTTTTCATCAGTTTCTTGGGTCTAATAGTTCCTTGCACAAATGTATTCTGTGATTAAAAAAGTATGATTAAGTTAAAGTTTTTAATATTTTTAACAATCAAATAAAATAATGAAATTTTAAAAGCAGAAGAATAAAATATAGAAGGAAAAAGATGTGGCCTCAATATGGGAAGGCATGCAAAGGGCAGTTCTAAAACTGTTATTTTTTTTTCTATGTGCATGTGGTGATGACGGTTAAAACAGATTTAAGATACAACAGAATCGCTCTCAGTCATTACTTCTCTATCAACATGTTAACAGAAAATATTATAACAAGTGTTTCACCCGTTATTCAAAAGATTAAATATAAATGAAAGTAAGATATACAATAGCAAATGAGAGAAGAAGGAGAAATATGAAGTATATTTGTTCATACTCTGTACTCATTTGAAGTATTTTCTCATAATATTTATAGACTAAGCGTGCAGAGAGTGCAGTATAAAACAGAAAATCAAGATAAAATATTAGATATCAAGTCCGCTGTTGAATAGGTAAAGAGGTTGGGATGCTTATAACTATTTACAAATAACGTTTCTTCTTAGCCTCTCTATTTCCTCACCCGATTTTGTTTTTTTCATTTCCTTTATTTGACTAGTTTTAACTTGTAAACTTGTATTGGATAATTGGGGAACAGGATAGCGAAAGGCCACACACCTTACTTAAGGTGAAGAAAGATTTGGAAAAAGAAGTGTCGCCTTTGACTCCAACAAAGGATAGTGGCTGGTGGGACCCAATCACAACACGGACAGCTCAGCTAATAAATTCTATCCGTTATAGCATATCTCATCTTCGTTGACCAGTTCTTGACTGTGTTAGATTTTGTTAGGTATGGCTTTTCATTCCAATTTTGTTGTCATATTATTGCTTAAAATGGAAAACCTGAAATGGGTTTTGTCAAATGAAGTGTTCAACTATTCATAGAATAAAGAAAGATGCTAGGATTGCAGTATTTTCTCTATGTGAGGACGAGTCGCATAAAAACTCTTTTTGACAATTATATTTGCTTACTGTTTCAAGTAACTCGTTTAATTATATGAATTTAGTTAAAAGATTCTATTTTTTTCTTTCTTAAATAATCAGATTAGAACTGATATTTTTATTACATGTATCACTATATTTTTAATTAAAGAAAAACATAAAAAATTAAGTATATTATATACCATTAATATAATATTTATATTATATTTTTAATTTTAAACAATGCGTATATATAATTATATATAAGTATATTTATCACATTGATGTTATTGCACTCATAATTTGATAAGATAGACAAAGTGATTTTTTTTTAATTTATCACAATTTGCCCTCACCTCCCTTGAGATTATTTTGAAAAAATGCGATCAATCTCCTTGAGGTTTACATAAAATTACTGATAGGTCCATTAAAAACTTATTTTTTGAGTTCCATAATTCCCCTTCCTTTTTAGTTTGCCCTTTCTCTATCTTCTCTCTCTCTAAAAATTTCACCGTCTGCGTCTCTGTCAAATCTACTTCCATTTGTATCTTATATTTGTTCTCTGTCCCTGCTACCACCACCTCTATTCTTTCTCTTCCCCACCCCATCCTACCATCACCACCGACACTAGTCATCCATCGTGCAACCAACCGACCAACGCTTTCTCGACGTTGCCATAGTCTCTTCTCTTCCACCACCCCGGTGGTCCACGATAACCACCATCTTCTTCAATCCATCACCACTATCCTGATGACAACCATCATCTAAAGCCCTAACGTCATTCCATCTTCCCTCTCTAAAGTTCTCCCTCTAGAATTGATAACTCTCTTCCCCAATCTATTAATTCATCTATACACAAAAAACCCACAACAATCCACAATCATAGAATCTAAAACTCTTGTCAACCCCTATATACAATATATTTGTGTGTATATTGATACATATACACATATGTACAACGGATTTTAAAATTTTTATTTGAGAATTCAGATGCACCATTTTGAATTTTTGAACCCTAATTCACCATTAGACCCACACATAAGCCACCACCAAGTCACCTCATGCACCTTCACCCCTCCAAGCTACACCACCACCACTAAGTCGATCTTTTCCTAATCCGGGTCCCTTTCTTTAAAGGCATGGGTGTCAAAATACAAAACATTACTGTTATCTAACAAGTGATTTGAGTCCAACCCATTTCTATTATAAATGATTAGATTAAGATATTGAGAATGTATATATATATATATATATATATATATATATATATATATATATATATAAAGGTTCTAAGGAATAGAGAAGAGAGTAACTAACATGTATGTGTGTGTAAATTATTTAAAATTGTGACAGTTGAATAGGTTCATGATAACTTGTCAAACAAAGAGTATGAAAGGTGAAACTTTTTTCTTTTTTCCCTTTTTTTCCTCTTTTTTCTGTCTCAGAAGCAATAAAAATACTTTAACAATGCTTTAGTTGGTCATGAATTGCCCACATCATAAATTGCTTAATGTTCAAATATGAATTATTTATTTTTTTACTAATTTATAAAAGGAGAAATGTGTAGTCAACCCTCCCAAAGCAAAACAACAAGACTCCAAACAAAAATGTCACAGCCTAACAACCCTTGCAACAAGATAACAAAAAAATAATAATAATAAAGCCCCTAAGAAAATAAATATAGAAACCAAACCAAGAAGGAATTTATGAACATGCTTCTTTCCTGAATATAATTAGCATATTCATTAAATTATATAAGAAAATAAATATAGAAACCAGACTAGTGAAGGGTAAACCAAAGAGAATTACTTCTATTTCTTTCTGCACTCTTTCTAGCAGTTGCTATCAATGAAAAACAGAAAATTTTGTTTAAATTTTCTTGTCATTTTGTTTACCACCTACCCTCTGTTTGTTTTCCATGAAAATTGAGACAAAGGAAAGGCTACTATCAAAATCAGTAATAACTTGCTAATAATAAATTGAAAATACCAAATCTCACATTGTCCTAAGTTGTAGTATTAAAAAAAAGCTTATACAAGTATTTTCTTTATACATATTCTGTGTGTTGAATCTTTTAGATGCATTCCTATTATTAAAATTACAAAGTTTTATCCTATCAGAAGTCCTTTTAATTGTTTGACTGTTAGTTCGAGCCTAATTGGAACAAAGTGAATGTATATGTCATCTCACTATTTTGTAGATGAAATTTATAAATGGGCCTGGATAGTGTTATCATTAACAACCTATTGGTGGTCATAAACTTTTATGTTTAAAAATATAAAAAGTGTTAGGCTTTTTGTTTAAAATTTGCAAGTTGAAAGTCCATTGAACATTGTTAAATCAATTTGTAATTCATATTTCATAGCAGTATATAATTCATATTTACTTCACTTCGGCTAGAACACAAGTCAGCATATTAATGTATTTTTTATTGGATGTGCGTTTAGAATTAGATGGATATCAACTCCCAGAATCTGTACGAATTTGTTAATGACATAACTTTGAATGACATTGAAGAACTAGGGGAGGTGACTAAGGATGAGAAAGTCCTATGGGATGATGCCTTTGAAGAGAATTTTATATTATTGATAGAGGAGGAAGTGAGGCTTGGTAATCATACCACTTCAACTTTTTCCACCATTGGGTGGAGACATTTGGAGGAGGGGATGAAGGCTGAAACTGGTAGGAATACAAAAGACACCAAGAGATTAGGGTGGGATACAATCCTGAGACTGGTATGGTTGTTGTAGAGGATGAGAGATGTTGGTTAAGGTTAGTTATAAAATATTGTTAAATTAATTTTTTTTCATTAAGTTAAATATATATTCACCTTACTGTTGTTTGGAGTTAACAACAAGTTGAATACAATATTTGGGGACACACAGGCCACAAGTAACCTTGTTCATCCATCCACTAGAGCTCTCACATCTATCCCAGTGGTTCAAACACTGGTGGTTTGAACACCATGAATGAAATTTTGACTAAGGAGGTAGCTGAGGGATAGGTCGTGAGAAGAGTCTCTCACCATAACCTCATCTTAGGAAAGTGTAGAAAGAAAGTTTTGCATCCACAATGTCTCAAGTTATGACAACCATGACTAAGAACTCGAAGAAGAAAGCTGATGCCATAGAAAATGTGGCTTTAGCAGCAGCTTTCTCTTCGACCCACATAAATGCATCCCACGATACACGTGAAGATGTTCTTTCTCCCTCCCAAAAAGAAAAAGAACTAGCACAGTGTAATTTATGTATTAGGATTCTGAACCAATTGCAGCCGATTAATGATATCCATTATACTAAGGCCCTAGGGATGTTCTATGATGATGCATTGTGGAGGGATTTCTTTCTACACATTCTTGATGAGAGGAAGGTTGGATGGGTGATTAATCTTTGATAGTAATGCTCATGTTATGGAGTTATTTTAAGAAACTGTTTCTTAAGTTGTCTTCTCATACTAAACTTTTATTTATTTATCTGGATGACTGTAATAATCTCTATAATTACTTCTACCTGGATGACTGTAATAACTTAAATTAATTTTTTAATTAGTTGGATGACTGTATTAACTATATGTGTATCTGTTTATACTTTGATATGACTTTATAACTTATTGTATTAAGTACTTTGATATGACTTTATAACTTATTGTGTTAAGTACTTTTATATGACTTTATAACTTATTGTTTTACTTATTGTCAGGTTGGAATTATGTTAGTTTGCTCGTGTTTTTATAATTTAGTACTTATTGTGGGAAGTAGTTATATAATTAGTACTTAGTTGCTTACTACTACAATTGTTGCTTTCTTTTAAATTAGGGTACTTTAAATGGATTTATGTAGTCTAGTTCAGTTGTTAGATGATGATGATGATAATGAGGAAGAAGATTGTATAGTTATTACATATATAATGCTTGAATACAAAAAGCAATTTTTATCCAAACGACCCTGTAGGACCTCAATGTTACAAAGGTCAACATTACATAGTTGAAGTATTGAGCGGTTACGAGGATAGATGTTTTGAAAATTTTAGGATGTACCCACCTATTTTCATTGCACTATGTGAGTGATTGAAGTCATTAGGTCTTGAACATTCAAGGTACTTAATTGTACAAGAACAAGTAGCAATCTTCATACTTATCATATCTCACAATAAAGGATGAGGGTTGTTGCCAATCCCTATTATTCTCACTAATTTAACAGGTATATTTATCTATCTTTATAGAATTGTGTTGGAGCGATTGATGAAACTCATATACATGCACACGTGCTAACTGATATGCAAATTCCATATCGTGGCAGAAAATAAGATAAAACTCAAAATATCATGTGCGTGTGTTCCTTTGATATGCGGTTTACATATGTCCTAATGAAGGGTCAGCCAATGATTCAAGAATTTTAAATGAATGCTATAACAATCCCACACTTGGATTCCCACGAGCACCTACAGGTACTTATTATTTAGATAATACTATGACACTACATGTATTTTACTGAAATTGGTTGTATAATTATACCAATGCTAAAAACATAATATAAATTTACAGATAAGTTTTACTTGGTTGATTCTGGTTATGCCAACCAACCAGGCTTTTTGGCTCCATATCGTGGTCAACGATATCAAATTCAAGAATACTGTAGGGGTAAGAGAGCACCTCGGGGTCGAGAAGAAGTTTTTAACTATAGACATTCATTTTTGAAAAATATAATAGAGCGGTGTTTTGGTATGGTAAATGGTCGATTTACAATTCTAACATAAAGGCCTCCTATAAGCATGCGTGCTCAAAGACTCGTCATTGTTTGCTGTATGTTACACAATTTTCTTAAAAAAACGTTGTTTCTGTTTCAGATGAAAACGAAAAGATAAAACATTTTCGATTACCAAACGAGCCCTAAAATGTTCATCCATCTTTCATTTTCTAGGTATATTATACGTTAATTTTCTAAAATGTTCATCCATCGTTCATTTTCTAGTATATTATATATGTTTGTATTCAATCTTTCATCAAACATCGTTTTGCTCATAAAATTGTATTTACCTAAAATACATACAATATCATGCTTAACCTTGCGTTACACATAAATTATTGTTAGAAAATATTTGCCTAATATGATACTATTTAAGATTTAGTAACAGATATCCTACCATGTTAAATCACATAAATTATATTGACATATAATTTAATATAAAGACTCTATCTATATCTTTTAAGACAATTGATGTCCTGTTAGGTGTTATACGAATCCAATAACATTTGTCTCTTAGTATACAACGATATTTCCTTCAATCAATAGTAACACTTCAAATCAATTCAACCGTCAAACAACTTTTGTGTAATACTCCCTCTTTGACTTGAGTCAGGTACAAAATGAATTTTATACTAACAATAATAATGATTTGGATTCAATTCGAACCAATGATTCTGGCTTGAACATGGGCTTATGATTGACGGAAGAGAAGACTCATTTAGAATGTTGGATTTTAAAAATGTCAGCTAGGGGTATTTATAAACAGAGAGGTGCCTTTTCAAGTCAGTCCGAACTACCATTAAACATAACCTTTCACCTGAAACAATATTGGGTGCACTGGTTCATTTTGAACAAACATGGTTGTACTCGTTCGGCTGACAGACACATATTCAGATTTAACTGCCACCAAGTGGTTAACCACTCTAATTTGGTTGAGCCTAATCTGTTTTTAAGTTGGTTGGTCCGAATTATATTGGGTTATGAAAATCGCCCAATCTATTTTTAAGTTGGTTGGTCTGAATTAAATTGGGTCGTTATGAAAATTAAATAAAAAAATATTATTTTTGAGAAGAATATTACCAAGCCGAGTGAGGCGGGTGGTGGTTAGACCATGTTAAACTAGGCCCACCTCTACAAAACTTTAGTGCCCTAATGGCCTAATCCTAAAATTTCAAACTTGGGCTTATATACTTACTTTAGAATTAATTTCTCATTCACCCCGAAACAATTTTGAGTAAGTAATAGCAAACTCATTTACAACGTATTTGACGGTAGACCCACTTCAAAATTTTAGTAGGACCCACTGTAATTTTGACCCAAAATTTGCTTAAACACACTTAGTTTTATATTATACGTGATACATGTAACATCACCTTTCACCATGTGAAGGGTTGCTTTGTCTTCAACCCTTCATCTCACACTGCCTTACACACAACGGCGAAGCCAACATGGCCCTACGGGGGCGCATGCCCGGCCCATTATTATTATTTTTTTACATTCTTGTATTTAACTTATAAAATTTTACATATAACCTCTTAAAATTTTTCTTCTACTTAGACACATGTATGATGTATATATAATAACCTTCTTTACTCTCCTCTTATTCTTTTTTATTCTCTTATTCTTTAAATTTATTACTGAAATTTCATACACTAGTGCTTGTTGTTAGCAAATTGGTAAAAAAAATAAACAAGTAGTGACAACACATTTGGCAATGTTTGTTACGTGCATATGTTTCAAAAAAAGACTAAAATCTGGAAGCAAAGTAAGAAGAAAAGAAATTGTAATTTTCACTTGTTTTTGCTATTGTAGCTAGACAACTGTAATGAGATAAAAAAATTTTAAATCAAATATAATATAAATAACATTTTAAAAAAATAATTCAAATATTTTTTTACGAAACATTGTACACCAAATTAGTTAACAAACATGTTTTTTTTTTCTGAAATAAATCACACCACAAAAAGTATTACTGTTTCTACTTCATATGGAATCAAAAATATAAAATACAAATGGTTGCCAAAGAGATATTGTCATGTAGACGAAGCTGCTTCATGTGTATATCCTGACATTTACCAAACATAGTGAATTAAATCAGCTATACATTTGGTACCTTAATACTTAAAGAAATGCTAAACGTCACAATTTTATTTTAAGAATTTTAACTCGAATCTATGTGGCAGGTGATAATATCATAGGGATTCCGTGTATGGGGAGAATCTCACCGATAATAACTTACCATTTAATTTTATCTTCTAAAATAATGGACTATATCACCTGCCACATAGATTCGAGTTAAAATTCGTGATATTTATTCGAAACGCGTAGCATTGCTCTACAACCAACTTCTCAATTTCCTGAAATGCTCACATCATCCTCCATTTGCTAGCTATATCATGCCTTATACATCCAATATCGACAACTCTTCATCTCGTGAAGGGTTAAGTTGTCTTCAACCGTTTACCTATCACCCCTATGCAAACTTAAATATACACACATAAACTCATATAACCTTCACCTATCGCGGCCATGTATAAACTCAGTTCTACATATTTCTAGCTCCGTTATCCACCAAGAATTTGATCCGCTGACCCCAACTGTATCAGTGGAAGATGAAGATGAAGTTGAATCCCAACAACTCAGCTACGAGTCGCTCAAGAAACGAATGTGGAAGGATCGTAATAGCTTACAAAAACTAAGGCAGAGCGCAACATGCAAGAGCCCAAGGCTGTGGCCAATAAGAGCAATCTGGTCGAAAGAAGATGTCAACAGCCCAAGATGTCATTTTGAAGTACATGACGAAGATCATGGAAGTCTGCAAGGCACAGGGGTTAATATGGGATTGTCCCAAGAAGCGGGTCACCGGATCATCGGAGAGTATGCGTGAGTGGTGGAACAACAAATTCGATTTAAAGCATGCATATATAGTGGTCCACCGGCCATAGCCGAATGGCAGCTCTTGAGCAACAAGTGAGCTTGACCTAATTAACTTCATGTTTGTACCCTTGCACGACTTGAATGAGTCTACTCTAGGTCACTACTTTGAACTTTCTACCCTTATGCAACACTGTGTCCTTCCACAAAGGAGGTTTTCCTTCTAGAGGTTTAGCTCCACATTGGTGGCCCATAGGAAAGGAATCTTGGTGGGGGTGATCAAGGGGTGGCTTAAGGACAAGGCCCACCACCTTATAAGAAGCCTCGTGACCTTTGGTTGCAATCATCAAGCACACGTCTCCTAGCATGGACCGCATGAAACGGCTAGTGAGACAGTCAAAGAACATGCAAGATAAAATATTTGCTACGGACACTGGCACTTGGTGCAAGGTGATTAACCAAGAAGAGACCGTTTTGAATCTCACTAACTAGTGTCTCAATATCACACCTCTGATCAGAATAAAGATAAAAAGAAAAAAGAAGACATGCTTGCTTTAGTTTTAGAAACAGACAACCTATGAGGGAGAAAAGGAAATGTACTTTTGCTCCAGAGCTGGTTTTGGATACATTGTATGCTTGCCAAAATTTAAAATATCCTCAAAGTGGATCAGGGTTAGACTTTGTGAACAAAAACTCGAGGACTGAACATGAGTGGCGGTGTGTTTACGGGACAAGTGAGAGTGAAATTAACCAACATAATATAAATAGAAGCAGAGGCACAAGTGAAAATGGTAATTGGTTGATGTGGCACTAGGGAGCCAAGTTAATGAAGTTGGGGAAATGAGTGATATTACTGATCTAATGGGATTATATGATAACTACCGGGGAGAAAATGTAATCCAACCAATTGAACTAGATAAAGAGTTTGGGATCCCAGCAATAAACATCAATTTAGTGGAAATGATCACACACAACAGACCATTGTGGACCTTCTCCAGTTCAATATTGGAACACTCCCATTTTCTTACCTTGGAGTACCTCTCATTTCCTCTGCTTTATCCATCACAGATTACAACACATTGGTTGATAAAATTTCTAATAGAATTACACACTGGACCGGCAAAAGTCTCTCTTATGCTGGGAAACTTCAACTATGCAAATCTATCCTTTATAGCATGCAACTCTTTTGGATGAATATTTTCATTCTTCCTGTTACAGTTACATCCAAGATTAACTCTTTGATTAGGAACTTTCTTTGGTCTCATTCTGAAACCTCAAAGAAGCACAACAAAGTTGCATGGTCATTTATTTGCTAACCAAAATCATGTGGTGGGCTTGGATTACCCAATGTAACAGTGCTTAATCGATTTGCTATGATCAAGCATATCTGGTACTTTTTCAAATTCCCAACAAGCTTATGGTCCAAGTGGATTCAATCAACCATCCTGAAACAGAGGAATTTTTGGGAAATCAACATGCCTGCAAATTGTTCATGGTCACTAAAGAAAATTTTACAACTTAGAGCACTGGCCAGACCACTCATTACAATGAAAATTGGTAATGGTGAGGACACTTTCTTGTGGTTTGATTCATGGATTGATTGTGGCCCTTTGGTCAATAGAATTGCACACTCTTTCACTATGAGCACTGCCATTGGTAAATATGCCAAGGTCAGTTCACTCATCTGCAATAATCAATGGTCTATTCCAGCAAGTCTACAAAGGCTTCTACCAGAGCTCAGAAACATTAACTCCCTTCCCACCCCATGTACCTCTCAAGCTGACTCTCTTCTTTGGATCAACCAGACATCATTTTCACTCAAGCTAACCATGGATACAATCTCTCCTTCCCCTGCCTCACTGAACTGGACTCATCTTATTTGGTGCAACCCTCAAATTCCAAAACACACCTTTATTCTTTGGCTAGCAACACTTGGAAGACTATCCACACTTGATAAACCATGCCATTCTAAGAAAACCACTCCTAATGCTTTCTCACTTTGTCTTGCTGCAGCTGAAAATCATGATCATTTGTTTTTCCAGTGCACATTCAGTTCTATTATTTGGAACCATTTCCAAAAACTTGGCAACTTTCATTGTCCATTCTCATCATGGCCTGATATCATCAACTGGGCAGCATCTTCTTGGGATCATTCTCTTAAGTTCCTCTCAAATAGGCTCATCTTGGCAGGTTGCATTTATTGTATTTGGAAAGAAAGAAATTATAGATGTTTTAAAGACAAAGCTTCATCAACTTCTGCCATCATCAACTCAATCACTGAAACAATTCAGTTAAGACTCCTTAGCTGCAACTTTAGAGACAGTAGATCAGCTAGAGTATTAGCAGCATCATGGAATCTCTCCAGCTCCTCAATCAGACCGGCAAGGAAACCTCCAGATCAGATCCATGGGAACTAGGTTCCTCTTCTCACCAATCACTCCCCTACCTATGCTGATGATGCTATGATGCTATGATGCTACTTCATATACCTTGCTCTTCTACTGTCATTTAGTTGATGAAAGCTTTGATCCTTATGTTGTTCTTTGTTGCATATGCTTAGCTTGTTCCATTTCTCTTGTAATTGTTGATTCTATGTTGTTGATTAAACAACTTCCCTTGTTCCTCCTTGGGATGTTTTCCCCTTTTATAATACTGACTTACATTATCAAAAAAAAAAAAAAAAAAGAGTCAGAGCAGATTTTTCGAAGGAAACAAATGAAAAAAAACTGATATATATATATAGTATTCACCAAATGGTACGGGTCAAACTAAAGCATAGGGAAGATCCTTTGAATACTAAATGGATATGGGCTTCATCAAAAGTTTTCCCATCTTGACTACTTAGATTTGTTAGTTGTACGGCTACAAAGTTTTGTAATGCATTGAGGTGATACTTGATGTATGGGGAGGCAAGGCTTAGAGCAATGGCTGGTTATGGGCTAAACTGATAGGCCTCACAAATCATTTTATACTGATCTAATGGCAACTTGGGCTCGTAGGTTAGGTTCATCCCAATAGGGCCTCTCTTTTTCTTAAGATGATAGTATACATTAGATGACAGTAGAGAATCAGATAGCTTGGAATGGTATTCAGACAGATAAAAAAGTGTCGGTGTATCACCTCTATACATTTTTTAGTGAAAATTCAGCTAAGGTTAAAGAAATTTGATATTTGACCCATGCGTTTAAGATAATTCTATTGGTAGTTGGTGATCTCTATCTCCCCCTATATATATATATATATATCCACTATGTTAGCTATATACATGAAAACAAGGTTTAGATATGCTAACTCCGTGCGTATTTGTTTGTATATTGGTTGGTAATGGATTTAGGAGTAGTTCATTGTATGAAATCCATCATAATGGGGAGTGATTTGACAATGAAATTTAGTCAACCAGTGGTTGAGAAACTAAAAATTTTTAAGCTCATCAACCTATATTTAGTGTAGTGGCAGTGGTTATATAATGTAATAGTTCGTTTGTTCATTTTTTAAAACTCGTTGCAATAAATTCATCCAGATGTATTATATGAAATAGTTGGATCGACAATGAATGATTGAAATGTGTTGGATTAGGGGTCATTGTTCAATGGAATGGATCATCAAGTGCAACAATGACTGGACTCTTAACTCATCTCATTATTAATCCATCTAGACTATAAAAAGGACAACATGAGAAAAATTGAACATGGGTATCATCATCGAACATGGATCGAACCATGTGTTCCATGTCCTTCTGTTTGCTCTACTTTGTTTTTGTGTGGTCTACTTGTGGTCCAAACTTTCAAGAAAATGAGGACCATTAATTTGCTGCGTTCTTGCCACAATTTTCTTTTTTTAGAATCAAGGCCCAACGGGTTTGTGGTGATTTCGAGAAGATCTAATGCCAATTTCCTTCTAATTGCCATCTTTGAAAAGCACATTTCTAGTGTATATATATATATATATATATATATATAAACTTCATACTCTTACCATATTCTCAAACAATAACAAAATAATACTGTAATAGTAATAAATTGCTTTGAGCTCATACATAATTCAAAGGTTTAATACCAACTTAAATAATAAGAGATTAAAAGTTAGATGCATGGCTTGGTGTGTAGATGATACTACCTTATTGACGGTAATTTCGCTTTCATTATTGTCCCTTCAATAGTTAAATACTAACTAGTTACAATAGTGAATAGCTATGAAAAATAAATCAAATAAATAAATCAAATAAATTAAAGTATTTCTTTGATCCAGTTATCAATTAGAATATTTAACCAATATGAACCGAAAATAGCATACAAATTTCACATTTGGATACACTGATGGAGTCAGAAAATTCTGGGAGGGGACCGTCTTTAACAACTATGTGAGAGTATATTTAGTATTTTTGAAATTTCAGTGGGAACATTTATATAATTTTACAAAATTATAGGTATAAGATATAAATAAAAAAAATTCAGTGAGGCGCCACTCGGCCCTTCTTGGCCATGTGCATGTCTAGATATGGTTGGGTCGATACATTTGGAGAAACTTTAAACGAGTTCTCCAACACCACAAACTCACAAATTTGCAAAAAATAACACATCAGAACTCTAGATCACTCTTGTTTAGCTAAACACCATTGCCTTGAAAAACAAAATTGTTGACACTAATTCACAAAAGTCGAGCGGACACAAACAAAGAAACTAACACAAATCATATACCACTAATCCAAAAACTCATCAACCATTAGCACATTGTATCATATTACACCACTTTTTTTTGTTTAACATTCTTGAAGATAATGAAAAGTATTTCAAATTATCTCAATAACAAGTAGTAGCACAAGTAAAATTTATGAGAGAGATAACTAGTTATTTTATTAATACTAAATAATTGCATCTTCACGTTTTTGATGATTGTAATAGTATCTTTTTTGGTCTCAAAATAAAGTTAAATTCAAAATTTTACCTCTTTATAAATTCATAACTCGTGATGAGAAATATTTGAAATGGTAGTGCAAATTATTTGACCGGATAAGAAGATTGGAAGGATTCAAATTCAATTGGCTGAATAGGGAGATAAGAATATTGGAGTCCAACTACACGACCTAAATGGAAGGAGAATCAACCAGTGAGGTAGATGAAAAACTTTTACAAAAATAATTAAAGAGATCATTTATTATTTCTCTTTTAAAAATTTTGATCACTAACTTGATTAGCAGAGAATTCTCGACTGACACTTCACCGGTGTCGATCGAAACTCATCTTTTCTGTTTTTTACAAAGGACAATACTTACATATTCACCGGTGTGTAGATGAACCCTCCTGACAACTAATGTATTTCAATAAAAAATGAACACATCAGTTTTAAAGTGTAATAAATAAGTATAATAAATGAGGTCAATTTCATTTATTATACTTATTTATTGCATTTTAAACCTCATTTATTATACTTATTTATTTCATTTGAAATTTAATTTTGTAATTAAAGTTGATGGTTAAAAGAGCTCACTTATACACCGATAAATAGATAAGTATAGTCCTTTTACAAATATTCGACCGTACTGAGAATCACTTCATCTCACTCTTGTTATTAAGTAAAAAAATCGGTTCTTATCATTTAAAGGAAGAACCCGCCACTCCCTCTTCCTCAAAAAAACCCTAAAGCCCCTTTCAGAAGCGCGGCTCTGCCTCCCTCATCTCCCCACTTCCGTCCAAGGGAGTGGGGAGGTGAGATTTTTGTCTTCCTCATGGTGAAATCCTTCAATAATTTCGGTGTTCCTCAATAATCTTGTCCCGTGGGTGATTTTTGCACACCGTCTCTGTTTTTTTCTTTCCTCGTTGGCCGGCGCGGCTCTCGACCTCCTTCCCGTGCAGGTATGGTAGGATCTGCCTTTTGCCATGTTTTGTTTTGTTCGGTCCCGACTTGATCTGATTTGGATCTGATTTGTTCATCTAAATCGGTCATGTGCGGGTTCTTCTTCTCCCGACTTGATCTACTCATGTGCGGGTTCTTCTTCTCCCTGCTTGATTTACTCATGTGCGGGTTTGGTGGCATGTCCACTTGTTGGCGGTTTAGGTGCGGGCGATCTCGATCGTGACTCTCGTTCCTTTTTCTGTCATGAGGTTTTTGCCTCTTTTGCCGAGATCTTGTTGTTTAACTTTTATCATTTGTGATTTCGGTGATATCTCAGATCGTTATGATCTTGTTCTTGTAATCTGGTGTTCTTGATTGCAATGGAAAAAAAAAAAAAAAATTAAGTAAAAAAATCTTACATGAACAAAAAAATAAAAAAAAAAAAGGTATCGACAGCGAGCCGCCTCTGCATCTAGTGTGCATTTTTATACAATATCCACTGCAACTTTACCTCATCAAATGCTTCGTTCGATTCACTTTTGGGAGCACGAAAAAACTATGGACCCTACACATAATAGATGGTAAAATGCTATGTAAATTTAGTTACCTTAAATTTAGTTGACGATAATAACCCCGAACTCTGGGACTGTGTCGGTGTTGAAGCTAAAATGCTATGTAAGCAATTCTGTCGGTTGCACAACTGTCCGATTGTTACGTTTCAAATCCGTTAAGTACCATTAATTTAGTGGGACTGGACAACCTTTAAAGGTTATCTTAATCTGAATTAAATTCGGATTAAATTTTCTTAACCCAAATAGAATTGAATCGAGTTGTGTTGGTGGGACCTATTTCTCGTTTTGGACGGTGATATGATATTTGTAAGAGAATCCAAGTACAAGTGTCTTGAAGCGCATATGTAACATCATAATTTTAATGATTCAAGATGTTATTTCAATGACATAAAACACATGTAAAATTTATTTTCAGAATGCAACACTAGCCCTTTTATTTTTAAATTATATTTTCAAAATAATTATATTACATCAACGGAATAATGATGTACCATTCTTAATATAAAAGTATTGCACACAATGTATATTACAAAAAATTATATTAGATGTATACAATCACAAATATGATATTCGACTTCCCAACATGTGTGCCTTTATAAAATGAACGGCTGAGTTTAACTCTTGTTCATTTATTTTTAATCCATAAACATACAAATTGTGCAAAAAAAAAATAATAAAAGCGACAAATTTTCGCTTCTTTTCAGCTAAAATAGTGAAACAAAAATATAGAGGCTATTAGGCTAGAGAGAGAGAGATTAGTTCTTTTTGCCTTCCCCACCACCCTCTTCTAAGTAAGCCTTCTTTCTCCTGTCAGCGTTTGCTAACAGACAAATCACCAGGAAACACGTGGCATAAATTCCATGGACCCTCCAACTGCTCTTGGGCGGTTGATGCAACACAACCCTGTGAAACACCGTCACGTAATAATGCAGCCCAACGGCAAAGCCCACGAAGATCTGGCCCAGGCCCAACAACTTCGAGCCCAGCCCAGAATCAGTCGAGAACACCAGAATCAAGTACATCAATAGCAATAACAGGTACAATACATATGCAAGAGTTTGCAGCACCTGCACACAGACGTATGTAGACTGCGATGTAGCGTAGAAAAACCTCAGGGGCTCGAGACCGGTCACCAATGAAGATAAACAGAGTATACAGAAGTATATAGAGAGATAAACTTGGATGAAGATCAAGAGCTTTTGGATAGAGAAATAAGCTTTGATACGATTGAAGATGAGAGAGACGAGAATTAGAGGGATCAATATGAAGGCAAAAGAGACTACAGAAGCAATGATAGGCGCATATTTCTTACCCACTATGGGTTTGAACCCATTTGTGATCTCTTTGTTGGCTTTTGTCAGATAGTCTTTGGAAGTTGTTGATATTCTCTCTAAATCTGGCAACAATTGTTCTTGAAATTTTGAGGGAAGATCTCTGAATTCAGCGACCAAGTCGTCTTGATCTTCTTGGTCAATCCAACTGGGCTGTGTTGGCTTTTTTTGGGTCGACTTTTCTGGGTTGGGTTTTTTCTCTCCAATCTGGTTTTTATCTGGGTTTTTGGATTTGGCCTCGTTGAGCAGCTTCTTGTCTAATTGGGTTTGGCTCTGTTTTGTGTTAATTGGTTTGGTTGTCTTATTCTTGGGTGTGCTTGGTATGTTCAGATCTGAGGTCTTCTTGGTGAGAAATGAAGTGGGTTTGGTTGAATTTGAGATTTTCGAAGTGGAATTGAGCTTCTTGAGCTGGGTTTTGAAAGTAGTAATGGGTTTGATGAGCTTGGTTTTGTTTTTGGTTGAATCGGAGGTGAGTTTGATGAGCTTGGTTTGGTTTTTGGTTGTTGTGGTCTTGCTCAATTTGGTTTGGTTATTGGTTGTAGTAGTGGTAGTTGTGGTGGGTTTGGTTTGATTTTTGGTGGACACTAGTGTAGTTGTTTTCTTCTTGATTGGTTGTTGCTCTAACATTCTTCTTGTACCCAGAAACTCATTGTTGAGAGGTTGGGTTACAGTGTTGGCACAAACGAGAAAAGAAGTGAAGAGAAATAAAACAAGATTAGTTAGGAGTACCTTTCTGAGACTCAAGTACTGGAGTGGAGCCATGAACTCTGAAATCTATGCCTTGCTTCCAAGTCTATGCGAGGCTTCTAAGATTTTGAGCCCCAGTTGGATCTATAGATTTTTATAGAGAGAGTGAGAGCAAAGGCATTTAAGATTGTTTGAGAGAGAGAGAGAGAGAGTGAGAGAGAGAGCAGCAGTAGATTTAAGATAGATTTATACTACGTGTGAAAGCAAGTTTACTAGTGTAGCTAATAGAAGACTTTAATTCGGGAGCAAAAAGATGAGATGAGTCACATGCTGCAACTAGACAAGTGATGGTTTCCTACGCGGTGTTGCCTCTCTGTCTCACCCTCTCCTCACCTGTGTGGCTGTGTACATGTAATAAATTATTATTTTCCCTCTCATTGCAATGATCATAGCCTCAATAATTTAAACTAACCTTTATATATTTTAATTAATTGGTTAATTTGTTTAAAAATCTGAAACCTTTCCCCATTAACATTAAACAAATGCTAATTGGTTTGGCTAAATTTCTAGATTTCTATCTGAACTGGATCAAGTGGTACTTGAAGAATGATTTGACTTAATTAATTTTTGATATTGCAATAAACTAACCAACTGAATTCAACTCATCTACGCTGGGTTGGGTTGGATCGGGTCGGGTCGGGTCGATGAACAAGTTGTTTGCATCCAAATTAGACACTTAATTTGGTGACTCATGGCCGTGAAATAAGACCATTAATCTCTGTGACAAAATTTTATGAACGTAACAACTCATGGTTGCACCTAATTTGGTATTCATGGCCACCACTATGGATAATCATTTTATTGTCATTCTTAACTCCACGATTGTATTGTACTGTGTTTTATAGTGATTTTATTTTTCACAGTCGTACTTAGAATTTAGGATCGTATTGTGTTCTATGACCATTTCTGTATTATATTATACAATCATATTTGGGTCTACAACTGTAACCTACTATAGTTGCCAACCAAATATGCAATCATGGCTTGCATGCTTGTATGTGTGTAAGTCATGCTTTTAATGTAACTTAATTTTAAGATAATTTATCTCATCAAATAGTTGAGAATCATATTATAAAAAAATGTTAGATGGGAACAAGCAACACAACACAATTACTATCACTAGTCAACTTTTTTATGAGCCAAACTCACTTGTTAACTCCTATAAAAAAAAATAGAACAAGTCCAACGTTTATCTTCATTTTCAAGTCATGTACATATCTTTCATTAGCTCTTACCTTTGCATACTCGTAATTTACTTTCCATGCAATGTCTTCACTTTCACTCTCTAATTTTTTTTTTGCTTTACATTTACTTGTAGTTGTACCTTAACTTCAAGTAATTGTACTTGATTTCATGCACTGTAATTCCTTCACTGATGTAAAACTCTTGAAATTCATGAATTTCTATAAACTTTCATTATGGGTATTCACCATTTTACTCTTCATAGTACACACCACCATGACTTTCATCTCCATAATCATTTAACCACCATATCTACAAGACGAAATTTGAAATCATTGGCTTCAGGACAATTACAATCCCGTAGAATAAGTAATCCTTACCTCCTCATAGTAATTTGAACAACACACATTTAGGTTGTCATTTAGCAACCAAAGAGCCCAACAAGTTTATCTTACCGTGGTGCATCCACTAAATTGTCAATTGGGATAATAATTAAGTCAACAATTACAACTAACATCACAGCCATTACCATTATATATATATATATATATATATATATATATATATATGCAAACAAACTTTTGACTCCTAAAATGTGATATCACTAATCTTCGAGCCATAGCACAGTGCTATAAAAGCTGTTCGTATCCGCAGTTTGACTCGGTGTTTGACTCAAGTTTCGTAAGATTTCTACTACATCACGATCTGCCAATTTGGCTTCTGTTAGTTAAGAGACCAATATTTGAAATTGTTGACTTTTAAGTGTAACCAAGTCCTAAGTTTACATATATAAACGGGGCCACAATATTTTGTTTTTCCATTAGGTAAGCATAAAGCATAATTTACAATTCACACTTATATACGAACAAACGTAGTATTAGTAAGATACTACTGTATGTATATATATATATATAGTGGTATGAAGAATATAGTTAGGCCAGAGACACGCTGTTCTCCATAAAACCACGATAGAATCTTTAAAAAGTGGGACCATTTAATGGTAGCGGCCCCAAGTGTTGCATAGAATTTCCTCTTTGTTCTACTTCTCTTCTATTATGATATATATGTGGTTGATTTAGCTACGTCTTATGATAGAATCGTTGTAACATCCTTCAGTGGCAAGGAAGAAGGCTACATGACGGTGTCGGTGTGGCCCTGTGGGTTCAATATTTAATAATGTATTCATTCAATTAATATTAGGGTGTATAAAAAATTATTATTTATTCGAGATATGTATAGTGAAATTTCATCCAATAACATAACTCTATTCTTCATTATTACAGAAAATCACAGTTTATGATCGAGCCATCATCTAATAATTACGAGAGCATATGACAGAGCCACCATCTAATAATTTCTCGCAATTGGTGACAAAAATATGTTAGGTCAAAATAGTATGAAATAGTCCCCGGTCATATCCTTTTATAAACAACCGGTCAAAATTGCATCAAGAAAAAAACAACTATGAACTCCATAGTTCTTACAAGTTACTACTGTAGTTGCGGAAAAGTATAAATTGCCCTATATATATATATATATATATATATATATATATTCTTCATCAAATGTCAAGGTGTTGAGTAACATTTCTCTCTCATAGCAATTTGGTGACATGGCAACCTGCATCACTACATGAGAGACACATTCTAAGTTCCATGTGGATCCTCTCTCTCTCTCTCTGAAATGGAATTTGTCTTTCCACCACTCACGCATATATATATATATATATATATAGATGTGGTAACATGTCATTGTCATAAAATATAGATATTATGAAGCGCATATGTTTAGCTAATAAAACAAGGCAGACCGGACCTTGAATGAGAGGCTCCATGTATGGAGGGTGCTGCATTCACTTTCCCACTAAAATGTGGCTGGAAAGTCTTACCTTTTCTTATTTTTCAACTGCCTAATTTCCCACAACCCAAACAACTGATAATTTTAGCCCAACCAAATGGACATCCACTTTAATAACCAAGATCAATATCGTCGCTCTTTTCAAAAAGAAACCATCTGAAAGCTCATGAAGAAGCAATGATGAAAAGACTATAGACCACGGAAGGCAAAAGGTCACAGTTAGGTTGTGTATACAAGTCTATGGTCGCTATTCGTTGAAGAAGTACATAAATTGTTTTGAGTAGTCACTCTCTTACAATCGAAATGCACGCCCATAGTAAAAGCTAAAAGTTGTAGTGAAACACTAAAGAGAGAACTAAAAAATTAGGTGGTAGACTTTTTTTTTTTTTACTTCGCATGGCAAGCTTCCCATGTTGGGGAGATTCGAACCTTGGACCTCTCTTATGGAGAGAGGCCAGGAAGTACCACTCGGCCACGAAGGCCGGTAGGTGGTAGACTTCAAGAGGGTGTATTGCACTAGAATTTTAAAGAATTTTAAACACTTTAAAAAGTTCAAGTGTATTCAATTCAGATAGACTTTTAAAGAGTCCATATAAATCTGGTACTATTTGATTTAGATTTTTATAAACTTTTAAAGAGTCCATACAAATCTGACAATTATCAATTAAGATTTTAAAAAAGTCTATAAAAGTGTAAGTGTATTCAAGGTGGAAGGTATAATAAATACAAAAGTTCATAACAAATCTAACATTTCTCTCATAAATTTTGAAACGCATCAAACAATCGACTTTTTTTTTTTGTAGAATACGAGCCGCCTTCCTCAACTCTCAAGGTACATCCTTTTTTTCTCTCTTGATTTTTCTCTCCCTCTTCTCTATTCTCTTTCTATTGGATTAGGAAAACTTGTAATATAAGAATCTGTATATATGTATATATGATTTTACATACGTTTATTTGGGTTTCCTATTATTCGTGTATATATATATATTTTTTTTCTTCATATGGTAATATCAATCCTTGATCTGGAGACTAATCTAGGTGATAGTACAAACAAAACCATACGATTGCACAAACAAAACAATCAATATATCAAAGATCATCAATGTCAAAATCCACTTCGGTGTATAGTCCAATTTGTACCACAATACCGAAACCAAGAATCGATTTTCAGGAGTGCAGTGGATCTATAAACAAATATATCAATTCTTAAAATAATATATATATACACACACACACAAAACAGGGTTTGTTAGGGTGGTATTATCTTGTCGTTGAAAATAATGATCTACTAAGGGCATGTACTTTTCATACCCACAGTCTACCATGTCTTTAATATGAAAACAGTTTATTCAAAAGTTGTACGGATTTACAGTTTATTATATATTAATGCATATATACTTGTACAGATTTACTCTCATATAGATACTCATTTAACATGTTACAATGTTTATATACACTTGTACATATTTATGCTCATATGTATACTCATTTAATAAGCTATACACACAATAAAACAAATGTTTATATACTTTTTAAATATACAAAATAAAAAGAAAAAAGATTTTTTATAAATAATTTTATATGAAAAATATTTTATGGAGCATCAAAAGCAGATATTTAGAATCTGTTTGATTTAATTTTTTAAAAACAGTTTTATGTTTCAGATAAATGAAAACCCAAAAAGTTGTACAAAAAATTGTTTTCTAAAATTTCAGTTACCAAAAAAATTATTTGTAGAGAACTATCTTTTATAATCTTTTGAAAATATATTTTTTTAAACACGAACAACAACGAGATAATGCTAATGAATGGAGAGTTAATATAACTTTGAATATGTGGAGAGATGTCGGATACAATGATAACAATAAGAATTAAGGATATTGAGTAATGAATGTTAAATATTTTACTTTAAATTTTGCTTTCAAACTTGTTATAAACTTATCAATATACTTTTGTAAATGCCAGTTGTTTTGCGTTTGTTATAACTTTTACTTTTCGTGAAAATTATGGTGTGCGCCGCAGTAGCATAATCTTTTTTTTTCTTTTTTATATATAAAAAAAAAAACATGTCTATATATCATATCTATCTAATACAATGAGGCAGAAATTAAGAAATATGAAAATATTTTATTTACCGTGAGCATAACTTTTTTGTCATTTGTTTAACATATAATACGAATAAAATAACAAAAGAAGGTAGGAATATGGTTCAACCCAATCCAAATCATACGTTTAACTTTCATTTTGACATATATTGATTAATCATTCTTTGCCCTGTTATGAGAAGGGATATATGTAACTTTGTATAGGTTTTTAATAATTCTATTAAATAATTTCAAATAGCAGAAATCATAAATGATAGTTTATCCATTTTGCATTATACATGTCCCTTGATCCATTGGTTTAATTACTTGTACGCAAAATATAATTCAAGAATACAAATAAATAAAATATATTGAAGAAATCATAACAAGTCTATAAAAATCCATCAAAGTCTCTAATAGGAGTCTATACAAATCTATTATAGTCTATAATAAAAGTTTATAGAAATTCATGAAAGTCTGTAATAAAAGTGTATAGAAATCCATAAATTCTACTTAAATCTATAAAAATTCATAAAAGTCTGTCACTTAAAAAATGTCTTTCAAAATCTTTTAAAATCATAATTGAATACACTCTCCTTAATTATGTTACATAGAGATGTTTAACTGTTTTCATTTTCTTCTTACCATTCAAAAACAATTTGCTCAAAAAAGCTTTATAAGAAGGAGAACCACCTTTATTTTAGCAAGGCATGTGAATTTCCCATCTCTGTGTCCAAATTCAAATTCATCACTAGGTGGAGTCAATGTTGGCAATTGCAGCCTCAGTCACATGTTATACAATAAAAACGGAAGCATGTCATTTCATGATATGTATCTAAATATACTCACCCGTGATATTGATTCTGTACCTTCTAACTATGTATTAAGCTGTCTTTGCTGCTAAATATTTCATTTCCATCAATTAATTTTCTGCTATTTCTTATTGTTTATATTCTACTCATGGCTCAACCGCAAGAAAAGAGTATATAAATGGCCATTATAGGTCATATAAGCTAGTGATAACAGGCAAGGTACCTAATCCAACGACTAAAAGTAACAGTAAGAAAAAATCATCACCAAATTATTAGAATCAAAACAGTAGCAACATGAGCAGCTCAACTATCATTAGTGCATTATTTTAGCAACGATTCAGGGCAATATAGATCAAAAACTAACTAAAAAACAAAAGATGAAAGTTTTTCTCGAATGCATGTGAGTATTGCTGAATAAAAAACTAGGACCCAATGGATCTAGAGCAGTAAATTCTGGAACACTTCTTCGTTCAAAACCAAAAAATCTTGAAAACTAGGCATTGTGCGTGGACTATAATCTACCAAAGCAAAGGGACAGTTGAAAAGAGAAAAGCTAGATGTCAACTGTTGAAACGACAGTAAAGAATTGGAAACAAAATATTCACAAAATCAAAACGTTTCTAACACTCTGAGTAGCCCAATGGACAAGACCTATTTATGAGTTCTTGTCTTGCTCTCGCCACCCCCTGGTCGCCAATGTATTCATTTCCTTTGACAAAACAGTATGGTAGGTGGGATGTCCCCCATCTCACCTTATAGGTGCTAAAAAAACTACATTTCTCGAGTAAATCAAGTTGGATTAATCTCAAATTTCATGCACAACACAATAGAATGACTTTATCTCCATGGAGGTCCATAAATGCATCAAAAATACAGCTGTTAACAAGCAATTGTACTGGAAAAAAAACACATGGCTGCTCACCATACTGACACTATATGTACTGGATCAAGGTAACTTAATTGGTCATTACTACGGTTGATAAAACAAAACAAAATAAAAAACTTGATGCTAGTTGAAAAAATTGATGTTCCTTTAGAAGCTCTTTCTAAAATACATTTCTTTCATCTTTGGATAGGTAGTATGCAGTAGAATAGAAAATGATTATATACTATTAGGACATGTAATATATACCTATCGTTCAAACAGATCAGATTATCAGTGTTATCAGTTGGCTTTGAGTTGTGGAACAATCATATGATTATTTCAACAAGAGGCTTGAAGTCCACAATAAGTTGAACAATCTGCTATCATGCTTTTATCACAATTTTTTGTTTTTTGTTTTTATTATGATAATATTGAATTAATAACAGAAGGCATGGGACCGTGGTCCCAGAGTTTGTAAAATCAAATAGTGAAACTTGGTGAGCTAAAAAACAAAAAAGAATCAATTTCTTTACCTGCTTATCTCTCAAAAAGACTGAGCAGGAGCAAACATAAGGTAACAAAACGCAAACAGTCTTTAATATAAAAATTCAGAAGGGGCTCTTTGAGCACATACCAAGTGTGAAAAAACATGTTAGTGAAGGTTATACGTCCTTTGATTTGGTAAGGAGGACTCTGATTTGCACAATGAGCTTCTATCGATTGAATTTGTTACTTGCTTAGATCTGAGAATGTCAGCTGATGGGAAAGTAGTCTCTGCTCATCATTCTCATCAAGATCAAGGCTTTCCTCTCCTTCATAATCTGTTTCAATCACACTTCTTTCCTCTCTGTGTAGCTCATCTGACTCAGAGACGTGAAGTTGAGAGTATTCTTCTGCAAAAGGAAGATTATCTGACTCCATCTGTTGCATCTCTGACTCTATTAGAGCATCCATTCTTGCCCTTTCCCTGTCTCTTGGATATGTACAGTAGAGGAAGGAGTAGATGAGGCAACAGATTGCCATCGGAACGCCTATAGCTGTATAAAGTGCCTTAGCAAGTGCTGCAGCATTTTCTCTATCCGTTTCAATTTCTTCGGAATCTGATGATCCTTTTGGAATTGGTTTATAACCATAAACACGCTGAGACAAAATTCCAACCACAGGGGGAGCAAATGATGATAATATGGACTCAAAAGACCGATCCAAAGCGTAGATGCTTGTTCGAGATCTCTCAGGAACTATCTCTGCAAATATTGGACTGTATACATGTTAACAATGAATGGTTAAATATTTGACAAGCTTTAATTCCACCATTTTTATGCAGAACTAAAAATTGTTTGGCCTTCTGTACTCTATACACACCACATCACACTTAACATATGGTGCATGCAGCAATAATGCAATTCCAATGAGTGAAGCCACAATTCTGGACTTCGGAGGATATATTATTTGAAATAGTTGAACTTTAGTTGGATGACCATAATCATCTGATGACAATCCTTGTGGACATGCTTCTAGAGTTCTCCACCAAGATTGTCCTTAGTGAAAAATGTCATGATCCAGGCATGAAAATAAATACCAAATAATCTAGGAAGCATGGATACAGATACGGATATGGGACAAGAGTACAATATGATACGGGTACGGCAATATTAACATTTCTTTATAAACTATTATGATTAAAAAACAAAATAAGATTTAAGAATCCTATAGCATAATTTGCATGGATAAATTTTGTTCTAAAATATGATATAAATCTCAACACTTCTTTTTTAAATAAATTTAAACTTTTCTTAACAATTATATTATGATATTATTGTTGGAAAAGCTACATTTTAATGTTCAAAACTTGTTAGAAATGTGTTATGAAGTATATGACAAGTATCGGATACATGGTCGAAGTATTAAGAAGTATCGGATAAGTATTAGAAATAAAAAAATATTTTAAAATTATGGATACGTTTATGAAGTATCGCACAGGTATCCACGAGTATCAGAGGAGTATCGGTACCCGATAGGGGTACGTTACTCTCGTAGAAGTATCTGTGCTTCCTAGCAAATAATATAGAGTTGAACCAGGGAGCAGATTGCTCTCTTTAAAGTTTAAACTATTCATGCTGACGTGGTTATAGTAGTGAAGCTAATAGAGAAACACCATCTAGAGAGCATGTATATTTGCTCAGAAAAAGTATATACATAAAAGGTTTTTAGAAACAATAGCGGTTTATGCAAATTTACTCCAAAAAAAAAAATAGTAGTTGAAAGCTTACTGGTTGCCTTGTATTCTTGTTTTGGTGGTTTAATGAAAGCTTACTTAGGAAAATAAAATAAAATAAAACAGTAGTTTTTTGCTACCATGCAATTCCAATACTTTAGAATATGAGATGGCAAGTGAGAATCGAATGAAGTAATCCTTGGGGGAAAGCAACTTGTTTTAAAGAGGTGTCTCCACTGGAGGCACTCTAGATTTCAGTCATCATTCAAGCAGTGAATTGCCTGCTGCCATGGAAATTGCTTGTTTGTCAAATATGTTTTTTCCTCTCAAAATGTGAAAAAGAAGTCCACAACTTTGCAGTTTAATTTTTCACAAAAGTATAACACTTCGCAGACAAAAGGCTGGGTATCTTTAGCAAATCAAATTTGCAGCTTGAATTATGAATGAATGTAAGGGTTTCTATCACGAGTCTCCCTCTGATTAGTGTGTATGTGAAATTTATAAAGATTATCTCTCTGATTAGCATTTATACAAATTTAATGAAGATTCACTCACTGATTCGTGCTTGCATATATTTCTACAAGCACGAGTGAGTGATGCCAAACATACCAGTTTCATTATTCTGCAAACAAATAGGATACTATAATTCGTTTCAGTGGCATTTAGGTAATCTGGTACTTGGTAAATCTACAGAAGGGAGTGAGGAACAAAACATATTGAAGAGAGTGACTTATTATTCTACACCAAAGTTTAATTATGCTTGATCATCATCCTCCTTAACAAATATCTAAATTCATAAGTTTCACTATTTGTTCAGGATTCCTTTAGTCGCTCATGTCACGAAAGAGTTCTGCAATATGAGAGATATTCGAAAAAGTTCATGCTTCTGCTTCCCTTTTATGTTTCCCCTCCACCCAACCCCAAAATTAAAGATAATCTGTTGATTCACCAAAAAGAGGAAAAAACATTATATTAATATGGTGACTTACTTGTTTGTGGCTGGACCATTCCAAGAAATGCTGAATCCCATGATGAACAGGACCAAACCATGCATGAATGCTGTGGACGGATCATCAGGCAACGCGATCAACAATATTGCTGCTAAAGGGATGGCTAAACCAGAGCTTATTTGTGAGAGAATTATTCTCCCAGAGTTTGGTAAGCGCTTGGAAAGAATATCCCCCATCCTTCCTCCAAACAGACCCCCAAGTGAAGCAGCAATAACAAAGAGGGTCCAGAGGAATGCTGTTGTTTTGTGGGAGAAGCCAATAAGCTCTAACCACATGGGAGCAAATGACAGAGATGACCAGGGGAATGATCCAGAGACACCTTGAGCAACAATTATTTGAAAAGATGGAATTTTCACAACTGATTTTGCTTCTTTAATCAGGTCCTTCACTTCTGACCAAAAGGACTTATGCGGATTTTGAGCTTTAGGTTTACCATTGCTATCAGAAAAGCGGGGATCACTAGCAAAGAGGTAGACCACAATGCCAACTATAACACTTATAATTCCAACAAGATGGAATGCAATTCTCCAACCAGGGATGCCCATGAATGATGTTGACGCTATTAGCAGTGAACATAGCCCACCTATAATTGAGCCGAGGTTCCCCGTCAATTGTAGCCATCCAAAAGCCATACCGCGGTTGCTATCATCAGTTGAGTCAGCAACAAGGGACAGAATAGCTGGTGCGACTATGGCAAGTCCTATTCCATTTAGACCTCTTGAAATTGCCACCTGAATAACCAGTTGATACAACTAATTATTATATGATGCAGTTGGTTGAGAGGGTCCAAGCAATCGAATCCAACAAATAGAAATATCCTCAAATCTCCCCAAGTTTATTTTACAGTACTTTGGAGTTTGTTTAATGTAGACCCACAAATGGATTCTTAAATTATGATATTATTGGGTTCAGCCATGCTAAAGATCTTAATAATTCTGTGTGGTTGAATTACCAATGGCATGATTGTCCCTAGACAAGTTGAAGCACCCATTTAAGTAATTTTATCCACATCCAAATATGTTGGCAGTTGCCTCATTGTTAATGGAAGACGATAATAATTACACTTTTTTTTTGTTTGTTAAAGAAACCACAAATCCCACTATACGTATTCATAAGTTTGCTTTGTGTAAATCAGTAACTGGGTGTATTAAAACAAATAATAAAATGGATATCCTTTCCATTCATTTTCCTAAATAATTTAGCATACAAAAACTAGACACTTAATAGAAACTAAACTCAATTAAAGCATTTCAAATGGTTCTAATTTAGTTTTCACCAGAACTTAAAATGAGTTCTTTTACTTTTCAAAATTGAAATAAATATCTCATTTCTATGTAGCAGAAATGTAAATTTTCGTCACACGGTTTAAACAATGTGTCACAATTTTGGGATCCACGCAACCTTAACCATCCTAATACTATTATGCTCAATCATCTACATCTTTATAAGAAAAAAAATCATACACCAATTACCATATGCCCGCATTCCATCTACCTATCAATCCAATTAATTGGTGCAACACCAGTGGGAAAAACGTCAATAGGTGGTATCTATGGATCTACCAATGTAACCATAGAAAAACTTAAAAAAGAGATTAGAACATATAACCAAATTCTATCATACTAAATATACGACAAGCATCAAAATAATACTCCTAGTATCATAAAAACCATTCACCTCCCACTTCACTCAAATCAACTTTATTTCCAACATATATATACAAACAAATATATAGATATATATATATATATATATATAGAGAGAGAGAGAGAGATAAAGGGGGTGGACCTCTAAAAAAGTGGAGGAGAAGGCAACGAGGAAGGTGGCGGCTGCCCAGAGGAAAGCACCGAGGGCGATGACGTGTGTACGGTTGTGACGCACAGACAGGTAAGCGGCGAGTGGGTAACACAAGGACTGTACTATGGATCTGAAGAGAGTGAGCGAGCCCAGGCCCGTTGGGTCGGTGTGTAGGGCCGCCCCAACCTCCTTGTACACTCCGGGCAGCAGAGACTCGTCGGCCCGCTCCATAATTGCCGCCAGATTCACCAGTATCAGAGTCAACGTCTCTGATCTCATCTCCTTTAGCTTCACTTTCATCCCTGACCTCCCCCCGGTATATTTTCCTCTGCTCTGTTTCTAGAGAGCGAAAATAGAGAGCGAGAGAGAGAGAGGAAAGACAGAGGGGGGAGAGGGTTGATTGTTGACTAGGATGGAAAGATCTTTAAGTAGAATAATATACCTTGCCTGAAGGAGGTGAGAGTGGATATCGGTATGACCCACTACTAAATTGTGGGGCCTAATGTTTGAGATTTCGTACGATTGCCATGTGTAAGGTTGTGGTTGATGGAAGACAGATGGAGGGTTTTGGAGATAAGCACTGCAATATATATAGAGTTATTGTTTAACGGCAGTTTTCATTTGCTTTTTAAGGGAAGTAATGGAGAAATATATATATATATATATATATAGAATAATACTACTCAAGTAAAATTCTTAAGCAGAATTCGTAGGTAAAAATATTTACATTCATTGGATGTATGTAGTGGAATTTATTACATACATCCAATGAATGTAAATATTTTTACCTACGAATTCTGTCTGAGTAGTATTACTCATATATATATAGATGTTGTTACCTGTTTAGACCAACCAACCAAAAATTGTTACGAGAATTTCGTGGAAGAAAGGGACACCGTCCCGGAATAAGCGACTCATAAATAAATCCTTTAGTGTACCACTCAGAAATAAATGATACTTTGTTTTGTTTGTTTTTTGGGTAGTGTTAATTAATTGGTATGGCTCGTGCGTGCAGCTTATCAAAATATTTTTCTCCCTGAAAAAAGAAAATTACATGAAAAAGAGAATGAAAGATAAATGAGACATTTTTAAAATTGTCTTGTTGTCTTTCTTTTTTCTCGTCTTCCTTTTAAATTTAAAAGAATGAAAATTTACGAAAGATAAAGATTCATTCATTCTCTTTTTTTTTTCCTCGTTACATTCTTTCTACCAAACAAATAAAATTTGTGTATTTTCTCTTTATCTTTCTTTTATCATTTTTTCTTCTTTTTTATCAAACGAAACATTTATGTCAATTACATCTCCTTTTTCTCCGTTTAAGTCTCTTTTTGCAATAAAATATTGAAATTGTGTCTGGAAAAATGTAACCGACTATTTTGAATTGTTACATAGAAAAACTAATTTAAAATATTCAATTTTAATTCAAAATTACAAATATTGTATTCTCAAACATAACTCCATTCTATATGGATTGAATGAGTGTGACACGCTCAAAAAAATAAATTAATGAGCAAAAATATGTTACGGGTTCAATTTTATCTGATTCAACTAATGAATAAAGTGCATATAGTTCAATTTCTTATGATTTCCGGTGAAATCCGAATCAAAATTAATCTTAACAAATTTTTAATTTTGAAACCAGAGTCGTTGAAAACATTTATTACTACTTAGTTAGATATAGAAGAACCAATAGAATGCTACTTGGTAACTCTATTGGGTACTTTTGTAACAATGAATGAAAAGATTGGAAATGAAATGGACCGTAGAATACCTGCACTTATCTCATCAAGCAATTTATTTCCGCGGAACTGACGAAGAGCTTCTTGGCGTAAAAGATTTGTTTGTTGGACAAGGGTTCTGCGAATGTTAACCGGCTGACTCTGTCTGAAGTGGAGGGACAGCTTGATCGATTTTTAACGGTTTTAATTTTATCTTTTATGTTTGAAGTATAGTATGAAATTAAAAAAATACGTAAATAGTGGGTTGGTTGACATTATATGTGATATTATTATATTGTTACATGAAATCTCACATTTTTTAACATTCATAATTAATTTATTATATATTATTATTTTATGGGAGTTCTAACAATTTTCATACTATAGTGAACAATTTCTTAAAACTGGAACTAGAATCGATATTTTAATGAACGATTTGGTTCGCTTCAATTACGGTTCTGATTCCACCAATTCTTTGTATACCCATATTAAGGAGTGTTAATTTGAGTACGAGTTTGATTTGGAAATCATATTAGGGTAAATTACACTAATCTCTTTTGATATTTCGTCAATATACACTTACTTCCCCTTTTATTTGTAAAATTAAGGTTTGTATTTTGCAACACTGACTTCCTCTCTTGTTTGCAAAATTACACTTACTCTCGTTGATGTTTGTATTTTTGTAACACCGCGTTCCCTTCCGTTAATGATCATTATTGGTGAACGTGATCAATATGTACACAAGAATCATTAATTTGTATGATGTTTTAAGGATAGAAGCATAATTACACAATAATCGTTAACGACATCTTCTCGATAGTTCTGACGAGGAAGATTAGTGTAATTTTACAAACAATAGAGAAGGTATGTGTATTTTGATGAAACTTCACAAGGGTGAATGTAATTTGAATCAAGTATAGATTATATAGAATAATTGTCTTGGATTTGAGTAAATTCCATATATAAATACACGAGTAATGGATCTGATTTAATTTGAGATTTGATACAATCAAAATCTTATTTTTCCATCTTAGAATTTATTTGGATTATTCAAGATTATATAGTAGTAGTGTATGAATAACGTTCATAAGATCCAACTCTGATTAGATTTATATTGATTCGTTCCAAATACATATCATTTCAAGCTTTAGTCAAGAATTTTTTTTTCTTTTTTTGGCAACAAGAATTAAATATTCTGTCCAATAGTGGAGAGGTTCCACTACACTACAAAAGGTGATTGCACCAGCACTTGGTGTGCATAGGAGAGAATCATGGGTTTAGTATAAATTCAAAACGGGCAATACTTATCTACTCGCTAGTGAGTAGATAAATTCTCATGATCACTAATGTGTTTTAATAAAAAAATGAACATATTAACTTTAATTATAAATTTTAAAATATAATAAATAAAAATAATAAATAGAATTGACGAAGCTTCATCCAAATAATTGATGTTCTATATTCACCCTTCTCTCTTTCACCCCTTCTCACATTCACACCTTATCTCCACTATTCTTCTTTCTCTCACCCTCCATGAAACATCATCACTCAAAAGGCTAGTACACTTCAAACTAAAAATCTTCATTGTCGATGAAATTCGATGATTCAACAACACGATAATAGTAACGACGATAAAATTAAAACTTTTTACAAAGCAAAAGCATGAATTGTAACACCCTACTAATGTGATGCCTCTTATGAAAATCTATGAATCCATGAATATACAATTCTAAAATTGACTCCATTAAAATCAGTGGATCTTCTGTGAAAATTCCTCTTTCTCATGACTCTTATTCTCCTATTGATGTAGTAATCGAGTCAATCCAGTTTTATTATTTTTATTTATTACTTTTAAATTTTTTTAATTAAAGTTAATATGTTTATTTTTCATTAGAACATATCAGCGGTCAAGAGGGCTTAGTTATTCACCGGTGAATAGGTAAGTATTGTGCTAAAATTAATTATTTTATAATATAGTTGGTTGGTTGCAGGAAAACACTACTTTTCAAAGGGTCCAAACAATTGAATCCAACATATAGAAATATCAAAAATCTCCCCAAGTTTATTTTACACTACTTTGTAGTCTGTTTAATGTAGACCCACAAATGGATTCTTAGATTAGCAATGACGAATCTAAATTATGATATTATTGGGTTTAGCCGTCGTAAAATTTTTAATAATTCTCTGTTTGAGTTATTTAAGAAGCATATATATACAAATACGGAACGTGTAACGATGCGACACCAATACTACGACACAATAAATCATAAAAAATTAAAATACGGACATCACAGGACACACGAAGAATAATGAATATTTCTTTATATATATATGATACTATATTTTAAGATTAATATTAATTTTCATCAATCTAACCATAAAAAAATCACAAATCATAGTAATTAATTAATTTTTTTTTATATAAGTAAACTATCCTTAGAAGGGGGTGGACTTACCCTTGGGGTGTGTGTGTGTGGGTGGGGGACTTCAATGTAATGCAGGGGAATAGATAGTTGTTAAAGTAATTAAATTTGATGTTTTAGGCGTGTCCATGCTTTCTAAAATGTTATGATTGTCTCTAGACAAATTGTAGCACCCATTTAAGTAATTTTATTCGCATCCAAATATGTTAGCCGTTGCCTCATTGCTAATGGAAGACATGATAATTACAATTTTTCTTTCTTTTTTTTTTTAAAAAAGTACTGCAAATCCCACTATACGTATTCACAAGTTTGCAATGTGTAAATCAGTAATAGGGTGTATCAAAACAAATAATAAAATGGATATCCTTTCCACTCATTTTTCAACATAATTTAACATCCAAAAACTAGTCACTTAATCAAAACTCAACTCAATTAAAGCATTTCAAATGGGTCACATGCTGAGATGAGTCACATGCTGCAACTAGACAAGTGATGGTTTCCTACGCGGTGTTGCCTCTCTGTCTCACCCTCTCCTCACCTGTGTGGCTGTGTACATGTAATAAATTATTATTTTCCCTCTCATTGCAATGATCATAGCCTCGATAATTTAAACTAACCTTTATATATTTTAATTAATTGGTTAATTTGTTTAAAAATCTGAAACCTTTCCCCATTAACATTAAACAAATGCTAATTGGTTTGGCTAAATTTCTAGATTTCTAACTGAACTGGATCAAGTGGTACTTGAAGAATGATTTGACTTAATTAATTTTTGATATTGCAATAAACTAATCAACTGAATTCAACTCATCCACGCTGGGTTGGGTTAGATCGGGTCGGGTCGGGTCGGGTCGATGAACAAGTTGTTTGCATCCAAATTAGACACGTAATTTGGTGACTCATGGTCGTGAAATGAGACAATTAATCTCTGTGACAAAATTTTATGAACGTAACAACTCATGGTTGCACCTAATTTGGTATCTATGGCCATCGATATAGATAATCATTTTACTGTCATTCTTAACTCCACGACTGTATTTTACTGTGTTTTATAGTAATGTTATTTTTCATTAACTGGTGCAACCATGAGTTGTATTATCACTGACCCAATTGTATTATCCACATGGCTTACCTCTCCCACAAACAGGCCTCACCCACTAATATTTTTTTGATAAGTTATTTTTTTTTTGTTTATAGAAGTATTATCCAATCCGAGAGGTCAAAAGCTCCAGTCTTAGATAAACTCAATTTTTTTACATTTTTCACAGTACCCATAAAAGGTTTCAACTTGTGAGTTATGGCTAAGAAACAAAATTTGTAAATAATTTTGAGATGTAAGTACCACTCAAATATAATAAAATTTTGTCCTTATTGTATGATAAGGCATTAAACATTTTTTGAATCACTGACCCAATTGGAATCTCATTTCTAGTTCAACCTGATGTTGTTTTAAAAGTGTAAAATAACTCGCAAGTGTACGAATCTATTGAAGTATAGATCGACAAGAACGAGGTCGAACCCAAAGGAATGCTTTGAGAATAAAAAACTAATACAAATTTAAATTAATTTAAAACTAATTTAGTTTAAACAAAAGTTGATTGATTTGAGAAAAATTAAACTAACATGCAAATAAAATAACACTATTGAAGTCAAATAGAGAAAATATCTAAGGTGTCGAATTCCACTACCATTAAATTCATGAAACTTCTAATATTTATTTATTAATCCCCAAATTTAGAGTAACAATCAAGAAATCAATCTATTGCTTACTCAAGATTTAACAATAAAGCACTATGAAAAATATATTAAAAATGTAGATTTTTCTTCGCTTTACTAATGTAAAATTTTAAGCATCTTATGAATCCAATTTAATGAAAAAAATAAAATCAAAGATTATGACTTTTAAGAAATACAAATCCAAGTTTAGATTAATTATAATACTTTCTAACTACTATATACATGATATAGATGGTGAAAGAATTATAAAATAATTAATTACAATAAAATAATTAATCACAAGAAGCGAAAATCATAAGCATTTAAATCATATACATGGGAATCAATTAATGAAGAAAATAACTTCATTTCATTAATGGAGGTTTCCTCCTCAACCCTAGTTAAGAAATGTAGTTACACATGGTAGAAGAAGATAACAAATAAATAAAAGACATAATGAAATAAAATAAATAAAAGCCGGATTGTCTCTGTCTTCTCTGCCCTTGTAATACCCCGCTCCAACACATGTTATGATATTGTCCGCTTTGGGCCTGAGCTCACACGGTTTTGCTTTTGGATTTTATCCCAAAAGGCCTCATACCATTTGAAGAGAACATACTACATATAAGCACATCCCCTTTTTCACACCCAGGCGATGTGGGATTAAGCACCATGTACCCTGTCAGTGTGGTAGCTCAGCCCAGTGTCTATCTTCGCACCCGCCTACTCACACCCGTCCACAAGGGTTACTATAGCCCTGGCCTCTAATTGTTTTCTCCTCCGAAACAGCCTCCAATTTGCCACTTTCGGGTCATTTTTTAAAACGAGATTAAAACTGAATTACGCACAGAATTGGGCTTCAGGCCCGTAATCTCCTTAAGCAGTTATAATTCTTTTGGGCCACTTCTTTGGGCTATTTTGAGTTAAAATATGAAGTTGAATGGATCCATTTGATGTAGACTTCATATAACCCTCTTGAATGTTTTCTTTAAAAGCCCAAAAATTATAGTTTTAACTGAAATAATCATTAAGGTCCTGAAAAGACAAAAACACAAAAATAGAGTAAAATTACAAATAAACTATCACTAAGAGAATAAAATATGCAAATTAAGAGGCTTGAATGTGTAACATTTAACACCGATCACAAGCTTTAATAGTTTTCTCCCTCCTCTCATCCTCATTCTTCTGTGCATCATTGCCAACTATTTTCTCCCATTTTTCGGTTTCCACTCACACTTACTGTATCTTATTTTTGTCAAAAATTTTTGGCATTTGGGCTTATGTTGATTGCTTGTGTCTGTGTCATATTTTTTTTTAAAATTTTTTTTCGTATCACCGTATCCATGTCTTGTCGTACCCGTATCCATGTTCGTGCTTCTTAGGAGTAAGTCATTCCATTATTCTCTAATTAATGTGAGAGTAATTACCTAAAAATCTGGATGCAATGGTAGAAATGAGAGAGAAAGAGGGAATTGTTATGCGGTCTATTTATATACACACACACACACACACACATACATACATACAATAGTGTTTAACTGCTCTTTGGTGAGTAGGGAGTAGTGTACACACTTTTAACTCTAGTCTTCAGATTTAATCTTACGGCAATTTGGTTTAAACCATTATTTTAGGAAACTATTACTATTTCAATTATACTTCATTAGTTGTAAGGTGAAATGACTATAATGAACTTTTCTTAAAGGAAAAAAATCACTTTCTTTAATATCCTTTCAATATTTGGTATGTACGTTCTCTATCTCTCCAATTGATCCAGAAAAAAGAAAGCAAAGTGGTTTACATTAAAAAAGTATTGTTCAACTTCATAAAGATTAACATGTTCTAATGTGATAATGGTCTTGGAAAATCTCATAACAACAATAAAAATAAAAATTAAAACCAAACTAAAATTTTAGTTTTTTTATTTATAAAAAGTTCGATATTGGTATGTACGTTTTCTCTACAATTGAGAACCGGAGCAATTAAACTTTTTATAGACTACTATTATTTTTTAACTTTTTATAGACTACATTGTGAACCGGAGCAATTTTTAAAATATTTGTAAGTTTCAATGTTATGTTGCTGGTCGGCACTATCGGTTGACTTGTGCATGCAATTATAAACTTTTTAAATAAAAAAAAATGGAATAGAAATCAAATCAAAAAAATCAAACTAAAATTTTAATTTAAAAACAACTAGAAATTTAAACGAACTCTAAAAATTAAATCCCTCAATTTTATTTATTTATTTAAATTAAATCCCTCAATTTTTTTTTTGAAAGTTAAAGCAAATATATATTGATGTGTTTGTAATTTACAAGAGCCCATGTAATGGGAAACATAAGTCTAAGACTTTCAAGAAGGAATTGATTATAATTCAAAGAACCAAAACAAACCCAAATGGTTATACCCAATATCACAGCATCTAGTTGCCACTTGAGACATCAATCCTCCATAATCTTGAGGGTTGATGAATCTTCGATCATTTGGGCAGACAAGGAGGACGAAGAAAAGACTCAGGGATTGCTAGTAAAATTATGATTTCATATTAATCTTTTAAATGTTTTTTGGTCAGGTATGCAACGTTGATCGTTCTGTTTTGGAGAAGTTGAGCATGCACCTTCTCTTTACCCTATGTTCTTATATATAAGATACTTTTCATTTATAATTAATTAATTACTTTGATATCTCCTGAAATTTTGCTTAATTATTCTCGAATTTTACAATTGTAGAGAGAATATTGAACTTTTTATAAAAATAAAAAAACTAAAATTTTAGTTTGTTTTAATTTTAATTTTTATTGTTGTTATAAGATTTTTCAAGACCATTATCACATTAGAATATGTTAATCTAATCTTTTTGAAGTTGAACAATATTTTTTTACTGTAAACTGCTTTGCTTTCTTTTTTCTGAATCAATTAGAGAGAGAGAACATACATACCAAATATTGAAAGGATATTAAAGAAATTGATTTTTTTTTCTTTTAAGAAAAGTTCATTATAGTCATTTCACCTCACAGACTAATTAAGTATAATTGAAATAGTAATAATTTCATAAAACAATGGTTTTAACCAAATAGCTGTAGGATTAAATCCGAAAGCTAGAGTTAAAAGTGTGTAAACTACTCTCTATTCACCAGGGAGCAATTGAACACCATATAGGCCGGATATTAAAGAAATTGATTTTTTTTTTCTTTTAAGAAAAGTTCATAATAGTCATTTCACCTCACAGGCTAACTAAGTATAATTGAAATAGTAATAATTTTCTAATATAATAGTTTTAACCAAATAGCTGTAGGATTAAATCCGAAAGTTAGAGTTAAAAGTGTGTCAACTACTCCCTATTTATCAGGGAGCAATTGAACACTATATATGATATTAAAGAAATTGATTTTTTTTCTTTTACGAAAAGTTCATTATAGTCATTTCACCACACAAACTAATTAAGTATAATTGAAATAGTAATAATTTTCTAAAACAATGGTTTTAACCAAATAGCTGTAGGATTAAATTCGAAAGTTAGAGTTAAAAGTGTGTAAACTACTCCCTATTCACAGGGAGAAATTGAACAATATATATATATATATATATATATATATATATATATATATATTGTTCATTAAAGGGTGTTTTAGTCAACTTAAGTTTATAAAAGAAAGGTAGTCGTATACTTTTACATTGGTCAAACAAGGGGCAAAATTGAATTTCTAAAACTTTATGATGATGTCAGCAGGCCTTAGGTAATGGGAATGAGTTAAAAAATAGAAATAGGATTTTAGATTAATCGAGTTGAGTCGAGTTTGAGTCTGTTTGGGCTTGACTAGTTTGTTTGTGGGCTCAATTCTGAATTGTGTATTGTTCGAAAAGTTAAACTCAGGCTCAATTCATCATTATTTTGAAAAATTCAGATTCGATTTAAGCTTGATTCGTTTAATAACAAAAATCGTTCAAGCTCGATTTAAACTCGTGTTCAAGATTGTTTTGGCTTGTTCATGAACTTATACAAACCTACACAAGTCTATATTAATCAATATATACAAATCTATATGAGAGCCTATATGAGACTTATACGAGTCTGACATATGCGAGTTTATACAATTTTAGGTTCATAGGCTTACACGAGCTAAACCTAAATACTGTTTATATCAAATCATTTACTAAACAAGTCTAGAATCTGAACTTAAGTTCAACTCGTTTGGTTAACAAATGAGTCGGCCTTAAATGAGCCAAATGAGTCGAGGTCGAGCTATTCATAACTTGGTTCATTTGCCGCTCGAAGAAGGGAGATCATTGGTCTTGTAATATTGACAAATCTACGATAGATAAGCGTAATTTGGGGGAAAAAACGAATAAAATAAAAGGAAAAAAAATAAAAAAAGATCATCACATTTCAGTTGTGTACTAGAAATGTATATTTTCGCCACCCGATTTAAATTTCAACAACAGCCATTTTGTGATCCACGCCACCTTAATATATACATCATAATACTACTACACTCAAATCACCTACATCTTTATAAGACAATACATTTAGATTATATTCCAATTGCCATGCCTACGTTCCAACTGTGAACTACTACCTATCAATAATCAATCCGACTAACCGGTGCAATGCTTCAAGTCAATGGGTATCTAGGGAGTTTGGATCTACCAATATAACCATATTCTATCATATTAAATCTGTGACAGAATAAATATAATACTCTATATCATAAAAGCCATTTATTTCCGTCATATATGTATGCATATACACACACAATGTATAGAGAGGGGTGGACCTCTAAAAAACTGGAGGAGACGGCAACAAGGAAGGTGGCGGCGGCCCAAATGAACCCGCCGACGGCGATGACTTGGATACGGTTGTGACGCACAGACAGGTAAGCAGCGAGTGGGTAACAGGAGGACTGTACTATGGATCTAAACAGAGTGAGTGAGCCCAAGCCCGTTGGGTCTGTGTGTAGGGTAGCCCCCAACCTCCTTGTACACTCTCGGTAGCAGAGACTCGTCAGCTCGCTCCATAATCCCCGCCAGATTCACCAGTATCAGAGTTAACAACATCTCTGGTTTCATCTCTCCCTTTAGCTTCACTTTAATCCCCGACCTCCTCTGTATTTTTCTCAGTCTAGAGAGAGAAGAGAGTCAGTTTAGAGAGAGAGTTGATAGTTGACTGGATCCATCTTTTAGTATATTATTGCTATAACTAGGATGTACACGGTACAGTTTTTCACGGTTCTTAGTAGAATCGGAACCGGAACCTGAACCAACGTTTTCTAATTTTGGAACCGAAATCGGAACCGTTAAGGGTTGGAGCCGTAAGGAACCGAATCGCGATTCCTTAGTTTTTTTTTTTTTTCAATGAAACTTGAAAATACAAAAAATATATATATATTCATTAAATAAATGTGAGACCTACAAGGCACTCTATATATATATAATTATTATTATATATATATACATTATATATAATTATTATATGTAATGTGTATATATATATATATATTATATAGTTATTGTATTATATATTTATATACACATATTTAATATAAAACGGTTTCGGTTCTGATTCGGTTCCAATGAACCGTTACCCCTAACGATTTTTGTTCGGTACGGTTCTACTGGTCTCGGAACCGAAATCGTTGGTAACGGTTCTTAATTTTAGGAATCGGAATCGGAATCGTAGCCACGGTTCGGTACTGTTCTGGTACGGTTCCCCTCGATTTTAGTTCCGATTCCTACGATTCTTTGTGCACCCCTAGCTATAATCGCTTGTTTGAAGGGGAGGGGAAAGTGAGAGTGGATATGATGTATCGAATACGTGTTAAAAAATGTTAACACATTTTTTATTCATAATTAACTTATTCATAATTAACACGTTTTGAACATCAAAATGTTGTTTTTCTAACAATAATATCATATTATAATTGTTAAGAAAATTTTAAAATTCATTTAAAACAGAAGTGTTGAGGTACATAATTTAATATAAAATTTATCCTTACTAAATTATACAATGACTCTTAATTCTTATTTTATTTGTTATTAATGATAATATTTTTTTAGAAAATATTAATAATTCATTTTTTTGCATATATAAAAATATAATTTATTATCTTTATATTATCGTATTTTGTCTGTACCCGTATCATATGTTTTTCAAATTTATTATATCACCGTGTCCATATCCATGCTTCCTAAGTTGTTTGGTTACGTAAATTTTTTTTATTTTTTTTCAAATTTTTGGCGAGGCAAGATATTGTTAGCGGTTAGAGAGACAGTGAATGGACGTCCAAGCGCGATGGTTCCTATCCACTGGACCACAAGGAATGCCAGGTTACGTAAACTCATCTCTCACTTTCGGTATATTCTGCCGTCTCTCCGAGAAACTAACAATTTTGGTTGCTGTTTATAGGCGATTCGCAGGGGCAGCAAATTCTGTGTCTCTTTTTTGGGCAGCAGCAGATAATTGGTATGGATCATGGGTGCAACTTCCCAAAAATTTGTCAATGGGTTCTCCTTTTTTCTTACGTTGAGTGTGAGGATTGAAATATTTAAACCCTTTAATTTCAATTTTAAATTATCAATTTTTGTTTTCAAATATCACTAAGAGTTGAAGCCTACGGGGTTCAAGCGTTTGGCAAGCGTAAAATGTTATTATGTGAGTTTCTTGTTAATGTTAAAAAAAGAGGGTAAATTATATGAAGACATGATTGTTTATAATTTTTGGCATAATCGAAATCTATTCCAACGGTTTTTTAATTTTAAAATCAAAATTGTTGAGTTCGATTTAATTTTTTACGATTTTGATTTCAATTCCATCTTTTATACTCGAAACCAAATGAGTCAAATATCCAAGAAGGAAGATCCCATATTCAAAAAGTATAATATGGAATTTAAAAAATGCGTATTATCTAAATACTTGGTTGACATTTTACATCATATTTTTGTATGGTTACATGAAATCTCACTTATTCAAAGAGTCATTATTATATGTTATTATTTTATGAGAGCTCTAATAGTTTCCATGATCTATTACCTATAGAACTTTTACTTTATTGATATTACATTCAAATGAGATTATTATTTAATGGGTGTCTTGTAACATTCCGGTTATTAGAATTAGAAGCTCAGAGGATACTTATTAATCTTATTTATATATTATGATATGTATATATTTTTCACGGTTCTGTAAGGTTAGAGGATATTTATTAATCTTATTTATATATTATATATGTATATATTTTTCATGGTTCTGACTCAGATCTGAAACCGGAATCAAAATCGTAAGGAACGATTTTGTATGGTTGTGATTCCACCTATTAATTATTTGTGCACCAGTAGACCTCTCCTAAAATATTTCCACATAACCGGTCATTATTACCTGTTAATAATGAGTGGTTAATTAAATGGACTTACCTATACTAATTTCTAGTTCCATCCACCATTTTAACACGTAACAAAATAATGGTCCGTCATTGTTTACTCTAATAGACCATTTTACACTTCAATATGTATAGCACTCGTTTCAACTTTTATTATGCTTAATTGTTTCAGGTTTGCTGAGATTGATTGTTTATTATCCTCCTTTTATTTTTTATTTTTTTCAAGTAAAATAATATTTCCTCGTCAAAAGAAAAAATTTTATTTCAAACACACTTCTGAAAGTGTTTTTGTCATAGAAAATAAAAGAAAAAGAATCAGTCATCTTACCTGCTTTATCTCTCACAAAGAGAGAGCATGAGTAAATAATACTAACTTTTACGTAATAACAGCAAGCGGTACTTCAATATAAACTCAAGAGTGGCTCGTTGAGCACATACCAAGTTTGAAAGAACATGTTGGTGAAGGTTATATATGTCATTTGAGTTGGTAAGGAGGATTCTGGTTTGCACAATGAGCTTCTTCGGATTGAGTTTCTTACTTGCCTAGATCTGAGAATGTCAACTGATGGGAAAGTAGTCTCTTCTCATCACTCACATCAAGATCAAGGCTTTCCTCTCCTTCATAATCAATTTCAAACACAATTCTTTCCTTTCCGTGTAGCTGCTCATCTGATTCAGAGACATGAAGTTGAGAGTATTCTTCTCCTAAAGGAGGATTATCTGACTCCATTTGTTGCATCTCTGACTCTATTAGAGCATCCATTCTTGCCCGTTCCCTGTCTCTTGGATATGTACAGTAGAGGAAGGAGTAGATGAGGCAACAAATTGCCATTGGAATGCCTATAGCCATGTAAAGTGCCTTAGCAAGTGATGCAGCATTTTCTCTATCCGTTTCAATTTCTTCCGAATCTGTTGATCCTTTTGGAATTGGTTTATAACCATAAACATGCTGAGCCAAAATTCCAACCACAGGGGGAGCAAATGATGCTAATATTGACTCAAAAGACCGATCCAAAGCGTAGATGATCGTTCGAGATCTCTCAGGAACTATCTCTGCAAATATTGGACTGTATACATGTTAATATGAATGGTTAAATAGCTTCACAAGTTTCTAATTCCACCATTTTCATGCAGAACTAAGTACTTGTTTGGCTTTGTGTACTCTATCTATATACACCATGCGGCCACACTTCAACATATGGTGCATGCAGTAATAATGCACTTTCAATTAGTGAACCCACAATTCTGGCCTTTGGATGATTGATTTATTATCTGAAACAGTTGAACCTTAGTTGGATGACCATAATTATCTCATGACAATCCTTGTGGACAAGTTTCTAGAGTTCTTCACCAAGATTGTGTCCTACCTTAGTTGGATGACCATAATTATCTCATGACAATCCTTTTGGACATGTTTGTAGAGTTCTTCACCAAGATTATGTCCTAATTACTGAAGAATGTCAGATGATCTACTTATGAAAATAGATACTAAATAGCACAAAATTGAACCAGGTAGCAGATTGCTCTCTTTAAATTTGGTGTAATTATATCCTACCATGCAATTCCTTGATTATATAATACTATGTTTTATTCACAAAAATGAGGAGAAATGATTATATTAATTTGGGGACTTACTTGTTTGTGGCTGGAGCATTCCAAGATACGCTTACACCCGTGATGAAAAGGACCAAACCATGCATGAATGCTGTGGAAGGATCATCAGGCAACACGAGCAACAATATTGCTGCTAAAGGGATGGCTGAACCAGAGCTTATTTGTGATAGAATTATTCTCCCAGAGTTTGGTAAGCGCTTGGAAAGAATATCCCCCATCCTTCCTCCAAACAGACCCCCAAGTGAAGTAGCAATAATAAAGAGGGTCCAGAGGAATGCTGTTGTTTTGTGGGAGAAGCCAATAAGCTCTAACCACATGGGGGCAAATGACAAAGCTGACCCAGGGAATGATCCAGACACACCTTGAGCCACAATTATTTGAAAAGATGGAATTTTCATAACTGATTTGGCTTCTTTAATCATGTCCTTCATTTCTGACCAAAGGGGTTTATGTGGATTTTGAGCTTTAGCTTTACCATCGCTATCAGAAAAGTGTGGATCACTGGCAAAGAGGTAGACCAAAATGCCAACTATAACACTTAAAAGTCCAACAAGATGGAATGCAATTCTCCAACCAGGGATGCCCATGAATGATGTTGAAGCTATTAAAAGTGAACACAGCCCACCTATGATTGCGCCAAGGTTCCCTGTCAATTGTAGCCATCCGAAAGCCATACCGCGGTTGCTATCATCAGTTGAGTCAGCAACAAGGGACATAATAGCTGGTGTGACTATGGCAAGTCCTATTCCATTCAGACCTCTTGAAACTGCCACCTGAATAACCAGTTGACACAACTAATTATTATATGATGCAGTTGGTTAGGCGCAGGAAAACAGTACTTTTCAGAGGATCCAGACAATCGAATCCAACAAATATATATATATATATATATATATATATATATATATAGAGAGAGAGAGAGAGAGAGAGAGAGAGAGAGAGAGAGGTTGGACCTCTAAAAAAGTGGAGGAGACAGCAACGAGGAAGGTGGCGGCGGCCCAGAGGAAGGCTCCGAGGGCAATGACGTGGGTACGGTTGTGACGAAGAGCCAGATAAGCGGCGAGTGGGTAGCATAAGGACTGTACTATGGATCTGAAGAGAGTGAGTGAGCCGAGGCCCGTTGTGCCGGTGTGTAGGGCCACCCCAACCTCCTTGTACACTCCTGGTAGCAGAGACTCATCAGCTTGCTCCATAATCCCCGCCAGATTCACTAGTATCAGAGTCAACGTCGCTGCTCTCGTCTCCTTTAGCTTCACTTCCATTCCTGACCTCCTCTGTATTTTTCTCAGCTCTGTTTCCAGAGAGAAAAAGTAGAGAGACAATTGATAGTTGACTATTCATGGTTGGTTAACGTAAGTAACAGACAGATGGCTCTTTAGACCAATCAAAACTGTTTCCAGAGAGAGAAAGTAGAGAGAGAATTGTTAGTTGACTAGTCATGGTTGGTTAACGCAACTAACAGACAGATGGCTCTTTAGACCAATCAGAACTGTCGCAAGAATTTTGGGCTACCGGAATAAACGACTAATATATCCTCGGCTGTATCTCTCAGAAATAAACAATCCTGGTTGCGTTTTATAGGTGCTATTCGTAGGGGCATGGGCATCAAATTCGTTTTGTTTATTTTTTTGGGCAGAATATAATTAATTGGAATGGCTCATCGGTCCAACTTACCAAAATAATTTATGTCAATTGGATCTCCTATTCCGAGTCTGTTGATCCTTTTGGAACAAAAACATGTTGACTCAAAATTTGAACAAGAAGAGGAGGATTGATGATCAAAACACCTTGTTTAGATCTCTCTGAAACTTTCTCGGCAAATATTGGCTTGTGTTCAACTTCACAATGAATGGTTAACCCAATGGCCCAAATGGTACTGTATAACCTATTCTCTCTAAGGGGGAAGTGATGCTTCAAGACCCATAATAGACATTTTGTTTGAGTCTTTAATTCCACCATTTAGGGCGGAACTATACACCAGTTTGGCCTTGTTTAGACCCCATTGCAACATGTGAGGACCTTCTGGTCTTGGTGGGAATTTATTGTCAGAAACAGTTTGAAATGGGTTTTATGTCCTTAGTGAAAAAAGCAAGATGATCAGTTAAAAAAAGGGCTAAAATATATCAGAATGAACGAAGTTGAATCAGAGAGTACGCTGCTTCTTTCATTTATTCATGCTTACGTGGTAATACAGTTCTATTAATAGTGAAACACCATGCATCTAGAGAGCATGCAAATAATTTTGTCATAGAAAATACAAACAGGGACCATGGTACAAGAGTTTGTGAAATCAAATAGTGAAACATGGTGACCTGGAAAAAAAATAATAATAATAATTATCTTTACCTGCTTATCTCTTAGAAATACATGGCATGAGTAAATATGTAAGGTAACAACATACCAAAACCCCAAGTTTGAAAAAACAAGTTGGTGAAGGTCATGTGTCATTTGACTTCGCACGGGGGATCCTGAATCCTGATTTGCACAATGAATTTCAATTGCCTAAATCTGAGAATGTCAACTGGTGGGAAGTAGTCTCTTCTCATCATTATCATCACGATCACGGCTTTCCTCTCCTTCATATTCTATTTCAATCACACTTCTTTGTAGCTCATCTGATTCAGAAACATGAAGTTGAGAGTATTCTTCTCCAAAAGGAAGATCATCTGACTCCATCTGTTGCATCTCTGACTGTATTAGAGCATACATTCTTGCCCGTTCCCTGTCTCTTGGATATGTACAGTAGAGGAAGGAGTAGATGAGGCAACAGATTGCCATTGGAATGCCTATAGCTGTGTAAAGTGCCTTAGCAAGTGATGCAGCATTTTCTCTATCCGTTTCAGTTTCCTCTGAATCCGTTGATCCTTTTGGAATTGGTTTATAACCATAAACATGCTGAGACAAAATTCCAACCACAGGGGGAGCAAATGATGATAATACTGACCCAAAAGACCGATCCAAAGCGTAGATGATAGTTCGAGATCTCTCAGGAACTATCTCTGCAAATATAGGACTGTGTACATGTTAACAACTGAATGGTTAATAACTTCACAAGTTTCTAATTCCACCATTTTGATGCAGAACCAAGTACTTGTTTGGCCTTGTGTACTCTATATACACCATCTCACACTAATATGTACGGTGCATGCAGCAATAATGCACTTTCAACGAGTGAAGCCACAATTCTGGCCTTTAGAGGATTGATTTATTATCTGAAATTGTTGAGCCTTAGTTGGATCACCGTAAATTATTCAAACTTACACGGTTATAATAGTGCAGTTATTAGAGAACCACCATCTAGAGAGCATGTCTATTTGCTCAGAAAATGTATATACATGACAGGTTTTTAGAAACAATAGTAGTTTGTGCTAATTTACCCCCCAAAAAAGTAGTTTATGTTACCATGCAATTCCAATGCTTTAGAAAATGAGATGGCTAATGTGAAGTATTCTGAGGGTATAGCTACTTGATTAAAAGAGGTGTCTCCACTGGAGACACTCTAGAGTCCAGGCATGGTTCAAGCAGTGAATTGCCTGCTGTCATTGAAGAATGCTTGTTGGCCAAATACCTTTTCTCTTCGCAAAATGTGTAAAAGAAGTCCACAACTTTGCAGTCTAATTTTTCACAAAAGGATAACACTTCACAGAAAAGCTTGGGTCTCTTTAGCAAATTAAAATTGGAGCTCCAATTATGAATGAATTTAAGGGTTTCTATCAAGATTCTCTCTCTGATTAGTGCTTCTGCGAATTGTATAAGGATGCTCTTTTTGATTAGTGTATATATATGAATTTTATGAAGGTTCTCTCACTGATTAGTGCTTGCATATTGTTAGGTTGGCTCAAATTCCTATTGTGATTAGATTTCTATTATAGAGTTGTATCTTATTAGGTAATTTCTTAATAGGCAAGTCTTGGTCTCAAAGAAGGAAAGTACTTGTTAGGCAAATCTTGGACTCTAAGGAATTATAATCCTAGTCCACCAAGAAATTGGGTTTTGGGCTCTATAAATAGTTACCTATGTTATAGGTTGAGGGAAGTGAGAAGAAAAGAGGCAACACTCTCATTGTTTTGAGAGGGCAACTCTTGCATAGAGGTAATATTCTCATTGTTATTGATAGGACACTTAGAGAGAGAATTCTTATTTAGAATTTGTGATTTCCTTTTAAGTGAGATTGGATGTACAAGGATTAAGGGTTGAGAGTTGAGCGTACTCTTGATATAATCTTTTTACTTGTAGTGTTACAATCTATATAGTGAAATCGAGCTCTCCGTGGACGTAGACTTGTTTTGCAAAACCACGTATAATTCTTGGTGTGTCTTGCAAATTTCTTCGTACTTGTTTACTTATCATCACATCGTAATATTTGGTGGTTCGTGATTAGAGGCTTATTCCTCAACACATATATTTCTAAAAGCAGGAGTTAGTCTTGTCGAACATCCCAGTTTCATTTTTGTGCAAACAAATAGGACACTGTAATTCGTTTCAGTGGCATTTAGGTAATCTAGTCCTGTAGAATTCTGCAGGAGGGAGTGAGGAACAAAACATATTGAAGAGAGTGACCAATTATTCTACTCCAAGGTTTAATTATGCTTGAGCATCATCCTCCTAAACAAATATCTATATTCATAAGTTTCACCAAGTGTTCAGGATTCCTTTAGTTGATCCTGTCATGAAAGAGTTGTGCAATATGAGAGATAATCGAACAAGCTCAGGCATCTGCTTCCCTTTATGTTTCCTCTCCACCCAACCCAAAATTAAAAACCAACAATCTGTTTATTCACAAAAATGAGGAAAAATGACTATATTAATTTGGAGACTTACTTGTTTGTGGCTGGACCATTCCATGATATGCTGAATCCCATGATGAACAGGACCAAAGCATGCACGAATGCTGTGGAAGGATCATCAGGCAACACGAGCAACAATATTGCTGCTAAAGGGATGGCTGAACCAGAGCTTATTTGTGAGAGAATTATTCTCCCAGAGTTTGGTAAGCGCTTGGAAAGAATATCCCCCATCCTTCCTCCAAACAGACCCCCAAGTGAAGCAGCAATAACAAAGAGGGTCCAAAGGAATGCTGTTGTTTTGTGGGAGAAGCCAATAAGCTCCAACCACATGGGGGCAAATGACAAAGCTAACCAGGGGAATGATAAAGAAACACCTTGAGCAACAATTATTTGAAAAGATGGAATTTTCATAACTGATTTTGCTTCTTTGATCAGGTCCTTCACTTCTGACCAAAAGGGTTTATGTGGATTTTGAGCTTTAGCTTTACCATCACTATCAGAAAAGCAGGGATCACTGGCAAAGAGGTGGACCAAAATGCCAACTATAACACTTACAAGTCCAACCAGATGAAAGGCAATTCTCCAACCAGGGATACCAAAGAATGACGTTGAAGCTAATAGAAGTGAACATTGCCCACCTATAATTGAGCCAAGAAACCCCGTCAATTGTAGCCATCCAAAAGCCATACCGCGGTTGCTATCATCAGTTGAGTCAGCAACAAGGGACTTAAGAGCTGGTGTGACTATGGCAAGTCCTATTCCATTCAGACCTCTTGAAACTGCCACCTGAATATGCAGTTGATACAACTAATTATTTTATGATGCAGTTGGTTGGGTGCAGGAAAACAGTACTATTCAGAGGGTCCAAACAATTGAATCCAACAAATAGAAATATCTAAAACCTCCCCAGTTTATTTTATAATACTTTGGAGTTTGTTTATTGTAGACTCACAAATGGATTCTTAGATTAGCAATGTCAAATCTGAATTATGATATTATTGGGTTTAGCCATGGTAAAGATTTTAATATTCTGTGTTTGAGTTATCGATGGCATTTAAGAAGCACAAATATGGATACAAAAAACGAACACGACGACACAACAAATAATAAAAAATTAAGATTTGGATACGACAGAGACACATCGAGTAATAAATATTTATTTATATATACATGATCCTATTTTTAAGAGTAATATTATTTTTCATCAATCTAACAATGAAAAATTCACAAATCATAGTAATTAATTTTTTTGATAATTATCATTAGAAGGCGGTGGACTTACCCTTCCGGGAGGGGCTAGTATGGATACGGAACACGGGTACAATATGACACGGGTATAGCAATACGACAAATCTAAAAAAGAATAAAATACGCGTACGACAAGATACGACATTATAAAAATAACAAATTATATTTTTATATATACAAAAAATAAAGATATTAACATTTCTTTATAAACTATTATCATTACCAAACAAAATCAAACTTATTTCCATCATATATATATATATATATATATATATATATAGATATAGAGAGAGAGAGAGGGGGGGTTGGGATGGGAGGGGGCGGACCTCTAAATAAGTGGAGGAGACGGCAACGAGGAAGGTGGCGGCGGCCCAAAGAAACGCGCCGAGGGCGATGACGTGTGTACGGTTGTGGCGCAGAGACAGGTAAGCGGCGAGTGGGTAGCACAAGGACTGTACTATGGATCTGAAAAGAGTGAGTGAGCCCAGGCCCGTTGGGTCAGTGTGTAGGGCCGCCCCAACCTCCTTGTACACTCCCGGTAGCAGAGACTCGTCAGCCCGCTCCATAATCCCCGCCAGATTCACCAGTATCAGAGTCAACGTCTCTGGTTTCATCTCCTTTTGTTTCACTTTCACCCCTGACCTCCTCTGTTTTTTTCTCAGCTCTGTTTCTAGCGAGAGAAGAGAGAGAGAGAGAGAGAGTGTTTCTTCGCATTATTTTAGTTGCCAAATCAGTGAAATGTTAAAAGACTACAAAGTCCACGAGAAAAAACCATATTTATTGGGCATACCATCTTCTCTGTATCATCTTTTTACCATCTCTAGATCGACAAATCAAGCGCGCACATAGAGTAATATGCATGAACACGTACATAAATATACATGAATAAATGAATATATATTACCCAAATCTTCAAAATGCTAAACCTAACCACCATTTTCGCCGCCCGTCAAAGCTAATGGCTCTTTTCCTCTAACTCGATCAAGATCCAACGGGCACGAACCCTTACTATCTTGTTTGATCACATCTTAGGCTCTCCCTTACTCTTCGTCTTTGATTGTGTAGAGATATTTCATTTTGGGTCTCTATACAAATTTCTCATCTTCTCTCTCTCCATAGAAATTACAGGGTTAGCAAATTACCTTCTTGCCAGCTCCTACAATGGCTGCCTCACTCCTCCGCTTGCCCTCTTCCAACAACTACAAGTACTAACTAAACAACCTCTCTCTCTCTCTCTCTCTCTCTCTCTCCAGATGAGAGACATTTTCCTGATTTTCCGAATTTATTTTTATGTGGGACTCTATCTTTGCAATTGGTTTTTCTTTGGGTGCTGTTTGTTTTGTTTTTACTGTTTTTACGATAATTTGAATTGGAATACATATTCAGATTAGTGAACTTAAATATCAAATGAGTAATGATTCTTTGAAAATCACATGTAACAATTGTAGAATAGTTCTCCCATCAATCAGAATACCACCTACAGAAAATTTTGATCTAAAAGAGCTTCGGCATTGTTTGAGGTTATTCCGATTAAAGAATCACAGGGCTGCGAATTAAGATTTTGGGTGGAAGGAAAATTGTCTAGAGAGAGAAACTTCACCCTCTCTCTATCTCTCTACCTTATCAGACTATATGTGTATATATATGTCACATGTGTGTTAGTATATATATATATGGAAAATGCTATACGTCATGAAATTTTATCCTGAATTGTCTTTATGAATAATGTGACAGGTGATAATACCATTGAGATTTCGTATATGAGAGAATCCCACCAATACTAACTCACCATTTAATTGCCACATCATTCAAGATAAAAATTCATGAAATATTTTCATGACGTGTAGCATTGCTCGTATATATATATATATATATATATATATATCACACCCATCCACTTCTAATTAAAAAGAGTTATTGAAGGATTGTGTGTATGTTTTTGTAATTAGTAAATTTTGATATCAAAACTAAGTTGATAGAGTTGTACTTTGCGCTTCATTTTTTGTAATCAATCATAAAGTTGTAATTCATCATGAAGTTGAAGCCTGAAAGCATGGATAATGTTCTTTACCAATACAAGCGTATGCTCAAACCATCAATGATCTAGATAAGAAACTTGATTATTTGAAACATTAAAAAAGTTACAAATGTACATGGATATCGTTAATCAAACATGAGAGTTACGTAATTCAAGTAAGTTGGTGAGGACACATAGCTTTTGAATTGATGAAGTCCGACTTTGAAAATTTTGGTTTCAAATGTAAATTTTTAGAATATTAAAGTTGGACCGGTCCAAACATTCCTCGGACCAATCCAAATATTTTCGAGATCTCAAAAATAAATTTTGGCCACAGTGGACCAGTCCAACTTAGTTCAACAAAGTTATACCGGTCCAAACATTCCCCAGAACACTCATCTTTGTAAAGTTGGGTTATCAATGCTCATCTTTTCTCACCCTATCACTTTTGACGCGAGCACTCCGTACTTCCTAAGGCATCAAGGCTCGGTTACTCATGAAAAGAATCAAATTGATTTGCTATTCATCACTTTTTTTTTCATTGAAGTCATTTATATCATCATCGGTACTCATTCTCAAGGGATACCAATTAATATCAAGTATATGTAACTCAACAACTCAAAGTCAAAGTTTATACCCCACAAGATTATACTTGTGTGCCTGTGCATGTGAGGAAACTAAAACTAATTACTCCAAGGCATGTCAATGCAACCAATGATTAAAATCACTTAATTCAAACCACAGTTTCTAAAAATTTAAAACATTCTAAAAAATTGCAAGTTAAGCACCTACATAAAGTATTAATCCCTTGAATAATGTAAAAACATCATATATAAAAACAAAACAAAATAAAATAAAAAAATAAACTATGAAAATAATGTAACAAAAAAATCCTAAAAATAAGAAAATTTTCATAAAAATCTCCCCCATTGAAATAAAGCACATAAAAAGGCATCGCCTCACCCCCAAACTTAAACTATACATTGTCCTCAATGTATACCCAATCGAAGCATAGAGAAGGGTTAGAATGATATTACCAGAAAACGGGAATAGTAGCAATGAGGTCACTCCCCCAAACTTGTATGCTACATCTTGTCAAAATAACGACTATACTCCAACGACCAAGTGAAATAATATGGGTGAAAATAAATATGAAACAGAAAGTAAAAATAAAAATATATATATTTTTTTGAAACCTAATCTTTAGGCAAAAACCACAGGTACTACTCTTCTCCTCATTATCTGAACTGGTGGGTCCGAATTTTCAAAGGTATATATGTGATAAGATATGAATTATCCAAACACCCTAACGTATAGAGTGTAAAAGGGTTGTCTTTCTTTATTAAAGTCATACTGGGTTGAAACAATCTCCACAGTATTGGGTATCGAAACCAGACTTTAATAAACGAAAATCATCAACTTTATCAATCATATCACAACTTATAGAATTGGTACTTCATACATAGTCAGAGAATGAGTGGCTATACCGGACCATTATGAATTTTTATTAAAAACTGAAAGTGATAAAAATTAATATTTTATTAAATATTTTAATAGGTGTATATATATATATATTCTAGAGTGAGTTGTAAAAGAGAAAGATGCATTAATGAAGAGAGAGAGAATGGTTTTAATAATAAATAGAAATGGAATGACCATTCCATGACTTAAGAAGTGGAATGAATTTGTTGGAATTGGCATTCCAAGGGAATGACTTGGAATGACCATTCCATTTTTAATGTAGCACAACAAAAGAGAAAAAAAGAATCAAAGGTGAGATGACCATTCCATTCCACCTCCATTCCTGCGTACTAAACTAGCCCTCTCAGTCCAGTTAAATGAAACATATTACCAAATACCAACACATACGTTTGTGTCTGTGCGCGCGCGATATGTATATATATATATATATATATATATATATAGAGAGAGAGAGAGAGAGATGGTGGACCTCTACGAGGGACAATACTTACCTACTCACCGGTGTGTAGGTGAGCCCTCCTAACCGCTGATGTGTCCCAATAAAAAATCAACACATCAGCTTTAATTATAAAATTAAATTTAAAATACAATAAATAAGTATAATAAATGAGGTTTAAAACTAATTTATTATACTTATTTATTACACTTTAAAACTAACGTGTTCAATTTTTATTGAGATACATCAGTCATTAGAAGGGCTCACCTACACACCGGTAAGTAGGTAAGTATTATTCCTCTACGAATGTGGAGGAGATGGTAACGAGGAAGGTGGCAGCGAGGAAAGTGCCGAGGGCGATGACGTGGGTACGGTTGCGACGAAGAGCAAGACAAGCGGCGAGTGGAAGCACAAGGCCTGTACTATGGATCTGGACAGAGTGAGTGAGCCCAGGCCCGTTGGGCCGGTGTGCAAGGCTGCCCCAACCTCCTTGTACCCTCCCGGTAGTAAAGCCTCGTCGGCCCGCTCCATAATCCCAGCCAGATTCACCAGTATGAGAGTCAATGTCTGTGATCTCATCTCCTTCAACTTAATTCAGCTGCTTCACCCTGAACCCTCTCTGTTTCAGATATCTCCTCTCCGTTTCTTAACAGAGAGAGAGAGCGAGAGAGTATAGAGAGCGAACGGGGGGAGAAGGATCTTTCTTAGTTTCTTATATGAATGTACTAGTTAGTATAAGATCTCAATTTTCTTTTTATGGAAAGTGATGCAATGTAGAGAGAGAGAGAGAGAGAGTTGCCCCCATTTGGGTTGGGATGGGTATATTAAATTCACCCATTTGATGCTTTGGTCATCAAATATCGCAAATATTGATAATTTGGTATGGAAAAAAAACAACAGACTAAGGCTAAGACTTCAACTACAGCCCATTTGATGCTTTGGTCATCAAATGGCGGTAATGGAGTCACAATCTTTAGTCCCTTGGTGTTTTTCAATCATTATTGTTTGGTATGGGTGCAAAACTTGATTTGGCTGGACTCAAGTGACTACATGAGTGTTGACAAATGGGACACTACAATAGTACAATTGCATAAAGTTGGCATATAGATAGGTGATCTACCCCTCGACCAAATTTTGGGGAGGGAGTGAAGAACCAAACATATTGAGTCAATCTTTAGTCATGCTTCATCATAATCATCCAGATAAATCTTAAGTTTCCTTTTTTATTCAAGATTCACTTAGGGTATTTGCTAATGCCATACAATTAAAAAACAGAAGCAACAAAAAGACAAATAAAATAAAATAAAAGAATACAAAAAACAAAATGAGGGAAGATGCTTTCCTGCTTCAACCACATCCCACTTTTGATGATGAATCTGATTTACTTGATTAAGTTCATTACTTGCCTGGATCTGAGAATGTCAACTGAAGAGAAAGTAGTCTCTTCTCATCACTCTCATCAAGATCAAGGCTTTCCTCTCCTTCATAATCAATTTCAATCACACTTCTTTCCTTTCCGTGTGGCTCATCTGATTCTGTGACATGAAGTTGAGAGTATTCTTCTCCTGAAGGAGTATTATATGACTCTATCTGCAGCATCTCTGACTCTATTAAAGCATCCATCCTTGCCCGTTCCCGGTCTCTCGGATATGTACAGTAGAGGAAGGAGTAGATAAGGGAACAGATTGCCATTGGAATGCCTATCGCCATGTATAATGCCTTGGCAAGTGCTGCAGCATTCTCTCTATCCGTTTCAATTTCTTCCAAGTCTGTTGATCCTTTAGCAATTGGTTTATAACCATAAACATGCTGAGCTAAAATCCCAACCAGGGGGGGAGAGAATGACGTTAATATGGACTCAAAAGACATATCCAAAGCATAGATGCACGTTCGAGATCTCACAGGAACTATCTCTGCAAATATTGGACTGTATACATGTTAATAATGAATGGATAAAAATGGCTTCACAAATTCATAATTTCACCATTGTGACACATAATTAACTAAATAATGGTCAGGTCTTGTTTATTCTACATACACATTTCACATATCTAACATATGGTGCATGCAGTAACAATGCACCGGCAAGAAGCAGCAGCAGCTAACAATTCTGGACTCTGGAGGATTTATTGTCTAAAAGAGTTAAACTGTGTGTGATGTCAATTAATAGACGCTCTCTCTGGTAGCAAAAGAGAAAAGTTACAGTAGAACCTACATCGGAACCCCCACCTTACATTAACATGAAGAAATGTACATGCGTCTTTCTATCAAATAAAAGCTCTGAAAACAATGACAATGTATCACACATCTTATCACTTGTCTAAAACCCAACATGACAAATACTATCTAATGCTAATGCTCAATCTTAAATCATTTGCTTAACCAATGATGCGTCTAATAGGTCCTTCTCGGAACTACAAGGGTTGTTGAAGCATTCTGCCTCTTCCCTGTTAGACTCATCCAGTTACCATCTTCAACTGGCTGCAAAAAATGGAATCTAGTTTTTTGTCCCATTCCAAACTTATTGAAATGCATATTCAGAACTAAGCAGCACATATAAGTACATATGCATATCCTAAGTGTAAAAATATTGTTCAAGCATCAAATAGTACATATGCTGCAGATATTTACAAATGAAATTAACATCAGAATCCCACTATTATTTATTCAGAAGGCATCCCATTAATCATATCTAGGTCTGTTTTGCAATTTTTCTCAGATCTTTAATTGATCCCCAATACTGAAGGCAGACCATTGATTAGAAAAAAAAAATGCCTTCAAACATTGCTCAAAATGCAACACATCAAGCACTCACATTTTGCAGATGTCAGTAGTTAAAAAGAAAAGAAAAGAAAAAATCTCTTTATCAAAAACATGTTGAAAAATGACTAGTGTATATTAATTTGAAGACTTACTTGTTTGTTGCCGGAGCACACCAAGATATGGTTAATCCCATGATGAAAAGGACCAAAGCATGCATAAATGCCGTTGAAGGATCGTCAGGCAACACGAGCAGCAGTATTGCTGCTAAAGGGATGGCTGAACCAGCACTTATCTGTGCGAGAATTATTCTCCCAGAGTTTGGCAAGCGCTTGGCAAGGATATCCCCCATCTTTCCTCCAAACAGAGCCCCAAGTGAAGCAGCAACAATGAAGAGCGTCCAGAGGAATGCTGTAGTTTTATGGGAGAAGCCAATAAGCTCTAACCACATGGGGGCAAACGAGAAACCCGACCAGGGGAATGATCCGGCGACTCCTTGAGCCACAATTATTTGAAAAGTCGGAATTATCATAACTGATTTTCCTTCTTTAATCAGGTCCTTCATTTCTGACCAAAACGAATTTTGAGCATTAAGTTTAGCATGGCTATCGGAAAAGAGGGGATCATTGGCAAAGAGGCGGACCAAAATGCCAACGATAACACTTATTAGTCCAACCAGATGGAATGCAATTCTCCACCCAGCTATACCCATGAATGATGTTGAGGCTATCAGTACCGAACATAGGCCACCTATGATTGAGCCGAGGTTCCCTGTCAATTGTAGCCATCCAAAAGCCAAACCGCGGTTGCTCTCATCAGTTGAGTCAGCAACAAGGGACTGAATAGCTGGTATCACCATGGCAAGTCCTATTCCATTCAATCCTCTTGAAATTGCCACCTGAATAACCAGTTTCGTACTAATATTATTTCAACCGCCAAGTCGTACTAATATTGTTTCCCAGCCAAATTTGTTAGCACTTGCCTTATCACTCTTTAATGAAAATAACCTTTTACGTGGTTTTCTAGTTGGAAACTAAGATCTCATCATAATTCATATATATATATATATATATATATATATATATATATATGTAAAACACTTAACTCAAACCCAAATTTAACACAGTAAAGTATTTCATACGGACCTAATTTAGTTTTCAATTTCTAACATTAACATAAATTTTGTCCCACCCAAGTGACATCGAAAAAAACAAAAACGATTTTCAAATTCAACAGTGCCCACATTTGGTAAGCCTAAGCTACGACTCTCATTAACACACCCATTTCCTATTATGTCACTTGAGTTAATTTCATATGCACCTAGCTAGATCTTTACAGCACAAGAAATCATACTCCAATTACCAAGCCCCCAAATTCCAGGTCTATCGATCTCCTAACCAACGGGACTCAACAGTTGCCTTTGAATCTAAAATCTAGCCATGAAAAAACTCAAAAACTTTAGAAACTACATTCTCTGTTAGACATAATCTATGACTAGGGCACGTATATATATATATATATATATATAGACAAACACATGCAAACATACATATTGATAATATGTTTGATCTAACTGAACAGAAAGATTAATGGTTTTTGTGATACTACTAGTATTATAGTATGGTTTTTGTGATACTACTGATATTATAGTATCAGGTATATATATATATATATATAGATGAAATGGACCTGTAAGAAAGTGGAGGAGATGGCAACGAGGAAAGTGGCGGCGGCCCATAGGAAAGCGCCGAGGGCGATGACGTGGGTACGGTTGTGACGAAGAGCAAGATAAGCGGCGAGTGGGTAGCACAAGGACTGTACTATGGATCTGAAGAGAGTGAGTGAGCCCAGACCCGTCGGGTCGGTGTGTAGGGCCGCCCCAACCTCTTTGTAAACTCCTGGTAGCAGAGACTCGTCGGCTCGCTGCATAATCCCAGCCAGATTCACAAGTATCAGAGTCAACGTCTCTGATCTCATCTCCTTCAGCTTCAGCTGCTCCATCCTTCTCTCTCTGTTCCAGGTTCAGATCCCTCTCTGTTTTTTATTAAGAGAGAGAAAGTAGAGAGAGAGAGAGAGGGGGGAGTAGGGAAGAACTAAGAAGCACGTGTTTTTTTTGTTATTTATATGTCTGAAGAATGGGATGCAGTGAAGTTGGGAGTGGATATAGGTGTGGCTCCACTTGTTGATTTCCTTAGTTTAAAATTGCTTTTTAAGGAAAGTAACGGAGAGAGATAGTTGCCCCTTTGGGAAAGGCACTGGAATAAGCGCCGTCCCTCCCTCTCACCTGGAGAGATGGGTGATCCTAGCACCAATCCTGCATGGAGCACCGGTGGCGGTGCACCCAACTATATATGGATCAGGTTTAATTATAATTTATTTGAATTGTCTATATATTGAATGGTATAATATGAATTATTTTATAAAATTTAATCCCAACTTTTCGAATGTAAATCTTGACCTTAAGATATATATAGTACATTTTTTGGACTTGGTCCACTCAGTTAATGATTTAGTGTCAACTCAAGTGAGTAGATTTACTAGCACTATAATGAAGTTGAAACCTTTTTTTTTTTTTTTTTTTCTGTGACAATATTGGGGAGGTGAGACTCAAATATGGGTACACCCAAATGGCCAAATGGGAGTCAGGTACATTCATTAACAGAAGCATTTTTTGGTTTGTGCACTCGAAAAAAAAAATAAAAATATATTCTTGTTGTTTTACATTTTTAAGAACAAAAAATAGTGTTTAATAGCACATTTGTTACACATTTTTTTTCTTTTTTTTTTCATATTTGAACCTATAACTATTAGGCAATACAAAAGAACTTTTCAGCAGAACTAATCTTCCATAAGTATGATATCATATATATGTGAAAATTAAATTAAATTAAAATTGATATTATATATATATGAAAATTAAATTAAAATGATAATACAAGTTAAAAGATAATAATATACATAACATGTATATCATAAAGAGTTATTATTTATAAGTGATTTTTTTTTTTTTAAAGAAGATGAAAGTAAGATCATTTTCAAAGTATTTTTTATTTTAATATAGATAATTTATGCACGTTATATATTATCATATTAATTTATTATTCATTATTTAATTAACTAGACAAGAAAAAGATTACAATATGTAAATAAGAAAATAATTGTGCAAAAAATCATGAATAGTGAAAGTTATGTTTAATATTATATATTATTTAACTAAGTGGGTCCCACTACAATGGAGAGAATATTTCTCTACTATAGTGAAGAAATAGAAGAAATATCTTTTTTTGTTTCCTTCTCATTTCACAAAAATAATGAGAAACATTTTTTTATTATAGAAAACATAAACATTTTACTAAACATATTTTTTGTTTTTATTTTTTCTTTTTTAGAGAATAAACAAAAAAACAAGAAATGTTTCCGACAGTAAACGAACCTAATGAAATGATGCCCTAATGGAATCCAACTTGAATGACTTTTTTATTAGAGTTGAGCTTGATGAGTTTATCAATTTTCAAAATTTTATTATTTACATGCTTTTTAGGATACTCATTGGTTTTGATCTCAATGAATTTGTCAAAGACCCTTTTTTTTCTTGTCCTAGTGTTGGCAAAAATATAACACACGCCTATTTTATCTTTGTGTGGACTTGAGCCTTTTACTTTTCATTTTAAAAGCTTGGAGAGATAGTGAAATACCATATGGTTACCATCTTTTGGTGATTTTTTTTTTTTTTGGCAAGACAAAACAATAGATTAAAAGACAAAGCAACAGTCATCAAATAAGGCTTCTCTCACACGAGGAGGAAGAGAAAGCCCCAAGTCTAAAACAGAGTCAAAAGAAGAATTTCTTAGAGCAAACTTGCTGATTTCGTGAGCGACTCGATTGCTGGATCTCTGATCCAGTGGAGAGAGAGATTATCACCCCTCTGAAGTAAGTAAGTATAAAAAGTAGTATACTTTTTATTAACACTGGTTACTTTATCAAGTAAAGTTTGTAAGGAATTTGATGAATGACAGTTTTCAAAATATGATTAAACATCATTAATTGTACTACAATATCATTTTACGATTTCAAAGAAATTAATTCTCAACGATGCATAAACATTTAAACATCCTTTGAATGTTATCATGCTTTATTAATCATTGAATTTGAAGGCACAAGACCATCTTCTAAGATCACTGTTAGCCATAAAATAAAATAAAATAAAAATAGAAATGGTACCTATTGATTTATAATTCATGTAATTAATAAACATAACGCTTTGTGAAGCAAAAAGGAAGCATTTATCATACAATTGCTCTCACGTTTTTTGGTAAATGAAATATTATTATTTCAATGGAGTGAAATAACATGTCTTCCATCCGGATAAGAAAATTAAAATCCAACCCAATAAGATAATAATAATTAGAGTTTAAGAAGCTAGAATTTCGTTTCAGGGAGTTACAATGTACTTGATATAAAAAAAATTTAATAACTAATACGAAAAAAATATTGATTGTTCAAATCAAAAGCTAAATAAGAAAAAAAAAATCATTGTAAAATAATATGCTAATTAAAGAGTAGTACAAAAAAGATAAATACTTGACAAATATAAGAATCAAAATATTGATTGATAATATTTTCATTCAATACAATTACAATTGATGAGTCTTTGCTCATGAGTTTTGGTATTTTGAAAGTAATGTATGATAGCTTCATTATTTATGTCATGTTAGGCTGTTGCTCTCTATTTTTATTAATTTAGTTAGCCTTAATCGAGTTAGGAATGCATGATAGCTTCAATAAATACAGTAGTGAAATAGTCATGAATCTATTTCAGGGGAAGCATATTGAACATGATAAAGTTTTTTTTTTTTTTTCTCAACTAACATGACGACTAATAGTGTAGCAAGACAGTAATCTAAAAAATAGAAGTATAGTAACCGTGCATTAATCAAGATTCAAATAGTATATTATTATTTGCAAAAAATTACAATAAAAAATTTCAAAAATATAAAATATACACATTGAGTTCATAAAATTATGGTAATAATTTAAATAACAAGAAGAGAGAAAAAAAAAGGGCTACAATACCTACATCACACATAAGTGCAAAAAAAGAAGAATTTTAAGAAGTGAAGAAAAAGAAAATATTGATTAATAAAAATATTGGGTTTTTGTTGTGGATTACGTACTTCCACTGGGCTTCTAAAATGTTTATTTGGGCCTAATTTGTAAATTTCACAATGGCTGTGTTGTTGTAGTAGTCGAGTTTGTACATTTATACTTACTTTATAAAATTATTTGAATTTCCGAAAAAGAAAATCAGTAACTAATATTTATTGCAGTTTAATTTTAATATAAAAAGCGATAGTCAATATTTCAAAGATTACAATAAAGTTTAATAATATTTATTGATTAAAATATTATGAATTTAGTATTCTCAATCCTCGAATTCGATTTGTGAATCCATGAATTCATGACTTCTCATTCTTTAAATTATAAACAATTGCACGTGACATTTATTATAAATGACAATGACCAAAATGTATCTAATATTGAATAGAGACGAATAGAAATGTACGAAACTAAGAATGAACTTACACTATTAAGAATGAACTTTATATTGATGTCTTTTGTTTTGTCATTTATTTGATGGATGTTCAAATATATAGTCTAAAAATATTAAATGTGTGTATATATACACACATATATTTGCAAACAAATTATACAGATACTTTATAATTTTACTTTATTTAATTAAAATGCTTATTGTTTTAGAATTATTTAAAACAATCCTTCCATGTAAGAAAATTTAAACAATATATCTTCAAGAAACTAGAATAAATGTATAGATTTCTCATAAGATAACTTTTAGATTAAATACATTTTCTTATGCTTATGAAATTATAATTTATTTTTTCACATATATGTATATATATAATAGTCTACAATTGTACAAGCATTCTATAGACATTTTGATTCCAATCAAATTTTAGATTTTGACGCACTCTCTCCCGCACTCACATTCGCACTCATTCTTGTGACTTAAGTTGGAAGTGTTACTTTTCATTATTTCAAGTTGAAGTAAACATTAGTTTTCTACCCACTAGCATACATTCATTTCAATATGAAAAACACGAAGTAGTTAGTTTTGCTTCTCCATTTCTTTCTCGTATTAAATTGTATAGAAACTATAAATACAGTAAAGCAAGAATGCAAATGCGAAAACGTTATGCTTGAAATGAGGGAGAGGAAACACAGAGAAAAATAAAGAACGGCTCACAATTGAATTTACATCTGTTGGGCTACATACTGGGCTGGGCTATCCATGTACAACCGACACTTGATATTTGGAATGGGCTGTTGGCCTACACCGTCATTCAGGTCCATTTTCATGAATGCAAGGGCTATAAATCTTTCGATTCATGATTTCTAGTGTTTTGTGTATCAAATTCATATTTAAATTAACTTTCTATTTTAGAGTTGCATTTTATTAAATAAGTCTTATGACATTGAGAGATATGTAATCTTGTGAGAGAGTTGATAGGTAGAGATAGTTTACGAATTGGTAGAGTAAAGAGAACACTGATAATAAGAAAGAGTCTTATGGAGTACATTGAGAAAGATGTAACATCGTGAAAGAGTTGATGGGTAAAAGTAGTTTACGGGTTAGTTGCGTGAAAAGAACACCGATGACGAGAAAAAATATTGTCAAAGTGTATAATTAAAAAAATATAACCTCATAAAAAAGTTGATGACTAGGTAATTTTTGGATTGATAGACCGAAGAGAACGCCAATGGCAGGAGGGAGGGAGGACATAGAGAATAGCTAAGAGTGTGGATATATGGTCCGGTATTTGTGTATTTTAAAACTCTACTGAATCATAGCAAAATCTGTTCAGATGTAGGCTATTTCTAGTCAAATCACATTAAATTTTGTGTTTGTATGGAATTATCTTATTGGTTGTATTTGTGTGATTCTCTTATTGGCTTGCATTAAATCTCTTTATTTGCAAGCGTTATTTCTAACATGAAAATTAAGACAAAAATGATGTTGATATTTTTTTCTTCTAATCACTTTGGCTCCTTAACTTTTATTATTATTATTAGGGCAAAATATACTCGCATCCCTTGATATTTGTCTTAACTATACTCATATTTATAATTTGACAAAACTTATACTTACATCTCCTGTAATTTGATGAATGATTACGCTCAACTCTAACATTATATGTATTGTCTGTTTTACCTTTCTATTGACTGCAAATACATTTTTGAAATCATTTTTCACATTTAAAAGGTTACATTGCTCCAACTTTTCTTTCATTACCTTAAGTCACACACACACACACACACACACACACACACACACACATATATATATATATATATTTTTTTTGCAACACTAGAAATATATTACAAATTTTATTAAATATATTTTTAATATATGTTATATTATGTATTTTACTAAAAAAATAAATTAAAATATAAATTAGAAATTATACAAACTCGTAATATTTTCAAGCTTCATGAATCTTAATGTGACTATGATTATGTATATATGTGTGTGTGGATGAAGCTTTTTCATTATCATATTAAGATTTATAAAGCTTGATATAATTACAAGTATGTATAATTTGTAATTTTAAATTTAAATTTATTTAATACTAAAATACGTAATATAACATATATTAAAAATATATTTAATAAAATTTGCAATATATTTCTAGTGTTGCAAATATATACATATATGTGTGTGACTTAAGGTTAAAATAGAAGTAATGGAAGGAAAGTTGGGGCAGTGTAGTCTTTTAAACATAAAAAAATGAGGTCAATAATATCTTTTTAGTCAATGAAGGGGTAAAACAGACAATACATATAATGTTGGGGGTTAAGTATAATCATGCATCAAACCTCAGGGGGTGTGAATGTAAATTTTGTCAAATTATAAATATGAGTGTAATTAGGATAAATCTCAGGAGGTATGTGCGTGTATTTTGCCTTTATTATTATTATTATTATTATTATTATTTTGAGTGGATTACAAAACACAATCTACACTTGTAAAGCATTGTAATTTGTTTCTCGTAATTTTATTGAAAGAATAATGCTACAACTAATGTAGAGTATTTATTTGAATAATTGACACATCAAATTTAACAAAAATTGTTTAAAATTCCTATCATTTTCGTATTGAAATTTGAAAGTGTTGGGACTAAACCTGTTAATGGATCGGATTTTGATCTCAATCCGATTCTAATTCGAGTCAATAATTAGGATATGGATTAGACATTCAATCTGATAATCCGTTAGCAATCTGAATTCTATAATTCGTTATCAAAACAAATCGGATATGGATTATAATTTATACGATTTGATAATAATTTGATTCGAAATAATTTAATATATAATTTATTTTAAATATGTTATCTAATATTATAACATATAATATTTACATACTATTTAAATATTTTTTATCATTATTTCATTTTTATTCTTGTCTCTCTCTCTATTCTGTCTTTCTTTATAATTTTTTTCTTTAATAAAAAATCAAATACTTACTTTTCTAATACCTTTTTCTTTATATTTTATTTTTCTTCTTTATTTTTTTCCTACTCATTATTTGTTAATCTCTTTTGAAATTACTATTTTTTTTAAAAAAAATTATACTTTTTTCAGATCAAATATTCGATTAATAACAAATCAGATATGAATTTAATTATTTATAATCCGTTAGATTATCAGATCGAATTGAAATGAATCGCCTATATTTTTTTATCAAATTCAAATTAAATTAAGTCTCATCCTATCTAAATTTAATCTGTTTACAAATCTAGTTGGGACTTGTTTTTCAAATGACAAATCGTGAAAATTTATATAATAATTATTTATTTTTGTTTCATATTTCAAATAATTATTCTTTTTACTGGAAAAGTTTGATGGCATGCGATGTACCAAACTCGTCCCCATCATTAGCTCTGTCGGTGTCACCTGTCAATTACCTACCGTACACAGCTGAGGGGCATGTAAGGTAATAAACCATACCACAAGTGGCCTACCTATGAGTGTGGGTCCCACTCTCTGATCCAGACAAGGCCGTGTGATCACGACACGTTAACTGATGATATTCCCATGTGTGTGCACCTGCGCTAACAGTACACGTGTACTTTCCCGCCTCAATGAGTTGACCCCATACAGACGTAAGCATGAGGTGGGCCTGACGTCAGATGAGACGTAATTATTATTATGCTTTTCACTTTATTTACTAACATAAAACGCAGTACCACTCAAAACTGATAGTACAATATGAAAAATGAAATAAGAATTAGAGAATTATAAAAGTGGAATTGCAAAAATATAAAATATGTAAAGTACTGTATATTAAAATCTTCATCATGACCTCCAACCATATAATCTAATTATAAGTATATATGCAAAACTTTATTTTGTCTTTTTCTGGTGTAAGCACTCGAATATATGCTTTTCCAAGTGAAGGATAGTTTCAATTAAGGGGTGGTGCCAATCTTTTGATGTGGTTGCCAAAAGGTCCCTAACTTTTTTAAGTTTTAACTCGAAATTTTAGGGCATGCATATATGAGTGTGTGTGTGTGTCTCTCTCTCTATATATACATATATATATAGAGAGAGAGAGAGAGTAGTAGTCTGTGTTTGATGACCCATTACACTGTCATAGGCCTGTGGGGTGCGAGGGGGGTGGTGGTGACCAAGTGAGTACTACTGTGTGAGGCCAACAAGAGCCATCATTGCCGAGAACAAAGGTGACTGGATGGCATGGGCCACCATGATGTTAAAAGAATGACACAGGTAACGAAGCCCTCACTCGAAAGGCCTGGCCTGGCCAGCCCTTTAAATCTCCCAAAATCCCATGGCTAAATCATCTATTCTTTTTCAACGTATCGATCATTTCAAATTTATAATTGGGGAAATAATATGTACTAAACAATTATTTGAAACAGTGATATAACAAGACAACAAATTTAAATTAACCGCTTTATAGCTAGAAAAAAAGTCGCACAACCCTATGGTTATCATATCCCTCCATCACAAGAATGATTCCAAAATTTTTAAAAATAAAGTTACTCTCTCTCTCTCTCATCATTCTAAATTTAAACCAAGGTGGAGGGTCTATAATTGAAGTGAAAAAGTTCATGATCTATCAATCAACGGGATGACAAAAGATTACCAACTTTAAGATGGATCACCATTGTTGTAAAGGTTGCCTGCTTTGCTTCCTGCTGATTTCTCTCTGCATACATATATATATACACACACACACACATATACTACTGTAGTATGTATACAAAAGTGTTGACTATTGAGTACTAGTTCACAATGCAATTGGTTAATGGTTTTAAAGGATGTGTTTAAATAATCGAAACAGCTAGTGCTAGCTGTTTTGATGCACTGTTTTGGAATCCACACGTCCAAAATTAAAACAGTGCATCAAACAACCAGCACTGTTTCGGTTACTTAATTTTTTTTGTTTTTAAATAATTTGCTTGTACTATTGATGACTTAAAATTTGTTGCTTTTAACCTCTATAATAAGCTATATATTTTTTATTTTATTATTTATTTAACTATTGGGCGTTCAAATTTTAGTGATTCAGTTAATCAACTATTTGAAAATTCACCTTATCCAAAAATAAACTGAGTTCAATTTATAAGGAGAGAGAGAGAGAGTTTTTGAATGGCAGGATCATCTTTTGATTAATTAGATGGTAATTATTAAACCACCCAATCTTTTTAACCACTACTTTACATCAATCAAAGTTTGCAACTTTGAACTACACCATCAAAACTGAATCAACAAGTTATCTGGTAATTAGTACAGTGTCCCCTTGTAATTTGTAGTAATTAGTGATTGTGCTTTCTCCGTGTTAGCAAAAGCTGGCTGTTGTACATTTATATTTTGATAAGACTTGATTAACAGACAACCAATCACTCCATTAACTGCTGTGTCATTTTCAGGGAAGAAGATTTTATGCTATGTTCGGCGTACCGTGTGATTGGTATCTCAATCTAATAAAAATTTAACATCAAAATTTTTATAAATAGGTGACACATTTTTTACGAAATAATAAAATTTTATTAATTGAATATACCAATGAAATGGTATGTTTGGCTCATTCCAGCCTTACCCTTACGTTAACTATGCAAAATAATCATTCTCATTTAATGCAAGTCTTAGAGCTATGTGTCATGATATTATTGATCAGTGTAATGCTACTCAGGCAGAATTCGTAGGTAAAAACATTTACATCCATTGGATGCATGTGGTGAGTGTGTGTGGTGGGATCTACCACATTCATCCAATAGATATAAATGTTTCTGCCTACGAATTCTGCTCAAGTATTCTACCTGAATAGCATTACCCTATTGATCATGTCTACTTTTATAATATTAGAAAATAATATATATTTATTATTATTTTTTTTTCAAGTAGGTCAGAATGCCCCATCCACCTGTGAGGAGACAGTTACTCATAAATAACGAGATAATTGTTGATGATTTATAAAAGGGGAAATAAATAGGCTAAATAATAAAGATATTCACTGCACAATTTTTTGACAATTATACCCTGTATAATTTTTGTTAAGTAAGATTAGAATAAATCAAAGAAGTAAAGTTATATGATTATAAAAGGTATACTCATGTGAAAATTTCAAAAAAATATGATTATGTAAAAATTTTAAAGATATTTTTAAAATTTTCAAGTACATAAAATACTAATCTGGGTAGTCAATCTTCCAAAAACCTGCTAAGAAGAGAGATCAACCATTATTTTTGAAAACAAAAAGAAAGTCTAAGTTATTTAACTTATTTACATAAAGGTGAGTAAAATTTTCCCTTACTAAACAATAACACTATACAATCAATGATATACTTTTTACTAGAACTGGAGTCTACTCAAGTAAAAAGTGAGGATTTTTGTGTGTGAATAAATATCGTATTTATTCATTAGTAGTTTTTTTCTCCTATAAATTAATAGAAAAATAAATGTTAGTTCTAACCCCACACATCCATTTCAAGTCACAAGGTACCACGTTTTTGTTTTTAACTCTATATAATTTGCTAATATGTGGTGATATATTTGGCATACATTTTGTTTTTCTTTTTCTATTTTATTTTGGCATTATAAAAATAAAGTATGTTTAGTATGAATTTAAATGATGTCAAAATATTTCAAAATTTTGGACTGAAATTAAAAACACCAAAATATTTCAAAATTTTGGACTGAAATTGAAAACATCATTTTGGTATTTTTATTTTGTTTCAAAAACTGTAACAAAAAAAATAAAAAATAAAAACAAAAAACTCTTAAAACAAATTTTTCTTGTAAAACATATTTTTAATTCTATTTAAAATACACTTATAACAAAACATTTGTTCTATTTTAAGCAGAAACAGAACGCATGTCAAACAGTCCTACACCAACTCCAACGTGATTTTAATCGTAAAGTTTTGCAGTGACTCATCTTAACACAAAGATCGCGTAGATCCAAATTAGGAGATCTATATTACATAGAATTTCATTTAATTTTAATCAATTTAAACAATTAATTTTCCTTTGAATTTTAATGATAAACTACTAATTTACAGGTTAAAATTAAAGTTTATTCACCAGCGACCCCACATTAGAATGAGATCAAACTTAGTATAACTCTAAATTGATTCTCTTTCTACCAACAAAATCTAAAAACGTATGCCATGTAATAAAGATTAGATTTTCTCGCAGGAGAGTTTTCATAAAAAAATATATATTTAAAACTATGATTAATGCAGTAGAAGTTCGTGTGTGTGCATGTGTTTATATATATAAATACACACACACTGACACACGCGAATATGAATATGGATATTTAGAGAGAGAGAACAGAAGAAATCGGACAAAAGTACAAAACTCAAACCCATTTTCGTGGATTGCACCAAACAGTTGATTTTTGTTCTCCTGTGTATAGATAAGATGGAACCAGGGAATTAAGGAAATGTACGAGGAAGAACATACATACATAGTACATACACACAAACGAACGCCAAGTGATGGATTTAGTTATCTTTGTTTTGTGATCGATACACATCCTCTCATAACAGTAGTCAAACCCAAGCGATCGAGTTCATGAACAGAAAGGAAGCATATGGAACAAAACACTAACAGCATTTTACTATTTGAAAGAAACCAACAGTGGTATGTATATATATATGATCAGTAATATATATATATGGCAGAGGCAGAACCCCCCCCCCCCCCCCCCCAAAAAAAATGACAATTATTTACACATAATCTGAAACCTTTTGTGAAAGTCATGGTTAAGATGGCAAACGCATAATTTAACCTCTTTCATGTTTCACAACTAAGCCGTCATAATTGTCGTCATTTTTTTCTTTCTATGATATGATCATTTTTGTTTGTCTGACTAAAGAAAACACTAATCCGAAGAACATATCCATGATTCCATCATACCTTCACCTCTAGTAGTAGCAACATTTCCCGACCCTTTCTCGCCAAGAAAATCAGTGGAAGAAGCCGAGGAGGAGGAGGAGGAATTCAACTTTCCTTTCAAAACGTTCCGAGAAAAATCATAGTTCCCATTCAAAGACCTGATCAAATGACTTTGATTTCCATCGTTTGGATCCACACCGCACCCCCACCTCATCCGATCCATATCGTCGTTTCGTGTCGCTGCCGCCGCCGTCGTTCCGTCCGCGCAGACAAGATTTGGTAGCCCATGGCCGCTAAGTTGTGCGCTATTAACATGGCCATGACCCAAACCAAATTCATCCAAAACACCCACTTTGAGATTGGAATGGTTCGATGGAATTCCGAAAGAGCCTTGAGTTTTGGAGCCGAGAATGTTGGAATGGGGTAGTGGGTATTTAGGAGGAGATTGAAGGAGAGACTGAAATGTGAGAGATGGGTCTTGCATGTTGAGAATGAGACTCTGATGATCAGATTGCTTCAAAAAGCCTAACTGGTGAGAAGAAAGTTGAGAGTTAGTACTGGTAGAGGCACTACTAGCAGCTGAATTGGGAGAAGTGAATGTGATATTGTTGTTAGTACTTGTAGAAGCAATATTGTCAAGCATAGAGGAGGAAGTCATGAACAGTGATGTTGATGTTGGTGGTGGTGGTTGAAGTTTTTGAGCAAAAGGTCTTAGAAGATAGGGTGGTTGTGAAGTGGGCAAGGAGGAGGGGTTGGATCTGATGGAGGAGGGTGTACCGAAGAGATCAAGTCTGGTTCTAGGGAAGGGTGAGGAGGATGTGAATGGTGGTGCTGGGACCCCAGTGAACTCCTGAACCATGGCTCGGAAATTGGTGGTGTCTGTGGTCAGCACAGTGGTTGGTGCACGCCTGGAAGCTCTGGATCGTTTCTTTGGGTTACGCACAACGTGGGCCGTCTGATCAGAGGTGGCTGCTGATGATGGTGTAACTTCTGTCATCGGAGGGAATGGAACTGTCGGTGATGGGGAGGAGCTAGGGAAAGGCCGATGATGAGATTGGGTTTGATGAGAGGCTAAGATGGGGTTGATCTGGGTGTAATTGGGATCAGATCTTAGGGGCTTGGACCAGACCATGTCGAGATTGAGAAGGGAGTTTGGGCTTGAAAAAGGTGGTGGTGGTCGTGATATGGGGTCGAAATAGTTGGATAGTGAGTCAAACAAAGGTGTGGTGGTGGCGTGGAGGTGGTGTCCCGGTGGTGGTTGTGGTGATGGGTCAGACATCTGACCGATATGGGCGGTTGGATTCAAGAAAGCTGAGATCGATTCGGCGCGTGAATCGTACTCTTCGTCACCACCACCACTTGATGAGGACTGTAGACTCCCACTGTTTCCAGAATCCATATCTCTTGTAGAGAGAGAATTGTATATGTATATATATACACACACAGGGAGAGAGAACAAAAAAGGAATAACGTATATGGGAGACAAATCTGGAGAGAGATTTCCTTACAAACCCATTCAAGAGAAGCTGAAAAAAAAGCAGTGAGAGAGAGAGAGAGAGAGAGAGTTTTTGGAAGAGATTTCAGAAAGAAGGTACTTACGTATTTAAAGCTTTGATCTGCAAAGCCAACGGTCCTTTCCACGCTTTTTTTTCCTCTTGTGTTTGAGCAAAAGGGTAAGCGCAAAGAAGAGAATAAGCAAACTGGGATGATGAAATTGATGGTTGCACAGTGGAGATCTGTGTTTGGTACTGTGGATTTGTTTTTGCTTTATATGGATTGGGGTTGAATTAGGGTTTCATGAAGGGGAGAAGAGAGAGAGAGATGAAAGAGGAGAGATGAAAGGGAAGTGGTAGCTTTTAACCATTATTCATCTCTAAAAGAGAGGCGGCTTTAGCTCGATCACATTTCCACTAAAAAGATCAGAGTGGGGTCGCCATGACACACAGAGTTTGAGAGAGAGAGAGAGAGAGAGAGAGAGAGAGAGAGAGACTCTTGGGTCCTGACTGTAGACAGTAACTGAGGGGTGTGTGTGTGGGGGAAATATGTTTAGATTTACACTGAAAGGAAGACAAAAATCAAAGTTAAGTATGTTGTAAGAAAAAGCTTGAAAAGAAATTTTAAAAAAAACGAAAAAAATACCAACCCTTACGTATTTTATAGTCAATCTTTAATCTACACCACACAATTTTTTCTTCTTTTGTTTTTGAAATGACAGGACTGACTTATCATACTATATATATATATGTGTATTGTATATCTATATTGCCCTTGTAAAATACAAAAAAAATAAATAAAAAATAACGCCTTTTAGCTAATGGTATTTTTTTTAAGTGTAAATTAAGTAGGGAGTTGGAGACTTGGAGTCTCTCCTCGAACATTTGTGGAATTTTTTGTCAATATATATATATATATATATATATATATATATATATATATATATAATATTTCAGCACTGACTTTGAATTTTTTTCCAAAATAAATTCACCATCTAATGATCACAATTACTTAAAAAATTTATCAACGGTTCAAAATATATATCCCTATCTACGGTCTAAAATTACTCTTCCTATTTTCAATCAACGGGCATGATTCACTCCACCTAAATTCAAATTTAAACATTTACCTAATACCCCTAAAATAACATTCCCATCATTATATCCGTAAATCTCTCTCTCTCATTTCAAACACTATCATTCTCTCCCCCCTATCTCACTCTCTCTCTTTCCATGACCTCCTTCGAACACACCATCAATGGCGGCGAAACCTTCACCACGTGCTCCACTCTGGTCCGGCGACGACCTGAACGACCGACCCCAACTTGCTCCACTCCAGCCGAACCCAACTTGCTAGATCCGGCGGAACCCGCTGAACCCGACGAGCTATTGGCTCGACTTGATTCGTCTCTCTCTCTCTTCATGACCTCCTTCGAACACACCATCAATGGCGGCGAAACCTTCACCACGTGCTCCACTCTGGTCCAGCAACGAGCTGAACGACTAGATCCGGCCGATGAAGCTCTCGACATCTCAAGAACCCAACTGGCTCCACGACCGAACCAGTCCGACTTGGCTATCGACGCACCTGCAATGGCCGCTGGAGCCGTTGCTCGATCCCCGTCCGGTGTCTTTGTTCATCTTAAAGATCAGGTGAGAAGTTTCTTTGAATGAGGCATCTTTTGAAGTTTCTTTGTAATTATTGCTTGATTACCATTCCCTCTCTTTTTGTTTTATATGTAAATATATATTTTAGATTAACAGTTTGTTGAGAAAGTATGTTCCTATTGGATCATTCACTCCAATTTTTCTCCATGTTTATTTACTATCATTGGTTTGATGGTCAGAATGCATGTGCCAGCTAAACAATTTAAGTACTTAGCTTTTCTAAGCTGTTCTATCGATTAATGCTTCCATTACCTAGCAGAGCAATTTTTCAGCCCATTGAATGAGATTGTGCTTTCCTGTCACTTGGTTACTATTCAGTTGCTAATAGTTTATCAGATATCTTAACTATATATATATTTTTTTTGTGATTTTCTTGGTCAAGTAGCTCAGTCTTCTTAAATAGTTTCATATTGTAATTCATAATTTTATAGCGTTTTGTCTCGATTACTGTTATCTGCAAAAATGAAAGCTTAACATGTCTCAATTCTGTTATCTGCAAAAATGATAGACATTTAGCTAGATTTTTTATATTGTGTGATATTACTAAGCCCGTGTTTCTGATAATGTTTTGAACGACATCCATATTCTAACCATCTGAGTTGAAATTCACTATACCCTTCTCTTTTCAAAATGTTCCAGCAGATTCACCACTCATGAAAGGCCAAAACCAATTACATAAATGGAATTCAATAGGCGGACACTAATTCCTTTTGGAAGGGAGTGAAGAGAAACAAGAGAAAGCACAAAGAAAAGGAGTTCTCCACTACCGGATTCCTCCAAGACAGTGGCCGAAAGATAGAGGAAACGGTGGTGGGTACCGGAGGCGGTGCCAGAATCGAATGTGGAGTCGGAGTACGCTTCGGGTTAGTTGGAGGAGTTGGCTATGGTGGGTGGCCATGGAACCATCTCAAGATGGTTTTTGTGATTGGGATGGATATATTCATCACTTAATTAGTAAATTTTAAACGGTAAATTATTAGGGTAGTGAAATATTATTATAATTTTAAATATTATTTTAATTGGCAACTTAATTAAGAAAATATTATCAATATCAACTACCTGATTCTAAGGATCAAGAGTCAATACATTTTGGGTATATTCCGAGTCTATAAGACTATGTACATATGTACTCTAAAAAATGTATATAAGACACATATAAGAGTTTCATTTAATGCAAATGGTGTTTTGCAAATATTTATTTATTGACATGTTGATTATATGAAATTAATTTCTATTTTAATCGAATAATTTTTTATTTGCAGTGCCGTAGGCACGGCCAATACCCTAATATATATATAAATAAGAGATGTATTTTAGGAGTCAATTTCAGAGATGAGAAAATTAAATAATTAAGTTGACAGGCAACCAAATAAAATGAAGATGATCGTTGGATAGTACCAAGCAATTGGATCGAGGCCCTATCACTTAACGTTATCACTTTCAAGAAACTCTAATATTTTTTTAATAATTAAATTCGTAAAAATAGCATTAATGATAAGAATTTCTCTATATGCATGCCAAATAGAAATGATTTTTTTTTTTTACACATTTTCTAATTATTGGATTTTTTTTCACTTTATACTAATTTCAATTAGGGTAAATTACACTAACCTTTCTTGAGGTTTAATATACACAACATCAAACTTATGCATTTTGTTGCATTGACCTCCAATGTGGTTTAAGTCGTATAACAAATATCCCTTCCGTCCAAGATTCCGTTAATTTTGTCAAAAACATTAATTGAGCGGACCAAAATGCCCATCACCTAAGATGAAAAGACACTATTACCCTACTAGTATCATCAAACTACAAAAAAATCCTTTTTTAGACATGAAAATACCCTGAAGACCCAACCTTAATTTCTCTTTGAAATCAAGATCAGACCACTTCTAAGGGGTAGAATATTTGTATGTATATAATGTATATATATGCTAAACTCATTTGTATTTGCATTTGATTTTTATTTGACTTTCATTGTCAAAATCAATTTAATTTCTATGTTTTAGTATGTACAACAACAAACTCAGAATCAAGAAATAATAATCCCTCAAAACTTATCTCACAGTGTAACAATCGTCGAAACCCTAACCTCGCTGTAATTTCCATTGGCCATATTTGCAAAAATTCTAACTTTGTTTTGGGTTGCCGAGGTTCGACGAAATGCCAAATTGGAGTATGTTCTCATTTAGAAAAATGGTGTTGAACCAAGCCTAAAGTATCTAGGGTTATAATTTTCACTAAATTGTTACCAAAAAACATTGTCGATTTTCGAGCACAACCATCTCCGACCACCACCCGTCATAGTGCATCGATCACAAATGTTGATGTTCTCACTCATTTTTTTGAACACATTCTCCGCGTTCCAAACCTCATTTTACCTGATCGAGTCTTCCCTTGGCAAAAATTGATAAAAAAAACCCTCCCAAAATCGACTTCCAATTGTTGAACTCACTCAAAATTGACTCAGTTATAGGAATTTTGGACTCAATTACTCGAATCGGTTGCTTTCAGGTTGTTAACCATGGAATTTCGTGTGATGTGATTTGATTAGCTTTAGTTGCCGGCGCCAAAATATTTTAGATATCACCGGAGAAAAAGTAGTGGTGTCTCTTTGTCCAGTGGCCGTGGTACGGGTCTTAGGGGGAAAGAGGAGAGAGAAAGAAGAGAAAAAAGAATTTTTTTATATGTGGGCAAACTGGTAATTTTATATATTTAGATGTTTTTTATTTTTAACAATAAAATATTTGGGGTAAAAGGGTAAAATCACCCAAAAAGTCAACGTCCATCTTGCCCAATCTGTTACAAGGGAGGTCAGTGAAACAAAATGCATAAGTTTGATGCAGTGTGTAATTAGGGTAAACCTCAGGGGAGGTCAGTGTAATTTACCCATTAAATTATATCAAATACTACAAACTTATCTCTTGTTGAATGAATTAGTTTAAGTATAGTACCTTTGTCTGTTCTTATTTTTTCTCACTTGTTTAATTAGTGAGTAATGATAGATGGGTAATGCTACTCAAGCAGAATTCGTAGGCAGAAATATTTACATCCATTGGATGCATGTGGTGAGTGTATGTGGTGGGGCCTACCACATACATCTAATGGATGTAAATGTTTCTGCTTATGAATTCTGCCTAAGTAGCATTACCCATGATAGATATAGTGAAAGTTATCATCGAATTGAGAAAGTGAATTACTCTCATTCTTAGATAGTGCAAGTGAGACACACACTTTCACAAACCAATGGATGGACGCTTTGTTCACTACACATTCATCAATAATTTTTCATTCTACAAATCATTATCCTTAATTAATTGGTTAAATAAGAAAGGTCAAAGGATAAATTACTCTGACCTTCTTTGAGATTTATCTTAATTACCTTAAATAAAATTAGTGAAAAAAGTTTGGTCAATATCTCCTAAGATTTGGTATAATTTACTCTGACTACTCCTGTCGTTAATTAAATTAATGTCAAAACTACTCTTCTTTTGTAGTAAAATGCCTGAATAAACTTTGGTCACTATTTTAAATTACCATTTTAACTATAACTATTTGGTCTAAAATGACCGTATGAACCTTGTTGTCTTATATAAATGTTTTAAATTTAGCGACAGTATAGTATATTTACGGTTAATGTTTATTTTTTTTAATAGTCACTAACTCTAAAAAGAATGTCATAGTTATTTTTAAAAAACGTTAATACAAAGGTAATTAAGCCTCAAAATAATTTGACAAAAAAATAAAGAACACAATCAATTAAATTTGGACTTACATAGCACAGCCATTAACAGGTCAGAAAATTACTGATAAAACTACAGAAAAAGAAAATATTGAAAACCAGTGTTATTATTGATAACCCACACAACGAATCTTTTACAGTCTACCTCCACTGAATTGTAGGTGGAAAATCATGACACTTCTCTTGTTATTTTCTATTTTACCCACCGATATTTCCTTGCCAGTACTTTTCATGAACTTTGTACTATATATACTACTATTATTTTCTTCTTCTTATCTGGTGGGTAACATGCATATATATATATATATATATATATGTGTGTGTGTGTGTTTGCTGTTTGGAGAAAGGAAAGGATAATTCTATTCTAAGCTTTTGGATGGATAGATCAGTTCAACAACACCTAAATTGGCTACAACCATCCGAACTAAAAGTGTACTGTTATACTTTTCTACTTTTTTTTTAAATAACTTTTAACATCAAAATTTAATGATGTTTGCACAACTTGATTTTATAGAATAGTCTTTCTCTGTCCCTTTAGGTATTATTATATTTTTTTATATTTATATAAGCACATGACTGGTATTAATTTGACAAAATTCTAACTCTAAAATTTGAGTTCTCACTAAATACGTCTTCTATCTCTGCACGTAATCTTAATAAAGCAGGTAGTAACTGGTACATGGGGCTCATCAACTATAATATGTGTTTAATTCTCTTAACCCTCTGTCTCAAAACTTCACGTTCACAGTTCTTGACAGTTAAGATCATACGTTTCTTTGAGATATCATCACATCACCATATACTTAAAGCCGCGTGGCATTTAATAGTCTCGCAAGAGATTACCTAAATCTGCATTACTTGCACTTCTGAAACTCCTCCAAGTTTAACTGTATGTGGGGACTATATATATTTATGTGTGTGTATATATATATATATATATGTATATTTATATAGAGACGATATTTACACTTTTTTTTTTACATTTATACTTCTATTTTAAAGAAAATAACATTTCTAACCTTAACTTCATAAGTAAATGATTATTTTAAAAAAAATTACACAATTACCCCTTCTGATATTCCCTCTTTGTCTCTAATATTTAATATTTTCAATCTCTTTTAACATGTTCTAAAAAAAATAACACAAAAAAAATTCAAAAAATAGTTATCGCTTTCTCTTTTGACAAATCTAAAAATAAATAAAAATTATCTAAATACCAAAAAATGTTATATTTATTGAATAAAGTATTTCTTTTGACAAGAACTGAAAAAAAGGATAAAAAAAAAGTTCTCTATAGGATCCCAAAGAAAAGTATACTACACAAAAATAAAAAAAGACCTAATTTTTTTTATCTTTAATGAATAAACTATTTCATTTGATATGATTGATAGAAGTATGGTACGTAAAAAGAAAAAAACCCAAAATAAATTATCTGTTGAATAAATTATCTCATAAGACATCATTGAAAAAAATATATATATGATGCACCAAAAAAAAGGACACATAAAAAAAATTCGTCATGTTGAATAAATTCTTTTAATTTTGACAGGACCAAAAAAAAAAAAACTAAAAAAATAGAGTACTGATTATCTCTTTTATCACTTTTGACTGGATATCTCTATTGAATAAATTATCACTTTTGACCGAATAAAAAAAAAGTATTCAAGAAAAAGAAATTTTGGTCGGAACCCAAAAGAAATTAGTAAACGAAATAAAAAGAATTAAAATTTATTTGTATATATGATAGTTATGATATTATAAAATAAGAGATGATGTATTATCGAGCTTATAAACATTCTTGCTACTGAAGTACAACTCTAAATATGTATATCGCCTCTTTCTCTTTCTCTCTCTCTCTCTCTATATATATATATGTATGTATGTATGTATAATGTGCGTGGATTGATTGGACCCCATCATGAAAATGAATCTGTACCTCACCTAAGAGATGCAGCAAACATATTTTCATCATGACCGTCCGATTGATAGGATGCTCTTTGATGGGTCTAATGAGTGATAATTTCAGCTCATAATGCTTTTCGAGTTTGGGAAAAACTGAAAACGAAAAGGCAATTAAAGAAAGTTGAGAGGAGAGGGCTACCAAAAATGTGTCCACATATTCTTATAGTAAACTCTCGACATTATCATTAAGAGGTTAGAGGAAAAAAGAAAAAATTATCATCAAATCCTATCTTTTTTTATTTTATTATTATTAAAAAACAAATAAGTCCCATAAATTTCTTTTTAGACCACTAAATTTTACTTTTGAATTTTTTTCTATTTAAGTTCTAAATTACTAAATCTTTTATTTATACTCTTCATAAAATTTTGTAATTATAAATTTATTCAAAATTTGATATATAATCTAATTGCTTATATATTGCTTTATTTTTTATTTAATTAATGAATATTGCTTTATTATTATTATTATTATTATTATTTTATCTTGGCAAAGACTCATTTTGAATGGTGAGGAAGTAGCATGGGGCTACATCTTTTGGTGAATATTACATTATGAGTTTAGTGATTAATTATTCAATTCAATTAAAAAAATTTGTATAGAATTAACGACCACTAAAAATTAGATATTCTATATAAAAAAAAGTTAATACGACGTTATCTTTTCTTTAACTTATATCTAATTTAACAAGAGTATAAATGAAAGATTTAATAATTTAGAATTTAAATATAAAAACATTTTAATTTTACAAGAATAAGGGTAAAGTGCGAAAGCCTTGCATATAGGGCATATATGTCACGTGGATTAAAAAAGCAAATGATTTATGCATTCCAAAAGACTAAAATGATCTTATATTAGTATAATAAAATAATATTAAAAAGCCAAAAGTGCAAAAATCTCGTTGAACTTTTTTAAATGTGCAAATTCATTTCTAAATTATTTTTTAAAGCAAGTTAGTTTCTCGTCTTACAAAAGTTGGCATGTTGGCCCAACAGAACTATAATAACATATATACCTTTTATTAGGTGTCCTTTTCTTTATAAATAGTGTTTTCTAAAAATTAAAAAATAGTTAGATAAAATTCCTAAATAATAAGTTTAGAAACATAAAAAATAAAAGACATTTAATAGAACTTTATTTAAGATTCTTTAAAAAATAAAAATTTAATCAACCATAGTGACATATATACTCTTTTCTCTATAAGTATAGTATCTTCTAAATAAAAATCTAGAAAATAAAATAATAGTTAGATAAATTTCTTAAATAAAATTCTATTGGCCTTTTACTTTTTTATGTTTCTAAACTTATTATTTATGAATTTTAGCTAACTATTTTTTATTTATTTAGAAAACACTATATCTTATAGAGAATGACATAATGGGCATAGTAAAGGGCATATATGTCTTAATATAATTTTGTCATAGGGTCAAATTATCAACTATTGTAATATGAGGGTGAGGGTCAAATTATCAACTTTTGTAATATGAGGGTGTGACTTGCTTCAAAAAATAGTTTAGGGGGGTGAATTTGCACATCTAGAAAAGTTCAAGAGTTTTTTTTTTTTTTTTTTGCACTTTTGCATATTAAAAAAATAAATTGATAAAACTCATTTTAAAAAGTAAGGGGTCATGTTGCACAAAAGATATATTACAAGTAAGTTTTTCGCACTTTACTCTAAAAATAAAAGGGCTATTTTGGATGCGTTTCTATTTTGATTTTTCTGTTTTTGCATGGGTATTATAGTAAAAAAATGAAACAAAACATATTTAGCATTGGTCCATGAGTTTTGAATAGTATCAAAACGTTTTAAAAGAGTGTGTGTGTGAGAGAGAGCGAAAAATATAATAAATCCTAATAGGCTGTCTTGTAAGAACTGAATTGTATCTGATTAAATATGAATAGAAATTTATTTGCAGTTGATGCATTATTCCCTAGCTAGTCAGGGACATGCATATTGGTCCAACCAAACCAGCATGATCAGTGGAACTTGGGTTAGGTTTAGCCTTACCAACATTTCTGATGAAAATTAATTGAGCTGTTCTACTTATATTGACCCAAATTGTTGGCACAAAAAACTCTGACTTTTATTAGCTGGTCTTGGGTCCAGTTAGTACTTAAAATGTCTTCTTAAATTAAACGTTTAACTCACTTGGATATGCATAATTAATATTTTTTAAATTTATTTTGTAGCCATTTTATTCCTAGCTATTAAGAAAAGAAAATCCCACAGGAATGTCACCTCTCTCTCTCTCTCTCTCTCTCTCTCTGTGTGGCTTTAAAACCATTGTTTCTCAAAGCCTGGTAAATGGTTGATTATGATTATACATATATGTATATAATTACCCTCTGAAAAATATATTCCCCAAATCAGAATTTCTGCAAACTCCACTTATAGGAATATTTTCTGTCTCCTCTTTTCTTTCTCTATTCTTTTTTGGTGGTTTCTTCTCTGGTGTTATTCTTCCCCCACCCACTTCAGATTCAAACAATCAAAAAGTCGGAACTTGTTTTAAAGATGAGTGCTAGCTATAAACTTTTTCAACATAAATTAAAATGGAAATTAGACGGGTATATAATATATACGTACGTTTGTTCAGTGTATATATATATATATATATATATATATATATTCTAATTACGTATTAATGTATTTTAATTTGTTGCTTAAGAATTCCTCATGTTGCATAAACTGTCACGAATAGATCATTCAATTCATCCAATATTGAGTGGTTGATACTAGAGATTTGAGGACTGTATTATTGTTAAACTACAATCAAACCTCTATACATCAAACAACCGAGCTGTTAATGTGTGCCCAAAAACCCCCAAATTGCAACAAAACACAACCTTTATTAAGAAACTATGTATAATTGAAATTGGTAGTTGAAGCAAACTGTTGATAGGCCAATCTATTCTAATTCTGTGATATATCAAGCTGAATTTTCTTAATCAAGATTTACCTAACCCCATTAAGCAAATTTAATTTCATTTTACATTGCTTACATAATTGATTGGACACCACTTATTTTCTCTGCTATCATACATATATATATACATATATATATATATATATATATATATATTTTAAATCCTCTTGACTTATTTGTTCCTAAAGACTTATCATCTGAATATTACATTTTGGCGTTGGTCAAATAGAGCAGTACTAGGGTCACTTTAAATTTTCCATGGTCAAGATTGAATAATCAAATACTAGAGACCAAGAATGTTTACTTCTTTCCCTTGAATAAATTTCTGAGAGAAAATATTGACTCATTCTTGCCTTTATAAGAACCTTCTGTTTTGTACAAAAGCTGCTGGCAGGTTATCAAGTTGGAAAATTTAATGGTTTCCATTTGAAAGACCACTTTTAGTCTCCCTAGGCCTTTTGGAAAGTAAAATGAGCATAAAAAATAGGATTAATTTCATCAATTATATATATCTATATTGCTTGTGTTTGAATCTTTCTTTTTTTTTTTTTTTTAAAAAAAAACAATCTAACTCAAAAAAATGTTTAAAAAATCAATCTTACGATTCGAAATATCTAAGATAAATTACACCGATCTTTCCTGATGTTTGACCTAACTACACACGACATCAAATTTATAGATTTTGTTGCACCAAGCTCTTCTAACGTTTGCTCCGTTACGACAAAGACCCCTCTGTACAGAATTTCGTCTTTTTCGTCAAAAAATTTGATTGCAGTGACCAAAATGCCCCTCAAGCAAAAGGAAAAGATTATATAACCCTATAAATGTCATCAAATTACTAAAAGACATACCAAAATATCACTTTTACTCCGTTTAGTTCATCTGCAGTTATATTTATCTAGTTATGAATTTAAAAATATTTTTTAAAGTTTTACAACATGTAATTATTTTTATTAATTACACTTCAATAAAATATGTAAATTTACAATTTAAAATTAATTGCAATTAAAATTAATTTCATTTTAATTTTATGGGTAGAGTTTGGGAAAGAAAAAGTGGAATCCCGCAAGCATCACCACTCCACCCCAATAACCACTGATGACCTCAAGGTTTCAAACCTAGGTTACTTGGATGATTTTGATGATAACAACCTATTCTAGTGTAGATTTAATAAGTTTACTTGAGTGTGCAGTTTACAAATTATTATATTATCTCAAGTATCTTAAAGACATTGGACTTCAAAAGGAATTACAAGAACATATATGAAGCCACATGATTATAAAACTCAAAGATCAATTATCAAGATCAATGTCGAAGTTGAAGTGAATTCAAGTCACATGATGAAGGAACCAGAAGCTTAAAGATTTGAAGATCAAAAGACTTGGGTAGGCTAGTCTTGGATGAGTGTTAGATTTAATGTAAAGTTATTTACGAAGTAACTTCTTTTGAAAGCTTATCTATTGACCTTAGGACCAATACATATCATTCATATCAAATCATAGTTCCTTGGACACTTAGAATTAGGCCATGAACTTCACTTATAACATCATGAGGCTGTTGCTATGATTGAGTTAGTTCAAGTCATCATAAGCTTTATAAGAACTCAACTAGTAATTCATAACTAGGACCATGTCTTTCAATCATATCATTTATAATTCTTAGATACATTGAGTTAGGCTTTGAACTCAAATGAATCACTATATAAAGTCTTGTTATGCATAGTTACTATTTCGGGTCTTAGCACAGAAATTTGGTTAAGTGTTGGATTATAGGGGCAAAAACGTAAATATGATTTTTAATAAATCTTGACATAAAAAGTTCCAGTAATTGTACCTCGTGATTTATCACGATCATATGAATTTTCTCAGACCCCAAATGACTTAATTTAGTCATTCATATTGCACGATGAATTTTTATGTCAAAGCTGTGAAAATTCATTTTGTACTAAAACTGAAAAATCAGATTTTGATTCACTTAGAATTTGATTTTGAAACTATTTTTATTGAATTCAAATGGGGGTACTTTGCTTAATTACATTGAATAACTTAAAGTAAATAGAAATATAAAGGTTTTCAACGTAATTAACTGTGCAGTGTATTAATGCACTGTGCAGGATAAACTAGCTGAGTCTGAGAACAGATTCTGACCTGGGGACTTTCAGTCGCCTGATGAACTCATCAGTTTACTGATAGAGGCCTTTCGGTCGACCGAATCTCATTATCAGTCGACTGATAGAAACTGAAAATGAATTCCAGTAGACTTTACAAAACAGGGGAGGTTTCAGCCAACCGAAGCATTGCTTCAGTCGACCAAAACAACACTTTCAGTCGACCGATGAATTCATCAGTCTACCGAAACCTAGAGATTCAAAACTCCAACGGTTATATTCCCACTAAACGTCTGACACATATCTTAAACGGTCATATTCTTCCAAAACATTATATATATGAGTGTGAGCTGCATTTTGCTAGTAAGAGAGACATAGTGTAATGTAAAGCTAAGAGTAGAGAATAGTGGAGGAGAGAGCTAGAGAGAAACCTACCCATGAGCATAAACTTGAGAAATTCATAAATGCAAATATTTGCATTATACTTGGTAGTATATCTCTTGTAGGAATCACTATTGAGTTTTTCATTTGAAATCTTCATATATATAACTTTAGGATTTGAGCATGTATTGAATATCTATTCATTAAGGAATATTGTTGTAAGTGTTCTACAAATTCTTATCTATCTTTGAGAGGAAGACCAAGTGATACACTTGGTAAGGAAGCCCAAGTCATGAGCTTGGCATAGAAGTCTTGGTAAGGTTTTCATTGAGCAAGGAAACCCAAGTCATGAGCTTGGCAAAGAAGTCTTGGTGAGGTTGTCATTGAGCAAGAAAGCCCAAGTAATTCACTTGGCAATTGTACGGTTTGATTTTGACCATTAAGGAAGGCTCTATAGTGAAAACCTCAAAAAATTCTCTTGAGACATGGATGTAGGAAAGAGGGCCCGAACCATGTAAAAATTATAGTGTCACTTGATTTGCATTTCTCTATCTTTAAACTCCTTTATGTGATGACATTTCATTTATTTAAATTTCATATGTTTTATATATGAATGCTATAAGATTATATGTTTTAATTCATATGAGGAGGACATGATGAATGTTTGGAGTATTTTGGTAGAGTTGTGAAATTGATTAAATTGTTAATTAATTTAGTAGTTATTTGAGTATCTATTTACTAATCAATTTGCATACCATGTATTTGACAAATGCACAATCAACATCTCCATATACTACAAGCATGATATGTTGCACTTACATGAACACTTACATTTGTTGTTGTTTCCACTAGATCATTTAAGTGCATAATAGATAGAACATTCTCAATCCACTTGTTGAATACATAAGTTCACCAAACATTTGACAAAAATTCATTCAAGCTCATTTTTGTCAAAATATACTAAATCAAAAAAGTTTTATTGTTTGCTTAAAATCCTTATTCACCCCTTCTAGGGATAATTCTCGGTTCACAACCACCTCTAGCCACTAATCTATCACCATTCACCGCTAGCACCTCTTCCATCTTCGCCACCACCCGATCTACTCCATCACTCATTCACCACCATAACCACTGTTGCTACCATCATCACAAAATAAACACACACACACATATACATATACACACACACACACACACACACACATATCGTACATGAACCAAAGAACGGATCTTGATTTCTCAACTCCACAAATCACTTTACAACCCTCGTGAATTAACCACACAATATTAATCGCAACTCCAAATCCCAATCATAAACATTAGTTATGTCATTCGCAACCACTATCCCAATCGTAATCAATAGCAACCCCAAAATCAACTACACAATTTCAGTCGCAACCACACAGTACTTTGAAAATCAACCTTGGTTGCTGGCAGTCTGATTAGCTCCATCTAGAACCGCGTCAATTGCCAGTACATCATCAATGGTCTCTCCTCAGACTTCATGTTTGTCGTGCAAAAGATATCATACAATCAATAATCAATCTCATATTTGCATTGAAAATCGTCGAACATACTCAACCTCCGAGATCGAGTCACTGGCAGTCCAGATCGATCTCATCGTCTGTTCGTTGTCTTCGTAATCTGATGTGTTAGATCAGTACGTAAGTGGCCGTTGCGAACATAAAAGCCTTGTGAGTCAAAATAGGTTTAAATGTTTTTTTTTTTTTGCTTTTGAACATGGTTTGATTCATGAGGGATTAGAAAGAATTTCATTTCTAAATGTAGATTACTACTTGATGCTTTGTTGTAGTGTGAATTTTTAGTTGAATGATGGTGGATAAAGTTGATTTTAATGACTGAAGATTCGAGCAACAGTAGATGAACATATTCTGTGTGTCACTGCGTGGAAATGAAGATAGTGGATTGTGGGTTTATGGGAAGGTCGTGGTTTAAATGATTTTGGTACCTAATGCTAATTAGTCTATGGGAATTTAATTTTTTTAAACTTTTGGTAGATAAAGTTATGTATAGTGGCCGAAACTAGTGGTTGGAACGAGCAGATCGGTGGGGGAAAACACTAGTAGTGATCTGGTTCGCTTGGGAAGGGGATGAATAGCGCCGATCTTAAATTCCCCATACGCACTAGCAGCATGTGGAGGCTTTTTCGTCAACGGGTTGGTGGCCATGGTGGGAGGAGGTGGTGTGATTAATGGCTTTTCCTGCAATGGGTCGGTGGCCATGGTGGGAGGAGGTGGTGTGATTAATGGCTGTATGTGGAGAGGAGAGAAAGGAGGAGAAGAGAATAAAATGTTTTTTTTATACATGGGCAAATTGGTAATTTCATATATTCAGATATTTTATCAATAAAAAAATGGGGGCAAAATAGTAAAATAACTCTATTTTTAACGTTTGTTTTGCCAAATCCGTTATAAGGGAGGTGAGTGCAACAAAATGCATTACTTTGATGCGGCGAGTAATTAGGCCAAACTTGAGGGGAGGTTAGTATAATTTACCTAAATATTTATGCCTATTTACGATCTAAAATAACTCTCTTTATTATTGATCTAACAGTCACGATTCACCCATTACATTCACTTAAATCCTCACACTCCTAAAATGATTTAGTCCAACAATTTTTTTATAATAACGTAGACACGAACAATATGCTAGTCTATTTTACATTTAAGCTTGATCTAAGATGTCTTTACTTATCTACGGTCGCAAACCACTCTATCCATATGATGATCACGATTCTGAGTGTATGATAGTGTTGTAGGCACATGCATACACTAGTGTGTGTATATATATATATATATATATATATATATATATATATGCAACTCAGAACCTAATTCTACAAAGTCGAATGTTAGGCCTAGACCTAGGCCCAAGATCCACTAGTGCGGTTTTTGAACCTCAAACTTTTGGTACAAAACTGGCCCAGACTATCATGGAAGCCCAATCTCTATTTCTCTAAATTGCCGAAGTTATAAATGGAACCGAGTGACGGCCCATCAAATTAATTTATTAGGTTCTGTCCCTACACGTATCACACGCAGCATAAGCTAGGTGTCCCTAAACCATGCAAATCTTCGCATGAATTGCTACATGCATGTAGATACACTGATATATATATATATATATGGAGAGAGAGAGAGAGAGAGAGAGAGAGAGAGAGATGTCAAAGAGCTGGTTTCGCCATGGCTACAACAAGGTGGGTCGTTTGTTCAACAAAGCAGACCCAAAGAAGCAGAACTTTCCAATACTAGAAGGCCATCCAGTGGCACAAGAACATGCAGAGGTAGCATTTGAGTCGCATGAAAACCTCAAACAGAAAATCAGAGCTGTGACAAAGGAGTTCAAGATGTATATGGAACCCAGATTATCCAAACACGAAGCCCTATCTACAGTCTTACTTTGTAAACCCATCCACCTGTGGACCCATGGTAATTAAAATTCTTTATTTACTTGTCAAAAATGCTCCTTAATTTGTGGGTATCAATTAATTCTTCACTTTGTTTTGCAATATGTGTGTGTGTGTATAAATAGGTTTTGGATGCACTACAAAAGATAAAAGCAGAGGATGATTCAACCTTGGTCTATTGGAGGTCATGTAGGGAAGGGATATGTGGATCATGTGCCATGAACGTTGATGGGACTAATACAGTGGCATGCCTTAGATATATTGATACAGACACTACTAAGCCTACTACAATTACTCCTCTGCCTCACTTGTTTGTCATCAAAGATTTGGTTGTTGATCTAACCAATTTCTATCATCAGTACAAGTAAGATGTGCTTCTGAACAATGCCCATTTATTATTTTTAGGGGTTCTGTGTTTTGGGTTACAATTTTTATTAATTAGCTGCTTGTGTCTGAGTTGAATCCGGGTACGGGTTTGTGCTGCCAGGCCCAACTTAACTTCATTTTGTTCTGGAGATTAATTCAATAATGATTGGGAAATTAAAAGGGTTTGGTTTATATTTTTTATTTCTTTTCTGTTAGAAAGAGAGAGAGAAAAAAATCATACTCTTGTATGTTATGTTTTCATTGTGTAGAACCAAACAGAACCGAAGGTTATTTGATAACTGTAGTGGTGTTATTATTATTATTTTTTTTAAACGAGAATGATGCAATTATAAGAAAAATGGTAATTCTTGGATGATTTAATTCCAAGTGAATGTTAACTATTTTAAAATACGGTATATGTCTTTTTAGTAGTTTCTTTACTATTCTTCAGAAGTGCTCTGTTTCACGTCATTTCCATTTTCTTTCTCTCTCCCTCTCTCTCTTTTTCCCCCAATTTCAGGAGCAGCAAACAATTTCGGAAAATGATAGCAACACGCTATCTTTTGTTTGTAATTTTCTCCTTGTTTTTTACCAATTCAATTGTTAAGATTACTTAAAAAGTGTGGATTCATTTCGAGAGTCAAACAAGAGACCTCCTCCTCCAGAGTACCTATGTCAGGAAGCCTCTGCTCCACGGGACCAACCCGTGGGGATCATGTCCAAAGATAGAGTTGAAGAGACCTTTTAGTAAACCACACTATAACATTGTTAAGTTGGCATGGCATATATAGATAGGTCAATCGTCAATCGAGCCATGGTTGAAGAGGAAAAGGCCACCACCGGAGGATCATACAGGCAATCACCAGAAGAAAGAAAGAGACTAGATGGGCTATATGAGTGTATACTATGTGCTTGCTGTACTACTTCATGCCCTTCCTATTGGTGGAATCCAGAGGAATTTCTCGGCCCAGCTACCCTGCTCCATACCTATCGTTGGATCTCCGGCAGGTAACTCTTCCAAAACTTAGTTAATTGAATGAGTTTCTAGTAAATTACATAGGTGACAATTCTAGGTAATAAAGTGAACAAGGTAAAGATCACAATGTTCTCAAGTTGAGCTCACGTTTAATCATATAATTGGCTAAAAATTAAAACTGTATTATTTGAACAATACTCTGTGAAACCCAGCAATTCTAGGTATTAAATTCACTATTCGTACTTCTTATAAGTTCGAAATCAGATAACTATGGTGTAATTATAAAGACAAAAAATGGGGACAATCAATCATATGATAGACTTATCAAAGAAGTGTTCTACTCATAATTGAATGTATGAAGTTGCAGAAAATATGAATACAATCTCTACAATTGTTTCATTCTTATTTAAACATTTTTAAGTGTTTAGTGCTTGATTTGTGTTTCTCCATATTAATATAATTTAGTTAAGTAAATACATTAAGACAAGCTGATTTATGATCATATCTTTTGATATAATAAAGGAAAAATGGGTGTTGAAGGTGTTTGTATATATATATATATATATATATTTATGTCTATGTGCGCGCCCTCTTTTGGTCACTGGGAGTACTGTTTGTCTATGTTTTTTTGCAGTCGAGATGATTTCGCAGATGAGCGATTGCAGGCATTGACGGAGGACCAAAAGCGTTTATATCGATGCATGACTATTAAAAACTGTACAAAGACATGCCCCAAAAGCCTCGACCCAGCAAATGCCATCCACAAAATGAAGACTAGACATCTGCTTTTTGTACCAGTTGAGAAGTACGGTTGAAAGTGGCCTATAACTAATTACCATTTCCTCTTTTGTTGTGGGTTGTATGGTGTAGGATCAACTAGATTATGCTCAAGGTATGCATGGGATCATAAAGCTTTGATAAGTATATCTTTTGTAATGTGTTTCTAGTCTGTTGAGATATTTCAATCCAACAGTTACTGTTGTTCGTCTTTCATATTTAGGAACTATGAAGCATGATGCATAGATTAATCGAATACTTCTTACATTGTTCCACTCAAATTTGGTTATAAAAATATTTTTATTATATATAAAAAAAAACTTAACTCCCTTTCTTCTATATTTAAAACTCAAAATTGAGAAATGTCATTTTAGAGCAGTGATAACATCATGAAATAATTTTCATCATTTTTATCTTGAATGATAAAATGATGTTGTATATTATGTTAATTGTTTTTATTCAAAAATTAACTTTCTTAAATCAAGAAAATTAAGGGTTCACCATCACCTTAATCACTTGTTTACTTGAGTTACTTATTCATTAATGATAGAAATTATGAAAACTATTTTATGATGTTTATCATTTCTCGTCATTTTTTTATTGTGTTGCATTGGTAGTGTGGATGAGGTTTATTCTCATCATTGTGTGTGGAGGCAAGTATTGTTAAGGAAATGACAGTACTTACCGATGTCAAGCTGAGCCCGTCGGGCTTTATCTCGACCTGAGTCTGTGGAGAGCTAGACTGGTTGACACCAGACAGAATAGCAATTATTTTGTAGGCTACTGGTAACAGGTAATTCACAGAACGAATGCAAGAGGATTGTCCAAAAACTCAGAGAAAAACCTTTGGAATTCTATTCAATATTCAAAATCAAAATTATTCCAGAATCAGCCCACAAGCCGAACAATATAGCTGAAACTCGTCAACATTACCAAAAATAGCAGGATTTCAATAATCGTGCCAAAATAAAATACGAAATAAAAGAAGGAAGCTGCCAAAAATCTAGCCCAAATCAAGTTCAGAATCACTTCCTAATTGACAAAAGAAATATTACTAAAAAAGGAAAGAAATAACTAAAATTAGAAATTCAAAGGGAAAAATAGTGGAATTTGGCCTCAAAAAAATAGGCACCCAGCATGGCTGGTACCTACGACATGCGCGCTGAAACAAACTTTTCGAATTGTGGTCATAAAGGCGATTCTGATACCCGTAGCCAAAGTTATGGCCAAAATACAGAAAAACACCCAAAACTGCCCCAATTAGGGACAAGGTCATGACTTCTTGCAATCTTTGTGCTGATCTGCCAACTTAAGGTATTTCAGTGCCATTAACGTGTCATTTGACAACTCAACATCATCTGACTTGGATGCTCCTGTATCATTGGTCCTACTATATAACTCATATAGGCGTTGAATGTTACGCATTCTAACATCTTAATTTGCATATTTAATTCTCTTAGTAGTAGATTATTTGTAATTTTACTCGTGTTTTATGTATTTTTAGGTTCTTAATGGTAATTTCAGTTAAACCATGATTTTTGGGCTTTTAAAGATGACATTCAATAGGGTTATAAGAAGCCTGCATCAAGTGGACAATGTCTAGTCAATATTACCACTCAAAATAACCTAAGGAAGAGGCCCAAGAGAATTAAAACTGCTTAAGGAGATTACAGGCTGAAGTCCAATTCTGCACAAAACACAGTTTTAATAACGTTTTAGTAAATTGCTCGTAACTTTTATTTTTGACTATCAAAATAGCCCAATTCCTGCGTAGGTTAAAAGAAATTCAATTTTGGATCTTTTTTTACTTTACAAAAATTTCATAAATCAGACTTCTGGGGCATCAAATGATTAGCCAAAGTTTAGCAGGAAATTTCACCTGATTGGGGTCTGTGGGAAAACCCTAATTGTCTCATAATTAGTTGGGGACACTTCATGTTCTCTTGGCTATAAAAGTGAAAAATTAAGATTGTATTAAGGACCCTTTGTAACAGATTTGAAGAGCTTTTGGAGTAAATAATCATTGGCGAACAAAGCGTAGCATTATTTTCATGGAGATGATGTTTTCTTCCTCAACCGTTGAAACATTATCTTCTACCATGAGTGGCTAGTTCATCCACTAGGGTTTTGATGTAGTCCTAACTAAGCATCAATGGTTTGATTGTTTGAACTATTGAAAATTTTTATATTCATATATAGATTGTGTAATTTAGAGGATTTTATTATGAAAGAACTGAGCAATAAAGTTTATATTCAGTTTCAATGATTTCTTATCTTGTCTTACATACTTAGTTGTTGTGATTGAACTCAATCATTCTTGTTTTCTGTGATTATGAGAGTGATTATTACACAATGGTATTAATTGAATGTATAGTTAAAGTTTTGATAGATTATGCCTAGAGAAGATATACCATATTACACCTTAGAGTAGAGTAGATAGGCAGATAGTGCATGCCAATCGAAAATAGTCCATGACTTAACCTTAATTATATGTTATTCCCTTGACAGTTGACAGTGAACTTGTAGCCACTGATACCACTTGTGCATGATATAATTTCTCATAGTTAGTTCAATTAACCATTGATTATGAGGTTAGTGATTAAATCAATAACCCTAGACTCATCCCATATTATCTTCACTTATTAGTTTTTCTTACTTTTTATTTTAGTGTTTTGTTTAGTTAAATAGAAATAAAAATTAGTAATCGATTTCCTTTAATTTAATTAGAATTAGTCTTATTAATTCAACACAATCATAAAACAATCTCTGTGGTTCGACACTCTTTCAATAGCCCTATTTTGCAAGGAATTCGTTCTATTGCAAAGTGATAATTTTAATTGACACACTTAGCCACGATCAATTTTTGGCGCTGTACATTGCTAGGGACTGTCTATTTCGATTGTTTGAATTTTTAGAATTAGTTTTAGTTGTACTTTTAGTTTAGGAATTTTTTTATATATTTTTGTTTTTAATTTAATTTATTGTTGTTTTCTTTTCAGGTACTTTAGTCACTGTATACTCGGTAGTCATTCATTGTCTGATCCATTTATACTTTTTAATCCTAAGCTTGAACTCACTCTTAGACAATAGAGGAGTGCTCCAACTGACCCCATTGAGCAAAAGGAATATATTATTGACGCCATGGCTGGTGTGCGTGATAATAATGTTGATAACAATATTGTGCCTAATGTTGTTGGGAAAATGACAAAATTGCTCAGAGACTACTATGTCCCAGAAACATTCAATTCGTCAGCTGAATTTCAACTGCCTGATATCACACCATAGAACTATGAGATCAAGTCTAGCATTATTCAGATGTTGTCATCCTATTTTGGGCTGACTCAAAAGGATCCATACAAGCACTTGGATGACTTCATTGAGGTTTGCTTAACAACTAAAATTCACAACTTCTCTGAATATGCTTTTAAGATGCGACTTTTTTCATTCTCTTTAAAAGACAAGGCTAAGTCTTGATTCAATTCTCTACCGGCAGGCTCTATCACTACATGGACTCAAATGCAACATAAGTTCTTGAAAAAAAAAATTCTAATAGGGAAGACCAATCAGTTTAGACGTGATATCACTATTTTCTCCCACTCTGAGGGGGAATAATTCTATGAGACATGGGAGAGGTTCAAGGACCTTATTAGGAAGTGTCCTCATTATCAGGTTCTCAAGTGGAAGCTTGTGCAGTGTTTCTATGAGAGGCTGACAGAAGTCAACATTCAGATGGTAGATGCATCATGTGGATGTGCTTTCATGTTAAAAAGTGAAAATGAAGCATGGAATTTGTTTGAAAATCTGAGTGATAATCCTTTACAACATGTATTTTTAACTCATTCAAGCAGACCATCCAATACAGAGAAAATATATGGTATTTTCGAGATTGATGTTACAGATGCTATGTCTACCAACATTAATTTAATTACACAGAAAGTGGCACAAATAATGGCAGCTAGTCAAGCTCCTCCCCTTCTGTGAATTCTTCATTGCTAGGCCCTTGTGACTGTTACTCTAGTGCTATGATTCATGTGATTAATTGTCCTTCAGTTAGGCAATTTTCTGACCTTAAATAAGAGTAAGTGCAAGTTACATTCACTGGACCACTGAATCGTCCACGTGAAAACACTTACAATCCAACATAAAGGAATCATCCTGGTTTCTCATATAGCAATCAAGAGGCAGCAATGTAGCCCACTTATACTATGTGCCTCCACAGCTATATCAAGCACAGGTTTTTATGCCACCAAGTAATTCAACTATTGAAGACAAGATGACGATGGCCCTAGAAAAACTTGAGAAACTTGACTCTATTGCTGAAGTAGTTCAATCCATTACTCAACTGGTTCATTCTCATTCAGTTAATTGCCAAACTAGAATCTCAGTTTGGACAACTTACCAATACGTTGAGTAAAAGAGAAGAAGGGAAGCTACCAAGTCAACCAGTTGCCAATCCTAAAGGGATGCATGCATGCTAGCTTCTTTAAGCAACCCATACCATGAGCAGGTTCAACCCATCACCACTTTAAGAAATGGGAAAATGATTGACAACAAGGTGGGGAAAAAGAATAATCATGATAAAGAAGAAGCGCTAAAGAGTCCAAGCGTTGAAATTTTTTATGAGCCCAAAGCTCTTTTCCCCTAATGTTTTCAAGAAGCATCCAAGTTAGGGAAGTAAGGGGAAAATTTGTATGACATAATGAAGGTATTTCGACAAGTGAATATTAATCTGCCACTCCTTAATGCCATCAAACAGTTTCCTCCTTATACAAAATTTTTGATAGACTTGTGTACTCAAAAGAGGTGATCCAAGAGTCATGTTCCCAAAAGAGTGATGCTACCATAACAAGTGAGTTCTACAATTCAGCATTGCACTCTTCCCAAATACAAAGATCTTGGAGCTCCAACTATCTCATGTATCATTGGGGAGCACCAGGTGGATAAAACTCTTCTTGATTTGGGTGTAAGTGTGAACTTGTTACCTTACTCAATCTATCTATAGTTGGGCTTGGAAAAGTTGAAGCCTACCACGGTGGTATTGCAATTTGTAGATAAATCAACCAAGCAATCCCGTGGGATTGTTAAAGATGTGCTTATTAAAGTGGACAAGTTCTACTTTTCAGTTGACTTCATTGTTCCAGACACTGAACCAGTTCATAATCCGAGAAGGCACATTCCAGTTATCCTTGGCTTGCCTTTCCTAGTCACTGTTGATGCTTGCATAAATAGTAGGTCAGGGATTATGGATATCTCTTTTGGTAACATAAAGGTGAAACTAAATATGTTCAATGCCATTCAACATCTTCTAGACTAGAGAGACTATTTCTTCATGGATGACATTGATGATTGTGTGAAAGAAGTTGATCCGTTTACTCTATCTCAAGATGTTGAGAAGTCCATTGCGGGGGTGAATGTTATGATTGATGTAGTGGCTATGAAAGATAAACCACCTTGGAGGATTTCGATTGAACCACTTCTTCCTCTTTCTAACACTCCTCCAGTGCCATCATTGGAGTCTCTTCCCTAGTTAGAGTTGAAACTTCTTTCTTCTAGGCTGAAATGTGTGTTTGTAGGAGCCAATGAGACCCTTCCAGTTACTTTGAGTGCGACAGAAAGAAGTGAAGATCATATAGGGGCGATGTTAAATCTCCGCGAGCAATGTGGCATCGGGTGAACCTTGAATTGAAGTCAATTTTTCATCTAGCCTAGACATTAAACTTGGCAACTGTGGGGTATTTTGTATATTAGTTGTTTGTTTTTTTTCTTTTATTTTTTTCTTGGATTGTTCTTTTATGATTTTTCTTTGTTTTTATTTGAAGAATAAGTGTTTTTAATGTATTTTTTTTTAGTTTTGAGAGTATATTTGCGTCTGGTGGAGGTTGGGAGATAGACAAGGGGTATTTAACTCCAAAATAGGTAAAAAAAAAGGCCTCTCGGTCGATCTTGGGTGATAGACGGGGCTTAAAATGGGTTTGCGGTCGACCAACCTATGTCAGACCAGTAGGGGTGATCGATTGCCCAGGGAAAAAAAATTTAAAATTTTTTTCCCAGGTTTGGGTGATCGATTGTCCAATCACAAAAATATATATATATATATATATATTTTTTTTTTCTCCAATTTGTATTAGCTGAATTTTATCATTTTATTTTATTATTATTTTTCCATATTTTCACTTGGTCGTTGGGGTATAGTGGTTTGTTTTGATAAATTGTCGCATCCAAGTTTGGGGGAGTGCTTGCATTGCCTTCATGCTACTGATTTGCTTTCTTTTCTTGCCACTAGTCCAGGTTCATGGTAATATCGTTCTCACCCTTCTCTATTCTTTTATTGGATGTACATTGAGGACAATGTACAGTTTAAGTTTGGGGGTAAGGCAATGCCTTTTTTATGTGCTTTATTACAATGAAATTTTTTTTTTATGAAATCTTTCTTGTTTTTAGGACTTTTTGGTTATATTATTTTCATATTTTTGTATTTATATTTTCATGAAGTAATCGGGCCTCTTGCCTCAGTAAGCATTGAATGTTGGAGTGGAGAATCATTGCAGAATAAGGCGTAGCACTATTTCCATGGAGATGATGCATTTTTCCTCAACCGTTGAAGCATTCTCTTCTACAATGAGCGGCTAGTTCATCCACTAGAGTTTTGATATAATCCTAACTAAGCATCAATGGTTTGATTGTTCTAACTATTAGAGATTTTTATATTCATGCATAGATTGTGTAATTTAGAGGATTTTCTTATGAAAAAATTGAGTAATAAAGTTTGGAGTGCAGAAGTGATTACAATATGAGGAATAAACAACTAGACTACCATAATCCAGGGCATTTACTCTACTAACTGCTTCACTATATTTCACAAGGGGATTAGTAGTGGGAGATATTGAAAGTTACTAAAAGATAGTAAAAGCTAGCTATATTTGCTTAATACAGTAGCAACCCCCCCTTAAATAATTTTTTTGTAAATTTCAAAAATGCCCCCGCCCGCACCCCCCAGACACACAGATATTTCTTTTACCCCTAATTGATTACTCATGGTGAAGACCCAAGAGGACCTATTGGTCATTTGGTCTTGTAATGTGTTAAAAGGTAAAGCAACAAATTTTCTTTGCATGTAGTACATGCACATAATATATGAATACTTGAATTTTCTTTAGATTTCAAAACTTCGTAACATCTTCGTTCTAAGTCATAACATAATGAAAGTAGTATTCAAATGGAGGCTCTCGGAATTCTCTATTAAATGAATTTTGTTTCATCGAAAGATTTTATTTGTAGTGGGAGTTATGGACTTGAAGTGAGATGAGGGAAGAAAAATATATATACATTTAATTGCCTTGTGCTTCACTTGTGTGTATTATATAAGTTCAGAAACAGTGAAAAAGGAGTTGTCTTGTGTGTAATGCAAACATATATATATTTGTGTATATATTTTCTTAAATTTGTTTTATATTATTTTTTAAACTTTAAAATTGATTACTCATTGGAAAATGAGTATCTTGAAGTCATTTCTTCAATAAAAATAGTCTCTACAGGAACAAATTCTAAGTGTATAGAGCCCAGCTTTTTAAATCTTGAGAAAAACGAATTTCTTTTATTTGAAGAAAAAGAAAGAATTTAAACAAGTTTCAAGAGAGTTGACAATTGAGTTTTGACTTTTAATTTAATTATTTTTATTACAAATCGGGTTCGAAAATCTGGGGCGTGACTACGTGGAATCATAGCGTAGTTATACCTTCTAAATTCTTGAAAAAAAAAAATCCTGAAGAAAACAACTGCTTATTCTCTCTCTATTCGTGACTTTGGTAAGACCGCCTCTTCACAATTGCTCTCCAGCCTCCTCTCTGAGTTTGTAAAGGAGAAATAGAGAGAGCAAATCAACCTTTTGTAATTTTGTTTTACTATCACCAACTCACTGCAAGCTTGATTATTCGTTTCTTTTGCAAGTAAAATACATTCGTTTTTCATATAATATGGAAACCCTAGATGGCTAGATGTAAATCTTTCTTTTCATTTACAAATTTTTCAAGCTTTGATACTTTAGCTCTCTAAAGATTCTATTTCTAATTTTCTTCCAATAACATCAGCATATTATCTATGATTCTTTAATTTCTTTTTGGCAATGAGGTTTGTGATAGACTGATGGTCATATTATGTTGCCCATGTATCATGATTTTGATTTTTCATTTCCTCATTAATAATCATTATCTCTAACAAAGAAATAAGATTGATTAAATTTATTTTTTTAGGTGAATTGAGAGTGATTAACTATTTTTGCATCTTTTAGTTCATTAAGATTGACTAAGCACCGTAGTGATTTTGTTGTGTTTTTCATTTTTTGTTTGCCTTTGGATATGAAAAATTTATATTTGTAATGTTAGTGGATTTTTTTTTCCACCAAAATACATTGCGCCCCTGAATTGAAATCCTGGCTCCGCCCTGGTAGCATTTGCATCTATTAATTGTTTGACCACCTCTCTCATTGACGGTATTTTGCTTGCCTCCCTTTCCGCACATCTTAAAGCCAATTAAGAATAGTTCTTACATTGTTTCACTCAAATTTGGTTGATATGTATTGAAATTATTTGTCTGATCCAGTTAGAGAGAGTCTCCATGTCCTCCTGTGTGGTGACATGGGGACTTGATCCTCGGAGGGTGCTCGATTGACATTCATTTGAAATGGTCATGTCTCCGCATGCAGAAAGGGCAAGCTGAACCAGGTCATGCGAAATTTCGCATAAAACATATATATACCTACAATTTATGCATTCCACATAACAAACTGCCAGAGAAATTTCTTAGAAAATCCCCATGTATGGTATGTAGTACTGCCTGAGAAATTTCCTAGAAAATTCCCATGCATGGTATATTGACATACCACGGTCATTTTCTAGCTTCACAATATTTCATCCTTTTCCATTATAAAGCTATCGCATAAACAAGGGTACAACCGAGCCAAAGGCTCACTATATTACAGAAATGGAAGATGAGTCTCCGGGAAAGAAATTTGGTTTTGGCCGGCCTGTTACTGTTCATCAGCTGGGCTATGATTGTGTGAGCTAGAGTTAATTTTGGAATGAAAATGATTTGTCATTAATCTGTCTCATCCTATCTATATATATATATATATATATATATAGGACATTAGGACAGCACTCCAACAAAGTATCATTTTGTTGCATGACAACTGATCTTTGCTTTAAAATCTGTTTGTTAATGATTTCATTTGGAGTTTTATCAATTCAAAGGCACAAGATTACAGATTGCACTTTTTAATTTACCTTAATCGGGTTTTGTTACAATTTATCTTCCTTTTTGACATATTTTATCTCACATATGTGATGAGAGTGTTCTTATTTCACTCGATTGGAAACTAAATTTTAATAATAAAGGAAAAGTAACTTAATAGTGAAACTAGTTGAAATCTATAGTTAATAATACCACAACTTGAACATACCTAAATAATTTTGTAGGACCCAACTTACTTAATTGGTTCTTAGGAACTAATAACCAATTTGATTTTCTATTAACTATTAGAATATAAATGTGGGTAAAACTAACATATCCTCTTTCAAGAGCTTATCCTCATTTTCCAATAAACAAATGTCTATAACATATCAGTTATAATAATTTTAGTATAAAAGTTATTACAGTTCATTTACAATTTTAGATTACATGTCGCTTTTCACTACCATTCCGACAAACAAGCAGCACTAACAACACCGTAACACCATAAACCAGCACAATCACCACCACCATCCCCACCCCAAAACAACCATTACCAAAGCAACAAACATATTAAGATGTTAATTTTAATTGTTTTAACTTTGAAAACAAGGGTAGCATTACAATTCATTTAAATTGATGTACATTATTATGTACCATGCGATTTGGCAAAGACCCTTTTTGATTGCAATGTCATCTCAAACTTTTAAACTTCACTTTTTCGTCGGTTCCAATATGAAAGTTTGAATTTTACACTGCCAAATTTATAGAAATGGGTTTCGTTCAAATAAAGTTGTACTGATCAACTCCACACAAAATCAAACTCGCTGATTTTCTAATCATTGACATGCAATTTTTTTTATAGAGACAATTAATTTAAAGATTGCTTAGTCCAAAAACAACAAAAAGGAAAAGATAAAGTTTGATTAGTTTAATATTCCAAGCCTCGAGGCTTTTCATGGGTCAAACCCAAACAATGCTGGGTTTATTTCTTGTACTCATAAACAATGGTTCACACACATCATCAGATAGTATATTTCTAGTATTCTACAAGCTTCACCATGGTTGAAGATCTTAAAATCATAACCCTAGGACTTGGTAGAAGAAATGTAGCAAACTTTTTCACCAGTATTTCCATTAATGTTTATTAAAGAGCATGAAGACAAAAGGAGATCAGCTTTCCCACCGACAACCCCAAGTCTGACTATATATCAAAGTATACATATATATATATACACACACACAAACAGAAGTATATTTTAAAGTTTTTAGTAGGTGTCATTAACGAAAATTTAATGATTAGGAATAGAGGTATAAAAAATGGGTAAACCGAATTAATCAGTTTGATCTGATTCCGGTTTAAATATATATAATAAATTTCCTAAATCTTATATATATAATATATAATTTAGTGGACTAAATATAAAAAAAATTAAATTGTGAAGCAGGCGAGAATCGTGACACTGTTCCTCACAATTCGGTTCCAAAAGTTATTTTACTTGAAATCGATTTGGCTCGCACCCCAAATTCTAGGCCCTCAGAGTGACAATGGCCATGTTCAACACTAACTCATGGTCATAATAACAACATTAAAGAAAGTAACAACAAAAAGACAAATTGGGTCCAAATGAGGCACAGAAAAATGTGGGGCCACTAAGAGCCATAGAAGTCTTACATAACAGACACAACCGGAGCATCAGAACCGTTGATCACATTAAGACCACCAGCACGATCCTTACCATGTCCAGATGATGCACAATTATTTCTGATGGCGGTGAGCTCGTACGGAGATGTGTCAAGGGCCAGCCATTGCTCCACCGTGAAGAGCTGTTGGACGCAAGGGATGTGGGCCCCAGTGGAGGTCACCTCCACATAGTTGCAGTACCAGCCATGGTTTGAGCCGTAACCGTCGGAGGTCAGGTTCATCGCGCACACCGGCCCAGTCAAACATGGGCCTCTACCGCTGAAGATGTCCAGGTTTCCCCTCTCGAAGTAGTTGTAGTCCGGGCCCATCAGTCCGCCCCAGGCCTGCAGATTTGGGATCCGAATCCCCCATCCGTCGGAATCGTAGAGCGTCAGGCTGATGGTCGCGTCCGTCCCTCCCTTTATGATCGACCCGGTCCTAGTGTACACCGTGTACACACAGTCATAGTCCTGCAATCACAACATAGATGAATATACTATATATATATATATATATGATGTAATTGAGAATTTTCTTGCTATATAACTTACGGATCGAGCGATGGTCGCGACGGAGAGGACGATGAAGAGATGGAACCAGAGATGGTTGATTCCTTCCATGGCTTTCCGTTCTCTCTCTCTCTCTAAATGCTACTTTGGAGGGTTGTGATGAAGCTTCGCCAGCCTCCGTGTATCATTCATTATATAGAGACTTTATGGATACAGATGAAAAAAAAGGATATTTTCATATTGACTATCTTTGGGGAAAGATCTGGTGCTTCGCACAACTTGGGAATATGCTTTTGCTGCCAATCATACCACGTCACGGTGGCACCAAGTGTACAGCTCCATCAGTATTGGGCTCTGTATGATTACACGTCTGCCTTTAATTGGTTCGTATTTATGTGACGAAACAGGTTATTGATGTTTATCCCATTTAACGGTGATTTATGGACACCTGTCCGATGTATTTTGATCGAGATATTTTTTTTTTTTTTTTATTCTTTTCTAAAATTAAATTATTAGAACTTATGGCTGAGAAGACAAACACATTGATCAGTCACGTGCAGACAACTTAATTTGTGCCAGTGAAATAATAAAGAAAAGAGGAGATGGCAATATAGTATTTTCCTGGCATATAATTATTAATTTTGTTGCCATCTTCATTATGACTTGAAAAATCTATAACTTTTAAGCATGGTCGGTCCACCAAGGAGGCATATTCTAGTGGTTGCAAAATGTTCCAAATGCAACAAGTGGTTGCTTTTGCAGTAGCAACCGAAAAGCTACTGCTAATATGGTGACTTTTAGAGGCCGTTAGATGTTGGTATTGAAGTTTCATCTGACGGTTAGGCAATCTCTCTACTTTTTGCACCTCAATTTCTAGAGTTTCACATTCACCTTCTCTCTGGGGTCCATTCATTCTTCGTCTTCGAAGCCACGATGATAATGAATGTCATCAAAACCAGGTGTTGGCTCTGCGACTTGGATCTTTGTTGTCGCGGCAGCTGTTTGATGATGTGTCGGTCTTGCCTTTGATGTTTTTTTTTTTCAAAAAAAAAAATTCAATTGATTTGTATAAATAAGAAATAATTTACAAAATGGGTAAATGATTAGGCTAACATTTTGAAAGCCCTCAAAAGAAACCCAATCACGAGATCAATCTCATGATAAAACATTAGGGGTATGAGATTGCCCAATACATTTGTTAAAAGCCCAGGCCCATACCCATACATTTGTTGCCATAAACAAGTCACACTTCGGTAATGCAAATTAGGGATCAATCATTCAATTTGCAATTGAACCAGATCCACTTTGTCGAGCAGAGTCAAGAGAAGGTCGGATACATGAAGAAGACAAACCCCAATCTGCCATGGCTCTCCTTGTGACAAACAAGTCTTTTAACTACAAGCAAATCAATCGATTTCTGATGAGGGATTCAATTTTCCTCAGCACCATCGATTACGAGCTAATTTTATTTTCGAAATTGCAAGAATTGGGCTCAGACCAGATCAGGTAAATTGCAAATGAAAGAGCAATTTTGGTTACAATGTTTGCCCAATTTTTTGATTTCTAGTGGTGTGATGCACATGCCACCATTTCTGACCAATCACATGGATTTATATGAAATCTGCACCTGTGTTGGATGTGTTGTTAGATCCATTGTGAGAAGGAGCATGAAAAGAAGAGGTGTGAGTTCGTTTCGGCTGAAATCATGCAGAGGGAGTAGACATTAGGTATATGCTTAAAGGCCATTGATGGTTTATCAAGAGTTTGTAATCGACCAAGAATAGCCATGCATAGGTTATTTTACAAAAAAGGGACAGAGTAGCAATTCCATACCAAGTGGTGCCAGGGGATAATTGGGAATGGTGGTGAAAGGGCAATGAATGTATATTTCATGGAGTATTAGCCATCAGGGGAGGGGGACCAGAAGAGTGTGTCCACGTGTTGGGTGATGGTGGGGGAATTTGTAGCAATTTAGGAAATAGGGAAGTTAGATGGGGTGGAAAGTCCCATTGACTACTAGTTGAGATGAAAGAGTTCAAGGTTTGATCTAGCTGTATCAATGAATTGAAGATGGTGGTCTGACTGGTTCTGAGGATCAATGGTCCATCTGGACACCAATTCTCCTTCCAGAATCTAATGCTAGCTCCATCACCCACCATGTGCTTTACTAGTGGCCGCGCAATGCTTATTAATTAAAGTAGTTTCCGCCAACTCCATGAACACTATTGTGGTATGTTAGGGGCTGTTCACTAACAGAAATATTTTTTATTTGCAGGATGTAGTTCTTGACCAGATTTACATCTGCAAATCCTGTTAATTCAATCAAGACAGACTTGGGTAGAATTGGAATACTTGCCTAATAGAGCTACATGTTATAAAGCACTGAGCATATTAGTTGTAATCTAGTATCATATGAAAGAGGTTTAGATGACTAATGGGATCCTATGAGTGATCTTGTCCACTAATACCTTGCAACTTTGACCATTATAGTGATGAGTGCCATTCCCAAATGCCAAATAGGCAGACTTCTTTTCTCAAATCCAAACAATTGCAACATTGATTGTTATGTACCTGTATCTACCCCTGAACAGAAGAGACATCTCTTATGGTGGTTTATAGATAAACTAGTTAATAGAGAGAACTGATCTAAGGCATTTTTTAGGGTACCACATTGTTGATATCCCCATATGAGAATAATAACAAATCATCAGCAAAACATATATGGGAGATAGCAAACTTTCTGCACCTCCAATGACATTTGAATGATAGGGATGATGAAATCAGCTTGATTGAGGAGAGTAATTCCATGGCAATGACAAAAAGTGATGGAGAGATGGGGTCTCTCCTTGCCTAATCCCTGTAAACACCTTAAAATATCCTTAAAATTCACCATTTAGAGAGATGGTGAATGATGGTGTGGTAAGGCAGGCCTTGACACAATCAATGAATGGGTGGGGAAATCTAAATACTGATAAAAACTCAAGTAGGAAGTCCCAACCAATGGTGTCAAAGGCCTTCCTAAGGTCTATTTTTAGGGCACACTACGGGATGGTGAGTGTTTGTGATATCTATGGAGGAGGTCCTATGCAAGAAGGATATTATCACTTATCTTGAAGTCATTTAAGGAGTAGGGGTTAGGTGTTTTAGGAACTAGAGAGATATAGGTTGAGTTGAGCTCACCAAGTAGTCTGCCAATTAGAAAAAATTCTTTGGTGGCACTGATTATATCATCACCCACAATGGACTATGAAACATGAAAAAACTAGGCATTGTACCCATCTAGCCCAGGTGCTTTATCTTTGTTTAGGTGTAAGAAACATGTTTTAGTTTCCTCATATGTGAGGATGGAGGATAGGAGAGGGAGAATATGGGATAAAGAGTGATTTTGTGATGAAAGGGTAAAGTGAGTCTCTTCCTGCATAGAGTGGAGGGTCACATCCTAGCAAGTTGTGGAAACCCTAGATATGGTAGCTTATACATACATAAAGCAGATTGTGTAAAGCCAAAACAAACCTATGAGCATCATGGTGTATCTATAACACATGTTATATGTATATGCGAAGCAAATCGGACACTCACAACTAACCTAATCTCAAGCAAAACTTATTACTTATGTCTTACAAGTGAATTAAAATCCTAAGACAACATATAAACACGTAAATCGGATTATATACACACATATTCATATAGATATGCATACAAAAATCATGTTTACACATATACAATTCATAAGCCTAATTAACCCTATAATATACACCTAATATGTATAAGAGGTGTTATATTTATAGGTCCAAAGGGGAAGAGAAGAAAAAAACTTGCCTTTAAATTTGCAGAGCTGTTGGGATTATATACATTTTACAACACCAATTGGGATGTAATCACATTGGTTTATTAATAAGAATTTGTTGCTTATCAAAAACACTATTTGTATATATTATGAATGTTATGTCTTGATTCAATTCAAGACCCGAATTGTAGTGTCCATTGACTTTGCAATGAACTGGTACATGCATGGTATGGTTACCAAAGTAGGGAGCACATGTCACTTATATTGCGTTATCATAAAGTGTTTAGTTTATTTAGAACTAGTGAATGGACTCCTTATTAATATAGAACATAATAAGATCGCCGACAAGTCATTATCAAAGTAATTGTGAGGCCATCATCATAATTACTACTTGTCAGTGTTATGACGAATGTTATCCTCAAGTATGAGGCAGTGATGATCCCTAGGCATGGTTAGTTAGCACTTTGATAAATGCGGGGGGCCTCGGGATCTAAAATCCAAATATGTTAGGTGTTGGTTGATCATGTGCTTTGGAACATGTTCCCAAGGTTTATATATATTCTAGCTAATTTATTATGCCTTGATTAGTTTAATCAATGGTAAATCCAAGCGCTTGGTTTGACTTTAATAAAATGGGTATGGACCTTGGCAAAGTGCATGAATTTTTTAAGAGGCTTTTTCATTAAACAAAAAATAATCAAGTGCTGTAATAAAGATTCAATTTTTGATTTAGATTGATTGACACTAATATGTCCATATCCAATTGTGTGTAGAGAGATAATTTTGTATAATTAACACTGTATTAGGTGTTAAGGCAAAACAAGGTTAAAGGTAACACATGGTTCAACCATTCTCGAGTTGGAGTGCTACCACACTTATATAGTGGAATTAAGTTGTGGTTAATGGATTATTGAAATTTAGGCTCATGAGATGACCGGACAAAAATATAATCCATTGGAGCCAATAAGAGTTTGTGCCCTAAAATAAGATTCTCACTTCTAACCCACTGGGTCAATATAAAACCAACTAGATTGTTAAATGTAAATTCATAAATGTACTATAAGCATTTGTAATTTAATTACATGCTAATGGCACAAGTGAAATTATATATAAATATATATTTAATATTTTAGTATCCTATATATATATATATATATATATATATATAGGATACTAAAATATATATATATTCATAATATCGTATTTCTCATAGGGAGAATATAAGATATAAAATGTGTATATATTTTCCTTTTATATAAAGATATGTTTATCATATCTTGCATATATGAAAAGAAAAAGTTGACTTAAGAGATGCTCTTCTATAAATATGTCATAATTCTCTCACATATTGTGTAAAAATTAATTGTAAGACTAAGGTTTTGCAATTACAACAAGAGTGGTTGTAGGAGATTGCAAGAGAGAAATCAATTCACAACCGTAGGATTCTCCCACAAGAATTATGTTTTTGGAGAATTAACCTCAAGGTTCATAGCGGCAATTCTTACTGGCAGTGCACCAAGGAGATTAATTGTTTAATTAATTATTGAAAACTAAGGAGTTGAAAAACTATCTTTATCAAGGTACATGATCTCTGAATCTCATATTCTCCATGCGATCATATTTGTGTTCAATATAAATTTTTTTTTTGGTTGTTACATGATTTTTCATACATTAAGAGTTCGACTAATTTTATCGATTTTTATCTCGACACGCTTCCGTCGTGCTCCCTTTCCCGATCCCATCAAAGGGTATCAGAGCCACCTTGATGTTTATGAAAAGTTATGTATTTAATCAACTTGATCAACTTGATCTTTTCAATAGTCTTATGCACAATGTCTGGTACTAAGGCTATCGTCTTGCCTACCTCAGTCCAATAAATTGGAGATTTACAAGGTCTGCTATACAATGCCTCAAATGGTGACATCTCAATACTGGTCTAATAACTGTTGTTGTAAGCAAACTCCAAAAGTGGCAAATGGTCCTCCCAACCACCGCCAAAATTCAGAATACAACTACGAAACATATCCTCCAATATTTGTATAGTACACTATGACTATCCGTCAGTCTGAAGATGGAATGTCATGTTAAAGTGCGATTCTGTGTCCAATACTGTCTGGAATCCCTGCCAAAATCTCGAAGTAAACCGTGGATCCCTATTTGATATAATGGATATTGGAACCCTATGTAATCTCACAGTCTGCTCTACATATTGCTTACTAAGTCTCCTCACACCATCTGTCAACCTCATAGGTAAGAAGTGTAATGTTTTGGTCAATCTATCCATAACAACCCAAATTGTATCATTTCCCTTGTTTGATCTTGGAAGACTCGTCACAAAATCCATAGTAATATATTCTCATTTTCACTCTACCACTGGTAATGGTTGCAATAATCCAGCGGATTTTTGATTTTCTACCTTTACTTGTTGACAAGTAAGGTATCTCGCCACAAACTGTACCACATCCTTCTTTATACCTCGCCGCCAATATTGGCGTCTCAGATTGTGATACATCTTATTGCCACTAAGATGAACTGCAAAACGAGAATGATGAAATTTTCGTATTGCATACTCACGACAATCAGAAGGAACTACCATAAATTCTCTGAATCATAGACCCCAATCCGAACGTAAGGTCCAATCTTTTACTACCACACCACTAACAATATGTGAGTGAATGACCTCTAACACACCATCTCTTTTCTATGCCTCAATCACCTTGCTCACAAGCATAGGTTTAGCTACTAAGCTAAACAACGTAGTTGGCTCACCATTATCACTAAAATACAATCTCAACTTTGAGAAATATTTCATTATTTTTTATTCCCATATGGCTATACTAGTTAGAGTTCTATGAGAATTTTGGCTTAATGCATGCCACTACATTTGTTTTTGCCGGATGATATTGCAAATCAAAGTTCTAATCTTCCATATACTGAACCCATCATCTTTGTCTCATGCTCAAGTCCTTTTAGGAGAAAAGGTACTTAAGACTATTGTGATCCGAATACACCTCGAATCTCTCACCACATAAGTAGTGTCTCTACCATTTCAAGGCAAAGATTACCACTGCTAGTTCCAAATCATGCATAGGATAATTATGCTTGTGAGTTTTTAATTACCTAGACCTATAAGCAACTTCTTCATCACATTGTATCAATACACAACTTAGTCCGTTCCCTGAAGCATCACAATAAATCACATATCCCAAGTCACACTCGGCTATCACCAAAATAGGAGCTATAGTTAACCACTTATTCAATTCACGGAAAGCAAACTCACATGCTTCGTTCTACACAAACTTCATATCCTTACGAGTGAGTTGTGTCATAGAAGCTGCAATACTAGAGAAATCTTTCACAAACCTTCTATAGTAGCCTGCTAAACCAAGGAAACTTTGAATCTAGAAGACACATTTCAGATTCTCTCCCAACTCAACATGACCTCAATCTTAGATGGATCGACTAAGACTCCACCTCCAGAAACAACATGCCCAAGGAATTTCACCTCTTGGAGCTAAAACTCGCACTTTTCATACTTAGCATACAATTGATGCTCTCTAAGGATTTGTAAAACTATCATCAATTCTAACTCATGCTCCTCCTCCGAAGATGAATACACAAGTATGTCATCCATAAACACTACCACAAAAGCATCAAGGCACTCATTTAATGCCCAATTCATCAAATTCATAAATTTCACCGGTGCATTAGTCAAACCAAATGGCATTACAAGGAATTCATAATGTTCATACCGCATATGAAAAACTATTTTATGGATATCCTCATCTTTCACCTTCAATTGGTAATAACCCGACCTTAAATCAATTTTTGAGAAGTCATCTATCCTCGACAACGGATACTTGTTCTTGATTGTCATATGATTTAACTTTTAATAAGCAATGTACAATCTTAAAGAACCATATTTCTTTTTAGCAAACAATATCAGTGTTCCCCACGGTGATGCACTCAGTCTAATAAAGCCTTTAACTGTTAAATTGTCTAATTACCGCTTTAGTTCCACCAACTACGTCGGTGCCATTTGATATCGTGCCATAAAAATGGGCGTCGTACTAGGTATATGATCAATGCCAAACTCTACCTCTCTCTTGGGAAGAAAATCTGTCAAATCTTCTGAAAATACATTAAGAACTCACATACTACCACTGAATATATCTCTATTGGAATCCCCTCTCCCTCAACCAAAAGACTAGTCAAAATAAAACTGTGTCGTTCCCGACTACTAATGCCATAACATGGAGAAGTACATGAATCACTCCAATCTCCCACAAAATAAAAACAATCGCCCTTAGGCGTGCAAATCGTCACTCTCCCTCTAAAATAGTCTATTGTTGCATGAAATTTTGATAATCAATTCATCCCAAGAATGATATCAAAACTACTAATGTCTAGGAGAATGAAATCAAACTCAAGTGTCTGCCCGACTATCTCTATAGTACAGCCCTGACACACTTTACCAAAGATTATTGTACCACCAATGGCATATCAACAAAAACAACTCTATTTAATGGACTAATCTCTAACCTCAATGCCCATGCAAATGAGGTAGTAATAAATGAATAAGATGCACCTGAATCAATTAATGCACGTGCCTAAGAATTATACACCAAAAATATACCTCTGACCACTAAAGGTCCTATTGAGGAATCTGCAGGTGTCACAGCATACACTCTGTCCTGAGCTACCTGATAAGTGCACAAAATATGTTATTTTATGTCTTAAAATAAGTCTTTAATTACTCTTTTACTTTAGTTAAATATTCTTATCTTTGTATTTTGTGTTTTATAGGAGTTAATTTCCAAATAAAAAGAAAAATAGCAAACAAGGCCTAAAAAGGATATATATAGCCAAATATGAGCATAAGAAGAATTGTAGGAGAGATGGTATTTTGTGCAATCTACTCCACAAGAGGTCTCAAGTTCAAAACTTTGTAAAATATGTATTTTACACGACCACGTCAACAGTCCAGAATTCAAATTGGAGATATGGAGATCAAAGCTTAAATATTTAAATTCAAAATTTTGTATTTTGTATTTTGTATTTTTTTTTTGAATTTTGAATTTAAAATTTTTTTCACCTCAATCGTTCCACTCTAACTCTATAAATAGGGGTCTTAGGGGATGGTAAAGGGAGTTAGAAATTGTAGAAAAAAATAAAGTGTAGTCGTAAATATTTTCTTGTATTAATTTTTTTTCTTGTAAACACACCTCTCAAAGGAGTGATGAAGCCACCCTGAGTGAGATATAAGTAAGTTATTTCATTCCATTAATTAGTGTGTGAATTTAAGCTCATTCGGAATCTCACTTGAGAGTGGTTTGACCCTACTTATTACTATACAATTTTTAGTAGAGTTTTTGCAGGTTTTATTTTTGTACGAAGTGTAGAGAAGCAATGACATCCATCCATTATTTTACACTCGTCACTCTCTAATCCTCTGCTCCACTAGCCTGAAATCTAAACTACTGTGTGGATGCACTAGGGTAGATCTTCTCACTCGTCTCTTACTCTGAGCAGACATAGATACCTGCGGTGGAGGCAATGCCCTATATCCCGACTTTGCAGTCACGGTTTGTGCCAACCTCTGCTGTGTGCCCTGACCACCCTGAGCATCTCCACCCATTCGTGGACACTACCTAATCATGTGTCCTTCCCCTGCCCATAACCAAAGTAATTCATCGTGCTAGGCTAACTCGTAGGCTGATTCATAGGTGCTCTCGATTGACAATCTGTCTTGTAGTGCCTCAACTGCTTACACGTGAAGCATACCATCTCTGCCCTGGTAGATCTTAAAGGCAAAGGAATAATAGATGTAGAACGTGCCATCGGCTGTCCCACCAAACCCATCGAATAAGAAGAACCACCTTTGAACTTCTTTCTTGCATGCCCCTCTGAAGCCTTTGTCAAAGCTTTGTTTTGCCTTAATGCCTCTATTTTTTTCTTGCCTATCTTTCGTTTCGGCCTCAGTCATTAAGGCATTTTCTACCGCCTTGGAATATACTTTTAAATCCAAAATGGAAACAAATGGTCTAACTGAATGATGAAGGTCATTAACAAACCTTGATGTTTTTTCTTCTTCATCTTTCACCACTTCGGGAGTGAAGCATGAAAGAAAAATAAACTTGTTCTCATATTCCATTACGATCATGCTATCATGAACTAGTTCCTCAAACTCCTTCCTTAGCGCCATCTTATTTGGCCTAGGAAAATAATGCTCAAGGAATAGAGTCTTAAACTTTTCCCACGACATCGTCTCAACATCGTGTTGGTCGCTCACCGACTTCTATCAAAGTTCATCACCACCCGAAAACAAGTATGTACCAATGATTACTTTCATCCCATCATCAGGAGTAGACATCATCTTTAAGTATTTCTCTACTTGCTCCAACCAATTATCCGCTATCAACGGATTCGAACTTTTCTCAAAACTAGGAGGCATCAACTTCATAAATCGAGTGATATACTTAAATCGCCTCTCACTTTCACTATCATCTGGTTGTACTACCGGTTATTGTACCTCATTAATTTTAGCCCTTAAAAGATCTCTAAGGGCCATGGTCATATCGGCGTCCAAACGGTTTCCCTTGGGAACTTCACTCTCAAAATATAAATCTAATTACAATTCATAGAGTAAGTTTTGACATAAGAAATTTGCAAAATTTCCAACCTAGGACTTTAGAAGAACAATAAGTATTACACTGATAACCATATTCTAAACAGCCCCAGTGTAAGATTAAAGTCCTAATCAAATCATTCTAACAATCTCCCTATAAGACTAAAGTCCTAAAAAGTATGTAAAAAAATTCTCTCTCTCTCTCTCTCTCTCTTATATTTAAAATTTAAAATTGATACATGTCACATGAGTAGTAAAAAGGAGGTTTTTCCTCACTGCTGAAAAAGTAACCATTGATCTTCATCAAATATTGGCCAAAACCTGTGCCAGAAATTTGTATACATTGTGATAACAGATCAACAATTGGAAAGGCACAAAGTAATATATATAACGGTAAGTCTCAATATATTCATTGAAGACGTAATACTGTTAAGCAATTGCTCTCGAATGGAATAATCTTTATTGATTATATTAAGTCTAAGGACAACCTTACAGAACTGTTTACCAAAGGGTTGATAAGAGAGTAAGTGTGCAATTCATTGAAGATAATTGGATTAAAGTCTATTTCTAAAGAGTTGCCGTAATGGTAACCCAACCTCACTGACTAGAGTTCCAAGATCCAGGTTCCAAGGTACAATTGAAATTATGTATGACTTGCAAGTAACACTGAAGAGATATAAATATTCTACCCACTCCTCTGATGACACAATGTTGTATGCATCGTGTATCATGATAAGCTATGCTTTTACTAATTCTTATATCTTGAAAATTCAAGTGGAGTATGACAAGATACTCATAATAGAAAGTCACTTGTATGAGTGTAAAATGGGGTCACTACTGTGAGAATGATAGTAGCTGTTGTGGAAGTGGTGCAACTGTTGACAGCTCAGAATGACCGAACTAGTGTCATTCTCCACCCAAAGAGGTGCCAAGAAATCTATAAATACTTTCTTCGAGCTGCCATTTTCAATCGTTCAATTATCTCTTGCTATAATTTTTGCATTCATAGTGTGAGTTGGTTTCTGGTGTGAGAGAGTATAATTAGAGTTTGGTTTGAAGTTTTCTCTAGTTTGAACTGCTACCAGTGGGGAAAAAAATAGTTATATCATGTCCCTTCAACATCAAATGGGGCAAAATTTATTGATAATTTCATTTGCATTTATTATTTTAATATTTAAGAGTACATACTAGCATTATTTCACTCACGTCTTACATAGCAGACGCAACCAGAGCTTGAGAACCGTTGATCACATTAAGATTACCATCAAGACCATTACTATCACCAGATGATGCACACTGGTTCCTGGTGGCATTAAGCTGGTACGGATATGTGTTAAGGGACAGCCATTGCTCTACCTTGAACATCTGTTTGGCGCAAGTAATGTTGGCCCCAGTAGAAGTCACCTCCACATAGTTGCAGTACCAGCTGTGGAGTCTGCCGGACCCGTCGGAGGTCAAGTTCATCGAGCAGATCGGCCAGGCAAACACGGGCCTCTACCGCTGAAGATGTCCAGGTTCCCCCACTCGAAGTAGTTGTAGTCCGGGCCCATCAACCCGCCCCAGGCCTCAAGATTCGGGATCCGAACCCCCCACTTGTTGGAGTCGGAGAGCGTCAGGCTGACGTTTGAGTCCGTTCCTCCCCATGGGATCAACCCGGTCTTAACGTACACCGTGTACACACAATCATCATCCTGCATTCACAGTATAGTTGCTTTGACGAACCTAGAAAAAAAAATTAGACGAAAGGGCCTCGAACACAATAAGATAAAAAAATAAAAAATAAACTACTATAATAAACAATAAGAACTCAAAAGTTTATTTGAATTTTTGCAAATTTTTAAATACTTTGTATAAATAGGTAAAGAGAATGTCAGTTGGGAGGTCGCCCAGCTGACCAGAACATAGGTCCGTCCCAATTAAAAGAATATATATATATATACATACACACTGGTGTATGTCTATATCTATACTATTACGTACAGTGAGTTGTAGCCGTTTGATGATTAGATAAATTAATTTTAAATTGTTGATAAAAAAAATATTTTGAACCAAACTTAAATGTAATATATATATATATATAATTATGATGTAATGTGTAATTTTAGGGATTACCCTCCTCTTTTGTCAAATTGCACTCTAACCTTAAAGGAAATGACACTTTTAACTAGGGGTGCAACTTGGGTTGGGCAATCCGAGCCCAACTCAATTTTTTATGAGCTTGGGCAACTATTTTTACAATTAGGGTTGAGCTTGGTTGAAAAATCTCAACCCGAACTTAATTAGGGTTGAACTAGGGTTGAGGTGTCAACAACCCGAGCTCAACCCGAACTGTAATATTATTTTTATACATATTTTTTATTTTAAATATATTATATATAATATTCAAATTATGATAACCTTTTTCTTTTCAACTTTCTTTATTTAAATATTAATTTATTGTATGTTAACAGTTTAGATAATTAATTTTCTAAAAAATTGTTTGTAATTTTTTAAAAAATTGCATTAAGTTCTTAATTTTGTGTGTTTAGGAGTAATATAATATGAAACTTATTAAAGATCACTTTAAATTTTTAATATGGAGATTAGTGATATAGATAACCCGAATTAACCTGACTTTCTAACCCGAAATCTCAACCTGAGTTTAAAAATTTAAGGATGGATTGGGCTAGGATTGAGTAGTTAGGGTTAAAAGTAGGGTTAGGGTTGAGTTAGGGTTGAACATTTCATATGTGGGGTTGATCCCGAGTTGTACCTCTAACCCGCCCAACCCGCCCGAGTTACAGCCCTACTTTTAACCTAACTTTATAAATACATAATTATTTTTTTCAAATACCACAATTACTCTTTCAGTTATGGAATAATTTTTTGTCTCCCGCTCTCTAATTAGTATTTTGGGTCTTCCGCGCTCTTTCTCAACTCTTTACCTTTCACTTACGCTTCTAACCTCTTAAAACACACTCTCTCTCTCTCTCTCTCATTTATCTTTGTAAATTACTCTCCAAGTAATTCTCATCTCTCTTGGAATACTAGATAATATTTTTATCAGATTCAATTTCTTCTGTAGAAATAATTTGGTTTCTAGAAAGACATTACTTTTTATACTTATTGACACCAAGTATAGACACTACATATTTTATCGAGTCATAATCAAATGTTTAGTCATAAAGAATCAGCACATGCAAGAGGCAACTCCCTAGTATCCATATCTTTTTTTTTTTTTTTTTTAACATCATTTTAGCACTTTAGAAATTTTCAATAGCTAGTGTTTGATCAAATAGCTAACATAATCGAAGATAGAATACAAAATAACACATGTAAGAGTTTCATGAAAATAAAGTATTAACATAATAGTAGATATTAGGACATCACAAATGGTAGCATACTGTCATAAGATTAATTGTAGGATTAACAAAATGCTATTATTTCCCGCAATAATAACAAAATTGGAGAAAAAAATGTAAAAGAGAGACAATTTCAGTTTCTTACCAACATGGAAGGTGATTATTAGATTTTTTAATCTTGTGAATCTATTGTACCAATGAAAAGAAATTTAGTGTTAGTTTTCACTTTTCTGATTATGAAAAAGTCATGGAGAATTAATACCATTCATATATGTCATCAGCCTGAAGAGGATCTCATCGATATTAAAACGTGAAAGAAGGTAAAAAAATTAGTGAAAAGGTAGTTATGGTATTATAAAATGAGAGATGATAAATTAATGAGTTTAGGAATATTTTTGTCATTTTAATTAAAAAAGAAAGAAAGTAAAGTACAATCACAAAAAAAAAAAGAGTGCTGATATCGCCTCCAAATTTTATTGCGAATAACTTACTGATTGAGCGATGGTAGCGACGGAAAGGATGATGAAGATATGTAACCAAAGGTAGTTGATTCCTCCCATGGATTTTCCGTTCTCTCTCTAGATCGTTCTCTCTCTCCCTCTCTAAAAGCTAGTTTGGAAGTTTGTGACGAAGCTTTTCAAGCACCTGTGTATCATTTTATACTTGCATAGAGATTAGAGACTTTATGGATATAGTTGAAAAGCACATGTTCCTATTGATTATTGACAATCCTTGTGCAAAGAGGAAATGGCAATTTTTTTTCTTGGTATCTAATTACTAGTTTTGTTGCCATCTTCATTATCACGTGAAAAATCAAGAACTTTTAAGCATGGTTGGTCCAACCTCAAGGCACATTATTCTAGTGGTTGCGAAACTGTTCCAAATGCAACATGTGGTTGCTATCTCAAACTAAAAAAAAAAAAAAAAAACTTCTGCCCTTGTGTAATTGCAAACGGAAAGCTGTTGCAATGCATTGACTTCATAGTTCATATTCAGTTGAGCTATATTGAATTACATGGCTCCCAATTACTTAAATACTTTGAAAATTAATATTGAAAAATAATTGCTATTACAAGTTCAATGCATACCAACTAAAAAGCACCGACACTTTTTTATGCATTGCTATAGTAGTATCGAATATACTAATACATGAAGTATTTGATACAACAGGATACAGACACGTCAAATTTTAAAAAATAAAATTTTCAGTGTCACTAGATTACTTATAACTAATTTTATATTCTTCAAAATTTTCAATCCTAGTTCGAGTCTTTAGTTTTCCAACTTACCATGATTACTATTCAACATCGATTCTAGTTTTTCTAATCTAGCTCTAAATTCATTATACATCTTTTTAGATTGCGTTGCTTCCACTCAAAGAGATGTCACATTACTATGAAGTGCATCTCGTTCTTTCTTGAATTTATTTAGCTCAATTGTTGAACTAGAACTCTCAGTTTATATACATTAATTTCAAGTTCCATAGTTTTTTTTTTTATTCAACAATTCAGAATTTCAAATACTTTGAAAATTAATATTGGAAAGTAATTGTTATTACTAGTTAATGCATACTAGAAAGTACTAATACTTTTTTAAGCAGTACAATGGCAATATCAAATACGCAAACACCCGAAGAATCGACACGGCTAGTAATGTCTAAAAATTTGAATATTTTATTTTCTGATTGGACATGACAAAGACATGTTTAAGACACTCTTAGGACACCACAAGGACGAATTTAGGACACAACTAGCTAGTTTTTATAATTATTGTTCTTATAATAATGAAATTCAATGTAATTTAAAATATATTATGAGTAAATAAAAAAATAATATAAAAGTTTTGAAAACAAAAATAACAAACATCTAACTCTAAATTCAAAATTATTGATTTCATTCATGATTTTATATATGGATAAAATGGAAAAAAAAATTTCATTAATATAAAATATATTATAATATTATTATTTTTGACGTATCTATGTTATATCCGTGTCTTATATATCGAGTTACCCGCTCTGATATCAATTGATGGAGATTCAACTAAGACAGTACAATAACAATCAAATATGGAGTAGGCAAAAACCATTCTGATATAATAGATTAAGAGGGAGGTGAATCGATCTTGTGAACCAATGTGAATATTTTAAAATTTCTTTCGTTTCATCTCAAATTACCAATTAATAAATATATTTACACTTGTAAAAATAATCATATGCAACTTCTTTGTAATTCACTAATATGACATAAGCAATAACCAAACAAAATAAAGCAAAGAGATAATAAGATATAACCAATATATGAGAAAATTGTGACGTATATTTTTGTAATTGGCAATCTTCGGTGTCAAAATCAAATATGATTGAGTTGTATTATTTAAGTTATATTTCTATCATTGATCATGTAATTGAGGTCTCAGAGTGAGCATGTTGTTCTACACCAACCATATATACAAGGGTTGGTCAAAATATGAAGTTTGAATCTTCGGGGAAAAGCCATCAATGGTTTGAACAAGAATTCAATGATTAAAGTTTCGAGATGGTTCTGAATACAAGAGGACATCGTTGATCACAAATAAGAGCCACATAGACCTAGTTTATCTTTTACTAGACATTGAGTAGTAAGTTATGTTTATTACTCAAACTTGTTATGTCTAGTTCTTTGATGGTTGAACTTGTTATGTTCTATATTTTTATTTGCTTTGACATGTTATGCTCTATGCTTTCTATGTTTTTTTTTTTCTATGCTTATGTGTAATACTCTATCATTTTGAGACATAATTATATATTTGATTGGAGGTTATGTTTTTATTTCACTTAATCATGTGTTGATTGGTTCTCTCTTGTTCTCATTATTCTTACTTTGTTAATTTGTTCCAAAAAATGGAAGATGAATTATGTATGTAATAAAGGGGGAGACATGTGAAACATATGGGAAGATAGTATACTTCATTGGTTATATGATTAAGGGAGAGTTTGGAGTTGATTTTTATATCATTATATTTTCTTGATTAAGCATTCATTGGTAATATTGTTTGCATAATGTGCAGATTCTGTGCAGATTTTACAGGTTTTTGATAGACACTTCATATGCAGTTTGAAAGCTTGCTCATGATGCTCTGAGATCTTTAAGTTATATTTCTTTGTGGGACATATTGTAATCTGATATCTCATTGGGACATATTTTATTTTTCTAAGATGGTGGCTTTCACGCTTACAATTCTTTCTAAAAAAATATTTCATTAGAGATTTATATTATAGTGGAAACTACAAACACATCCCGAATGTAGCCTTTTCCTTTTGTCTTATATATTCAACAAAATTTTATTTTCTTTTTCCTTTCATACTGAATAAAAACAGAATTTTTCATTCATTTTTTTTATTTGATCATTTAAACTTTCAATGCTTACTTATACAATATACTCTAGTCAACTACAAATTGTATGGACTGAAAAGATTCACCTTTAAAAAGATATAAATACAGCACATCGGTCATCAATGCTTAGATCATAAAATCAAGTACTTTTTTCATTGACAAACTAAGTGTCCCAATTATACATTCACAAATTAAAAAGAAATACAAAGAATTCACATTATTACTTAGAAAAATATGATTCTCATATGATTATTACTAAATATAAACAACAGCTAGCCTATACTAAAAGATATGGTCCAATGAAAAACAGATAATGAACATAAACTCAGTGCATAACCATCAAAGTCCTAATGACCTAGTTAGGGGATTTTGCACCAAAAGACCTATTAGGAAGAAATTTCATAGAATCAATAGGCACAAACTTCTCCAAATCTTCCTTTTTCATCCAGATTATTTTAACATGCAATTTATCAGGAAAGTATTATGGAGAAAAAAAATCATGTTTCTTATTTGAATTCCTTTTAGCTTGAGAATGTTTGGATTTATTCCAATAGTGTGGCTTTTTAGCATGAACCTTATTTTTAGCAAAAGAATTATGCACATGAAAATCAGAATTGGAATATCTTCTTTTTTATAGCAGTAATGTTGACTATGTCCATTCGTACCACAAAAAGTACAATAAAGAACACTAAACACAACATTAGCATGCAAAGACTCAACTTGTTTGGGTCAGACACATTTAAGTTCTTGGGTTTAGCAAAAATAATTTTTTTCTTAGATGATGACCCAACAAAATCCAATCCAGTTTTATCTCTTACAGGCTTTCCAATACTAATCATACTATCAAGCCTAATTTGCCTAGAAGTAAAAATAATTAATTTCTCTTATGATTTTTTCCAATTCAGGCTCAAAAAAATTAATTCTAGCAATAACAACATCTTTGGCAGAGATAACTTGACTTACCTCACTTTCGAGAAACTTGACTTTGTCTTGAAAATTCAGAATTTCTGTTTTACTTTCTTTGTCTTCTGGATCTTCTCAGTTTCTTCCATTAGAGATTCTTTTTCACTTTCTACCATCTCCAATGGCTTGGTTTGCTTTTTGTAGGTTATTTTGACCTTGACAGTTTCTATAAATAACTCTTGAAAAACCTTGGACAGTTCTTCCTTGGTTAGTTCTTCTTTTTCTTTATCTTCTGAATCATTAGACCCAACTTGGATTAAGGTTGTAAACTTCTCTGTTTCACCTACATCAGAAGAATGATTATCAGCAGTATCATCATTTAATAAAGCAACAAAAGCAAGAAAATCACTTTCAACAGAAGAATCACTACCAGATTTATTAGATTTTAACTTTTTTTTAAAGAAAAACTAGGGTTTTTAATCTCTATAAAAACCTCATATGATTTCTTTTTCAATAAGGCTTTCCACAGAATAAAAATTTATATTATAGAAAGAGAAAGTATTGAGATATTTTTCTAGCAAATGATTTTTCCATCAAATTCTTTGTTTATATTTTTGAGAGCACACACATATTCACTAAGTGATTTAGAGTGTCTCTATTTGATTGATCACCTGTTCGAAGATTGCATTGAAGATTTCTTCGTGATCAAGTTACTGGATTGGTTTCTTCTACAATTATTCATTGGTGAGGAAAGAGAAGAATATCGAGCTACGAAAGGGACAGAATACTTACTGAGTGTTCATTTTTTTCAGTTATCCTTCTAAGAGGATTTTGACTTTAGCCGATCGAGAATCTGCAACAGTTGGATGAGTAGTTGTAAGCCTGAGGTGTTCCGTATTAGAGTTCTTGTCAAAGTAGAGTGGGTGAGAGTCTGAGATAGAGTCTGTTGTACTTTGCTTCAACGATAATGGATTTGTTTCTCCGAGACTACAAAGCCTCACCCATGAATTTTTTTTGAACTGAGTTTTTCATATATATCTGGTGCATTCTTTACTTTACTGCACTTTTATTTATTTACTTGCTTTGTGGGATTGCTTAAATTTTAATTAGACTTAAAATTGGATAATCTGAAAGATTAACACCACGCAACTCACATTATTGTCTCAAAATTTTTTATTAAAGAAATGTCTACTCGTAATAATCCTAATAAGAATTCATTGAAGAAAAAAATGGCAGGTAAAAGTAAAATGCAAGCAATTTTTATTAATCGTAGGTATTCACTAAAGGAATAAACAACTGAAAAAAGTAAAATATCGGCGGTTAATAAAAACTGCCAATATTTTTAACCATTACTGGCAGTAATAAATGCCAGTGAACCTTAAATTTCATTCACCAGTACTAGGTTTTTTTTGGTAAATTATTCTGACTTTACCTGAGATTTTGCCTAATTATTCTCGGATTAAAGTTTTTAAAATATAATGGTAAACCTCCCCTGACTTCCCCTAAGATTTTGCCTAATTACCCTCGGATTAAAGTTTTTAAAATATAGTGGTCAACCTCCCCTGACTTTCCCTGAGATTTTGCCTAATTACCCTTGATTAAAGTTTTTAAAATATGGTGGTCAACCTCCCCTAAGGTTCGATTGATTTTACTCCGAGTATTCATAGCAATAATTCACAATCAACTTCGTTAAAATCAATTAGCATAAAAAATTGAAATGCCAAAACTACTCTCAATGGTAGTAGTGCTGGTGTGACATTGATGGAGAAAATACGTATATAAAATATGTTAATCATAGTCAAATGATTAGAAATTAAGGTTATTTTTTCACAAAAGCATTATAACTTGGTATTTTTATAATTGTGTATTAGATGTGATTTTATTTAACAGATAGTTAGTCTAACAGGGTGTCAGAATAATTTTGTAAAAACTTTAATTTGAAGGTAATCAAGCTAAACCTTTGGGGAGGTCAAAGTAATTTACCCATTTTTTTATGTGCAAATTCTTGTCTTCGTAGTTTAGATGATTTCACAAATGAGCGATTATAGGCAGTTGATGAGGACCAAAAGCATTTATATCATTTTAGGACTATAAAAACCTATATAAACACATGACCCAAAAGCGGCATCTGCTTTCTCCACCAGCTAAGACGTATGGTTGAAAGTGACCGGTAACTAATAATTACTTCCTCGTTTCCACCTCTTTGTGTAAAATAGGCCTCGTGTATCTTCTTGTGGGTCAGGGTATGCATAAGATCTATAAAGGTTTGATAAGTATATCTTTTTGTAATGTGTTTCTAGTTTGTTGAAATATTTCAATCCAACAGTTATTATTGTTGGTCGTTCAATTTTAGGAATGGTTATGCATGATTTCTTGTTCTGTAAGATGAATATATCGAACATTTCTTACATTGTGCTAGTCAAATAATTGGCTCCACACCTATGAAAAAGGATCTCTTTGACATCGCTGATGTGCACAATGACAAGTTAACATGTGTCTTTCTTTCGATGGTAAGTCTTAACATATTCATCGAAGACATAATATTGCATCGTGTATCAAGATAAGCTATGTTTCTAATAATTTCTATATCTTAAAAATTCAAGTGAGGTATGACAAGATACTCTTAACAGGAAGTCACCTATTTGAGGGGCCACTGCTATGGGAATAATAAATATTAAAGTTTCTAAAGCACTAATGAAATACCGGGAGTTGTTCAGGGCCAAAACGAACACAACCATAAGAACTAACTTTATGCGGAAAGAAATTGTGTAGATACTATTGAATTGGTTTACATCAATGGCTGAATAGTTCTAAGACATCACATTAACCGGTTAGCAAGTAAATCCAAGAGTAATACATTAGGAAAAATTCAAGGCCAATGTAGTAACTTTTAAATTATACTCTCTAGTGTTTGTATTGTTATTTTCATTTTTTAGATAATTTCCATTCATGTGGGGGATTGTTGAAAATTTGGGTTTTGAACAAACATACTTTGGGTCAAAACTGGAGTGGGTTCCACTAAACTTTTGAAGCGAATCCATATTAGAACGCGTTCTTCTCCGAGAGAAGATGAATGTAGTATATTTACTTTCTCAAAGTAGCCCATTTGTTCATTGTTTAAAGAGGTGAAAGTAGGTTATCTCTCACGGGAAGATTGTGAAAGAAGTTTTGTCCTTGCAAATGTTTAGCTTGGAATTGGGTTTGGGCACAAGGGACACCCCAGTTCTATGGAAGGGAAAAGACCTAGACAAAGTTGGGTTCAACCTATCAAAACACACGCTCATCGCCGGCTCGGCCTATATATATATATATATATATTTGCTCAAAATACTTTATGTTTGGGCTTAGGATTAGGCTTGGGCTTGGGCTTGGGTGTGTTAGGCTTCAGCTTGGTCCAAAATTCTTTAAATCTTCCAATACCAAACAGTACTTGGGGCAAGTGTGATAGCTAGGGTTCATCGATTCAGATGGGTCATAACTGTTCGGGTTCATCGAAATGGTGTAACGACGGTTGGTTTGGAGTTAAAGGAATGACGGTTTTGGCGCTTCGGGTTGAAATAATGCAACCATTGGTCGTTCGGGTCAAAGTAGTGTAAATATTGACGGTTCGGATTGACTAACCGGTGGCATGCCCCACTCGAGCAAGTGCCAAGAAATCTATAAATACCCTTTTGGGCTGTCATTTTTTATTATTCAATTTTCTTTTGCTATATTTTTTCATTGGTTGTGTGAGTTAGTATCTGGTCTAAGAGAGTATAAATATAGTTTGGCTTGAAATTTCCTCTGGTTTGAAGTGTCGTTACCAGTGAAAGAAAGATCATTATATCATGTCCATTCAACACTCAGCAGGGAGAAATTTGTTGATAATTTAATTTTGCATTTAATATCTTATTATTTAAGGGTAGCATACAAGCATTATTTTTCTCACATCTTACATATCAAACGCAACCGGAGAATCAGAACCGTTGATCACATTAAGATTACCATCATGATCCTTACTATCTCCAGATGATGCACACTTGTTCCTGATGGCGGTGAGCTGGTACGGAAATGTGTCAAGAGCAAGCCATTGATCTACCATGAATAGTTGTTGGGTGCAAGGAATATGCCCAGTAAGAGTCACCTCCACATAGTTGCAGTACCAACCGTGGAATAGTCCAGACCCATCGGAGGTCAGCTTCATCGAGCACAACGGCCCAGTCAAACACGGGCCTCTACCACTGAAGATGTCCAGGTTCCCCCTCTCGAAGTAGTTGTAGTTCGGGCCCATCAGCCCGCCCCAGGCCTCCAGATTTGGGATCTGAATCCCCTTCCCGTTGGAGTTGTAGAGCGCCAGGCTGATGTTCGAGTCCGTCCCTCCCTTTACAATCGACCCGGTCTTAACGTACACCGTGTACACACAATCATTGTCCTGCATTCACAACATAGATGGTTATGGACGGGGGTGCACATTGTCGATTCTTTATTGTCCCCGATGAAATCGAACCATTTTAAATGGTTTCTTAATTTTAGAATTGGAGTCGTTGAGTTCGGTTTGGTTCCGATTCTTTGTAATTTCAATTTCGATTCCTCAATAGTTCTTTGTCAACTGTTATTTATTTATTTATTTATTTTAAATATTGGCAAGATATACAATCATGCTTGTGCACACATAGTTATAACAGTATATTAGAAGTTATTAGTACTTATTTATATATCTTATATTATATAAATATATAGAACATTAGAACATGAAATCTATTATTATTCATTTATATATTATATATATATTTTTCTCACGGCCAGTTTCTTGACTAGGAACCAAAATCGCAACTGTAGTGAACGGTTCCTAAAATTTGGAACCGAAATCGGAATCATAGTAAATGGTTCGGTTTGATTCAACTACAGTTCTTTACAGTTCCGATTCTACCGGTTCTTTGTGCACCCCTAATTATACTCGAGTGGAGAGAGGGGATTATTTACGGTGATTTTGTATAGGAAAATTAAAGTTGTCCCCCATAAATTAAATTGGGAAAATTAGATTTTAGTGCCCAAAATTGAAAAAAATTTGCTTCTTAGTGACCTTAAACTATATAAAAGCTCGATAGTGACCAAATTTAAAAACTAATTGCTAATGAGTGACTATTTAATCTTAATGTCTCAAACACCTTTAAGAACTCCATAAATCCCCGTCCTTTCTTGAGTCTGCTCCAACCCCCAAATATCATAAACTTCAAAGAATTCGATAATTTGTGTAGAACATATATACATTCTAAAGAAGATATAATAATATATATAAATGTATTCATATATATTAATATCTCATTTACTAAAAAAATACTAATTCGGGTGCAATTACAAACCTCACATTTAGTATTAATAATAACCAAACGAATCATAATTTTTTTTCTCTTGAACACCCAAGATAGATTGAAAAAGTTACTATTCATTTTTTAAATTGGAATTTGGAACAAATTAAAAAAGACACATGCATTAATTGTAAGACCAACATGTATGTTTATATATATAAAGAGAGATAAACTCCTTTCAAAGTCACAAATGTTCTCTGTCCCTATATATATATATATATATATATATATACATACTTTCTTTCCTAAAATTATTTTATGCCTTCTGAAGCTTTGATATTTGGGGGTGTGATTAGAGAAGACAAAAAATGAATAAAAGAGAGGGTATTTTAGATATTAAAATTAAATGGTCACTCATTGATAATTATTTTTTAAGATTGGTCCCTATTTGCCTTTTATTGAGTTTAAGGTTACTGTAAAGCAATTTTTTTTTTAATTTTAGTCATCAAAATCTAATTTTTCCAATTAAATTTTTAAAAAATTCTATATATGGTTACCTATTTATGGTTATTAAAGGTGAATTGCAAAAGAAATTACTTGTGTCCTCTTCAAAGTCTAATAAACTTTTTTTTTAAAAATCAAATATAGTAAAAAAAAACGTGTTAATTATTATTGTAATACTTTTTTTCGGTTAATATTATTTTTGTAATTGTTGTTACAATATATTAGTACTCTATTTATATAGACACATTTATATACATATATATTATTTGTTATGAAGTAAAGAGAGAAGAAAAAGAATACTCGACACTTGAAGCTTTTCTTCTCATGCCCTTTTTATACACGCTGTTAAAAATATTTATAAAATATAAACTGGAAGAAAAATCGTTACATCTATTTTATTTTATTTTTAAACTTTAATTTTATATGTACTAATTTGACCCCAAATAAATATTTCTAACTACGCCCTGAATATACGCATGTGTAATTATGATGTAAGTATAGTTTTCTTGCTAAAAGACTTACTGATTGAGCGATGGTAGCCACGGAGAGGACGATGAAGAGATGGAACCAGAAATTGTTGATTCCTTCCATGGCTTTTCCGTTATCTCTTTCTCTCTCTATAAATGCTAGTTTGGAGGGTTGTGATGAAGCATCAGGAGCACCTGTGCATCATTATATACTTGTATAGAGATTAGAGACTTTATTGATATAGTTGAAAAGCACATGTTCATATTGATTATTTACAATCCTTGGGCAAAGAGGAAATGGCAATTTTTTTTTCTCGGTATCGAATTACTAATTTTGTTGCCATCTTAATTACAAGTGGTTGCGAAACTGTTCCAAATGCAACATATGGTTGCTATCTGTGTAATAGCAACCGGAAAGCTGGTGCAATGCATTGACTTCATAATTCATATTCAGTTGAGCTACAATGAATTACGTGGGTCACCATTACCGAAATACTTTCAAAATTAATTGATATTTTTCATTAGCTCTCCAGTTAGATTATATATATTTTTCTAAATCACATAAATTTTTTACTATCTTCTCTTAAATTATTTAAGACTAAAATTTATTATCTCCTAAGTTTACTTAAATTTCAAGATAAGTTTATAAATACGTCTTTATGTATTGTTAACAATAACAATTCAAATCAATTCAAAATATAAAGTCTTTCTTTCTATGTTTCTAACATGATATTAGAGCGTATCAATTCATAGTAGTCTTTATTGTCGATCACCCTCACTACCGGAGATAACATCATATGTTTCATCACCGGCGGTCAATCGTTAAAAATAGCTTTCACCTTATATATATTTTATGCAAATAATAAAAGAAGAAAAATATGAGAGTTCAGCTCAAGTTCAGTTCATTGGCTTCCACTAGCATTTATGTATCAAAGTCAATGATTTTAACGAGTCTATTTTTTTATTTTCAAATCAGTTTTCACTTCAACGAGCAACTTTTGGTCTTACTATCGCTTTAACGAGTTTGTTCTTTTGCAATTTCTTTCTATATGTTCGCAGCTACTGATGGTAACATCACCAGATTGCTTTTCACGAGCCGTAGCATCTGTTTGTCAAAGTCGCTGATTTCAACGAACTCTTTTTTATTTATTTTCAATTCAATTTTCGCTCCAACGAGTCGTTTTCGGTCTTTTCGTCACTCCAATGAACTGTAGTTGTCTACCGAGCCCTCTTTTGCAGTTTCTTTACATGTGTTCACAGTCACAGTTGATAGCATCACCAAATTGCTTTCGTGAGCTGTATTTAAAATTTTTTTCCAACCTCAAGTTGGCTTCATATAACTCACCTTGAGTTTGCGGGACTGTTAGATTATATATTTTCTATTATATATGCTGTTAAATTATATATCATTTCCTAAATCACATAGATTTTTTACACCTTCTCCTAAGATTAAGATTTCTTGTCTCTTAAATTTACCTTAGACTTCAAGATGTGCTTATAAATAAATCTTTATGTATGATTAACAATATCAATTCATATCAATTCAATATATACTTCTAACATTAGTATTGGAAAATAATTGCTATTACCAGTACTACAATGCATACTGGCTAAAAAGCAATGATACTTTTTAAAACCCCATCGATACTTCTCTCATGGATTTCTATAGACTTCTATTACACACTTTCATAGATTTGTATAGATTTTTATTAAAGACTTTGATGGATTTTATAGACTTGTAATGATTTCTTCAATATATTTTATTTATTTGTATCCTTGAATTATATTTTTGCGTACAAGTAAACCAATGGTTCAAGGGGTAAGTATAATGCAAAATAGATAAGTTATCATTTATGGTTTCTGTTATTTGGAATTATTCAATAGAATTATTAAGAACCTATACAAAGTTACATATATCTCTCCTCATAACAGTGCGAAAAATGATTAAAAAATATGTCAAAATAAAAATTGAACGTATGATTTGGATTGGACTAAACCATATTCCTTCTTTTGTTATTTTATTTGTATTATATGTTAACTTAATGACAAAAAAGTTATACTCATGGTAAATGAAATATTTTCATATTTTTTTATTTTGGGCTTATTGTATTAGATAGATAGAATATATAAACATGTGTGTTTTATTTGTAAAAAGAAAAAAAAAAGATTATGCTACTGCGGTACGCACCATAATTTTCACGAAAAGTAAAAGTTATAACAAACATAAAACAACTAATTCACAAAAGTATAGTAACAAGTTTATAACAAGTTTGAAAGCAAAATTTAAAGAAAATATTTAACATTCATTACTCAATATCCTTAGTTCTCATTGTTATTATTGTTCCTGACATCTCTACATATTTAAAGATATATAGTAACTCTCCATTCATTAGCATTATCTCGTTGTTACTCTTGTATTTGAAAAAATATATTTTCAAAAAATTATAAAAGATAGCTCTCTACAAATAATTTTTTTTGTAATTGAGAAAACAATTTTCATAAAACTTACAACAAAATAATTTTTTTTAACAACTTTTTGGGTTTTCATTTATCTCATAAACTGTTTTTAAAAAATTACACCAAACAGATTCTAAATATTTACTTTCGATGCCCCATAAAATATTTTTCATATGAAATTCTTTATAAAAAAATTATTTTTTTTTATTTTGTATATTTAAAAGGTATATACACATTTGTTTTATTGTATGTATGGCTTGTTAAATGAATATACATATGACTATAAACATGCATAAGTGTATATAAACATTGTAGCATGTTAAATGAGTATCTATATAAGAGTAAATCCGTACAAATGTATATGCATTGATATATAATAAAAATTTCGTACAAGTTTTGAAAAAATTGTTTTCATATTTAAGACAGTGTGGATTGTGGGTATGGAAAGTACATGTCCTCATGTAATACCATCCTCACAAACCCCATTTTGTGTGTGTGTGTGTGTGTATATATATATTATTTTAAGAATTGATATCTTTGTTTATAGATCAAAGATCCGTTGCACCATCTGAAATTCGATTTTTGGTTTCGGTGTTGTACAAATTGGACTATGCACCTAACTAGGTTTTGACATTGATGATCTTTGATATATTGATTGTTTTGTTTGTACAATTTGTTTGATTTATTTTGTACTATGACTTTTTTAAAATCCTAATTGAATAGAAAAAGAGAGAATTTGAGAAGAGAGAGAAGACTAAGAGAGAAAAAAGGAGTGTACCTTAAGATGGAGAAGGTTGTTCGTATTCTGTAAAAAAAAAAAAATCCACCAAAATCTGTGGAGGAAATGTTGGATTTGTTATGAACTCCGATATTTATAACTTTCACCCTCAAATTCACTAAAATCCACCACTTATTGAAATCCTTTAAAATCTATGAATTTTTGAATACATCTAGATTTTTTTTAAATCCTAATTGAATACTGCCAGATTTGTATAGACTCTTTGAAAGTTTATAAAAATCAGGATTGAATACCGTCAGATTTGTATAGACTCTTTAAAAGTCTATAAAAGTCTGGATTAAATACACTCAGATTTTTAAATTTTTTTAAAATTCTAATTTAATACACCCTCCTTAAGATATTGAATCAAATACACTCTACAATATTTGATTGGTGAGTTTTATTTTTTTTTTTCTCCGTTTTTTGGTTTCATCTTTTAAATTTTTAAATCTAACATGAACGGCATTCTTACCTGCTAGATTTTAAGTTTACATACTAGAGTTTCTTTGCTTAGGTTGATTGTTAGAATATTGGTTGAAGGCTGATTTCTTGTATTGGCGACTTTGTGCCGCTAGGTTTGGTGGTGTTGGTTTTGGGGCTTTGGCCCTGTTTCTTGAAGCTCTTTTTTACTTTTGACTATATATTAACTCATCCAAAAAAAAAAAAATTCTGAAGTCAAATATCTGTAAATAAAAAATATTTTTAGGATGTCAACAAAACATTACAAAATTAAAAGAAATAAAATTACATGAATTTTTTTACTCAAAACAAATGAAGCCAGAAAAGGAAATTAAATGTTGTGGAATTATCTTATGCTCTGTTTGGTTCTTGGACTTATTTAGGGAAAAGAAAAGACAACATAAAGGAAAGCAAATTTTCTTGTTTGGTTCCATGAAAAATAAGGAGGAAAAGAAATGTAAAGTAAGGGCCAAATAATTAAGGAAAAATTATCAATTAGTCCTACTTTTAAACTATAAAGACAAGTAGGTCCTATAAAATTTTGGAAAAATTAGATTTTGGTGACCAATATTTAAAAAATTTTCTTTATAGTGATCATAAAATTCAATAAAAGATAAATAGTGACCAAACTTGAAAATAATTGTTAATGAGTGACCATTTAATTTTAATATCAAAAATACCCTTCATTCCCTCATTTGATCTCAAATCATTTCTTCGTCTTCAACCATATCATCAAATATCATAAACTTCAAAAAAAAAAAAAACTTCCAGAACATATTCCACCCCTTCCAATGCTTTCTTCATCTTAATCAAGCTCAAAACTTAATTGAAATATAATAATTTATAATATAATTAATTTTTTGGTCTTAAATAAAATATAATACCAAAACAGAATGGATTGAACCAAAATAGCTGAAATGAAAACTTTATTGAGCTGGTAAAGTATCGATACAACTTAATTTGTATAAGAAGTCCCAATGGAAAGGAGAAAGACATGATTCAATGATGTGGTGGGATAGGCAAGGAAGAGAGTCATTTAGGTGATGGAAAATCCTAAGTAGGTGGAACTCATACTCATGATGTTTCTGATTTTTGCAAGAAGTTGGAGTCTAGTTCATCAAATAGTATTATTGTAGGATCATCTTCTACAACTCCTCAATAATCAGATAATTTTCTTTTGGAGCCTAGGGCGAATCTCTTCCAATCCTTCACCACATTTATCTGAGCAGCAAGAGAGGCAACCTTTCCCTTGTAATAAACTTTGTCCATTTTGATTAATTATGCAAATTTCTGTATAATCAATTTATATGCATATTACGTATCAAATCCAAACTTCAAAAAAGTTAGATTTATTTTTTTGAAGTTTCTAATATTTGAGAATGAGGTTTGAGAAGATGAAGACATTCTTGGGGATTTACGAAGAGAATGATATTTTGGACATTAAAGTTAAATGATCACTCATTAGTAATTATTTTTAATTTTGGTTACCAGCTATTTACTTTTTTTTTTAGTTTAAAGTCACTATAAAGCAATATTTTTCAATTTTGGTCACTAAAACCTAGTTTTCCCTAAGAATTTTATTAAGACAATTAAGGAAGTCCTACTTTTCAGAAATATTTTCAAATAAGTTCAAATTCTATAAATAATGAGCTTTTTTATTGTCCTTTATTACTAAATTATCATTAGTGTCTTTCCTCACTAAAATAAAAAATTTCTGTCATTCCAATATTTTGTAACTTCTACCTATTTAGAAAAAATATTGTTCTTAAAATATTAAAAAAATTATTTTAATTTCACTTTCCATAATAAACCACTCACAACATGTTAAAATATATTGGATAATTTTCATGCATTACATTTATGAACATAAATCAATTATTTCCATTATTTTTTAATTTTCTACTTCAACATTCAACTTTCCCCACTTTATTTCTTCTTCTTTTTTCCCCCTTGAATGGAGATGTTGGATACAAAATAAAGCCTCCTCTCACCATCACTCAATAGGTAAGCGAAGCGAAGAATATCTAACATATGATAAAAAAAAAAATTTGTATCTTGTCTTTTCTTACACATTCTGTAAGATATATTATTTTATGTTGACAAATTTTGATGTCAAAATCTAATTGATCGAGTTGTAAATTTCAAGTTGATTTTGTATCGATCATGGAGCTAATGATCAAGTGCATGGATATTGTTGATTCGATGAGAACATTTTTTAGTGTAGGTATTTGTGGTGAGGACACAATGCACTTTATGTTTTAGAAGTTGGCTTTGATAAACCATGGTTTTATTTTCAATAATTAGGGGTTTTTAAAGGTCCGATTGGTCCTCAATTTTAGGACCGGTTGCACTAAAGTTTGTTTTGGACAAGGAAAATGTTTTGCCGAAAATATTGTTTTCCTTTTTCCTTGGAACTTTTAGGAACGTCCTAAATTATATTGTAATTTATTTGCGAAGTATAATTTAGACTTCTTTACTTATATATACTCATCTCACAAAATCATCGTTGTAGATTGAGAAAGCTTCTGAGTATTTTAGGGCAGAAAAATTCTATTTAATTTTTATGTTTGTTTTTCTATTAAGAGTACCCACCTAAACACAAGTGATTTTAAGGTGTTGTTCTCTATCTAATCGATCGTTCAGATATTGCTTTATAATTATTTGTCAATTAAGTCATTGGTTCCTTCAATTACTTGCTTGTGAAAGAAGGTGAATCAAATCGCATTACGAAGGGAACAGAATATTCACAAAGTCTGAAGAGTACAACAATTGGACATGGAGTCGCAAAAATAAGTCTGAGGCATTCAACAACAAATTATTAGCATAATGGAGTATGTGTGAGACTGACACAGAGTATGTTATACTTTTCTTCAACGATAGTGGATTGATTTTCCTGAGGCTCTGTTTCCCTGTGATTTTCTTCTGTTAGGGTTTCCATGTAAAGCTAGTGTTTCTATTTTAATTAGGTTGAAATTAAAATACTTCCAAAGATCAAGCAAATGAGTTCACACACCTATTCACCCCCTCTTGTTTTTTTTTGTTTTTTTATCATACTTCCACAGCCTCTATGTGCTTTTATTTAACTTCCAACCACTTCCATACCGCGCTACTCACACATCCATCAACAACCAAACACAAAAAAAAAAAATCAATTCTACCACAAAATTGATCACAATACAAGTAGATCACTCTGACTGTAAAGGAGGAATTGTCTGAGTTATATATAGGACTTTGTTGGAAATCTTTATGAAAAAGAGGACTTCATTGTCCTATGAAATTTTTTTTAGACTTATTTGTATTTAGACCTATAGTTTTCTCAATAATGAATGTTACATTAAGGGATAAATTAATAAGATACCACATGGACTAAATTGTTGTTGATGGATGTGTTAGAAAATATTAAAAACAATTTTTTTTTTTAGCGTATGTTATACATTCTTCGCTTACCTATTGAGTTATGGAGAGAGGAAGAAGAAAGGTAGAGAGGGCTGAATGTTGGAATGGGATGAGAGAGAAGAAAGGGAAGAAGACGCGAAGATAGAAGGTTTTTACCTGACTATAGTTGGGTGTTGGATTCTATTTATTTACCTCTTTTTATAATTTATAATTAAAGAAGATATATGTTTATTTATTATTGGGCCACATATATAAGTGGTCTGAATGTATCACATATTCGTCGTGGATGAGTTCCTAATTATTGTCCAAATAGGAATTGTATTAGTTATAGTACTTTGTTGGATATTTTTACAAAAAGTAAGACTTCATTGTCTAATGAAAATTTTTAAATACTTATTTGTGTTTAGAGTACAAAAGTTGGATTAACTCGTATTTTTTCAATAATTAATATAACATTAAGGGGATAAATTAATTTATTTTGGCAAGTACACTATACACATGCACTCATTATTGTATCTTAACAACTTTTCACTTTGAACGAAGAGAACTTACCAATCATACCACTTGAACTAAACTGTTTTTTTTTTTTTTTTTTTTCCTTTTGGAAATACAAGTAGTATACTAATTAAGGCATATGAATTCCCATGCTTGATGTTATGTTGAAATTGCACTCGCCATACTTGGCAATTGTTATCTATCAAACTAAAAACTGCAAGTCTTTCTTATAACTAAACGGCAAGGTCAGAAAGTTCTTCTTTTTAATTAATCAATGATTAAGACCAGCAACTTCCAAAGAAGTGCATTGGCGAAATAATTCAAACTAAAACATAAAGCCAAACAAAACAACTTTTGTACTATATTAATAGCATGGAATGCATGTCTAAAACTTATAATTAGATTAAAATTAATTCAAAGTAAAACAACCATTTACATTTTATCGGAAAAAAAAAAGAAAAACAACAATAATAAAATAAGTAGAAAAGAATTAGCCCAGATAAAGCAAATTATGCATTATTCTAAAATCATATGATCTCCTTATGCAATAAAAATTAATTCAGTCAATACTTATTAGATTGAACTCCTAGTAGTAGTTTTCTTTTCCATTTGTCTTAATCTGAGAAGGTGAAAACATATTAAGTTAAGGGTCGTCTGGAAACTTTAGGTTTTGAAAAACCATACTACATGTCTTTGTAGTGGCAACTCAAACTGATGGGGGAAGACTAATCGAGTTAGAATGCCTCTAATAAAAATCACCCAGATTGTCCCTTTAGATAGCCATTTTGAATTGTTGTAAACACTACCAAACAACAAATTCTGAATTGTAGTCTCAGATAAAACATTATTAAAATTAAGATATTTTATTCTTTGTTTTAAATCATTAGCATATCAAGGAGGTCTGATTAAAACCACACAGATCTTGCTATCAATCAACTTTGCATAAAAAATATTCAATTAAATACAAATTAATTTGAATATTTTAGAGACGAAATTTGAGGTCGGATTAAAACCACTTGAATGTATGATTAGATATTCAAATCGAAGCGAATAAAAAATTGACACCAGATCTAATATATTGAAATGTGGAAGCATTTGAAAACAAGAGGTCGAAAACAACTCATAAACTCACCTTTTTAGAGACGAAATTTGAGAATGATGATTCAGGAACCCTAGGTGAGATCACAGCAAATGAACAGAAGACAATTTATCGGCGTATCAACCTTCATTCGAATTTCTCGCCATCACCTTAAGAACTTGGAAATAAGAGATGATGATGGAAGAGGCCGAAGAAGATCGGAGGTGATTGGATGCTAGAAAATTTGAGGAGATTCGTCAGAGAAATCAAGTGACTCTGGAGCGATTTCATCACATAGTGGAGAGAGGAGAGAGAGAGAGATAGGGACTAGTGGAGGAGGAGAGAGAGAATGAGCGACTGACAGTGAGTGAGTTTGATCGTATGAGAGTTTGTGAGTTAGTAAGTGAACTGTAATGGTTTAAAATGATGTGACGAAAATAAAATCCGTCACTATTGTAAGGGAAATGCTAAACGTCATGAAATTTTATCATGAATTGCCTTCATGAATGATGTGGCAAGTGATAATACCATTGACATTCCGTGTATGGGGGGAATCCCACCAATACTAACTCACCATTTAATTGCCACATCATTCAAGATAAAAATTCATGAAATATTTTCATGATGTGTAGCATTGCTCCTATTGTAAATAGAGAAATGCTAAACGTCACAATTTTATTTCACGAATTTTAACTCGAATCTATGTGACAGGTATTAATATCATAAGGACTCCGTGTATGGGGGGAATTCCACCAATAATAACTTACCATTTAATTTTATCTCCTAAAATAATGGACTATACCACCTGCCACATAGATTCGAGTTAAAATTCGTGATATTTATTCGAGACGTGTAGCATTGCTCTTGTAAATATGTGTGACGAAATTCATTATGTCACAAAATTATTTGTAACAAATAAATAATAAATGTAACAAATAATTAATTACTTGTAACGGGTGATTAAAATCTGTCACTATTATAAATATTTGTGACGGAAATTTATTCATCACAGAACAGATGAATAATAAATGTAATAAATATTTGTAGCGGACGAGTAAAATCGGTTACAAATAATTAGTCAATGGTGACAAATAGTGATATATGTTACAAATAATTAGTCAATCATTTTTTTTTTTTTACAGTTATTTCCTTCGGTCACAAAAATCTGTCACAAATACTCCTATTTGTTGTATATATTAAGTGAGAAAGATTTACACACAACTCCAGAGCTGAGGATCAAACTCTCGTGGGAGAACAAATAAACAATACAATAAAAAACAATTTCTTCAGCCATTGAAGGGAGAACAAAGAGCATCTGTGTGGCTAGTAAGTAGCAGCATGTTCTGTTATCCTTGAAGCTCTAAGAGTGAAGTCTGAATTTGATAGTTTCCTTGATGGAGCAGACGATTGCTTGAGACGTGGAAGACCTGTTCTTAAAAATTATGTGTTCCTCTCTGTCCAAATGAAGTAGACAATGGCAACAAGAATTAGTTTGCATGAAAGGTGCTTGATTGATGGTGTCCAAGAAGAGGAAGCCTGAACGAGAAGGTCGTGCCATGTGGTAGATGCAATATTTGGGCTGCAAATGGAATGGAAGTGTTGCCATATTGTGAAAGTGAATGGACAGTTAAAAAATAGGTGGTAATGGGACACTGGGGTTAAAAGGCAGAGAATGCAATTTTTTGAATTGTGGTGTGCCATACTTGGTCTGTCTAATGTAGGTAGTTTCTTCAGTGATACAAGCCATAATATGAAGCTATGTCTTGGGATCAAATGTTTAAACTAGGCCAAGTGAGCCCATGGGATAGTGAGAGTGGGAGGGGGAAATGGATTGGATAGTGATAGATAAGGAGATAAAATGAGGGGAGCTTGACCCAAAGAAAATAGTCATCTTGTGATGGGTTCAATAGAGGTAATGTGATGGGATTTCTCAGTTCAGGTAGTAATCTTTGGAGGCAAGAAGGAATTGCCCATTGGTCATTTCATTAACCATGTTGCATGTATCTACCAATGGAGGTACTCAGTGTGTTTGGGTTGGGAATTTTATTGGCTAGGGGCCACAATCGAGCCATGCATGAAACCAGAAGGATCAATGTGAGCTTCCCATTGCCAATCTTGACAGTGATTAGAGGTCTGGCTAAGGTTCTCTATTGTAATAGCTTCCTGAGTGACCATGAACATTTTGATGGGCAGCTGATGTTCCAGAAGTTCCTTTCCTTGATGTAAGTAGTTTGAATCCATTTTGTCCATAAACACTGTGGGTGCTTGAAGAAGAACCAAATGTGTTTGATCATAGAAGCTCTGTTTAGGTTGGCCAGGCCAAACCACCATTATGTTTTGGACGACAAACTTCGTTCCATGCCACTTTTGAGTTCATCTTGGTGATATCATTGCCTGACCAGATAAAGTTGCTTATAAGACTGTTCACTTGGTTGGTGACATTCTTAGGAAGGACAAAGACATTCATCCCGTACAATTGGATGTTGTAAAGGACTGATTTGTTGAGTTGAAGCCTACGAGAACAATTAGATATAGGTTTTATATATACAACTACCATGACACTAGAGGAGCAGAAAATTGATCATTAAGGAAGATAACTTGAATGTATAAGCCTCCCATAGTTTCTCTTGAATTGACCAAGTAAACCCATCTAAAAATAGGGCTTTGAGTGGACAACCAATTCTTGACTTGATTTTCAACGTTTGTTGCTTCCTTTCTGTGTAACTTACCAACTTACCCCAAACAAACAAAGTTGTAACGTAACGTCCTCTCTCTCTCTCTCATCACACCTTCCAATTATCTAATCAATCTCCATGCTAACTCCTATTCCCATGCAAACTAACTCCTCTATTTTGATATATTTCTGCCAACGTCTTTCCTTTCACGGACACCGCTCCCCATCTTCCCATGGAGGAGCGGGTCGGCGGCGCAAAGCATGACCCACCACTTTATCCCCTATTCCCACCACCCTTACATCGCTCCGCTGCATCCACTGCCGCCTCCGCCGAAGACGATACCTACATCGTTCAAATCCCTAGGGATCAAATTTATCGCATTCCACCTCCACAAAATGCTGTAATTGCAGAAAGTTACCGCAAACCGGTGTACCAGAAAGGCCAATGTTGTGGTGGTCGCTGCATGTGCATTTCTATATGTCTCATTGTCGCCATTGCTCTTATTGTTGGCATTACTATATCGGCGATTTACTTGTTTCCGAGCCCTAAAAGCCCTCAATTCTCCGTCAAGAAAGTCCTCGTCAAGAGTCCACCGTCTTCTTCTAATCACCATTCCTATCCCAGCTATGAAATATCACTGAAAGCTGATAATCCAAATGACAAATTTAGTGTTTCTTATGGAAATGGTGGAGGTGCTTCGCTTTCTTTCAAGAATCATAAAATTGCAGAAGGGAAGTCTCCGTCACTCACCCAAGAGGCCAACGAATCAAGTGATGTTCAATTAACCCTAGCCGACTCGAAAGTGGTATTGCCAAGCGAGGTTGCAAAGAGTATGAATGATACGAAGACAAAAACACCTGTTTCTTTATCTCTGACAGTGAATGCACCGGTGAAAATGAAAAGTTTGATCACAACGAAGGATAAAGATGTGACGGTCACATGTGATTTCAAGGTGAACACGTTGGCTAAGGGTACACAGGTTTTATCTCAAGCATGTAATACCAAGTTATAGGGCTAAAGAGAAGAAGAAGGTGGATCAAGGACATGCATGGTACGTATGTATATAGTGAATATTGCTGTCATGGTCTTATGCTATATTAGAGTTTTTAGATGACTTTTTATGCTTTTAATTATTTTAATTTACATTGCATTTTCAATATGTTTTGGCCAACACAAGCGTAAGAAAAGAGGGGTTACCACATTTTTATCTGTATAACTGTATGAAGAGCTGAAAATTGTTTCCTTGTGTGGTTTATTACATCTACAATTAGTTATTATATATGCTTGGTAGCATTGATTCCACAGTACTTTTGATCGAAATGAAATTGAAGATTATATCAGTTCAAATTTTAAACTACTTTTCTTTCCATTTCATTAATTTTACTGTCATATTCCATGCTACCAAACACAAAAGGGGAATATTATCTTTTTCATTTTGTTTTTCAACAAAAACCTCTTTGCGTAAAAGTATAAGCAAAAACTTTGCCAAAAAAGTTCATGTAATGCCTTACCTTCCAGCTTCCCCCATAATATTATTTTTTCCCTTGGTTCTTAATTCCTTTTGCTCTTTTCATTTTTCTCTTAGTTGTATCTTTTTCCTTTTTTTTTTCTTTGGAGGTAAATGTATAATTTTTTCCCCAATAAATAGTACTTTTTTGAGAAAGTTGTGGAATTGGATTTTCTTTGGCGCATTGTTATTTGTTGGATGTCTGCTTTAATATACTGGTGCAGTTAGCCAATTGATGGAATTAATCTTCTAAATACATGGTACCTAAAAGTGATGTTTGATAACTTAATTAAACATTTAATTAAGTATCTTTGATAACGTAATTTGATTATCACTGAAAATGGTAAGTGATAGAATCATCACTTATCATTGAAAACTGAACGCTGAAAATTCAAAAAAAAAATCAAAAAATATTTATTTATTAATCCACTAAAGACTTTCACCGCTTAAAAATTTTCAGTACTTAACTTTCAATTTTATCAAACAGCACCTAAGCATTTATTTAATTAAGTGCATTTGATAATGCAATTTAAATATCACTGAAAACGATAAACATCACTTAAAATGAGATAAAATTTTAAGTGTCAGAAACATCACTCATATGAATGCTGAAAATTCAAAAAGATATCAAAAAATTATTTATTTTTCAATTAGCACTTAAAAATTTCAGCACTTAAAATTCAGTTCTTAAAATTTTCAATACTTAATTTTCTGCTTTATCAAACAACACCTTACCATGAACTAATCTCCATGCAAAACTTAAAATTTCTTCTCTTTTTGATGAAGAGAAGAGTGAAGAGAGCAGCCCAATTGTCATTTACCAACCCATCATTTGTTCCTTTTTAATGGAATTTTTGACATGGTCATTGATCCACCATATTGGGCCTTTCATAGTATGTAGGCTCGTAAACAGCTGTATCAAGCAATGTTGAGCATTCCGATTATAGACCAGACACAGTGACTAGGCTGAGGCTAGAGAATGCTAATTGAAGAGAAGAGTAAGTGTCTATATATATATATTCCATCAGATTTATTTCTTTCTAATTTGGTAGGGCTAGTATTATGGACAACGTTAGGTAGTTTGACGGCTAACAAATAACTTTGGTTAGAATCAATATGAATATAAATCCTAAGAATATATACTGAGTAGAGTAAAATGGAAAAATATGTATAATACATGTAACTTACACCAATTAAACAAGATTGAAAAAGATTTTGTTAAGTTGAAAAAGATTTTCTTTTGGATGTTTGTTCATTTGATTCCAATTAATCCAATTTGCTTTTCGAAGAAAAAAGAAAAAAAAAAAAAGAAGTCGAGAAAGATTTTGTTGAGTTTTCGTATCACATAACTTTTTTATTTCTTTTCTTATTTTTGTGAGCAATTCTAGACATCTTAAAACTTTTTTCAAGATACTCATCACAAAATATTATTGTGGACTTACATCTTATTACATCATATATATATATATATACACACACGGTGTTAACACTAAAAAGTCGCGCAATGTGACAACCATTTTGATATTGATAAGGACCATTTTAAAATAAGACTTTGTGTTTAGTTTCAGCAATGATTTGTTTTGGAAAGAGTAAGCTAAGTGATGTTATGGAATTGACAACCTTTGACATGTGAAAAATGAAGAAAATAAGGCATTTGGGTCAAGGATAAATATCTAGATCAATATGTGACAAGCCTTGGCATATGTTTGTAACAAGGATTCTATCAAGACCGATATCTATATCTGTGCGTCTTTTTACTCGGTTATTTCATGTGACTGGAAAATATACATTGGCAGTAAGGAGAGTTTTAATATGCTATGTCGGTGGAGACTTGAAGACACAATTCGTTTGGACATATATGGACGTGCATTAATTTTTTTTTTTTATGTAATTAATTTGTTTTTGCATTATCTTGTTTCATAAATTTAAAAAATTAGTTATTTTTAAATTGTATAAAGAACTGTACAAAGAGTTTCACAACTAATTCATAAACTTGCAGCAATTACAATTTATCTCTCATATCCTTCCAAATATCTATGTTTTTAAAGCTCTCTCAATATTTCTTGCTCTCTAGCTCCTTTAATTAGTCTATCTATTTACATTTTTTTTAATTTTTATCTCCAACAGTGAGTTTGGTATTTTCTCTTACTAGTCAATCGCTTGATCTTACATATTATTCCAAAGGAAGACTGTGTTTGACCAGTACATTTATATTTGATCCGATTGAATGACTCTGGCATGCCCACATCACACGTTGATTCTAATATGTTGACCCAGTTGATCCAGTGGAAGAACATATTTTGGCACTACCGGATTTTGCTAAAAAAGATTCAATGACACCACCAATGGGCAGGGACCAAATATATCTAAAAATATTGATGGATGCTATGAAAATAATAAATGTTCGTTTTGACAATTTTTGTGCTCGTTATAACATTAATTTTGACGAGTTTTGTGCTGGTCGTAACGGAGGGTTTGTTCTCGTAAGGATGCTCGTGTTGACATATTGACTCTAATTGGTTTGTGTTGCCATCTTGGACAAGTTGATTCTAATCGACTGACTCAACCAATTTAGTGAATAAACATATTAATTGAAAGAATACCCTACAAATTAATCAGAGTCTTATCCATTTTTATTTGACTGCTTTAATCCATATGATTCGTGTAGCTAGTAAGATGAAATTAAGTAATGTCATTAAGATATTTGTAATGTGTGATATGACAAAAACATTATGATAAGTATATTTCTGTTGTTTCCGTTGTGCAAATTTAAAAAGATACAACTTATTATATAATTTAAATTTTATATTGTTTGACGCTAAAACAACAAAAAAAGGCTCTGTCTTTATTTAACCTCATCAACGCATGTAAAGTGGAATGCTTAATTTCTTTATTTAACCTCTGAAGAATATGCAGGTTTTATCCCCAATTCACACCCCTTTTGGCCTCTTTATTACAGAAGTTTTAGTATTAAGAAAGTTCAAATAGCAAATGTAAAGGTGAAAGAAACACTCCTAGCTTGCACAACTTTGTAAGGATTCCTGATAACCCACCCAATAAGAAGAGCTTTTCATAGTCAAGTCTCTTTCTTCTTCCAATTGTTTGCTAGTGTGAACTTGTCTTTACATGTTGAGACTAAGAATATTTGAGTTTATTTTATTATATATTGTTTTAGTGGGGGCGGTGGAAAATTCCTTATCTCACCTCTGAAGGTACAAGATAAAATTAACATTTTAGCTATTCCCACTCCCACCGAGAGAGATTCCATATTCTTCCGTCTTCCGTCATATTAATTCCGTAGAAACAAGAATTTTGTGATGATCTAATTATCGTCCGATTGGTTAATAAGTGAAACACTTTTGATTAATTAAATTTTATAATTGTGAGTCTCGTCAACGGACAAGTGTCAAAATTCTGAAGGTTCAGATCTTTAAAAAAAATGTATGACAATTTAAATTTGAATTTATTTCTTTATAAAAAGAGGCAAAATCTCTTTATATATTCATGGAAGTGGGCACAATTAATGGGGAGTTACCAAATTATACTCACACCATTTGGTCTACAAATACAAGATCACCCTACACATTTGGGGGGAGATAGAGAAATCAAGAGAACACAAAAGCTTTGTCGAACCTCTGCCTTGACCAACACTCAAAGTTTTGAATACAAAGAACATCAAGCACGCCATACGAGTGCCGTTCTACTTCTAAGGCCTTCAACTACTGAAGAATCTGAAGACAAAAAATATCAAACACGCCACACGAGTGTCGTTCTACTTCTAAGATCTTCAACTATTGAAGAATTTGAAGAGAAGAACATCAAGCACGCCACACAAGTATCGATCTTCTTTGAAGACCTTCAACCCATCAGTTGAGATCAAGCTCTATCGGCCCTCAATCGAAAATCCAGTCAAGCCTTCCTCAATCTTAAAGATTTGAAGAAAGCTTATCACAACTGCTTCAAAAACAAGCTTTTGAAACTCTTGTACCGAACATCAAGAAGATTGAATCAGAGAAGATTTTTTGTTGTAAAAGAATCAACCACAGAGAATTGTATCCATTTTTCTGAAATTAATAAAATTAATTATTTGTTACTTATTTTGTTCTCACTAACCAAGCTCAAGCTTGTTTAGTGATTAACAGAAAAAGTTTAAATATGTCTTCTGAGTTCCATTTGAGTTAATATTCATACTTAAAATTTAATGAACCACATTAAACTGAGCTAGATCTTCTTCAATAATTGAAAGGCCAAACTTGTTTGAACTAGGCTAAAGGTCAAGGTAAAGTCTATTTGACAAGGATACGGACATGAGACACAGGTTCTATACAATACGGACATGACAATAAAACAAATATCAAGAAATAGAAAAAGGATACAGTGATAAAATAATATAATATATGATTATATATACGAAAAATTAAATTTTGCTCATTTTATCCTTAATAATCAACAACTCTCTCGTTAACAAGGACACTAAGAATGTTATGGCTCCATCAAGTGATAGCAACACCTTTACTGAACCAACAACTCGCAGCAAAACAAAGGTATTTTCTTCTCTAGCACAGAAACAAAGCATGGTGGATGTTAATTCGACCAAGCCTACAAATGCAAAATTCATCATTCATTTATCACTCTCGAGTCCTTGAAGATGATGAACTTCAATAATACGAGTCTTGAAAAAGTTCCTTCAGTTTCTAAAGGTTCTTTTCCAAAAGATATGTCACCGCGCTCATCTCGCTTTATGTTAGATTCTAATTCGAGTACGGGATCACGCTCAGTTTCTTTCCTTAGATCCCTAAGAGACTTGATTTCTCCAAGGTACTTAGATTCCCAGACGCAATCACAATCAACCAACATGTAAGTTATGATAACCGATACAACATCGGTAGAACAACAACTTGCAACTATGGCTCGCACTATTGAAAAGCTCACCAAAACCGTTAAAGAAAGAGACTTGCAGATTGCTTCCCTCATGAATAGGTTGGAAGCTCAGAAATCTAAGAAGTCAAGTCAAGAACTCTCACACCCTCCTAGTTTCACACCACAAGGGGCCACAACAAACAAGGTTCACCATATGAGCACATTCGAGTAAAGGGCAAATCATCCCAGCTTTGCTCCCTTTATCGCTTCATTGTTTATTCAACAACTTCAAGACATGATCACTAACATGATCAGGTCACAGTATGACAGTGTTTCTCAAAGCTCGCTCATTTATTCGAAGCCTTACACAATACGAATTGACAACATGAGGATGCTAGTTAGGTATCAACCTTCCAAGCTTCAATAATTTGATGGAAAGGGCAACCCTAAGCAATATGTTGCTCATTTTGTGAAGACCTGCAATAACGCTGGCACCAAAGGGGACCTCTTAGTCAAGCAATTTGTTCGTTCCCTCAAAGGAAATGCATTTGATTGATTGGTACGCAGACCTCAAAGCTAGGAGTATTGATTGTTGGGAGTAGATGGAGCAAAAGTTTCTTAACCGCTTCTACAATACTCGCAGAATAGTAAGCGTGATAGAACTCACTAACACTAAACAAATGAAGGACGAGCTTATGGTCGACTATATCAACCGCTGGCAAGCTCTAAGTTTTGATTGCAAAGATCGTCTTTCTGAAGTCTTAGTAGTCGAAATGTGTATGCAAAAGATGCACTGGGAGCTTTTCTACATTTTACAAGGAATCAAGCCCCGTACATTTGAAGAACTAATTACTCGTGCCCATGATATAGAGCTTAGCATAACAAGTAGTAGTGTAAAAGCTCTTGTGTTTTCCAATATGTCTGACAACTGTCTTAAAGATGAGGGATTAAGTCCAAAGAGGAAGGCAAAATACTTATTAACTCGGATAATGAAATAGATACATCTTATGTTATAAGTATCATCTCAAAAGAATTGTATCAAGAAACACATCATGTTGTTTCGGTGACTTCTTCTGAATGTTCTCAATTACATAAGACATTGAGTCAAAAAATCCTTGGTAGAAGACTAGATAGACAGGGGACAAACTCTCCATACAAAGCTCATTCTCAACTTTCTCTTATGAAATACCATTGGTAAGAGAGCAATATTCACGCATGTCTTTTAAAAATACCTACACATTTTCTCAAACCTCAAAATAAGAAAGAAGTCTCAAAAGGGAACAAGAAAAATCAAGACATATCCAAAGTGACAAATCGCAAGGATTTGCATCAAAGAAACATTATAATGGTAATTTTTCAAGTTCTCCTCAAACAACTTCAAATAGAAAGGATCAAAAAATTGTGCTTACTTGGAGGCCAAAGAAGAATGCTCAAGAAGGGAATGGTTTTAAAAAGATCCTGCAAGAGTCAATATCTGGAAATATACAAATGGTAGTTCAAGTTATTCCTTCCTAACATGTCGTCAACAAGCACCAAGATAAGAGTCTGAAGCTACAAAATGAAGAACAAGAATAAAATCGTCTACAATCCTAGATAGAACAAGAGGCTCAAAAAATCAAAAGATTAGAGGAAGGAAAAGTGTGGGGACCGAAGCCCAAAGATGCTGTCTGGATCGAATCTCGCAATGGAATGAAAGCATACTGGGTGAGGTTCAATCCGCCTATATGGACCATGACGAATGAAGTACCTCTCCCTTTTGGGTGGGGAGATGAGTTTGAAGGAAATATTTCTTCTCAAGTACAAGAAAAGTACAATGAAGAAACAAAGCAAGAAGGAAATCTTCAAATTGACGCTGAGCTGGTTCACACTTTTCAACGCAAGTTTGGACTCTATTTTGAATTTTGCAAAAATGAAGAATAATCAAAGCTAAATTGCTCCCTGATATAAGCCTAAACTGTTGATGACACTCTATGACACGAGTATAAACTGTCTATAAAAATAAATAAAAAAAACTCCTTGACACGAGAATAAACTGTCTACCAAAAAATAATCAAACACTCTATGACACGAGTATAAACTGTTTATAAAAAATAAAAAAAAATAAAAAAACTCATTAATACGAGTATAAATTGTTTATAAAAAAATCAAGCACTCCTTGACATGAGTATAAACTATCTGCAAAAAAAAAAAAAAAAAAAAACTCCAACATAAATTATCTTTATAGAAGAAAAAAAAATAGGGGTAACATATGTGAAATTGCAGGTGTAATTTTGCCTCAATGCTTCAAACAAACACATAAACAAACTTGCATGAAATATGATTTTAAGATAATGGTGATGGTTCTGGCCAAGCATTGCTTCCAAAACTGGTACACAAAAGCGTAATTGTGCACGTAACCGGATTCGTCTCCAAGATTGGTGCACAAGAGCACAATTGTGCACATAATCGGATATGCCTCCTGGACTGGTGCACAAGAATGCAATTGTACACACAGTCGAATTCCCCTTCTGGACTGGTGCACAAGAGCGCAATTGTATACACAGCCAGATTCTCCTCCTGGACTAGTGCACAAGAGCGCAATTGTGCATACAGTCGGATTTGCCTTCGTGACTGGTGTACAAGAACGCAATTATGCGCACAATCGAATCTTCAAAATACAAAAGAACAAGCATATTTGCGCAAACTGTCAAATCACGCATCTGAAAGTGGTGCACAATAGTGCAATTGTACACACAATCAGATACTTCAAAGATAATCACACAAATGCACTTGTGCAAATTGCGGTCACATTTTTTTCGAGATTATTACACAAGTAAATATTTTTGGTCTGCAACTTTATGTTATATATGCATACTACAAGAGAAATTTTTACTTATTTATTTTTATTTAAAAAACAAAAAAGGCAGTGGCGGCAGTGAGAAAAAGAAAAGAAAGAATAAGTCAGTATAGCATGTGGAAAGAAAGAAAGAAGGAAAAAAAAAATAAAGAAAAAAAAAATTCAGTACAAAAAAAAAAGGAAGAAAGAAGAGGGGAAAAAAAAAAAGAGAAAGAAAGAAAAGGAAAGAAGAAAAAAAACAGGAAGAGAAAAGAAGAAGAAGAAGAAGAAGAAAACGGAAAGAGAAGAAAAAGAAAACAGGAAAAGGAAAAAAAAAAAAGAAGAAGAAGAAGAAAGCAAGAAGCAGAAAGAGAAAAAAAAAAAAAGAAGAAAACAAGAAGAGGAAAAAAAAAGAAGAAAGAAAGAAACAGAAAGAGAGAGAGAGAGAAAAAAGAAGAAAACAGAAAGAGGAAAGAAAGAAACAGAAAGCGGTGTGCAAAAAAGAAAAGGAAAAAAAACAGAAAGAGAGGAAAAAAAAAAGAAGAGAGAGAGGAGTGAGAAGAAGGAAGGAAGAAAAAAAGAAAGAAAGAAGGCAGTAGAAAAAAACTTATCTTAAGAGTCTAAAACGTATGTTACATATATATATATATCAATGGATTAATCATATTTGCAATAGGATCTTCAAGTCTTCAATTCTGCTTGAACATGCAAAAAAATTCTATTTGTAATAGGATCCTCTAGTCTTCAATTTCGCTTAGACAAGAAAAAAGTTCTATTTGTACTAAGGTTTTCAAGACTACAATTCAACTTGACAATAAAGACATCCTATTTTCGTTTCTAAATTTTCGGACATAAAATTTGTGTGTACAAACGTGATATGACATCTTAATCCCATAATCTATTTATACATAAAAGGTTTCATTTATTTCTTCTAGTGTAAGCAGTACTAAAAAAGATGTTTTTTATATAGTACTTCAATGCAACAAGTTTTCATAAATTTTATTAAGTAACAAAATGTCCCTATGCTAGTTAAAAAAGTTGTTCGATCTTGATGGATTGATTACTGAAATGAACTCTATTAATGGGATTACACAGGAGTTTTTTTAGCCGTTGGATCAAGAGCGTAGATCCAAATGAGTTTGTGAGAGCCCACTCATGATAGAGGCTTTCTATTTCAAATGGCCTAAAACAGAATTAGACTTGTTCAATTATTCTGAATCAAGTAAATCCCACTTAAATTCTCCTCTCAACAGAATCGAATAAGAACAGAAATTGAAGTTTAGCATTGCTCAAACTAGTAATTACTATATATATATATATATATATATATTCAAAGGTTACAAGTACATGAAAATAGAACCAAACACAACAACCACAAGCAAACCAAGAAATTACATTACATACGCAAAAGAGAGTTAATAATAATACTCCTACATTCAAAGGCTCCTTTGGTTCTGGTCTCTAACAAGTAACAAGCAAACACATAACTACAAATTCTCCCTCGGTCCAGCATGAGAAAAAAATACCAGCAGACCAAGACACAGATATATATCTTTCATTACATATTAACACAAACTACGTACTCACCTCTTGCAAATCTCAAAAAACCCTTTGCAGAGGCTACTGAAAACACCAAACCGGACCTAAAATTACAACAAATTAATAATCAACCCTAAGAAAAATTACTCAAAGAAGAGGACTTCACATTATTAGTATAATAAAAGAGAACTAGAGAGCTGCCCAATCTATCTCCACTGAAGGATACTTCTCCAACATCAACTTCTCCGATTCATCAAATGATGGCTCCGACAAGTCCAGGATCGTCATACACGATTCCGGTGAAGAGCCAGCCGGTGACACAGAAGACGGCGATGAGGCCTCGACCTTAATATCCTCCGATCCCGGAAACCCAAATTCACCATTTCCTGAGTTTCCCAAGACGTTTTGAACCTGTGGAACAGGTTTTGGCATTGAATTCATGGTTGTCGACTTTGTATCAGAGACAAAACAGAGCTTCCCTGAATTCCCCTGTTTCTGCGAATTAGCCAAGCTTTGGCAAATTGCTTGAAGCTTTGCATCCACAGAGGAATGGAGAGGCTTGTAATCAGCGAGTTGATGGCCCAAATGATGCCGGAGATTTGGGAAATTGAGCCTCGCAAAGTCTCCCCTGAGCATATAAGCAGCCTTATCGTAGGCCAAAGCCGCTTCTTCAGCTGTCTCGAATGTCCCAAGCCAAAGCCGGCTTCGATTCTTGGGGAGTCTGATCTCCGCAACCCATTTGCCCCAATGCCGCTGTCTCACTCCCCGGTACAGCTTCATGGGCTTCGGTGGAGTTCCAACTTGCTTCATTGAGACAGGTTTTAGGCCAAGGTAGCTAAAGGATTGTTGTTTCTGTTGCAATTGCCTTGGTGTTTGGTGGTGGATTGATAAAGCTGGTGACGACAAAGAAGCTAAGTATTGTTGTTGTTGGGGTTGGAATGGAAGGACCTGAGATGGGTTGAGCCCGATTGAATGTGTTTGCTCAATACCTAATTGGTTGTAGCTCGAAAACCCTTGAATAAAATCAGGGCACAAGATGGGTTCTGAGGAGGAGGAAGAGTAAGAAAAGTCAAGAGGGTAATAGGAAGAACAAGAAGAGGTAGAGAGAGGAGAGAGAAAGGAAGGAGGGGGAAAGGAAATAGAGGGAGAAGAGGTATTGGTTGTTGAAGCAACTTTCATAAAAGGTTCAAGTGCTTTCAACAGCTCTTCCCTTGAGGGATCTGAGAAAACTGGACTGCTGCTATTGTATATATCTGTAGTTGCTTCCATGACTTCTCAAACAAAATAAATTAACAAGAATCCACAATATATATATATATGTGTGTGTGTGTGTGTGTTTGTGTGGAGAGAGAGTAGTAGTATGAAAAGCAAAGAGCAAGGAGATTTGAAGAAGGAAAAAAAAATCCCTAAAACCAAACTGTTTCTTATACCAAAACTAAAGAACACGCTAGGTTTTCTACACAACCAATGCCAAAACAGAAAAACCTTTGTATAAGCTTGAAAATTAAATGAAAAACCAAAAGCAACCTGAGGACTGAAAAACAAACTATGTTAGTTGGTTTGATGAAAATAGGAACGAAAAACTATAGCGAAATTGAAAGAAAACACCTGGATCTCTATTCCGAATCACCTGATTTTCAAAAACACACTTGAGTACTTGTTGCTTGTTTTGTTTTCGAAGTGTTCAGTTGGTTTTGAAATCAAGAGAAAAAAAAAACTCTCAAAATTGAAGTTTGAAAGACAGACGATGACAGAAAGTGATTCAGAGAAGCGGGATGTTTAGAGTGGGAGAGAGACGAAAGAAAATATGATTGGTAATCACTGTCTTCTTTATTGCCTCACTTTCTTTGTCCACTCTTGCATTTTAGCTCATCCCCACCTCGTTTATATAAAAGCCAAGGTCGTCGCTTTTTCTGTTACATGTCAAATAGCTCAAATATATATAATAATATCTAATAAAATTTTTCACCCTCTCCTTTCAAAACAAAAATTTATATTACTTTAATTTTCAAAAGAAATATAAAAAATCTCTATTACTGTAGACTTTTCGCTCAAACGATTAATTAAAGACCAAGTAAAGTCAATTTTATATATTATGTTATTTACTCCAAACTAGAAGTTGATTTGAGAGACAAAAGCAACGGAACTGTCACGCTAGCTAGCATATAACTGTGATGATTTCACATCGTTCAAAAAAAAAAAAAAAAAAAGAGTAAAATGATACATGTATGTTTATTACTTTTCTAATACACAAAACATTTTAAAGTCATCATAAATCCATATATAAAAAACAATCTTTTAAAAACATACTTTTTAAAATTAAATTGATTTTTTTAAATAGTTTTCAAAACCTATCACCAAATAGATCTTTTTTATAATTTTATAAATTTCTATTTTTGACATAAAAGTAATTTCAAAATGCTGAATTAAGCACACCAAACATTTTATATACTTGAGGAAGTAGTGAGTTAAACGTGGCCAGTGGCCACAACAATGGTTCAGCAGAGTTTTTTTGTTGAGCACTCGCAATCAACTTACTCTTACGTTTGTGTGATTGCTACTGTCGGCATGTTTAGTCTCTGGCACATTTATATGGCACATTTATATCACATGCCGAATTTGGCAAAAAGAATTTGTGAATAAAAATGACATGATCGTCTTGCCATTAAAATTTTGTAAGTAAAAAATAATTTTATCGTTATGTTGCTAAGACAGTAATATCATGATAATGTCACTATTTACTCACATAAATTTATTTAAAAATAATTAAATTTAAAAAATAAATTATATATATATATTCAAAATCTTGCCAACCTAATTTGTATTCACATTTTTTTCCTTTTTTTTCCTGTGAATTGTCATATACAAATTAGGTTGGCAAGATTTTGAAAGCTTGTTAAAACCATGTGAAAACCAGGGTGCGTTTGATGTGATCTTGATTTTTAACCGTTGGTATGATTGGGTGATGACCAAGTCAAGTCCTCGGCGGGGGAGGGAAGAAAACAATAATGAAACTGGAACATTATCATGTGATTACTGAGGTAGCGGCCAGTTGCGCCGCCATCACAGATAAACATATGACCTAGGATTCTTTGCGGTGGACCGCACCGTCATCACTTTACACGTGTGAAGAATCACAATCTGCTTTGGTAAAACACCGTGCTTTTAACACAGAGAAAGCAGATTCTTATAACATACATACATACATATATATATATATATATATAGCGAGAGAGAGAGAGAGTTTAACCCATTGAAAATTTTTTTGTTTAAAGATACTGTGGGGGTACTGGGGTGTAGTATGTTTTAGAGTATCCGTAAAGTCCCCCGTTCATTATTGATCATGTTTTTTTACCCTTGCTCTTCTTTCATGCGAAATGCTAAGCTTCACAAATTTATTTCACATATCATCAGGACTCTTTGTATGTGAAAATTTTCATTAATATTAACTTACAATTTAATTTTATCTCTTAAAATAATACATTATATCACATGTCACATAAATTCAAAATATATTTCGAGATATTTACTCAAAACGTGTAGCATTACTCTTCTTTTATTGTACGACAAAAATGACATTATTTTTAAGAGAAAAATACACTCACCCAGTGAGGTTTGCCCTAACTAACACCCTTTGAGTTTTGATTTATGATTACACTCAACCCCAACATTATATGTATTGTATGTTTTATCCATCCATCGACTACAAATACATTTTTAAAATTATTTTTCACTTTTAAAAGACTACATTGCCCCAACTTTTCTTTCATTACTTCCCTTTTAAGCTTAAGTCACACACACAAATACACATATATATATTGTTGCAGCACTAGAAATATATTACAAATTTTATTAAATATATTTTTAATATATGTTATATTACGAATTTTATTAAAAAAATAAATTTAAAATTATAAAAACTTAAAATTTTTACAAGCTTTATGAATCTTAATGTGATGATAATTAAGTATATATGTGTATGTGTATGAAAATTTATCATCATTAGATTAAGATTCATAAAACTTGAAAGAATTATAAGTATGTATAATTTATAATTTAAATTTATTTTATATTAAACTACGTAATATAACATATATTAAAATTATATTTTTAGTGTTGCAACAATATATGTGTGTATGTGTGTGTCTTAAGGTTAAAGGAGAGGTAATGGAAGAAAAGTTAGGGCAATGTAATCTTTTAAACGTGAAAAATGAGGTCGAGAATGTCTTTTCAGTCAATGCAGGTGTAAAATAGACAATACATATAGTGTTAAAGTTGAGTGTAATCATGCATCAAATATCAGGGGTATGAATGTAAGTTTTGCCAAATTATAAATATGAGTGTAGTTAGGGGCCTAGGACAAATCTTAGGGGTGTGAGTGTATTTTGTTCTATTTTTAAAAATATAAAACTATTATTTCAAGAATATGACACTTTTTACTTTAAAATATTAAAAATAAAGGGCATCCATCTTCAAAGCTACTATTATTTTGATAGGATGCAACAAAGAGGTGAGTTATCATAACGATAAAGCTCGAAGTATATAATTTAATAGAGAAAAGTGATTTATAATGAATGAGTAATCGGCTATTCATTCATTGATTGGTGAAAGTGAAATAAATGATTGAATCCACTTGTAATAATAATAACTTTAATATAAAAATAATAATTTAATAATCAAAATAAATTTAATACTGGCATATGTTGATATCACATTTTACTCACAAAAATTTAATCAAACTAATTCAATTTTAACTTATATATCACTTCTCTGTTTTAAATGTTATTGATGATCATCGTTATTCATTCTTATCCATCTCATGTTATTGATGATCATCGTTATTCATTCTTATCCATCTCATATCAAGTAGGACAATAGAAGTATGAATTTATCCTTGCCGGAAAAGAAGGAAAAATAAAAACTACATTATCTCTACTTTAAACATTTAAATATAAATATAGATACTTATCTGTATGGGTGACGTGTAACTTAAATTAATATGAACGCGTGGTCTCAACTATAAGTTTGCATTAGACCTTTTTGAATTATTGTTGGTTAGGTGACTCATCAACGTGACATGAAATTAAAGCTTTGTCCACTTAAATCCTCAGTGGGTTCCATCCATTAAGTCAAATTAATTTATAAATGCCAATTTATGAAGCCACTATGTTTTTGCGTTTGCTTTTTAATGAACTCTTCTGGACTTCAGACTTAGTTGACCTTCACATCTGTCAACTCACAATTGATCGGCCAAGGCATCCATCTGATGATAATGATGATGCTTTATCCCCCATAAAGCCACCTAATTTGAGCTGCCTTGCACAACGATTACTTCAGAATGCAATATATATATATATATATATATATATATACACACACACACACACATATATATATAAACACACACACACGCGAAGACACGAATCTACAAATCAAAGTCAACTCAAAAAATATAATAAAATAAAAGAAGGATAAAACAATTCACCGCAATGTGTGTGTGTAGAATCAATAAAAAAATATTTTACTTCATATATTGTAATGAACGGGAATAAGAAAGGGTTGACTTTTGAATGTTATTCTTTTCCTGTCATCTTGGAAACGTGGAGTCACTGCTTCATCCAATAATAAAAGTTGGAGTTGACCATTGTGAAGACGCGAGTTCAAATCTTAATTATCAAATGCTAACTAGGACTAGGACTAGGACTAGGAGTGCAATGCAATAACCAAATAATCTGAATAGGCTCAACAAATGCTTCATCAAAGTGTTCAATGTCAGATTAATTAAAAGGAAAAATTAAACATTTATCAAGGGCATCATTAAGTGTGTTGACTGTGACAAATATAATTCCAGCACTGATACTGTTAAGAGGCACAAGTACAACAAATGAACTTGTATCAATTAATTTTTATATTTTTTTTCGATAAATAATTAACACACCTGTTTTGTCGACTTGAACCTCAACCTTCATTTTGGAGGTAGAGGAGATACTTTTCTAGCTACTTGTCTTGCCTGCAAGAGAGAGAGAGAGAGAGAGAGAGAGAGAGAGAGGTCTTCCATATCAAGTCGAGGGAGAGGCTCTCCAACATAAAACTGAAAGTAATGGAATTTCTTCTTTACAACTCAAAAAAGTAAGGAATGCTACTTATACCTGATTTGGAGTAGAAAACCATGCATCAATCCCAATCTTGATGAGCATATACATGAAAAACTCGATGCTTGTACGTCCACGGCATCACTCTGATCTAGTAGCAAAAGAGAGAAGCTGCAGTAGAACCTAAATTGAATCCCCCAACTTACATTAAGATGAGGAAATATACATGCATCTTTCTGTCACATAAAAGCTCTGAAAACAATGACAATGTCCGACACCTCGATCTTATCACTTATCTAAAACCCAACATGGCAAATAATCTCTAATGCTAAAGCTCAATCTTAATTCATTTTCTTAACCAATTATGCGTCTAAAAAGTTCCTTCGCTGAACTACAACAGTTTTTGAAGTATTCGATCTGCTTCTTCCCAGTTAATCATCTAGTAATTACCATCTTCCATTGGCTGCAGAAAATGGATCTTCCCTACTTCTATAACCTTCATCTGGTCTACACTCCATACAATGTGTTCAACCAAAAATGATTCATGAACCAACATAAGCAACAAAAAGATTGACCTACGTTTTCTGCCACATCCTCTCTTTAAGTAAAATGATTTATTAGATGATTATGATTACTCAGTCAGATCAAACAAACAGATTATATCAATCTTTTAGTTGCAACTAACATTTTTGCCAAAGAAAATTCCTTATGGTCTTTCATGTAAATTGCAAACGGTAATCTAGCTTTTTGTACCATTCTAAAATAATTGAACTGCATATTCAGAACTAAGCAGTACATATAAATAACAAAATATAATAATAATAATAATAATAATAATAAGCACATCCTAAGTGCAAAAATTTTGTTCAGGCATCAAATAGTACATATTCTGCAGCCTGCAGATATTTTACGTCTTCTATGCAAATGGTATGAAAGAGAATAACAGATGTTCAGTCAAATTACCACAACCAGAGCAACACACAATATGATGCAGAGCATCCGAGTCAGATAATGATAAACTGTCAGATGATACGTTGATGACACTGAAATATTTTGAGTTGACAGATCAGCGTAAAGATGGCAGAAACCGTGACATTGTCACTAATTAGTGTATTTTTGGATGCGCTTCAGTATTTTGGCCATAACTTTGGTTACAAGTGTCAGAATCGCCTTTATGACCACAATTCGGAAAGCTTGGTTCGGCGCGCACATCGTGGACACCAAGCTAAAACTAGGTGTGTATTTTTTTGAGGCCAAAATTCACTGTTTTCCCCTCCGAATCCTTAATTTTAGTTATTTATTTCCTTTTTTAGTAATATTTCTTTTGTCAATTAGGAAATGATTCTGGACTCGATTTGGGTCAGATTTCTGGCAGCTTCCTTCTTTTATTTCGCATTTTATTTTGGCACGATTATTAGGATTTTGCTATTTTTGGTAATGTTGACCAGTTTCAGCTATATAGCCCGGCTTGTGAGTTGATGCTAAGGCACTTTTGATTTTGAATAATAATATTGAATACCAGAGTCTTTTCTCTGGGTTTTTTGGGCAATTCTCGTGCTTTCTTTCTGTTTATTTTTTGTTGCCCTTAGCTTACAGAATAATCACTATTCTGTCCGGCATCACAATCTTACAAATGCAGCATCAGAAGCACAATATTATTTTTCTGAACGCATCAAATGAAGTTTATAAGTTCCATTGGGCAATTTATTTTATCTTTTTTTTTTTTTTTTTTTAACTATTATAGAATACTTACTATGTGAAACAGAAGTTCCATTGTTTCCCCTTTTCTATGATAATGGAAAGGATAAGCTAATAACAGATTACCTAAAAATGGCAGGTGAAACAGCTTTCTCCACTTCAATTGAGTCATAAATTTTCTGAAGTGCCGAAAGCGAACTCAAAAGTTAAGTAAGTTAATCAAAGCCATGATTTGAGTTCCATATAATAGCTTAGGAATTTATTCAGTCCTTCTGCAGATGTCAGTAGTTAAAAAGATCTGTCCAGGTCCTATACTTACAAAGTTAATCCCTAATGTCAATGAGTCTTTTTAGTTATTTATTATACATACTTTTTGGGTTTCCTTGAAATAAGGCTGTTACATCATCTTTAACTACATATCACTTTTAATGTGAACCGTACCATTTCATACTTCCTATCATATTAATGCAGTATAAGCTACTAATACCATGGTTTTAATCCATGCCTTCTACCAGTAATTCAACAAAGGAAAGACAACAAGGTTTTTAGATCACCATGTGATTAAAATAAAGCAATGCTGCAGTTTTCCCAAACTAAAGATGGCCTTGGAATTATGAACACTAAATGAGGTAAAAAAATAAAAAAAATTCCATTGGATAATTAAATTAGAGAAAGAAGGGAACAAGATTTACACTCACAAAATGGCTGCTTTTGCCGATGTATGCCCTCCATACGACGAAACAGCAACCATTGACTCATGAGATCTGATTCCGGCTATTAAATCTGACTTGGATTTCCTTGACCATGTTTATCAGTTGCATTATCCCTGCAATATCATTGAACGAAAATGCTGGCTTCTTTGTTCTTCGAAACAACAGTAAAATGAAACAACATCACAATGAATAAAAATGATCTCAATCAACGGCAGCTTAGTAACCAAATACATTGCAATGGGGCAATTCAGACTTCCAACTGTAGCTGTCCTGTATAAACTGGAGTTCATGCATCCATATCTATCATGTGATCAATAGGGTCGTCAAAAGAAGTGCAGCCATGGAATCAAATTATGAAAGGAAAATTGGGATGATAAATGCAGCCACGGCAGCCAGGCCATAACAACATTAGCAGCCTTCTGCTTTTTGTTTGATATTAATACACAACAAATATTAGGAGTTTCAACTCTCCGTTTAAATAAAGTTGCATGGTAATGGTAATATACTTACAAAATTCCCTTTCCACACACAAACACCCAGAGAGAGAGAGAGAGACAGAGAGAGAGTCTCTCATAAACAATAATCTTGTTGATGCATTGAAGTACCTACTTCCTATCGACACTCTGTTGAGATAACTCCAAAAGCTATAGTTGCTCCACACTCTATTACTTGACCATTCCTTCTTAAAAGAGAACTTCAACAGCTTTCAATTTCAGAAATATCTATTTCCAATCAGAAACCAAAAAGAAAAAAACTAACATATGATAATTACATAAGCTTTAGAATCTAGGTGGCCTGTAATTCAAATATGCATTTCGAGCTGTTTCACTTTTCTGTTGAACATCTTCATACATTTTTAGTGAAGCCTCTGAGAACTTAGTCAGTCTATCAAGAACCTTTGTCAAACTTGTATGTGTACAGCTTAAATTTGAAGACATATCATCCTCCTTGTCATCTTTACCCTGTGATTCTCCGTTGTTGCTCAAATCAAGTGTTTGTTTTTTCTGCAGTTCAGCCACTTGTTGCCCACTCGAATAGCACATGTCAGAAAATAAGGCTTTGAGGGCATCACTAAGTTCATGAGATGGAAAAGCTTTGATCCCAGTTGACCATTCACGACAGAGAACAAAGATAGGTGGGGCCAGAACTCGACGAGGGGAAAATGCCCTTCTGCCCCTGGATCGCTCCTGTGGTTGTAAGATGCAGTTCTGCAGCCAACTGTTGAGAGCTTCCACATATGATGCATTGCTGTTGATCCAATCTGCAAAGCTCAAGCCAAAGCATTCAATCTCATGCTGGAGCTGAGTCATTATCTGCCTTTGTATATCCCCACAGGGAGTTCTTGATGAGCTTTTTGCATGGTATGCTAATGATATTGTTAAGCACTGTGCATGATGGCATTCAAGCATGACCTTCCACATCCTGGTCAATCTGTATAGGGCCCAGAGGTCATGGGTTGTTAGTTAGGATATAGCACATCCGAATGTATATGTTCCAGTTATAGATTATAAAGACCTTTAACAAACTGAAATTTTCGATCCAATTGCCATTGTAATTGAATTAAAGTAGAACATTTATCTCACCCCTGAATTAGTTCTACAAGTTGTGGCTGCAACTCTTCATCCCTCATTTTCTCAATACGCTTTGATATAGAATCAACAGCATGAAGAGCCACTCTAATTCGTGAATGTAGATCTTTCACCACTGCTCGGGTTTTGTCAATCACTTGGGCACTAAGATCCTTTGCAAATTGGTGCCTAAGTTGGTCACACTTCTGGTCATACTCCTTCCTGAGAGATTCACTGGCCTACAGAAGGCCATAAGATGAGAAAGGTGAAAAGAAGATGCAACCATATATCATAGATGGACCTTATAAGAATTTGTACGACATCAACAATGATAAGGACATAATAACTGGCAAGACAGAGATCAGATGCCAAGTAAACTGAAGATGACGCATAAAATTTCTCAAAATTCCTGATATCAAAAGATGCCAATGGATACATTTGTCACATGCGAGACAACAAATTTTCTAACAGATTCTCATTAAAAATTCATTTCCAGAGAAAATATCCTGCCTATGTGGAGAGCTGTAGGGAAAGACTGGAGATTGGTTTCCCCCCGTCCCCCGTGTAGGCAGGATATACACTGGGAAATGACTTTAATCTGAGTTTTAGATTTATCAAATGAAGCAAATTGTTTCAACAAGGAAGCCAATCAAACTTTAAATGAAAGAATTGGAGGTTACCCCTCACTTTAAAAGATCAATCCAGTCATCCTATATCACATTTTTGTTTCAATTTTATCTATATTTGTTTTTGATAAGTAATTTTAATTTTGTCTATTTCTTATTATTGTCAATAATAGTTTATAAAAATTGGTAAAAAGGAGCTCTGATCCCTGGTTTGTTGTCATAAAAGTTGGTATACAAGCTCCATCTCATGAATTTAGAAAACTACATCTTTTTATAGTGGCTTTCTTTTTCTTTTTTCCTTTTTTTTTAATAAAAAAATTAAGATTCAGAAAACTACCAACTTATAAAATTGATAGGACATTTGTTTTACCTCATGTAGTTTCCAACAAAATAAAAGAATTGACTACAAACTTGGGATCATACAACAATCATTCTGACCCCTAACAACATTATGAATCCATCATTTCTTTTCTTTGTACAAAATTCTATGCAATCAAATAAAACATTGATTAATGCTAATTTCAGCATAACTAAGCAATTGAGAATGCACATTATAGTACTGAGTCTACTGACATGTCCCTCAAGTACGATGAAGACAGCATATTTCAGCAGAGGCAAGCCAAAACTAGAATGGCAGAGATGCGAAATACAATAAAACAACTAAGGCAAATTGAACAAGAGCAAAAGGTATTCGTTTGGATGTCCAATCACTGGGGTTAATCAGAGTCCCATACAAGGCAAGGTTAGCAAAAATGAGTCTCCAACAGGGGAGAACTTATTCATCAAGGTGGCTCCTTACAATCAAAATGATTGTTTGGTGGCTTTCTACTTAGTCAAGTTCATCAAAAAGGATTCCAGGGATCAACAGTTTCTGTAATCAATATTCTCATAAGAATCTCATCTTTTTTATTATTTACAGGGAGGCAATATTCACGCTCGAGCAAAAGGCTCTTGCCCTCCATCTCTTAGACTCTGTGAAAAGAAATGATATAGATGCCCTCCTTGGCTGTTCTATCCCACACCATCAGAAGATCCTCAATCAATCCTAACTCTTCTTCCATCCTACTCACTCCAAAATAAAACTTCTCCTCTCTCTTTGCATAAATTTTCAAACCTAATTGAACTGAGTCTAAAAAAGAGAGAGAAAAATAAAGAATAGTGAAGAAGATAAAGAGGATAAGCAGAACACTCTGCTTTTGTTGCCACTCCAACGACCATCATCTCAATCATCATCAAGTAATCCAATTACTGCAATTGCCAACCATTCTCATTCCTGTCCATTTGAATCACCATTTCTATTGAAAATTTGGAATCATCAATTGATCCTAGTACCACTATTAGCTATCATCTTCAACAGTACTATCAACCAGATTACCAATTCATCCATCTTTATTGGCCATGCCAACCACAATTTCTGGTATTGGATCCTCTCTCTCTCTCTCTCTCGCTCTCTCTCTCTCTCTATCATACACACACACACACAATGTTGTTCTTTTTTCTTTTTTTGCTGGTGGGGCTATTCTCATTGTTTCTTTCATCATCAAAACCCCTAATTTGTCTTTGAAGCAAAATATATATATATACATATATAATTCTGGACTTCTGAAATTAAGGGTTTCAAGATGAAGAATCTACGATAATGATCCTTCTTTTTTATGGTCTACAGATTGACATAGATCAAATTCTTTCTGCGCCTCCCACAACATAAGTGAATTGAAGCTTTTTACTATCTGGATGGTTTTACTTGAGAAGTTCCGGTGATTATTTATGGAGAAGTCTTCTGAAGAAGAGAATAAAGAAAGGATGAAGGGAAGGGCAGAGGACGTACAGATTGGGAGAGATGTTAGAAGAGTACCTATGTCATTTTAATGCATAAGAAAAAGGGATGGAGAACCAGATGCTTTTATTAGAGAGCCCAATACTGCCCCCCTTATTTATAGTTACCCTTTATACTATGGGTTGAGCTTACGGAATGTTGTAATTTATTGAATTGTAGTGCATATTCATTTAGCTGACCAATCACTGCTATTTAAATCCTAGAAAACGTGAAGATTTACTAATTAAACAGATCTAAGAGGAATGTCAAGCCCTCTAAAACAACTCAATTACTGAGAAGTCGCATTTAGTTATATACATCCTGTTTCATTACTACCAAATCATCTGGAATGGCCATACTTTTTCTTTCCATTCCGCATCAACAGAACAATGGCATATAAACAGAAAGTACAATTATCCTCTGGAGATACTATTCTATGAAGGCTCCATTGAATCCAATAAAGAAGCTAGAAAAAGTATAAGACAAAGATAGCTTTTAAATTTTATGATAACAAAGAAGCTCCAACTAAATACCTTCACTTCATCATAGAGTTTTCTCTCCCATGCATACAGTCTGTCCAGAGTGGAGGAGTTGCTTCCTGCTATCATGCAGAACTCATCAGCAAAATCACTGCCACTGTCATCATTGTCGTCCTTTGCTGCTGTGGCAATAGGATTCCTTGATGAAGATGACCGTGAAGATGTTGATCGGTTACAAGTAATAAACTTTATCACATGTTGTGGAGGTTCTGTAAATATTAAGAGCGAGATCATGGTAAGAGAAGACAGGAAATATTTCAGCCAGTCCATAGATCAAGTTGGTTTTAGTTTTGTAGACAAAGCTGCCTATGACTTGAAAGAGACCTTTTGCTTATCCAATGCAGACTACAGCCCATATTGATACAAGTAGAATTAGTCCCAGAAACAAATGAATTCCGCCTATTACCTTAAAGTAAAAATCTGTTTCCCAAATACAAATTCTTGTCCATTTATCACTGCTTGAAGAATGGAAAATAGCCAAAACATTATGTTGAAAGAGAGAAATAACCCAAAACGTGACAGGTAGATCAAATGATCCTACCCAACATAGTTGACTAAGGCAGATGACACAATTTTCTGCAAAATATTAGGATGTAAATGGTCACTGCTAAGACTCTCTAAAACAACAAGCTAAAAAAACTTGTTAAACTGTTTATCATGATTATTAATGCTCATATGTGATCTAAAACATACCATGAAGAATAGGTGCAGTCTCTCTCCGGCAACAAACTAATTGGAAAGCCGCCAAAAAAATCAACGTGGATGACCTCCCTGCAAGAATAGGTTGTTTTAAAGATCTCAACTAGAAAATCAGGAATTAAAACACTTGAGTTTATAACTGGCATTTGTGTTGTTCTGTACAAAAATAAAAATAAACATCCATACTGTTAAACAAAGGTTTACTTTACAAATAATTACCTTTTCCCTCGGAATATCCAACCCGGATTTTGTTCGCCTCAAGCATCCTAGAAACCTCCTTGCCAGACTCAGATGCTCTGAAGAAACACTGCTCAATGTCCTTCATGCTTGAGAGAAATACTTGATCCCGGCAGGTAATAAATTCTGAAGGATCCATTCTTTCTGCAGGCATATCTTTATCCACTACAGTCTTATCAGTCTTTGAATTTAACTGTTCGAAAGCAGCTTTGCCTATCAATGTTCCAGCCAATACACCAACACTCTGTTCAGCCTCTAGTTGTTTTGCCTCACCATTAACTGTTTGTCCACCACCCTCAATTCTTAGAGGTGTAAGGGAATGGGCACTGAGTGCCGTCGTGGCCACTCGCCCATCATTCTGAGTAGCTGAATCACTTGAAACATTATAGGCTTCATTCTCCATTTTGGGTCTCATGGGTTGCTCAGGAAGTCCAGTATTGCCATCTAAACTAACATGTTGTCCACTAAACTGTTTATACACTCCCATATGACCAAAATTCAAATGCAACCCATCCTCTCCCACAAACCTAGAACTCTCAGAATCATCAAAAGGGCCAAAGAAATCCCAAGAAAACCCTGACTCAGGAGGTGGTGGTGGTGGCGGCATTGTAAATGTCATCGATTCATCATCATCCATAAAACTATTACTCGTTAGATTGACCCTAACAGTCACAGCATTAGTCCCTCCTGACCTCATATAACTCAATTTAGACATAGGCGTAGAAAGAAAGTTCTCATGGTGCATAGGCGAATCCGAAACTCCGGCAATGTGTGACGGAGAGGGTGATGGGTTGGACGAATGCAATGGGGTTTTTTTAATTTCAGTGGCCGAAGTGGACAGAGACGACTCTATCGACACTTGGGCCTCTGCAAATCGCCCAAGTAAAATGCCAATGTTTCGAAGAGATTGAAGATAAGCAACATGAGCAGCTGCTAATGCGTACCTCGAATCAATAGCTTGTTTGATTAATCTCCTTCTCTTCTTGCAAAGTCGCAGAGCTTCGCTCTTCTCAGCTTTCGAACTTGCAGTACCCATTTTTGGATCAAAATCGGAAAGAAAAGTTTATAGAACTAACCTCACAGTTTCTGAGCATCCAAACACAATCTATCAAAATAAACAAAACCCACTTCGAAAATTAGGAAATAAAGGAGAAAAGAGAAATAAATAGTAGATATGTCCAACATAAATCTAGTATAATACCGTCTCGTGTATTGTTTATTTTTATTTTGCGTTGATTAGAAACTTATTTCCAAAATGAAATATAAAAGAATCAAAAACAAAAAACAAAAAAAGAAATATATAGCGTATAAAAAAAAGATGGAGAAGAGAATCTGCCTTAGTTGATACACTGAGAAGAAGGCTGTTATATATCCATATACATATATAGATATAATAAAGAGTAGTAAGTGACAATCGGATGACTCACCATTGCGCTCTCTCTAAAAATAACACACTGTCACTGTGAATTGATGTGTTTATGGAGATATCTCTTGGTACAGAGAAGGGAGCGTTAAATCATAGAAAAACCTTTCTTTTTAGGCAGTAAAGTAGTTGGAGGGAAAAGCCCAGATGATGAAAGAACCCCTGCCTTTCCGCGTGGGACGCTCAAAACGCTCCATTCTACAGTAGTATAAGGCCTTTCAGGGGATAATGCCTTACTCTTTTCATTTTTCTTTCGAATTTTCTCGAGAAAATTCTGGATGGTGGGTACTGTGCGTCCTGTGTGTCCGCCAAACTGCCACCATGCACTGGAGGAGTTGGATCCCACTATGGGAAGGCAGACTTTTCTATATAGATATCCATTGGTCAAATATTCCTTTCCTTTATTTATTGAATTAAATTATTTCTATTCAAGTAAATATTCGATCAGTATATAGAAATTTATTACGTTTAATCCATTGTGTTATTACAACAAAACTGAAAACTAGCGAAGGGCCTCTAGCCCAATGGAAACTAGACCGAAGAAAAATAATGATATAATAGATATACTGAAGAAAAATAATGTTATAATAGATATTGATGTGATGATTGATGATATGTGTATATCAATTAAATAGGAATGTGTGGTGTCAAAAATCTTCGATCAGAAATTATATCAAGGGATTAAAGTATGAACTGTCTTTGTTTATTATTTAGTGAAAATATATCTCTTCTCTAACAAAATTTTTCTCTCCCTTTTACAATGGGGGTCTCGCTCCTTATATACTGTCTTCTAGAGTATGAGGTGGAACAACAACAATGAATGTGTCTTTGATCTTTATCTTGTATGAGGTTGGCGTGCTAGATCGGTATTCATTTGGGGTATCTATAACAGATTTAGGGGTATGGGCTTGCATATATTTGGGTGTTATTGCTTTGGGCTGATTCTGGACTGGTATTTGTTTGGGCTTTCACCCTTTTGGGCCTACAGTATGCAATATTATGGCAGAAAATAAATTGCATTTAAAAGGCTTGATTGTTGTTTTTATTTTTTATTTTAATCCAACTTAATTTTTGATTAAGTAGCATTAGGGATGGCAACGAGAGTACTCTGTTTGGTATATTTAAATATAAATTAATTATAATTTATTTATTTCATTCTAATTATTATTATTATTATATTTAAGTATTATTTTAAGAATAATAATACGCATAGTGAAATTGTCACAGAATTTAAAAAGTAAATCACTCTCATTTATAAATAGTGCAAGAAGGATTCACAATTTCACAATCTAATAGATAGAGATATCTTGTTTACACTTTCACAATCAAATTATTACACTTTCGGTAATAATTTTTCACTACAAATTATTATGCTCAAATCATTATGTTATTCATGTTGACAAGTGCAATTTTTTGAGATATTATATTATTTGTGGATTATAATATTTGTGAAAATTTCTCAACAACCCCAACCTCATTTTAGAAGAGTACTTTTGAAATTATACTCTTTGTTTAATCTTTAAACTCTTAGTATGTAATGAGATCCATGTTAATTTGCATGTATGCCTCCAAAAAAAATTCATCAAGTAAAGAGTTATATATATAATTATATAAGGGTTATTGTTTTTGACTTTTTTTTTATTTAAAATTTATCGTATTTATATCATGTTATACTCTTATTCTGTGTCCGTGTTTCGACTTTCTAGCTTGCATCATCAGTACATCTTGTTTCTAATCTATTTTCAAGTTTGCATTTGGTATTGAAACTGCTAACTTTTTCAAATTGAATAAAATCAACAAATGATCAAGTACTGCACATTAATTAATTAAAACAAACTGGCATGATGTTGTTATGTAGATTTTGTTTCTTAATCACCATATATATATATATATAGAGAGAGAGAGAGAGTGAGAGAGAGAGAGAGAGAGAGAATCAAAACTCCTTTTCAAATGCATTATCATCTTGCCAGGATCTTCTTTTTGGTTGTTTAAACAAACTTGTATGATGTTGTTATGTACCTATGATTTTGTTTCTTAATCACCAAGCATATATAGAATGGAAAGTACTCCTTTTCATGGTGCCATTATCACCTTGCTAGGATCTTCTTTTTGGTTGTTTAATGTCAATATAACCATTATTCTACCAGAGATGTTTTATTTATTTTTATTCATTTCTTTGTCTACCTGCGTACGTGTGTTATTTTTTAGGATAAAAAATACTAAGGTTGAGTTTTATAATAGAAGAAAAGGTTAAATTGCGAACTAAGAAAGCCTCTTACAACATGAAATAACATTTATGCCCCTGGTAGAGAGCGTTTTATGGTTTAAGCTACTTGAGTTATTGATTTATCATTAATATTGTAACATTTATAATATTTTTGGAAAAAACTTTAGCATTCTCACACCAACAAAGACTATCTAGAAGAAGAGCTATATAAATTGCCAATGTCTAGCGGTCCAAATAAAGCATACCACCTACCCTCCTCTTTGGTAGTTAATGGGCATTAATTCTAGCTTCCAACTGAGATGGTGGGCTGTCATTACAATTACAAAGACAGACAAAGGGGACCAATTCCAAGGGACTCTTCAGGCCAAAAGTATAGTTAACTTGAGCAAGATTAATTAATGTCCCTATGATGACAGAATAAGCTGTATAAAATGCTCTGTAAAATATTATTGAAAATATATATTACCCATCAATCCTACTTTTAAACTCTAAAAACAAACAAGTCCTATAAAATTTTAAGAATACAAAAAAATGTCCTTACTTTTAAGAAATATTTTTATACAAGTTCAGATCTATAAATAATGAATTTTTTTTTTTCAGTATTTCCCTTTATTTCTAAATTTTTATAAGTGCCTTTTTTTCACTAAAATAATTTTTTTCTCTCAACTTCCAATATTTTGAAACTCATACCTATTTTAAAAAATATTAATTGTTACCAAAATTAATAATCCTAAAACATTTAACAAATTATTTCAAATTTAGTTTTTGTAAATACTTTCATATTAAAATAGGGGTGCACACGGTTCGGTTCCTAACGGAATCGAAACCGAAACCAATTCCAACTGATGAAGTAGAAATTCACCCCGAGCTGGTCAAACGACATCCTATAAAAAGGACAAAAGAAGGTTAGTCGAAAGGGCACTAGTGTGGTGTCAACTGAATGTGTTCCGACGATCAAGTCAGAAATCGAAAAAAAAATTTTAAGCTATAAAGGCACTTTAGAGGGTATTAATTGCATACCTTGATATGTTAACCATCTCTATATTTATAACAGTCAAATTAGAACGTGTCCTAGTAGGAGACTGGCTTTTCAGTTCCTCAAACTTATCCGGAGATAGAAAAGTCCTAATTAAAACATACCTCTTGTCCACATCACTTTAATCTCAACTTTCACATCATATATTTTACAATTAGAGTCAAATACTCTATCAAATGCCCCATTTTCATGAGGGTCGCTCGTCAAATCTTAGGAACACCTTAGCTGGCCCATTGGGCTGTAAAAATGGACTCGGACCTAAGTAATTTTGCTAGATCTCCATCTTGGCCCGTGGATTTCACCCGAACCTATTACGCTCCTAAGCTGGCCTTTGGGGACCGGCTTGGGCCAAGCCTAGTGGCCGACCTTGAGGGGCCGACCTTCCTGGCCGGTCTACTTTTTGTGAGACTTTTCTCTCTACTTTTTGTAAGACTTTACTTTTTGTGAGACTTCTCTCGTTTGGAGCTAGATGAGGACGAGGAGTCTGACCCTTAATGCCTCTCTTTTTTTATTGTAATATTTTTCTTCCGTAGCATCTTTTTGTCTACGGTCTTGTAATCATTTTCTTGATTAATGAAATTTATTTGTTTTCTCATTGAGGTGTTCGCTGGTTTAAAAAATTTTTATGGCACAATCCTGCAAAATAACTTACACAATGGACTCATCTTGTTATTGGATAAAATTCTTTTGAGCGGGCTGTGCCCTATAGGGTCAATTGACCGTATTCTCGAAATTTACTTATTCCATCTTTTTTAATAAAAATTCCCTTTAGAGGCGTCCCTCCATCGGGTTCTTTGACAATGTTTTCAGAATTAATCTATCTTGCCTTTTTTGTTAAAGGCCCTCTTTGGAGGTGTGCTCTCGTGAGATTGTTTTGACAATATTCTCGAAATTAATTCATCCTACCTTTTTCATTAAAGGCTATCTTTAGAGGTGTGCCCCCGTGTGATTGTTTGACAATGTTCTTGGAATTAATTCATCCTGCCTTTTTCATTAAAGGCCCTCTTTAGAGGTGTACTCTCGTGAAATTGTTTGACAATGTTCTTAGAATTAATTCATCCTATTTTTTTCATTAAAGGCCTTCTTCTGAGGTGTACTCTCGTGAGGTTGTTTGACAATGTTCTCGAAATTAATTCATTACGCATTTTTATTAAAGGCTCTTTTTAGATATGTGCTCCCATGGAGTTGTTTAACAATATTTTGGGAATTAATTCATCCCGCCATTTTCATTAAAGGTCCTCTTCAGATGTGTGCCCGTGTGGAGTTGTTTGACAATGTTCTCGAAATTAATTCATCTCGTCTTTTGCATTAAAGACTCTCTTTAGAGGTGTGCCCTCGTGGGTTGTTTAACTATATTCTCGGAATTAATTCATCCCGCTTTTTTCATTAAAGGTCCTCTTCAGATGTGTGCCCCCGTGGGTTGTTTAACAATATTCTTGGATTTAATTCATCTCGACTTTTTCAGTAAAGGGCCTCTTTAGAGGTGTGCCCCGTGAAGTTGTTTAACAATGTTCTCGGAATTAATTTATCATGCCTTTCATTGGAATCAAATACTCTATCACCAACGGTTCTTTAATTTTGGAATCGAAACTATTGAGTTCGGTTCGATTCTGGTTTCCACCAGTTCTTTGTGAATTCTTACTTTCTTTTTTCTTTATATTTTATTTTTCATTAAATAAAAGTATAAACCAATCATAGGATATATCTATATATGACATTTATATTCATATTTGTTATTGATTTGATTCATGGTATCAATGTGCACTAACCACATGTAAAATTTATGGAAGAAGAAAGAAAATTAAGATAGACAAGGGAATGTCACAACTCTTTTGAAATACCTAACAAAAGGATAATCTATATCCGCATATCCCCCATCATCTTCTAAAAGTGAATGTAGATTGTGAATGAATGATTGATATACAAGTTATTGCTCACGTAATAAAAGCTAGAAAGTACGGACACTTCGTATAGGAGTGTTGTGTCCGTGTCGGACACTCCTTAGAAGTATCTTAAAATTTTTTTTTTTAGGACACGCGAGGGATACGGTGAGAACTCGGCAAGGACACGCGGGGGACATGGCGGGATACATTTTGTAATTTTTAAAAGTGCAAAAAAACCCCTGAACTTTTTTAAAGTTACAAAAAGACCCGTTTGAACTATTTTTTTGAGCATTTCAACCCTTCATCTTCTAAAAGTTGACATCTTGACCCCTTAAATAACTATAATGACATATATACCATTTAATATGACTATTATGCCATTTTCTATATAAATATAGTATTTTCTAAAATAAAAAATAGTTAGATAAAATTCCTAAATAATAAATTTAGAAACAAAAAAATAAAAAAGCCAATAGAACTTTATTTAACATAAAGTTATGTTGGTTTATTTAATATTTTGTATTTAAATTTATTTCTTTGTTATTAGAAAAATGAGTAATATGCAAGATTCTAGTAATGGGTTTGAATATAATGAACATCCTTTTTGAAAATACATTAATTACTTGATAATAAATTGAAGTATTTGTGTGATATATTATTTTTTTTATTGTTAGATTTATGGTATTGTGGATATTGGTTAAATTGTTGAATATATATTAATATATTATTTCATAGTCGTATTCCCGCCATGTCGTGCCCTATTTTTTTAAAATTTGCCGTGTCGCCGTGTCCGTGTCGTGTCGTACCCGTATCTCGTGTCCGTATCCATGCTTCTTAGAATAAAAGGTATAACTTCAACTATTCTGTGCCACTAGAGAACAACTTCAACTATATTCAGTGCCACTAGAGATTGGTTGGAAGAAGACTTAACTAATAAGTTTGCAAATCATTTATATATTATATATATTTTTCAACTATTCTAGTTCTGAGGATGGGAACTGGAACTATAGTGAATGGTTCGGTTCAGTTCGATTCAACTATGATTTTTTAAAGTTCCAATTCAACCGATTCTTTGTGCACCTAGTTAAAATACAATAAAATACTTTTCATGAATTATATTTTTGAATAATAAATGAATTATTTTCATTATTTTTGAATTTTTTACTTCATATTTCTTTTTTTTTAAATCTCAAGAATAAAAAATAAATATCTATAAATTTGAAACAATGTTGTCTAAAAAAGTTGCAAATAATCTTAATAAATCAAATATAACGTGAATTTGAAATAAAACATATTTTTCTTAAATTATTTATTTTTAGTAAAAAAATTAGCAAAATAATTTAAAAAAAATTAGTTAAGCAACATACATGATATATGAAGAGGGTAAAAGAAAATTTCTATTAATTATAGAACTTTGATAGGAAAAACCTTTTTTATTTTACATTATTTACCATAATAAAAGTCTTACTGTTTTACAAGTAAGTGCATGAATTTACTGTTTCACACTTTAAGGCTCTGTTCCTAAAATATTTTTGTTGTTTGGTCAGAATTGAAAAGACAAACAAAAGAGTTTGTACAAGTTCTAGGCCTGGGGCGTTTGGCACAGGGTTGGGTGTGTGTAATAATGAATTTGCACATGTATTAATCAAAACCAAACAATACCCTAAACCTTAATAGCCACGTGTCTTCATATTAAAAACCCACCGTTCATATGGCCCCAGCAAATCACAACCCAAACATGGTTACTGTCGCCAAGCCATCGAAGCCAGGTTCTTGTTCGGTTCGTATATTTTCTAAGAAGCCATATGGCATATACAATGAACAGAGGCTATTTACAGGGATCGGAGGATAAGCCCAAGGATCGAATCTATTTGCCGGAATCTGTCAACCACCACCGCTGTTCATCGCACTGTAACCAAGTCGCCATCATTTCCAATCGAACCACCTTCGTTGCCGACAACTCTGTGTACAAGTCTTGCAGAAGCTGGAGGTTTTTCATCTTCTGAGGTAAAGTATTTTTCTAATTTTAAAATATAGCCAAACACTAAATCATTTTTGGAAAAATATTTTACAGGGCTTAAATCTTAATCGACTTCTTAAAGGATAAAAGTGACACTTAATTTAGAGTCTTCATCATTTCCTGAGTATAAACGATAAGGAGTCACTGTTATTCCGGCCAGCCACTTGCCATGCTTTGCACCTCTTCAAGGCAAATGGGCCAAAAACTCCCCCGGTGTTTCTAAAAAGTCCAAGAACATCTCTTGCTTATATTATATTTTTCTATAATTATTTTACTCTTTCTATTATTAAAAAATAGGAGTCTTTTTTTTTGGAAAAAAATTTCAAAAATAATTTTTGAAGAAAAAAAACTAAATATGCACAATTACTTAATAAATTTTTTTGAGAGGAGGGTTTTTTTTTTATATTAAGTTATATCAATTTGCAAAAAATAAATAAAAATGCACAATGACATAATATGTTAATAAAAAAAAATCACAATTATTATACTCGATTCAATCTCTCCGAATAAGAAGGTATACAATTTTAACATGTTAAAATAAAAGGAGAGAAAATAAGAGAAATTACCATCATTTCAGTATATTATCTTACAACTATACAATGTACAGAATGTCTATTTATAGGCATACAGTATTAGAGGTCAAGTTTACTTCGGAGACAAGAAACCTAATCCTAGAAGAATTAAGAGTCCTAGATGGATTAGTAAATGATATGCAATATATAAATATACACTAACATCTCCCCTCAAACTCAAGGTGGTAGACTGGAGACCAACTTGAGTTTTGAAAATTAAATTTCAAAAATGTCCCGGTGAGTGTGTTTTGGTGAAGATATCAGCAGTCTGAGCAGTAGAACTAACATAAACTAATCAAAGAGTACCGTGAAGCAAATGATGACGCACAAAATGACAATCAAGTTCAATGTGTTTGGTGTGTTCGTGAAAAACATAATTATGAGCAATCTGGATGGCACTGCGATTGTCACAATGAAGAGTGGTGGCAGAAGAATGTGTAATACCCATGTCTTCTAACAACCAACGTAACCAAAGAAGTTTAGATGTGGTGTTAGCAAGCGCTCGGTATTCAGCCTCAGTACTAGATCGTGCAACAACGGTTTGTTTTTTGCTACACCAGGAGATAAGGGAATCTTCTAAAAAAAGGCAATAGCCAATGACAGAACGACGATTAGTTGGGTCTCCAGCTCAATCAGCATTAGAATAAGCATGAAGCTCGAGGGAAGAGTGAGCTGAGAAGTGAAGATCATGAAATAAAGTGTCCTTGATATAATGAAAAATATGAAGTACCGCAGCAAAATGAGAAGAACGAAGAGCAAACATAAACTAACTGACTAAGTGTACAACATAGGCAATATCAAAAGGCATAACTGTAAGAAAAACCAAACTGCCAACTAGCTGGTGATAAAGAGTAACATCACGAAGCGGTATGCCATCTAGCGGGGTAAGTCAAGGATTAGATTCTAGAGGAGTAGATGTAGTCTTACTATTAACCAGGCTGGCATGAGTTAAGAGATCAAAAACATACTTGGCCTAGGAGAGATAGTAACCATTAGAAGTAGAGGAGACTTCAAGACCTAGAAAATAACTGAGAGGGCCAAGATCTTTCATCTCAAAATGTTGGCGAAGAAATTGCTTAAGACCTAAGATTCCAAAAAGATCATCACTTGTGATAATCATGTCATCCACATAAAGTAAGAGAAGACAAATCCCTTTATCAGACTTACGAATGAAAAGAGTATAGTCATATGAGCTTGAGGTGAAACCAAACTGCCCAATTGTAGTACTCAATTTTGCAAACCACTCTTTATGTGCCTTTTTGAGACTGCAAAGGTGAAACCAAACTGCCCAATTGTAGTATTGAATTTTGCAAACCACTTTTTAGGTGCCTTTTCGAGACTTCAGAGCATGACGAATTTTGCAAACTTGATGTGAAGAATGAGAAAACCCAGGAGGAGGTTGAATATAAACTTCCTCTTGTAAATCCCATTGAGAAATGTATTTTTGACATCCATCTGAAAAAACTCCCATTTACGGACAACAGCAATCACTAGTAAACTTCGGATAGTAGTAAGACGATCAACAAGAGCAAATGTCTCCTCATAATCAATACCGTACTCTTGTGTAAATCCTTTAGCGACAAGACGAGCCTTATAGCGCTCTACAGACCCATCAGAGCGAGTTTTGATCTTGTAAACTCATTTACACCCCATAGTTGTCTTGCCGCAAGGTAGATCAATCAAATCCCTAGTATGAGTCTTCTCTAAAGCCTGAGTTCTTCTGTCAAAGCTTGCTGCCAATGAGGGTTAGACTGAGCCTCTCTGTAAGTTTGAGGCTCATGCAAAGAAACAATAGCAAAATTGGGAGATTCAGAAGTATCAACAGACAATGAAAAAATCTCAGTTTGGTCTGTGATAGGATTCATGGGCAAAACAGATTCAGGAGGAGAGGCCGAAAGGTTGTCAGATGATGACTCACCAAATGTACCTGCAACAGAGTCACTAGAAAACATCTCAATAGAAGGGTCAGTAAAAAATGGAATACTATGAGCAACAAAGAAACAAAATGGAGATAAAAAGAGAACATTGTGTGTTCTTAGAAAATAACATGATGAGTTATCTGAAGGCGATTGGAAAGAGGATCCGAACAACGATACCCTTTATTTTCTATTTCAGACCCAAGAAAATAACATAATCGTGAATGGGGTTCCAATTTTGTATGCTCATGTGGTTGAAGTAAGACAAAACACGCACAACCAAATACTTTAAAAAGAGAATAGTTAGGGGAAGTACCATATAAACGTTCATAAGGAGATTGATGATGAATAACTGCAGAGAGAACACGATTGATCGTGTAACCATTTAAACGTTCAAAAGGAGACTGATGATAAATAACTGCAGAGGGAACACGATTGATCGTGTAAAAGACAGTAATGGCAGTTTTTCCCAGGTCAATAGCTAAACAAAAGCAATCTCGTAAACAAAAGATGTCGAGATGCCAAGATGCAATTTTGAAGTACATGATGAAGATGATGGAGGATTGCAAGGCACAAGGATTCATTTATGGGATTATCCGGAGAGAGGGAAATAGTCACGTATCGGATAATCGAAGAATCTGCGTGAGTGATGGAAGGACAAAGTCCGGTTCGAACAGAGTACTCTGTTCTGGGGTCATAGCCGAATTCTTGCCAGCAGTTATCAAGCAGCCAGGTGAGCTTGACCCAACTTCATGTTTGTTACTTTTGCATGACTTGACTTTAGGGACAGTACTTTCTTCTCTGAGCTTGACCCAACTTCATGTTTGTTACTTTTGCATGACTTGAATGACTCGACTTAGGGGACATACTTTCTACTGTCATGCAACATTGTGTCCCTCCTCAGAGGAGGTTTCCCTTTGAGAGAGGTTTAGCCCCACCATGGTGGCCGACAGGCAAAGAACCTTGGTGGGGGTGATGAAGGGGTGACCCAAAGACGAGACCCACCACCTTATAAAAAGCCACATGAACTTAGAAAGGCTTGTAACTTGATGCAATCATCAAGGACATGTCTCCTAATATAGATTGCATGAGATGGTTAGTGAGACAATCTAAGAAATTACAAGATAAAATGTCTGCTAAAGACAGTCCCTTGGTCTAAGGTGATTAATCAAGAAGAGACTCTTTTGAATCTCAATAACACTTGTCTCAACATCACACCATCTGATGTCACTTGGTCTAAGGTGATTAACCAAGAAGAGACCCTTTTGAATCTCAATAATACTTGTCTCAACATCACACCATCTGATGAAAATAAAAGGAGAAAAAAAAAACCAACATGGTTTCAGAAACAGGCAATCATATGGACAATTCCAATTTATTTTATATTAGTGAGAAAAGAAAGTCTACTTTGAGGTGAGTTTGGATACATTATATGCTTGCCAGAACTCAAAGTGTCCTCAAAATAGATCGGGACTAAACTTTGTGGACAAGAACTTGAGGAACGAACATGAGTTGCGGTGTATTTACGGAATAGGTGAGAGTGAAATTAACCAGCAGAATATGGATAGAAGCACTGGCATAGGTGAAATTGGTAATTGGTGGAATACGACGGTAGGCAGGGGTAATGAGGAGGACTATAATTCCCAAGTTAATGATGTTGGAGAGATGGGTTGTACTAGTGATGTGATGGGATATTATGATAACTACTGGCAAGAAAGTGTAATACAACAGGATAAAGAGGATCATCTGGAAGAGATGTTACACCAGGAAGGAATTGCTTCACTTTGGGATATGGGATAGGTGAATCCAGTCCCTCGTGCCACTTCAAAGAAAGATGATCCACGGATTGTCGTTACCTTCTTGATCATTCATGCGCATTTACTTCTGCAAGAGATATATATATATATATATATATATAGCCCAACTATGAGTTTATCTAGGATAGAGTTAGTACCACAACTTGATGAATCCTTGTTTTTCTCATTTTATTTGAATTTATTTTGTATGGAGTATTGTACTGCAAAAATTAGTAGTTTGTATTATCTCTATTGTAGTGACGTAACAAGGCTTTATTAAATCGATATCTCGAGTCATTGACATATGTCCTGCTTTCAAAGTGTTTAAAAATTTTTTAAAAAAACTTATATGGTACTCTAACCAAATGGTATGTGTCAGACTAAAAGCACATGAAATATCATTTGAACACTAAATTAGATCCATGGATCCAAAACTTAGGTCAATCACAGTTTTGGAATGCATGGTATCTCTATACATCATTGACCAGATCAAATGATATATACTCATTGATCAAAGATTATGATTTACTAATTAAATCTATAGTCTGATTATGGATCTTGTGAAAATAAAAGTTTAGTGAGATCTTGTGATGTATTTCAAATAATATTATCAAGTACTGTTTGTGGCTCAATATTATCAATGCCAGCTCCTTTTGTATATTATTTTTCTTTTAAGAAGATCACTTGGTTGTAGTGTTTTGACTATAAAGGAAATGCCAAATTTTGTAAATTAAAATTATGATCAGAAATATGTAAAAGTCAAGTTGGCATGTTTATCATTTAACCGTGGTCCTCTCATTTATAAAAAAATATATCAAATATTTTCTAAATGTATTAAAATGATGTCATTTTGATGCACATAACAATCATTATAAAGTGTCGCAATCGAGAACACAATATCATTACATCAAAAATACATCTTGATAACAGTAGTAATGTTTTCGATTTACTATTATTGCATTTGTTACTTCTCAATGCAATGATGTTGGGTTATTGCACCTGGATGCACTCATTATTGAATTGTGTAATGTTTTTCATTTTCTAGTGTTGCATTTGTTACTTCTCGATGCAAGATGTTGCATTATTGCGCACCTGAATGCACTCAATATTTCATCTTGGTCCATCGAGAAATTTGACTCCTATGATGTTAACATAAAGAGCATAATTTTAATTTTAACATAAAGAGCATGTTTGGTCCTCGAATTCTTGTCCACAAAGTCTAGTCCAGATTCACTTTTGGGTAACTTTGAGTTTTTCAAGTATATAATGTATCAAAAGCTACTTCTAGATCAAACGTAAATTTCCTTTTTTTCACTGAGAGGCAATAAATTGGAGTTAGTTTACATGATTATCTGTTTTTGAAACTAGAGCAAGTTGATCTTATTTTTTTCTTTTATCTTCATCCGAATCATCTGTGATGTGATGTTGAGACAATTATTAATGAGATTCGAAAGGGCATTCTCTTGGTACTTGCCATGCTTTACAACTCTTCAAATTTGAGTCCAACTTCATCTTTGAACAAACTTGATCAGCTACTACTTTTGTGTTTAGTCCCTGCCAACCAGCCAAAGCTTAATCTGAAAATTTAAACTCAAGCTTTAACCAGCTGATCAAGTTTGAGTTTGGATATTTTAGGCACTAATTTTTCTTTTATCTTTTTAAAAAATCACAAGTCACATCTAACTATGAACAAGTTTGAGTTAAGCTTCAACGTGATGAAATTAACCGACATATAGGCTAGATTAATGGTAGGCTAAATACCTAGCAAATTAACTATGACATATATATGGTTAGATATTACGTTAATACTTAGCAATCGACTTCTTAATTTCCTAACACTGGTGATCCATTTTCTATATATATCATACATAATTATCACGTGAAGTTTACATTGTCTACATGATACATCCAATATCATCCATTGACTCGGTGAAACCGTTATGTTTGTCTTCAAGCCTTTCACCTATCACTGCCATACACAAAATATATTTACAAAAATTCTCCCATCACCGTCAAACACAAACTTATATTTACATCACCAACTAATTATAGGCTAGTGTTTAACATGTAGTTTGGTTTATTTTCTAGCTATCTAGTCATATCATATGTCTGTTAATTTCCTAGCTATTTAATCCTAGAAATCTATCCTATATGTAGGTTATTTCCTAGTTATATAGCCTAGCCTATTTGTCAATTAATTTCCGAGCTATCTAGCCATCATGGTAGTGTTACATGGAGATCAATTTCAGAAGCTCGAGGTGGAGTTTGGCCCGGAAGAGTCCGAGTCCGTGGTTAAATAAGAGCAATCTCGTAAACAGAAGATGACAAGATGCAATTTTGAATTATATGATGAAGATCACGGAGGACTGCAAGGCACAAGGATTCGTTCATGGGATTGTCCCCAAAGAGAAAGGGAAACCAATAACCGGATCAACGGAGTGATAAATCTATGAGTAGAACTCATCTTTAAAAATAGGCTTATAAGGAGAGGGTGCCCATGTATAGATACACTGTACATTTCAAATGTACCCAGGCGATGTGAGACTATGCTAACACTCTCCCTCCACGCAGGGCAGGAGATATGTGAGACTATGCTAACACTCTCCCTCCACGCAGGGCAGGAGATACGAACTCGACCCATCCCTGCAGTACACTTGTTCTGATACCATGATAAATCGATGGGTAGAACTCATCTTTAAAAACCGGCTTATAAGGAGAGGGTGTTTATGTGTATATACACTGCACATTCCAAAGGTACCTAGACGATGTGGGACTATGCTAACACAGAGAATCTGGTGAGTGGTGGAAACAGAAATTGAGGTTCGATCATAGTGGTTTGGTGGCCACGAAATTCTTGACTGCGGTTCTCCAGCAACCAGGTGAGGTTGACCCAATTTCATGTGTTCTACCTTGTGCATGACTTGAATGACTCAACTTTCTAGTCTCATACTGTGATTTCCTTTTGATAAAGGTTTAGCCCTACCTTGGTGGCCTGCAGGAACCTGGTAGGGTGATGACGAGGTGACCCAAGTACAAGACCCACCACCTTATAAAAAATCACATGAACTTAGAAACCATTGAAAATTAAGTGAGTGTGTTGGCGACAATCATCAAGCCAAATTGGTAATTCGTGGAATAGGACAGTAGACGGGTTATGAGGAGGGCTATAATCAGTAATCACCCAAGTTAATGAAGTTGGAGAGATGGGTTGGAGTTGGATAAGTGAATCCAACAAATTAATTGTTGGAGAGATGGGTTGGAGTTGGATTCCCAGTAGTGAATCCAACTCACTTGTGCCAATTCAAGCTGAGAAAGATTTTCCATGGATTGTTGTTACCTTCTTGATCATTCCATGCGCTTTTGCTTCTGCAATATATATATATATATATATAGGCCTATTATTAGTTTGTCTAGGATAGGGTTGATATATACCACAACTTGATAAAGCCTTGTTTTGCTCATTTTCTTTGAATTTATTTTCTACTGAGTTTTGTACTGCAAAAATTAGTAGCTGGTATTATCTCTATATGTGGTGACATAACAAAGGGCTTTATTAAATCGATTTACACACGTAGTTATTTTTTTTATTTTTTATTTTTATGTCTCAAGTCATTGACATATGTCCTGCTTCCAAAGTGTTAAAAGAATTTTTTCTAAAAAGAAAAAATGATATAGTACTAACCAAATGGTACGGGTCAGACTAGAGCAGGTACAGGAAATATCATTTGAATACTAATTAGAACATTTGGTCTACGAACCATGGATCCAAAACTTAGGTCAATCACAGTTTTGGAATGCATGGTATCTCTATACATCATTGACCAGATCAAATGATATATACTCATTGATCAAATATTATGATTTACTAATTAAATCTATAGTCTGATTATGGATCTTGTGAAAATAAAAGTTTAGTGAGAAGAGTGATGTATTTCAAATAATATTATCAACTACTCTTTTTGTATCTCAATAATATTTATGGTAAGATCAGATTTAAAGAAAAATCAATATATATACAAGCGTAGTCAATTTTGTGCCACCTCCTTTTGTATATGATTTTTCTTTTAAGAAGATCATGACACAGTTACACGTGATCACTAGTGTTTTGACTACAAAGTAAATGTCAAATTTTGTAAATTAAAATTATAATCACAAATCGTGGTGTACAAGTCAAATCTGCACGTATATAATTTAACCATGATCTTCTCATTTATAAAAAGAGATCAAATATTTTTTAAATGTATTAAAATGATGTCATTTCGATGCAAATAACAACCATTACAAATTGCCGTAACACACGCACTATATTACATCGATAACACAACGTCATTACATCGAAAATGCAATTAGTAATAGTATGGCGTAATGTTTTCGATTTACTAATATTGCACTTGTTACTTATCGATGCAATTAGTAATAGTATGGCGTAATGTTTTTGATTTACTAATATTGCACTTGTTACTTATTGCACCTTGAAATGTATTTCATCTCTAGTGTTGCTGTAGACACATAAATTTTATGATGGTTTAATCACCGTCCAATTGGTCAATAAGTCAAACAATTTTGATCAATTTAAGTCTACGATTGTGGGTCCCAGCAACAGACACGTGTCAAAATCGTGAAGGTTCAGGCCTTTAAAAAACATGTGTGATAATTCAAATTTAAATTTAATTTATTTACATATAAAAGGAGGCAAAATCTCTTTTTATGGAAGTTGGCACAATTAATGGGGAGTTACCAAAATAAACCTCCACCCCTTTTGCCTATAAATATAAGGTCACTCTACACATTCAAGGATGCAGACAGAAGGAGAGGAGGACAGACACAAAGAGTTCAAGAGAACACAAAAGCTCTACCAAACCTCTGCCTCAACGAAGACTCGAAGTTCTGAAGACGAAGAACATCAAGCACGCCACACAAGTGCCGTTTTACTTCAAAGATCTTAAGTCCTCGAAGAATCTGAAGACGAAGAACATCAAACACGCCACACAAGTGCCGTTCTACTTCAAAGACTTTAAATCCTCGAAGAATCTGAAGAAGAAGAACAACAAGCACGCCACACAAGTGTCGTTCTATTTCAAAGACCTTCAACCCGCGAAGAATCTGAAGACGAAGAACATCAAACACGCCACACAAGTGTCGTTCTTCTTCGAAGACCTTCAATCCACCGTTCGAGATCAAGCTCTATCGACACTCGATCGGAAATCCAGTCAAGCCTTTCCTCAATCTTGAAGATTTGAAGAAAGCTCATCACTACCGGTTCAAGAACAAGTTTTTGAAGCCCTTGCACCAAACATCAAGGAGATTGAATCAGAGGAAGATTCTTTGTTATAAAAGAATCGACCACAGAGAATTGTACCCCTTTTTCTGAAATTAATAAAATTAACTGTTTGTTACTCAATTTCGTTCCTAAATTTTCGGACACGAAATTTGTGTGTACAGTTGCATTTGTTACTTCTCCATGCAAGATTTTGCGTTATTGCACCTGAATGCACTCAATATTGCATCTGGGTCCATATCGTTTTCTATGATCACGAGAAATTTGACTGTTGAGATGTTAACGTAAAGAGAATTTCTTTCTGGAAATTCATTTCCATTTTACTTTATGCAGATATAAGAGACCCATATATATGCTCTAACATTCGCTTATAATGAGTTTGTGTAGATATAAGTTTATGTATGACAGTGATGATAAGTTCAAGGTTATATGAGTTTATGTATATATAAATTTGGGTATAGCGGTGACAACGTAACCTTTCAGGAGGTGAAGGGTGATTATGTATTAGGAATAATATTGCTTAAAATGGAAGATGAGGTGAGCATGTAGAAAATTAAGAAACTGATTAAATTTACTATATTTGGTAAATCTCGATCTGAACACAAAGTAGCTCCCTGTATTTACAAGCTAGTATTCGATCACTTATCCGCTATGCATGGGGAAATATATATATATATATATATATACAGATAAAAAAAAGTTAGTGACTAAAATACCCATGTTGAAAGATTATATAAATTTTGAAATATGATTGGTGTTTAAATTTGAACAAGTGTCTTTAGACATATTTGGTTTTAACAACTATGTCTTTTTCAAAAGGCATAACTTTACTGAAAGCTCATCTTTGAGCGGGGGACTGGAAGGTCACCTTTGAGTAGCAGTGCAACTTGGGCGGTCGCCGAACTTGAGTTCAGTTCAAGGTTTGTGCAATCATTTTTACAATTAGAATTGAACTTGGTCCACTTGTATAAAAAAAATTTAATCCAAACTTAACTAAGGTTGGGTCTAGGTCATGGGTGAAACCAGTAATGGGCTAACCTGGGTTATAATCCAAGTTTAAAAAAAAAAAATTACTATTACTGTTCCCAATCCTTTAGCCCAACCCACCATATGTTGATTAGGGCAAACTCTCTCTCTCTCTCTCTCTCAAGTCTCATCGCAATTGTATGTGTTATATTCCGAAGAAGCAACAGCTTTGGACAAGAAAAGGGTGTGCAAATTGTAAACTTTTTGGAGAGAGAAACGATGAGGAAACGTGAATGAGAGAGAGGAAGTGTGGGTTTTGCTCAATTTTTTTGATATTGGGGTTGCTGAAATTCCCTTTAGAAAACAGATTCTCGGTTTGGAATTGCAGGAACTGGATTCGGTAGAGAAGAAGATGGTGGTGATGGAGCAACAGTGAGACGGAGACGGTGCTCTAATGAGTTGTGCTCGACTTCAATGATATAAATTTATAATATATTATCTCTAATGTTTACATTGTTTGTTTTTGGTAAAAATTTTGTCGAAATCATGCTTACACACACATATTCATATCCGAAAAAATATATATATATACACACACACACACGTGTTTTTAGCCCTCCCCACTTTGCAATCCTAACTCCACCCCTGGTCTGGGTGCCAACAACCAAAACTCAAACTTTAATTTTATTATGTATGTATATTTTTTAATTTAAAATACATATGCAAATTATGGTCACTCTTTTCTTTTCAACTTTCTTTTGCTTAAATTTTAATTTATTGTATATTAATACTTTGAAAAATTAATTTCTAAGAAATTGTTTGTTATTTTTCTAAATTTAATTTAATTTTTTATGGCTTTGTATATTTTAAATTTGTAATTAGTTTTATGCATGAGAATAGGTGCTAAGCAAATCAGCATGTCACTCTCTCTGTCACTCTTATATACACTACAACCTGATTTCCTAGTCCGATTTATCTCAAATCCTTGTTGAAAGATTTTGGAACAGTCTAGGCCCGCGTTGTTCAACTTAAATTGGATTGGAATAGAGGTGAAGATTTCATACTTGGAATTGACCCTTCAACTCGTCCAATATGCTCGAGTTGAACCTCTAATGGCTACAAATTAATACGAAAGGTAAACTTTACATGCCTTTCCCAACTGGAAGTTAAAATATCTCCAAGCGGACCAAGCCTGTATTGTATGCGGATTTCTTCTCCTTCTGAATCGCTTTTTCTTTACAAAACTCAAATATAACATGAACTCATTGTGTTTCCCTTATTTTTAATATTCTCTATCATACAGGTAGAATGTTACAAGTGTTTTCGATGTTTGACATATCTAAAATATATATTTAAAATAATTTAATGAAAGGTTATATAATAGGTTGGAGTTTAAATTTAAAAAATATTTTTCTAAAAATACATAATTTTACTGAATGGTATATATATATATATATATATATGATTTCTTGATCACCGGTGAATAAAAAATTATTTCATGTATGATAATTATTGAATATGATTAAAATAATTTTTGAAAGTTATCTTTTTGTTTACACGTAAATTATATATCTAGCCGTAATTATATTTGGTGTATATAAAAAACACAAACGGTTCTCTACCGTACCACGCGGTTCTATTGAGAATTCTAGGTGGACGCACTGATTTATCGGTGAATGGCCATAACGGTCGATGAATTGCCCTTTGCCAACTGGCCGATTGACCAACTATGTTCTGGGACCGTATAGTATAGTTTTCTCTAATCACAATGGTGTGATGTTGACTTAATGAGCATTCTTATGAACAAAAAATTAACATTAATTATGAAGATAATCAATTCTCCAATAAAGCACTCAAAAGACGAACTTTGAACCTATAATATCTGCACCTAGAACAGAGGACAGAGAATCGAATCCCATCTTTTCAATGTCCCAGTAGTACCCTTCAACAGCTACTAAGTACTAACTATATATATATATATATAATAAAAAGTCCATTGATAAGATAACAATAATACCCCCTATATATTAACTTGTCACAGTTACTGCTCCAACTACAATCTGGGACCCGTTGGTCATTTCATCGATTGTTTTGAAGATGACTTCTTTCTGGGAATGCATTTTCCTTTTACGGCTTTTCCTCTCTTGGATTCCTCCTCCACAGCTTCTCCCAACCCAGCCTTGGAGCTCCTGACAATCACAATACAAAATTCAATCTAATTTAGGCACAACAATCGACTATCTATTCATAGCTGAATCGACTATCTATTCATTAGATCATCAAAGTGTAAAACTAGCATATCGCTTTATGTATGTATGCTAGATGTGTGAGTACACAGTAAACACACACACATATATATATATACATATATATGTTACCATCTAGCTTTTAGTTTTGAAAAGTAAAAAATGTTTTCTAAAACATTTTCAAATTTTGACATATATGAAATTATTATTGTGTCACACATTAATAATAGTCAATTGAGTCATCTGACCTTACCCAATGCCTTTAATTTCGTTAAAAAAAAATAAATGTTATCACCAAAACCGAAACTCAGTCCACTAACCTTTCTTCATTGTACGAAGATGATTTCTTCAACACTGGTTGAACCTGCACTTGTTCCTCCATCATCGACTCAACGATACTCCCACTGAAGTAATCCTTCTCTTCCGATAGCAAATTCCCGAACCTCGGGTTCTCCGACATGCAGCAGATCTCATCTTCCTCCACCACCAACTTCGCCGTCTTACACAGCACCCCTTTATGGAGACTACTACTCTTCCTGGCCGCCGTGCACGGCGGCTGTTGCTTCACCACCGGCACACTCTTCCCTCTGAACGACGTCGACCCACCACACGCGATGAGTTGGAGCAGCATTGAGTTGCGACTAGACTGGGACATAACCGGGTCACCGTCCTCGAACCGCTTAGATGTGTTGTTGGTTTCATTGGCCTTGTCAGAGAGTGTTGAGGACGTGGTTGATGGAGGGGGCGAGTTGCCCAGAGTCAACTCAGTGGTTGGGTTGCTTTTCTGGGCCTCGTTTGGCGGTGATTCTATCTCGTCTGTGGAGACTCCTCTGGAACACCGAGAGTGGGTGGATGTGTTTGAGCTTGTATAGCTTGTCTTCTCTTCATATTCTTCTTCCTCCTCTTCTTCGCATCTATTGTTGAGAACTTCTAGCTCTTGGTGTCGTTTTGAAGCTATTGGTTTGCGTTTTAGGTGAAAAGTTGGGTCTAGCACTCCTTGTCTGTTACTAATTTGAAGTTCTTGGAATTTTTCTATTTTAAACAGAATTTGTCATTAGTTAAAAAGCAAAACAATAATGAAAAAAAAAAACTAAAATGGGGTTTTCGCTATATATATATATATATATATATATATATACACACACACACATAAATACAAGAGATATACATAGAGACTAACCAGTGCAAGCCCCTACGAGTTCAGAACCTTTGAGCACGTATTCATCTCCTTCTGATGGATAGATTATATCGTTCTCTGTTAAGTCATTCCACACATACCCATTCTTGTAGCTCCTGTGATTAATCAATAATTAATCAACTAGATAAACAAGTATATATGTATATGTTTGCATATTATATGTATAGAGTCTATAGACCATTACCCGTTTGTTTAGAAAAAAAGTGTATACTTTAAAAAAAAAACCTACCCCATGAAAAACAATAATGAAAGGAATAAAGACGAAAAATTTGCATACCTTTTACAAGACCATGAATAAAGAGAGGGCATGCCTTTACCTCTGAGAACCGTGAGCCTGTCCATTACATCTATATATGCACAAACAAGAAATTAAATTTTTTTTTTTTTAAAAATGATTTGTGTACGTGTGTGAAAGAGAGATGATATATATATATATATATAAATATAGTTACCTTTCAAACGAAGCTGTTGATGGGCGTAATGGGTGACTTCCATGTAATGGGGATGCTCAAGCTGAGCATTTCGGTAGAGATAATACACAACTTGAACTTTTCTGAAAGTAGGTGGCTTCACCAACGTCGTCCTTGGCTGCACACATACTTTGGCCCTGTCTGGACTCGTCGTGGTCTCTCTGCATCTTCTCCCTCTAACATCCATATTCTTCTCTCTGCAGCTTAATTTCTCTTTCAGCTCCTTTGTCATTGAAGATCAAAATCTCAATCAATCTCTCTTCCTCTCTCCTTCTGTCGTTGAAAATGAAATTTAACCAACCCTTTGCCCCTTTTATTTTAATTTTTACCTCAGTAGTACGCGAGGGCTAGAGATAGATATAGATAGAGATAGAGATAGTGATAGAGACAGAGAGAATTCCTCGATATGCGTAAATATACAGAATTTCTTACTTTGGATGCTCGTGAAAGGTGTAGAAAAAGAGTATCTGGAGGTGTGAAAGGTCAGGATCACTAGTGTATGATACTACTACACTACTACTGTTTAATTCTGTACGACTTTTGTTTGGTTTGTCTGATCCAAAACTACTGTGGCAAGAAAGCATTTAATCAGATTTATATGCTATTTGCTAAAGTGGGGATCGAGCTTTTTGACAGCTCTGCAATCTAGGGCGTTAAAAGTGTTGTTTGACATTTAATAACTTTTTTTTTACTTTTTTAGCTGCTAAAATGCTTGCATGTGACACTGTTGCTTCCTTCATTCATTACTCTTAACTCTAGACTTGACACCACAAAATTTAAGTTGACTAATCAAGTTAACAATACTAGGACAGATGTCAGATCAACTTTCATTCAATCTGCTTCGCTTTTTTTTTACTCCCATTTTTTATTGTTTTTGGTAAAAAAAATGGTTCAGTTTTTTATTATTTTCACAATGTTTAATCCGTTTATATTTACAACTTTCGTAATTAACCAGGGCAGCTTATCCAACCACCCTAAATAAAAGCAAGGATCATAAACTGAGAAAGCATCTCATGGATACTTTTACAAAAGTAAAGTATTTGTCTCTTTTTTATTTATTAAAATGTAATTTTTTTAATAATAATAATATAAATTAGATTTTAAGAAAAGTTTAAATTTTATTTTAAAAGAAAGTATTAACAAAATTTATCCATCTAAATTATACATAATGAATTTTAAATCTTATTTGGTTTGTTAATCATAATATTTTATGAAAAAAAATTCAAAATAAATAATATTTTTTTGTATATATATACATATAATTTATTGTTTTTATATTATTGTATCGTATCTAATTTTTTTTTTTTTTAGATTTATCGTATCGCCCTAGTCGTATTACGTATTATGTCATATCTGTATCTATATTTTACTAGGTGAGAAAGGTTCTAGCACAATAATAGAGTAATTTTGGAGTGTGCAAGTATTTGTGAGTAACTTAAAATTCATTAAAACTTGAACCATTATGCTACAAATCATTTTTTTTTGGATAAATACTACTTACACTCTTTCATATTAGGCAATATTTCGATCAGACTTTCTCTAATTTTAATATTTCTGATTACACACCTGTCAATAACGTTCGTCAATTTTTTCTCTTGCTAACGTCAGCAAATTTCATTTGTTTGATGACGTGACACTAATGAAAGGAGAAATTTGATATATAAACTCAAAATTCAGAGGGTGTAGTTGGAAATATCGAAATTCGAGAAAGTCTAGTCATAATATTACCTAAATTGAGAAGAGTGTAAGTAGTATTTACCCTTTTCTTTTTTCCAAAATACTATCACAAAAAATTACCGTGCAAACCAAATAAAATTAATGTACCAAAAAAAAAACCTTCATAATATTGGATCCTGTCAAGTTTCATATGAGTTTGTTTATCAAGTGAGACTCATTAATTAATGTATTTGAAATCTTTCTCTATATATTTCCATCTCCTTAGTCTTTCTCTTCATTTGAATTAGAAGCTATATGTCTTCTTTTTTTCTCTTTTCTCTCTCTCTTTTTTCTTCTCTCTTCCTGCTTTTTACCTTCATCACATGCCTTCCTTTAAATGCGTTTAAGTACCTATATTTGTTGGATAGAGCTAACAAACATTTTCGTAACTCAAATTTATTGATACACCTATATACTCGTCAGTTTACTACTACTGAAAAATGAGTGTGAAGGTTGTTTGGGCTAATTATAAAGTGTATACAATATACACATACACCTACATTGCGTTTTTGACCTTGCTCCTTTGATCAACCCGAGCTCCTCGTTATTGGTTCAACCTCAATTTTAGCATATTTTTGGGTCGAAGTTGTAAATTAATCCTTTGGTTCGGTACAACGGAAACATATAATCATACCAACAGTCACACAAGCATATGTGGATATAGCAATCAAATATATACACACATAACACAATATTTTATATAGTTCAACCAATTCTAATATTACGGTCATGGAGAGAGATTTCATTATAATTGATAAGAAAATATACAATTAGCGAAAAACATGCATATCACACATACTCTTTCACTTTTCATCTTTATTCGGAATTACATATACTCTCTCATTTCCTCACGACACCAACTCTTTACATCTTTCGTCTTTCTCCTTTTCTTTTAACTTTATCTCTATTTATTTATAGAGTTTCCAAACTCAGTCTTTTGTTGTATAAATATTACAATTTTTAAATCTCAAAATAACTTGTTACATATTAAAATAGAACTCTGCACAGAAACTTTATATTAAAAATATGAGCTACACTTTCTAACACATTTAGAAACTATTAAACCTACATGCCACTGGACGGTACGGGAGCCGTTTTGGAAGGGGCACTCATCATGCACATGCTTCATGAAGGGTAAGATGGACAACGTATAAAAATAAACCCTAAAGCATCAAACTCTAATGAATTATATTACGACGACTTTTCCAAAAATACACTTCACTTGTGAAAAAAAAAAAAAAACCTTATTGTCTCTCACTGTATAAATAAAATAATGAAATTTTACTGACGAGTTTTGTCATTTTTTTAATAATAAAAAATAAATAAATAATAATTATAGTGCATTTGTTAAAAAATAAAGTATGGGTTATGAATGTCCATGTAAACTTTAATTCTATAATAATACTGAAGTGTTGATTTCAATTCATTAGCACTAAATACTCCTGAATGCACTCGATCGCTAGCACTATTAAGTAGGCAAAACTGTTTTCAAATTATGGTTTATAGATGTAATATAAAGCGAAGTAGGTTCTTGGATTTATTGGTATTGATTGAGCATCCTAGGACCTAACAACACCACCATGCTTTTTAGCTAGATCCATGTTTGAAAAACCTTGAATAAATCCTAATGGCCCTACTAACTCACAAGTAAAACAGTTTTCACTTTCAAAACATTGAGTATGGTTTAATTTATAATTCTCGCTTTTAAAAAGTGAATGAGGGAAGTTAATCCTTGAAATGATGCTTTTTGATTAGGCATCCTAAGCTCCAATTACATCATATATATATATATATACACACACACACACATACACTTTCATTTTCTTTTTCACTTTGTGAGCAGTACTTATTTAGAAAATTAGTTGACTTTAATTAATTGTCCATTATTCTTTCTTTAACCTAGGTGTTCTATGCTATCTTAATTCCCTCGTGGAGTTATTGGTACGCTGGAATGGAATAGAAATGAAATGCTCATTTCAATCATTCCTTTATTTAATATAAATTTTAAAGTGAGAATGATCATTGACTTGGAATGAAAATCTATTCCATAATTAAACCTATGAAAAATGCTTATTAAAATTTACAAAATAATTCATATTTTCAAAAAACCACCTCTACCACCATACATGCTCTACCACCACCACTACACCGACTCTATCACCACCACTATCATCGGTTCTACAACCACCACCACCACTTCCACCGCCGCTGCCTCCACCACTGCCACCGCCACCCCCACCACCTCCACATCGTCGCCACCTTCCACAACTGTCGTCGTCGCCACATCACACCGCCCCCACTTCCACCGCCACCTTCCTCCACCACCATACCACCCTTGTACTGCCACCCCTACCACACCATTTCACCACCTTCACATCGCCACCTTCCTCCACCATCACCTCCATGTCGACACCTTCCTTCACTGCCACTAACTCTACATCGCCACCTTCCTCCACCACCTCCACCGTCACCCCCACCACCACATCACCACCTTCGTCCACTACATCCACATCGCTACCTTCCTCCACCGTTACCACACCACTCCACCACCTCCACACCGCCACCTTCCTCCACCACCACCTCCACATCGCCACCTTCTTCCACCACCTCCACAGCCACCTTTCCCCACCACCTACTACACATTTGTTGGTTTAAATTATTTGTCAGTATAAGAGGTATTTTGAAGAATTTAATTTAAAATTTAATTCATTATTACCTCATTTCATATTTATAATATTTTTATTCTCATTCTCATTACATTCTCAACTTCATTGAATTTTATCCTCACGTACCATAACCATATACAGCATAAAAATATGACATGAAGTTATATGATTGCTACGGTGGTATGTTAATTATTGACAATTAGTTTTTCATCAAGTAATGCTTGAATTTTTGTAAAAGCAAAAGAAGGAAGAAAAGTCAAACGAGTGTATCGAATGGCATGCTAAAAGGATGATATTAGAAAAAAAAAAAAAAAAAGGTCCAATAGTTTAAAAATTATAATATTTGGCTTTTCCAGAAGATCTTTTTTCTTTTTGGCATTTTTGAGTGGGCCTTTTTGGAATGATGGCTCACTAACGTAATTAGTTTTTTTAATGTAATATCTCATTCAACATAAAATTGGACATTCGGTCACATAAATATCTAACAAGCAATGCTACACATCATAAAATTATTTTATAAATTTTTATCATGAATAATATAGCAATTAAATGGTGAGTTAGTATTGGTGGGATTCCCTTATACACGGAATTCTAATGATATTATCACTTGCCACATCATTCATGATAGAAATTTATAAAATAATTTTATAAAATTTAGTATTTCCCATATCTAACTCATGAAATTTTATTCTTGTTAACAAGGAAAAGGCCGTAAATCATATAATTTGATTTAAATGAAGCAGTGGGGAAAGAGAAAGTTCATGCTATCACCTGATTGAATTTGAATTCAATCAAGATGCATCTTTTATACAAAAAGAGGTCATCATGCTTATATTTAGATCTTAGATTTTCTTTACATTGATTTTTATTTTAGACTTTCTTTTCCTTTTTAATTTTTTAAAATGAGGTTTTTTTAAAAAAATCATAAATTACACACCATTATATTGATATATAAGGACAAAATGCCAAGTAATATAATTTTTTTTTTTAAAATATGTTTCTAATTTTAATCTTATATTAAAGATCATCATTTTCTTATATTTATATTAAAAAGTATTTTCGTCATTATGATATCATGTTGCAAAAATCGGATAATTTAGGGAGTTTCAAGTTAAATTTTTTATGTAGAGGAGTTTAGTGCCAAAACTTGAGAGTGGAGGAGGTTTTATGCCATTTATCCAAAAAAAATTTCATCACATATAATTTTTTATTTTTAACACGAAATTTACAGTTGAATGTTTTGTTAAAAAAATATATGTATGTATGTATGCATTTTTTTATTTCGTATATTTTTTGAATTGTTATTTTTTATTCCTCAATTGAAAAGCTAGTTATCTTTCAAATATATATATATATATATATAGTACTCTCTTCTTAGTTATTTTATTGGGCAAATTACATTTTGAACCCCTAAGGTATGTCCATACGTCAACCTGAGCCCCCCACATTTGTGAATCTTCATTTTCACCCCTTGTCAGTAGTTTTTGGCTAACTTTGGTCAATAACACGCTAAAATGACTAAATTACCCTACTTACATACAGTAAATTACATTTTTGATTATGTACAACCACTCTCTTTTTTCTCTCTCACCCACTCTCTCCTCCGCCACCACCCATTCCTCTGCTAATCTCCGCCTCCAATGTTAACCTACAAGACCATCTAGGAGGCGGAGACCGCCCTCGACCAATCACTCATCACCGCCGAGACCCTCTGGCTTAACTACTCCACCTCCAAATCCAACTATTTCCTCTACTACCACAACATCCTTTTCCTCTTCCTCATCTTCTCCATAGCCCCACTCTTCTACATCTTCCTCGAACTCGTCTACAGCAAAACCCCCATCTACAAAATCCAACCCAAAGTCAAACTCTCCAATTCTAAAACCTTCCAATGCTACAGAGACGTAATGCGCATGTTCTTCCTCATCGTCGGCCCTTTCCAACTCGTCTCCTGCCCTTCCATCAAAGTAAAATTATATATATATAGATATGATGGTTATGATAATTTCTTTTGATTCCTCTGAATTGGGTATTTATTAATTATAATTGATCAATACATTTATTCACACATATTACTTGATTTGAGGGTTATGATGATTTATTTGATTTCTAATTGTTCTATATTAATTGATTGTTTTTTAAGTCAATTCATTCCTACCCTTCCATCAAATTATATCTATACATTCATATACACACACATGATGGTTATTATAATTTCTTTGAAGTCAATGAAATGGGTTTTGATTAATTATTTCATATTAATTGATTTTTTTTCAGCTGATTGGGATTCGAATGGGTTTGCCATTGCCGTCACTGGGCAAAATTGTTGCGCAATTGATCGATGGTGTATTTCATAGTTAAGGATCATACGAACTATTGAATCCATAGGTTTCTGCATTGCAATTGGGGGTATGAGAAGATTCATAGGGTTCACTATGAATACACGGAGCCAATAGGGTTTGCGGCACCTTGTGGTTGTGGTGTGGGCATGGTGGTAGTTGTGGTTGTGGGTATGGATGGCGGTGGTGGTTGTGGAGGTAGGGATGGTGGTCATGGTGGTGGTTATGGGAGTGGGGATGGATGGATGGGGGCAGAGAGTCAGGTACTCCTCTTCGATCGGTGTGTGCTTTGTACGCGGTTGTTTTGATTGCTTTCCTTTGACCGCTCTCTCTCTTTCTCTCATTTCTCTCTGGTCTGAACATTGAAACCCTAAAATGGACACAAAGACGAAACTTTTGCAATAACTGTTGTTGTACGTAGCGAGATACATGCATAAATTGTAGAAGGGTATTATGGATATTTTTTTTGCAACTGTTTGCATGATGTAAGGAATCTGACCTTTGATAATGACATGAGGGACTAAAGCGATATATAATTTCAAACTTAAGAAGTGTGAAAGTCAATACGCAAACATGAGAGGGTCGTGTTAATGTAGGAACAAATCTCAAAAGCTCAAAATATAATTTGCACTATTTTATTTTTAATTTTTTTTTTATTAAGAATTGTTGGTTATCATATAACTGATGTTACTGATTGTTTGATAGAAGTAAGAATTTGGATTAATTAGTAAGATAGAATAATTTTGTTACATTTGAAATTCTATTCATGCATGGACAGCACGTGTACGGTGCACATAAAGCCAGCAATGTAGTTAATATTTATACAGTATATACACCATATATATTCCTAGTGTACGTTTAGATAGGAACCATGGCCTAAGAGATATAAGAGGTGAGTCTGACCAAATGTAGCAGTTGGTGGCCCTGGCTAAGTTGGACCAGGATCCTCTGCGGTAATCGGCTAATGCCGTAACATGCTGTAATCCGAATGTAATAAAATATTATTATCTTATACATATATAGTTTCATTTGGAATAGTTTATAATATCTATATGTGCATACATATATATAAATGATTCATTTTATAATATCGGTACACTGTATATATATATATGTTTTACACTTTTTTCCTTTTCACTTAAAATTCAATAACTTTTACTATAAATAATATTTTTTGATGAAACTAATTTTGTTCAATAGAATATTTCGAGAGCTTCAATTTGAGTATAGCTTAGGCTATGTTTTAACATAAGACAGAAAAAATAAAATTTTTCCGATTCATTTTACACATTTGAGTAATTTTTCACTACATTTAAAATCTTTCTTACACATAAAATATATACATTTTAATATTTTTTAAAAATGTTTATAAAAAAAAATTTGTTTAAATGTTTGTGGACATAAAAAAAAAATTGTGCTTAAAAAATTTTAAAGATATTTTTTCACAAATAAATCATAAAAATTTACGTTCGCATTTTTTTATCTCATTTTTACTCGCTTTCCACACATTTTAAGTACTTTTTCACACTTAAAATAAATATTTTTTTATGTTATTTTTTTTTTAGGAACTATTAAGCATAATTAAAAATTGTATTTGCACAAAAGAATTATAAAAAATTACTTTCACATTTTTTAGGCTCACATTTACTCACCTTCCACACTTTTAAAGTACTTTCCACACACTTAACACAATTGCTTTTTTGTTTTTTGCTTTCCAATACTTTTTTGTAACTCTTAGGCATATTTGAAGAATATTTTTGCACAAAAAAATCATAAAAAAATATTTTCACATTTTCTCACTTTCCACACTTTTAAAGTACATTCCACAAATTTAAAGTACTTCTCCACACATTCAAAGTAATTTTCCACGCATCTAAAACAAAGAGTTTTTTATATTTTATTTTTTCAACTTTTTTAGGAACTCTTTCGTATATATGAAAGATGTTTTTTCACAAAAAAAAATCATAAAAATTTATATTCACATTTCTTAATCTCATTTTTTTTAACTTTTCACACTTTTAAAGTACTTTCCACACACTTAAAACAAATAATGTTTTTTATTTTTTTATTTTCAAATTTTTTAGAAACTCTTAGGTATATTTGAAGGATGTATTTGCTCAAAAAAATCCAAAAAATTTATATTCATATTTTTTAGTCTAATTTTTTTCTCAATTTCCACACTTTTAAAGTACTTTCCACACATTTAAAGTCATTTTCCACATATTTAAAATACTTTTCCACACACCTAAAACAAATATTTTTGTATGTTTTTTCTTTCCAATTTTTTTAGGAACTCTTAGGCATATATGAATGATGTTTTTTGCACAAAAAATCATAAAATTTTAATTTTCACATTTTTTAATCTCATTTTTTTTCACTTTCCACACTTTTAAAGTACTTTCCACACACTTAAAACAAATATATTTTTTTATTTATTTTTTTCCAATTTTTTTTGGAACTCTTAGGCACATTTGAAAGATGGATTTTGAACAAAAAATTATAAAAATTTATATTCACATTTTTTTGGCTAATTTTTTTTCTCACTTTCCACATATTTAAAACTTTTCCACACATTTAAATTACTTTTCCACACATTTAAAGAAATTTTTCCACACACCTAAAACAAAATACTTTCTAATGTTTTTTCTTTTCAATTTTTTTAGGAACTCTTTGGCATGTAAAAAAAAGATGTTTTTGCACAAAAAAATCATAAAAATTTATATTCACATTTCTTAATCTCATTTTTTTTTAACCTTTCACACTTTTAAAATACTTTCCACACACTTAAAACAAATATATATATTTTTTTCCCTTCCAATTTTTTTTGGAACTCTTAGGCACATTTGAAAGATATAGTTTGCACAAAAAATCATAAAAATTTATATTCACATTTTTTAGGCTAATTTTTTTTATCACTTTCCACACATTTAAAGTTATTTAAAGTTCCTTTCCACACATTTAAAGAATTTTTTCACACACCTAGAACAAATACTTTTTTATATTTTTTTCTTTCCAATTTTTTTAGGAACTCTTAGTCATATATGAAAGATGTTTTTGCACAAAAAATTCATTAAAATTTATATTCGCATTTTTTAATCTCATTTTTTTTCACTTTCTACAATTTTAAAATACTTTCCACACACTTAGAACAACTATTTTTTTTTCCAATTTTTTTTGGAACTCTTAGGCACATTTGAAAGATGTATTTTGCACAAAAAATCATAAAATTTATATTCACATTTTTTAGTTTCATTTTTTCTCATTTTCCACACATTTAAAGCACTTTTTCACACACTTAAAGCATTTTCCTCACAATTAAAATACTCTCCACACATTGAAGTGTGTGAAAAAGTGCTTTAAATGTGTGAAAAATGAGAAAAAATGAAACTAAAAAATGTGAATATAATTTTTTATGAATTATTTGTGCAAAAACATCCTTCAAATATGCCTAAAAGTTTTTTAAAAAATTGGAAAGATAATACATAAAAAAAAATACTTGTTTTAGGTGTGTGGAAAAGTTCTTTAAATGTGTAAAAATTACTTTAAAAGTGTGGAAAGTGAGAAAAAATGAGCCTAAAAAATGTGAATATAATTTTTTATGATTTTTTTGTACAAAGACATCCTTCAATATGCGTAAGAGTTCCTAAAAAAATTGGAAAGAAAAACCATAAAAGAATATTTGTTTTAAGTATGTAGAAAAGTACTTTAAATTAGTTGAAAAAACTTTAAAAGTTTGGAAAGTGAGAAAAAAACGATCCTAAAAACTGTGAAAATAAATTTTTATAATTTTTTTGTGCAAATACATTCTTCAAATGTGCCTAAGAGTTCTTAAAAAAATTGGAAAGAAAAAAATAAAAAAAGTATTTGTTTTAAGTGTGTGGAAAGTAGTTTAAAAGTGTGGAATGTGAAAAAAATGAGATTAAAAAATGCAAATATAAATTTTTATGAATTTTTTGTGCAAAAACATCTTTCATATATGACTAAGAGTTCCTAAAAAAATTGGAAAGAAAAAACATAAGAAAGTATTTGTTTTTGGTGTGTGGAAAAATTCTTTAAATGTGTGGAAATGAACTTGAAATTTGTGGAAAGTACTTTAAAAGTGTGGAAAATGAGAAAAAAATTAGCTTAAAAAATGTGAATATAAATTTTTATGATTTTTTGTGCAAAGTACATCTTTCAAATGTGCCTAAGAGTTCCAAAAAAAATTGGAAAGGAAAAAAAATATGTATATTTGTTTTAAGTGTGTGAAAAGTACTTTAAAAGTGTGGAAAGATAAAAAAAATTGAGATTAAAAAATGTGAATATAAATTTTAATGAATTTTTTGTGCAAAAACATCTTTCATATATGACTAAGAGTTCCTAAAAAAATTGGAAAGAAAAAACATAAGAAAGTATTTGTTCTTGGTGTGTGGAAAAATTCTTTAAATGTGTGGAAATGAACTTTAAATTTGTGGAAAGTACTTTAAAAGTGTGGAAAGTGAGAAAAAAATTAGCCAAAAAAATGTGAATATAAATTTTTATGATTTTTTGTGCAAAATACATCTTTCAAATGTGCCTAAGAGTTCCAAAAAAAATTGGAAAGGAAAAAAATATATATATATTTGTTTTAAGTGTGTGAAAAGTACTTTAAAAGTGTGTAAAGTTAAAAAAAATGAGATTAAAAAAAGTGAATATAAGTTTTAATGAATTTTTTGTGCAAAAACATCTTTCATATATGACTAAGAGTTCCTAAAAAAATTGGAAAGAAAAAACATAAGAAAGTATTTGTTTTTGATGTGTGGAAAAATTCTTTAAATGTGTGAAAATGAACTTTAAATTTGTGGAAAGTACTTTAAAAATGTGAAAAGTGAGAAAAAAATTAGCCAAAAAAATGTGAATATAAATTTTTATGATTTTTTGTGCAAAATACATCTTTCAAATGTGCCTAAGAGTTCCAAAAAAAATTGGAAAGGAAAAAAATATATATATATTTGTTTTAAGTGTGTGAAAAGTACTTTAAAAGTGTGAAAAGTTAAAAAAAATGAGATTAAAAAAAGTGAATAGAAATTTTAATGAATTTTTTGTGCAAAAACATCTTTCATATATGACTAAGAGTTCCTAAAAAAATTGGAAAGAAAAAACATAAGAAAGTATTTGTTTTTGGTGTGTGGAAAACTTCTTTAAATGTGTGGAAATGAACTTTAAATTTGTAGAAAGTACTTTAAAACTGTGGAAAGTGAGAAAAAAATTAGCCAAAAACATTTGTGAATATAAATTTTTATGATTTTTTGTGCAAAATACATCTTTCAAATGTGCCTAAGAGTTCAAAAAAAAATTGGAAAGGAAAAAATATATATATTTGTTTTAAGTGTGTGAAAAGTACTTTAAAAGTGTGGAAAGTTAAGAAAAATGAGATTAAAAAATGTTAATATATATTTTAATGAATTTTTTGTGCAAAAACATCTTTCATATATGACTAAGAGTTCCTAAAAATATTGGAAAGAAAAAACATAAGAAAGTATTTGTTTTTGGTGTGTGAAAAAATTCTTTAAATGTGTGGAAATGAACTTTAAATTTGTGGAAAGTACTTTAAAAGTGTGAAAAGTGAGAAAAAAATTAGCTTAAATAATGTGAATATAAATTTTTATGATTTTTTGTGCAAAATACATTTTTCAAATGTGCCTAAGAGTTCCAAAAAAAATTGGAAAGGAAAAAAAATATATATATTTGTTTTAAGTGTGTGGAAAGTTTTTTAAAAGTGTGGAAAGTTAAAAAAAAAATTGAGATTAAAAAATGTGAATATAAATTTTAATGAATTTTTTGTGCAAAAACATCTTTCATATATGACTAAGAGTTCCTAAAAAAATTGGAAAGAAAAAACATAAGAAAGTATTTGTTTTTGGTGTGTGGAAAAATTCTTTAAATGTGTGGAAATGAACTTGAAATTTGTGGAAAGTACTTTAAAAGTGTGGAAAGTGAGAAAAAAATTAGCTTAAAAAATGTGAATATAAATTTTTATGATTTTTTGTGCAAAGTACATCTTTCAAATGTGCCTAAGAGTTCCAAAAAAAATTGGAAAGGAAAAAAAATATGTATATTTGTTTTAAGTGTGTGAAAAGTACTTTAAAAGTGTGGAAAGATAAAAAAAATTGAGATTAAAAAATGTGAATATAAATTTTAATGAATTTTTTGTGCAAAAATATCTTTCATATATAACTAAGAGTTCCTAAAAAAATTGGAAAGAAAAAACATAAGAAAGTATTTGTTTTTGGTGTGTGGAAAAATTCTTTAAATGTGTGGAAATGAACTTTAAATTTGTGGAAAGTACTTTAAAAGTGTGGAAAGTGAGAAAAAAATTAGCCAAAAAAATGTGAATATAAATTTTTATGATTTTTTTGTGCAAAATACATCTTTCAAATGTGCCTAAGAGTTCCAAAAAAAATTGGAAAGGAAAAAAATATATATATATTTGTTTTAAGTGTGTGAAAAGTACTTTAAAAGTGTGAAAAGTTAAAAAAAAAATGAGATAAAAAAATGTGAATATAAATTTTAATGAATTTTTTGTGCAAAAACATCTTTCATATATGATTAAGAGTTCCTAAAAAAATTGGAAAGAAAAAACATAAGAAAGTATTTGTTTTAGGTGTGTGGAAAAGTTCTTTAAATGTGTGGAAAAGAACTTTAAATTTGTGGAAAGTACTTTAAAAGTGTGGAAAGTGATATAAAAATTAGCTTAAAAAATCTGAATATAAATTTTTATGATTTTTTTGTGCAAAATATATCTTTCAAATGTGTCTAAGAGGTCCAAAAAAAATTGGAAAGGAAAAAAATAAAAAAAAAATATTTGTTTTAACTGTTTGGAAAGTATTTTAATAGTGTGAATATTATAATTTGACATGAATTATAAATATTATAATTTTTTTATCTTAAGTCAAAACATAGCCTATATTATACTCATATTGAAGCTCTCGGAATATACTATTTAAAAAAATTAGTTTCATCAAAAAATATTATTTGTGGTAAAAGTTATTGACTTTATTAATGATTTAGTTTTCTTTTGGTTGATGATATATGAGATGCACAGACTTTCGGATTACAGCACTCTACGGCATTAGCCGATTACAGCGGAGGATCCAGCTCCGGCTAAGTTACCCTAAAGAGTATGAGAGTTATACCTGTAAAAGTAAACAGAGGCTACCAGTGAAGGATCAACTTTTTTCTCCACAGAGTTGCATGATGTGACTCAAAAGCTGTTCCTATGGTCTGGTCTGGTCCACTTACTAGATACGTGAGTACGTACTTTGACAAAAGTTGTATACTATTAAATTTCTTACAATCTAGTAGTACAAATTTACTGTTAAAGCTATTTTATGCAACATCATATCATATCATATATAGATATAATATATATAGGGTGTAACCGTGTAAGTACTGTAACTTTGGATAAACCAAACTTACCCTACGACTTACTGTTTACAGTCTTACTGTTGCATCATGCAAGTTCAAGACTCAAGATGAATGTAACGCTTCCTCATATACTGTACTATCTATAATTATATGGTCATTATTAACTCTGCTTTCCCCATTCTCAAAAGCACATCACAACATCCATGTATTGCCCAGGAAAAAAAAAGTCGCATACAATGCCCAGGCCCTCTAGATTTTTTTGTAGTAGGAACTTCTTCAGGATACAAATCCTCTAATTTTTCCTCTTTACTTTCTTGATACACTATATTACGTTAAAGAAAGAAGATTTAAAATACACTCAGTGTAAATATATTGGATTAATTTGAATCTTGTGTGTATAATATTCTTGGGGTTACCAAACATATTTTCATATTTTTGCTTTTAACAACAAATAACGTTACCAAACATATTCTGTTTTTGATAGAAATGAAAGTACAACAAATTTCTAGATTCCATTTTTGAGGAATCAAAAAACGAAATCCGACAGTGTTACCAAACAAATAAATGTACAATTCATCTCTTTGGGTTTGCTTTGTGTTTTCTCTTTTTTTCTTCTTCTTTCTTCACGGCTCGTTCTCTCTCATTTCCTTCGTATTTTTCTACGGCCAAATAACAGCAAGCAACAACTATTTTCTGTGGAGGTTATAGTCCACTAAAGTCCAATTCGTCTCAAAGGTGAGTTTCTCTCTCATTTATAGTTCTATACTTTTAATTTTCGATAAGGCTGCAACTTGGGCGAGTAAAAGGGATAACTCGGACTCAACCTTACAAATGAAATGTTCAATCCTAACCCTACTTTCAACCTTAACTATTCAACCCTAGCACAACCCATCTTTAAATTTTTAAACTCAGGTTTGCAAATCGGGTTGAGATTTCGGGTTAGAAAGTCAAATTAATTTGAGTTATCTATATCACCAATCTCCATGTTAAAAATTTAAAGTGATCTTTAATAAGTTTCACATTAGATTGCACTCATAAAATTAAGAACTTAAAGAAAATTTTTAAAAAATTACAAATAAATTTTTAAAAAATTAATTATCCAAAGTGTTAACATATAATAAATTAAGATTTAAATAAAGGAAGTTGATAAGAAAAGGCTTATCATAATTTGAATATTATATATAATATATTTAAAATAAAAAATATGCATAACAATAACATTACAATTCGGGTTCGAGTTGGGCTCGGGTTGTTGGCACCTCAACCCAAGCTAAATCCTAATTGTAAAAAAATAGTCTGCGCAAGCCCGTAAAAAATCGAGCTGGGCTCGAGTTGGGTTCGGATTGCCCAACCCAAGTTGCACCCCAAGTTTTCGATGCACCATCTGTTTCACTTTTATTCTAAAATTGGAAGCCTCTTGTTGTATCATACCTCATGGGAAAAAATTATTTTCTGGTCAAAAATCATATGCTTCACTTCACTGGTAATTATAATTTTTGAAAAAGGAAAAAAAGATGAAATTATATTGTTTAAGCACAAGTGATTGAAAAATTAGAAATAAAATTAGTATATTTGATTTTTCATAAAGGTATATATCACTTTTTGCGAAAACTCTTCCTTTAGAACCATACTCTGGCAATATTCATAATTTCAAAAAGCAAAATTAAAATTAATAATAATCTTGTATTCATATTCATTTTTAAAAGGAACGAATTAACGAAATATTGTAATTTTTTTACAAAAGTGTATGAGTATTAAATATTACGTTCATGAATTCATCTTTTGTCCTAACTAGTACACAACCAAACATTATTCTTCTTTCTTTCTTTTTTCGCCCTGTACAATTTCAATCCTGCTCAACATTCAATGGTTGAACATAATTAATTATTTAAGTGTTGCCATCAAAGCATTGACATATATTCTTTTTTATTTTGCTTATCTTATTAGGCTGTTAATTGTTTATATATTGTAGTGAGATCAGATGCTTAGTTAGAATTTTCTAATTCTAGTTGTGGACTGCCTCGGTTAGTCAATTTGTGCTTTTATGGGTTAGTAATTGGAAAGCATAACTATTTAAAGGTATGTTTTTGGTTATTTGTTATTTCTCATGTAACCTATGTTGCTTTTCTTTTTCTTGGCTCTTGATATTTTTAATTTGTTGTTATACTTAAATTCCCTTATAAAATATTATATAACGGCATATTTACTCTCTTAGCAGACTTGTCCTTGTTGTGAAAAGAAAATTTGAGTTATGTGTACTAGAAATATGAATCCAGGCATGAAAAAGAAAAAAAAGAGAATGAATTTCAACATAAATATATTTTATGGCTTTATCGTCTCATTTTAATAATAAAAAAACTACACTATCATAACATTTATGTGTATGTGAAATCTTATGTATAAGGGGTCTCACATTTGAAAGTTTGCCTAAGAGCATCCATTATGCTGCTCTCTACTATCTATGTAGAGAGCAGTCAAGGCGCGTATGGGGCCACTTTTCTCAAAAAAAAAATTTGCGGGCTCACTGCAGGTAGGAGGCTGCTAGCTAGCCTCCTTGGTTTTTTTTTTTTTTTTTTTTGTTGCAAAGCCAAACGGTTCTTTTGCTTCTCTTTTTTCCCTTTTTCTTTTATTTTGGTTTTTCAAAAAATAATTTAAAGTTTATAAATATATATATATAAATCAGAAAAATATTGTTTGTTCTTTGTTTAATTTTTTTTATTACAATTTGATTTTTTAGAACTCTTTAAAGTTTATTTATTTTTTCATTTATTTAAGTTCGGCCCTTTGCCTTATTTTATTTTTTTAAAAAAATAACGAACAAACAATTGAAAAAATATAATTTATTCATCACTAATATAAAAATTACATTTAATTCGATACTAACTTTAAACATCTTCATCACTAAATTTATTTCACAAATGTTCCATGAGATCTCTTCTGAGATCCACATTGTCGTTCCTATTGTAAATCATATTTAGGCGAGAGGATAAGTGTGCCGCAAAAATTGATGAGTTTCAATCGTAGTGTGGAAAGGAAATGTCTTCAATGTCAGGAGGTGTCCATTACGAAATATCGGTATCGCGCTCGTCTTCTATGATCATATTGTGTAATATGATGCACGTTATCATTATCTTGTTCAAACCTTTTTTTTTCTAATAACGCACTGGTCCTTGCATTAGGTACCTAATTTGCAACACGCCAAACGCTCGTCCAACATTCATCATAGCGACTTCTTGTTTTTGAGCAAACAATTTTTCTTTTCCAGTAGTTAGGTGCATGATGGTCTACATCAAAGTAGCCCACAAAATAATATTTTATTTATAACAAACAATTGAAATAATAAGTTTTAAAAATTTTAAGAATTATTTTTATATGAAAATTATTAAAATAATAATGTAAAGAGCTCCCATACCAGTGGGCTATAAATCTCTACAATTGGAGAGAATCACAGCAAAAAAAAAGCCGACGTGACTCTCTCTATTTTAAATGTAGAGAGTCATTGTAGAGATATGCATAACGAATGACGTAAGGCCCCTCAAAATTTTGTGAATCTCAAGACCGGCCCTAAATGACTTTGACCTCCCTTGTCAGACTAAAAATGGTCAATTGACTCGATAGAAACGAAGAAATTACTAATTTACTCTCACCAAATATCACCTAATTGCTAATGCATTTGATGATGTCGTCAAATTCATGTTGAACTACTAATTTACCCTCACCGAAGCTACCATTTTAATTCGACAAGATGAACAATACCGACGCATATTTTAGAAGAGGCCTTAGGGGAGATACACCACCGAGGTCAGAGATCCTGGCAAGAAGAGTAGTGAGACATCAACCCAATAATGCGTAAATGTCATTATTGTGATTTATGCTTTTGCTTGCAATACAGGTTTGGAATCTGAAGACCTAAAAAATTGTAAGTAAGCATAATTTACCAACTAGCTTCATAGATTGCAATCTTAGACGCAAATCTCTTTTTGGCAAAACAAAAGCCACCTCCTGGGATTCTAACACCAAAAAATTAAAGGAAATCTCCTTGAAATATTGGGAAAATCTAGTTGTGGAACTGATTCTATGTGTGTGCGTGTGTATATATATATATATATATATATATATGTTGATACATGGGTATATGCCATAAGGCATTTTATTGCTCAACACTCAACAAGTAAAAAAAATTAATTTAAGGGTAGTTTGGTCATTTAAAAATTATTCCATTACTAGCATATCGCTTAACTAAGGCACGGTGTACCGAAGATATTTAAACAAACTTCAAAAGAAATTGACCATCATTTAACAAAAAGTTTTAGCCTACAAAGCACGGATACTCCAAATAGAGTGTCGTTGCCGTATCGAACATGTATGCGATATAGATACAGTCAGGATACGGTAGATACGTGCTCGATACGGCTAAGAAGTATTCAATTTTTTTTAATTATTTTTTGAATATCAGATACGGCTAGGATACGTCAAGATACGTTTAGGATACGTCTAAGATACGGCTCGGATAATTTTCAGGACAAATTTGTAATTTTTTGTTCTATAAAATGGGGTTGAGATTGTAATATTAAAAAATTTATAGCTAAGAAAATAAGGATAATTTTATAATAAAACTAAAATATTTTTAAAACCCTCGAGTAAGTGAGTCATTGTAAAAAATATTAATAAAGATAGTGAATTTCTAGATTTTAACTTCTTATATTTTGTATAATTACTTTAACTATATTTATTGTATGGTTGAAGAATAAAAATTAATATTTTATGTATAATATTATATTTTTATTTATTTATTTATTTGACGTATCATTGCCGTGTCCGTATCCTATTTTTTTGAGATTTGCCGTATCGCCGTATCTATATCGTGTCGTATCCGTATCTCGTATCCGTGTCCGTACTTCTTTAGTTTCAGCTGAGCGATAATAATACAAACTTCAGGGAGGTCAGAGATATTCACTTATATTTTAAATATGGTATATGTTAAACAGATCATATTCTCATAACGGATCAAATCGAATTTCTAACACCCCAATTTGTGAATTACGGTTATTTAATAAATCTGCCACTAATTCATTGGATTGAAAATCTGATCTGATCCATATTGAATTCACGAATTATTTGAACATCCCTACCTCTTTGTAAATGGGCGCTAAAGATTTGAAGCACAGGATTTGATATATACTATCCATACATATATAGGATCCGTAGATGCCTTTGTTTTACTCATGAGATAAGAATTGGCACCTATTTCCCTTATGAATCTGAATTTAGGATTTTGTTTTCGCAATCTAACGTAGGTGATGCATGAGAAATGAGAAATGTATATTGATGTGTAAGTAGTATAAAATTGTATGTATTGATCGAGTATAAGGGTACAAAAAAAAAAAAAAAATACAAAAGGCGGAGGGAGATAGTGAATAGCTAGCCCAACGTCCTAAAAGCAAGCCCAATGGGCAAACAAAACCAGCAGTCCAAAGACAAGCCTCATAGACTGGGTTCTACACAGTTCTAGTGTCCTAGGTTTACAATTCTACCTCATGTGAATCTCTTGCCCCTAGGGATGGCAATTTTGTCTGCCCCGCCGGGTTTCTGCCCCGTCCCGCCCAATTTAGGGAGGGTATGGGAGCCATTTTTTTTTCGTAGGGGCGGGTTTGGAAAAAAAAAATCAAAACCCACCGCGGGTACGGGGCGGGTTTGGGACTCTATAATAACCCGCCTCATACCCGCCCCGCCCCGCCCCGCCCCGCCTATATATTTTATTATTATAAATATATTTATATGTAAATATATATATATACAAATTATAATTTTACTTTTGGTTATATTAAGACTTATATTTTCATTTTATCTTTTTGTTGTATTAAGACTTCTTTAATTATTGGATCAAACTTGTTACTAAGTTATTTAGTTGTGAAATATATTTTCTGTAATAGGCTATTTAATTGTGGAATCTTATCATTTTACTTCTTAAATAGGGTTATACTATTTTGAATTTAATAATATCAAACTTGGTACTAACCAATAGGCTCTTATTTTTTGAAAAAATCAATTTTTATTGATATTTGATGTGGTTACAATTTTGAGGGGAGGGGCCTCGCCCCGTCTTGTCCCACCCCTTTTGAAATTTTAAACGGGACGGGGACAGGGTGGGATTTTTTCCAACAGGGCGGGGATGGGTTTTGAAATTCCGTCCTGTTTCAAACCCGCGGCGGGTTTGGTAATAGTGTTCAAGGCAGGGGGGTGGGGACGGGTTTAGGCAAACCCGTGCCGTACCCGCCCCGTTGCCATCCCTACTTGCCCCCAACTCTAGTGTCTTAGGTTTACCTCATGTGTAAATAAATGTATAAATTGTTGGATACCAATTAATGCTCTAATTAATTAATTACTTAATATAGGTTCATATATGCTGAATCAGAATGAATTCCTTCTTAATTTACTTAATATTTCTCATGATCTCACTCTTTTTTTTGGGAAGGTAAGAACAAAATACCAAAACCCTCATGTGTGTGGGTAGATTAAAAGCAAGTTCGATAAAGAATTTCAAATTTGGCCTTTAGACAAGCTCAAACCCGACTGACAAAAGCAAGCCCTTCTTGAAACACATTAACACTTCACTAGTTTACTCGTGTATATATATGCATTTATATTGTATACTCCTCTGTCCTAGAAAGCATGGGCATGAAACACGAGATACAACACAATTCACAGACGGTAATACCGCAAATCTAAACATATCATTTTTACAACATCAACGTCCATCCATTTAGACTATTAATCTATTGTTTGAAAATTTTAAAATCTTTTTTTTTAGTACAATCTAACCCTAATCTTTTAATCTATAAACTTTTTTATATTATAATTTGACATGCCTTTTAAGACAAAAATTACAAATTTCTGAAAAACATATCCTGGTCGTATCTTAAACATACTCTGGCGTATCTCGTGTATCCTAACCTTATCATCCGCGTATTCCAGTTGTATCCGATATTCAAAAAATTATTTTAAAAAATTGGTACTTTTTGAAAGTGTCATACACGTATCCGGCTGTATCGTAGGTGTATCCATATTGAACACGTGTCTGATACGGCCACGGGGCCCTTTTTCGGAGTATCCGTGCTTTCTAGCCTCCGTCCTATTTTAGTAGTCTATTTTTTTAATTTTTGGTTGTCCCAAAATAATTTTCAAAGTCAAAATAATATTATATAACTGCATTTTTCCTTGCATGTGTGTGTGTGTGTGTATATATATATAAGCTTCAAAGAATAAATTGGAAATCTAAAACAAAAAAAAAAGAGAAAAAAATTAGATTTTAGTAACCAATCCTAAACAAAATTACTCTAAAGTGATCATAAAATTCGAAAAAGATGAATAATCACCAAAATTTAAGCTTAATTGTGAATGAGTGACCATTTGATCACTTATTACGTAAATATCCTTCCTCTTATAAAAATCAGAAATCTATAATTTCTGATTTTTATTGTTTATTTGCAGGTGATGCTAAAAGTTGTTATTTGGTGATGACAACCAGAATACTAGAGCAACAACTAGAATAAGAAACAATAATTTAGAGCGGCAACAATTAAAATCATTTTCTCATATAATTGGATCTTGTAGTAATTTTGTTTCTTTTTCATGGTGGTCTTATTTAACTATTGAAAATGAATTTCTTTTTATTCGTTTGGATAATTGATAGCATATGTTAAAAAATAAATTATTTAATAAAGCAAATCAAAATATCAATTCTTTTGCATGTAATGGCGTGGCTTGTGAATGGTGTTGAGGTTGTTTAATTTTCTTCAAATTGAAGCAATATAAATAGAATTGTAGAAGCATTTGGTTTGAGTTTTTTGTCTTTTTTTTCTCAGATCCAAGTATAATGGCTTTTGTTTTCCTTCTTGTTAGCATAGAAATTGAGAAGCAATACACTCCCAGTTGATAGCCTTAAAGTTTATATTTGTCATATATTGGTAACCTCAATTTTTTCATATATATATTCTCATTTTTTGTTCTCTCGAACACTTCGTAAGCAAATTGAAGCAACTCTAAATGTGTCTCAAATTTGTTATATAACTTTTTATCTTTTTGTTACGTAGTATGTTTTGAGACCATGGTAGAGAATGGGAAAAGAGATAAGGGTGATAAAGAAATTATATATTTTTAATTGGTAGACTAACAAATTAAAAAGGAAAAAAAAAGAGTGATGAATGAGGAAGACAGAGAGGAGGATGAATTGAAGGAATTATCTTTATATTGAATGATAATTTCGTCATCTAAAAATTATTTTTAGAATGTTTAATAAATATGAAGTGTATTTTTTTTTTAATGTAACCTCAAATGGTCACTCATCGACCATTAAGTTTCAATTTTGATAACTATTAATCTTTTTCAAACTTTATAGTTACTTTAGATTAATTTTGTATAAAATTGATCACCAAAATTTAATTTTTCCCAAAAAAAAAAGAAATGCTCGATGCTCACTCATTTTCCAGCTGCTTCTGCATGTTATATATTCTTCTTATTTTTTTCTCTTCTCATACAAGTTTTCCTATATATATATATATATATATATATATTGATACATTGTTCTATTTTTTAAGTTGTGCTATGAATATATATATTACAATTAATTAATTTTCATTTATTTATATTTTATTTACATAGCCCCCAATTGAAATTTCTCAATCCATCCCTGAAACTATACATGGTTAATTTTGGCTTAAAACTTATCCACTTATTATGAGGAGGAGGAGGACTGCGATGACTACGATAGAATACATTGTATATCCATAGATACATTGCTGCCACTTCATCCGATAACTAAGGGTATCACGCTTTATGATGACGATGACAGAGGAAGCATGGACATAGATACAATGCTTGGGGACCGTACAGGTTTGGTGATCCCATAAAAAAAAAAATATACGGGTAAGATACAATAATATAAAAATAACATATTATATTTTTATATATACAAAAAATAAAGTTATTAACATTTCTTTATAAAATTTTTTTTATAATTAACGAACAAAATAAGAGTTAACTAAGAATCATATTGCATAATTTGAATGGATAAATTTTGTACTAAATTATGATATATCTCAACACTTTTTTTTAGTGTTCAAAAATTGTTAAAAATGTATTATGAAGTATTTGAGAAATATTAGATACATGTCGAAGTATTTAAGAGGTATCAGATACAAAATAAAAATATATATTTTAAGATTATGAATACGTTTAAGAAGTACCAGACATGTATCCGAGTAATATTGGTATTCGATAAATTTTCAATAAAGAATGATTGTGATAATGGAAAAAAAAAAAATATATATATATATATATATATACACACACACACACTAGTAAAAGCACACATGCGATGTACGTGGTTAGAAGTGAACTTATAATCCTAATTGAAATCTTTATACAAATAATTTTAATTACATTCTTCAATCAGCAAATGAAACGATAAATCTCATTCATATGAGATTAAGGTAAAGATGATGATGATGAATTAAATAACGAAAATTTATAGCAGCATGTTGTGTAGGGATGGACAAAAAAAATCAATTGACTGTGATTTATAAATAAATAAATAAATAAATAAATAAATAAATAAATATATATATATATATATATAAAAATTCAAAATTAAGAAGAAGAGCATACTCATATTTAGCGGAATTGCAACGAATCACCAAACAGAGCCTTAGTTGAAAGCTTCTAGTTTTATTCTCTTATTTATTATTTTTATCCCTTTTAGTGAATTCTTTATCTCTCTCTTCTCTTTTTTTAACTCTCTCTCGTGTCTTGAGACCCTTATTTTCTTTTGTTTTCAAATTCAACAACTCTATTTCACTCTCTCCTAGCAACTCTCTCATAAATATCCCTATTTTTACTTCGTTCACTTTTCTTTTCTTTATTTTCTTTTTTTTTTTGGTCTCTCTCATAGACATATATTTCTCTATAATATATATTTTTCTAAAGTTATGAAAATCAGATAATAAGATTGAATTACTTATTACTCATCTTATCTTATTATGTTAAAATATAACTCAATAACCAAATTATTAAATTTAAAACAACCTCTATAGTTTTTTTAAAAAATCAATAACCATTAATTATTTAATTAAAAATACTTCTAATACATATTTTATTAGTTATAATATTATATAATTATAGTAAAACAATTTTTAAAAAATGTATAGAAATTTTAATATAAACAATTAATTATTCAATTTAAATAGACCTCTTAATAGTCTATTACTCTGTTTAACTATTATATATTTATCTAATTAATACACTTATAAAAAAATTATTATTTATCTAATATTTATAATATATTACTTTTAACTATTATTTATCTAATATAAAAATTACCATTAATTATTTAATTTAAATAGAATTTTTAATAGTTCATTAGATTTAACTATTATTTATCTAATATACTAATAACGAAAACTCTAGTACATATAATGTGAGAATCAAATACAATGCAAAAATTACTATTTATAGAAATATAAATTAATATAAAAAATACATCTGTTAGAATATCAGTAAAATCAATACCATGTGTCAGATTCAAATGTTACTATCTCCTCGAAAAAAAATCTAAACTTTCGATTTCCTCATTTGATAACATAAAATTTTCCACTATTCTCATATTTAACATCCACATATCTCACATATCTCAATGATGTTATCGAATTGTTTTCATAAACATGACATGTTAGACCAAATAGATATACATTTTTTTTTCACGACAAGAATGAAAGATATAACATGTATAAAGATAGGAAAAATACATCTATAACCCGAGTACAAGGATAACAAAACCAAATGTAGTTATTTTTTTCAATTCCTTGTGTCAATTCAGTAGCAAATAATACCCTACAATACAATCAAAATACCAATTAACATTAAAGGGTCTGTGTACCTATTTCCACCAAGTTAACTTTAGTAACAATGTTAATATATTATAATACAATTTAGTCATATTATGACACAAAAATTATAAAAGAGGGACAAAATTGAAGTTCATTCTCAAATTAGGTGGATTACCTGATAGAGGATTATAATCAATTACTAAGATGCTAGCAGAATAATGTGCAAAAAAATTGTGAGAAAAAATATTGTGCTAATAGAACAACGTAAAAAAATTTATGAGCAAAAAAATTGTGAGAAAATTTGACAATTTAATTGATCAAAAGAGTTAAGAGCAGTTGACAATTAAAGTGGAGATAGAAGTATATTATTTAAAAAATTATTATGAAACTGATGTTAGAAGTGATGTGAGAAGGAGTTGAGAGTTACAGTAGAAATATGAGTGTATTAGTTGAAAAGTATTATAAAAGTAAATGATTTGAAACAACTTGTACTTTTAATAATAGTATAGATATGTTGGGTGATGAGACAACGATGATAATCATAATGATGGAAATAAATAAAAAGTAGATGCATCACGTGCGCATCTATATATCTATGACATTTACTTGCTTAAATGAGCAAGAAATTTCATTTTAGGGTTTAATATTAGAAAGCTGACATGACTCTTTGATCATGAATCTAGTTACTAAAATGGTATATAAGTGGAGCTAAACCTAGATCGACTCACAAACCATTTTTCTCTGCTGTGATGAGATATGAAAAGGGTAATGCTACTCAGACAGAATTCGTAGGCAGAATTCATAGGCAGAATATTTTACATCCATTGGATGCATGTGGTGAGTGTATGTGGTGGGGCCTACTACATACATCCAATGGATATAAAACATTCTGCCTATAAATTCTGCCTTAGTAGCATTACCCATATGAAAAAGGCCCATTTTTCTGTATTCGATCGATGTGCTGCAATTGCATGCATATGTTCCAACAAATTATATTGGATAGGTACGTCACTAATCACTCATTGATTGAGCAAAAGAGCTGCCTACCTAAAGAATAACACCTATATATATATATATATATATATATATATATATATATATATATATATAGGTTATGCACGTCCTATATGCTATGTTTTAGGGACCTCTGCTACAAAATATTCAACCATTTCAATCCTTGATAAAAGTTCACTCTTTTCAAGTCATAAATTAACCACACACTTTGACTCACAAACAATACTCTATCATAAGGACCAACTTACCGTGAGAGAAAAACAAGCAACAAAACATGAAGGTATATATATATATATTGTGATGAAAAATAATTCACACTCAATTTGTACCAAAGGAAGTATGCATGTGTACAAAAGAGGTAGAAACTTGGCAATAGCAGAAAGGCAGGAGCCCTAGAATTTCAATAAAGAGATAGGGTTACATATATCCCAAAATAGTCAATGAAGCCCAATTAAACAGGCCCATCCCACAACAAGAGGATAGACCTGGACTCTGAAGCATATCCATAAAGACCCCCACAGCAAAAGGAAAACCCAATCAGCTAATAGTAAGCAAACCCACAGCTAGTTGCAAACCAATATAATATAAGGAGGGCACAATATAAAATTATTTTCAAAAACACAAAGTCCCTTTATACGAGTAGCATATTATAATAAGAAGATGGAAAAAAAAAAACTAAGTTGGGGTATTTGTGTCCTGTCAATAAAGTAATAATTGTTTGTATAAAGGAGAGAACTAAGTACGTGAAAGATGTGACTCATTTCGGTTTCAGTTTTAGATTTCATTTTTCTATTCAAGTTTTTATTTTTTATTTTTCTTTTATAAAGTACAATAAATAAAAAATTTTGTTACTCAAAAATATAAATATAATAAAATAAATTAAAATTTAATAAAAAATTAAAAAATACAATAAATAAAAAATTGATTGCTCAAAAAATATAAATATAACAAAATAAAATACAATAAAAAAATAATTTATAAATCAAAAAATAAAAATAAAAAGTTTGGTTCATGAATTTGTTTTAAATAAAATACAATAAAATAAGAGTTATATGTAAATACAAAAATATTGAATATAAAAATACAAAAGAAAATAAAAAGAGTATATATAATAATATATGAGAATAACAAAAACATTATAATTTAGACTACAACTTGGATATTAGACCCTTAAATTGCTTGAATTAATGACAATTACCAAAAATATTCAAACGCGTAAAAATACTTTTATTAATTAGAATCAACTAAAATAAAGTCCTAACAAATATTATTTTGAAGGAAAGTTTATGTTGGGTAAAATGAGTTGGAAGCATATTACTCAAACACAAATTTTAGTCAAAGGTATTATTATTTTTGTTTTTGAAAATTAATTTGGGGCTACCAAACATATTTTCATATTTCTACTTTCAAAATTTTAACAACAAATGAGGTCACCAAACATATTCTGTTTTTGATAGAAATAAAAGTACAACAAGTTTCTAGATTCCATTTTTGAGGAATCAAAAAATGAAATCCGACAGTGTTACCAAACAGATAAATGTCCAATTCATCTCTTTGGGTTTGCTTTGTGTTTTCTCTTTTTTTCTTCTTCTTTCTTCACGGCTTGTTCTCTCTCATTTTCTTCTTCTTTTTTTACGGCCAAATAAAGGCAAGTAATGACTATTTTCTGGGGAGGTTATGGTCCACTAAAGCCCAATTCATCTAAAAGATGGGTTTCTCTCTCATTTATAGTTCTATACTTTTAATTTTTGATAGAGTTGCAACTCAGGCGGGTTAGAGGTACAACTCGGACTCAACCTTACATATGAAATGTTTAACCCTAACCATACTTAAAATTTTAAACTCAGGTTTGCAAATCGGATTGAGATTTTGGGTTAGAAAGTCAAGTTAATTTGGATTATCTATATCACCAATCTCCATGTTAAAAATTTAAAGTGATCTTTAATAAGTTTCACATTAGATTACTCCTAAATACACACAAAATTAAGAACCTAATGCAAATTTCTACAAAATTACAAATATTTTTTTAGGAAATTAATTATCTAAAGTGTTAACATACAATAAATTAATATTTAAATAAAGGAAGTTGAAAAAAAAAAGCTTATCATAATTTGAATATTATATATAATATATTTAAAATAAAAAATATTTATAAAAGTAATATTACAATTCGGGATCGGGTTAGGCTCGGGTTTTTGGCACCTCAACCCAAGCTCAACCCTAATTAAGTTCGGGTTGAGGTTTTTCAATCCAAGCTCAACCCTAATTGTAAAAATAGTCTGCGCAAGCTCGTAAAAAATCGGACTGGGCTCGAGTTAGGTTCACATTGCCCAACTCAAGTTGCACCCCTAGTTTTCAATGCACCATCTGTTTCACTTTTACTCCAAAATTGGAAGCCTTTTGTTGTATCATACCCCATGGGAAAAAAATTGTTTTCTGGTCAAAAATCATATGCTCCACTTCATTGGTAATTATAATTTTTGAAAAAGGAAAAAAAAGATGAAATTATATTGTTTAAGTACAAGTGATTCAAAAATTAGAAATAAAATTAGTATGTTTGATTTTTCATAAAGATATATATCACTTTTTGCGAAAACTCTTCCTTTAGAACCATACTTTGGCAAATATTCATAATTTCAAAGAGCAAAATTAAAATTAATAATAATCTTGCATTCATATTCATTTTTAAAAGGAACAAATTAAAGAAATATTGTGATTTTTTTACAAAAGTGTATGAGTATTAAATATTACGTTCATGAATTCATCTTTTGTCCTAACTAGTACACAACCAAACATTATTCTTCTTTCTTTCTTTTTTCGTCCTGAACAATTTCAATCATGCTCAACATTCAATGGTGAAAATAATTAATTATTTAAGTGTTGCCATCAAAGCTTTGACATATATTCTTTTTTATTTTGCTTATCTTATTAGGCTGTTAATTGTTTATATATTGTAGTGAGATCAGATGCTTAATTAGAATTCTCTAATTCTAGTTGTGGACTGCCTCGGTTAGTCGGCTTGTGCTTTTATGGGTTAGTAATTGAAAACATAACTATTTAAAGATATGTTTTTGGTTATTTGTTGTTTCTCATGTAACCTATGTTGCTTTTCTTTTTCTTGGCCCTTGATATTTTTAATTTTTTATTATACTTAAATTCCCTTATAAGATATTATATAGGTGCATATTTAATCTCTTAGCAGACTTGTCCTTGTTGTGAAAATAAATTTTGAGTTATGTATACTAGAAATATGAATCCAAACATGAAAAAAAAGAATGAATTTCAATATAAATAAATTTTATGGCTTTATTGTTTCATTTAAATAATAATAAAAACTGCGCTATTATAAAATTTATGTGTATGTGAAATCTTATTTATAAGGGTCTCACATTTGAAAGTTTGCCGAAGAGCATCCATTATGCTGTTCTCTACTGCCTACGTAGAGAGTAGTCAAGGCACGTATGGTAGCGAACCTCCTTGGTTTATTCTTTTTCTGTTGCAGAGCCAAACGGTTCTTTTGCTTCTTTTTTTCCCCTTTTCTTTTATTTAGATTTTTCAAAAAAGAAATCAGAATATATATATATATATCAGAAAAATTATTTTTGTTCTTTGTTTAATTTTTTTTTATTTCAACTTGATTTTTTAGAACTCTTTAAAGTTTAATTTTTTTTAAGTTCGACTCTTTGGCTTATTTTATTTTTTAAAAAAATTAACAAACAAACAATTGAAAAAATATATTTGATTCATCATTAATATAAAAATTACATTTAGTTCGTTACTTGCTTTAAACATCTTCATCACTAAATTTATTTCACAAATGTTCCATGAGATCTTTTCTGAGATCCAGATTCTTGTTCCTATTGTGAATCTTATTAAGGTAAGAGAATAAGTGTGCCATAAAAATTGATGGGTTTCGATCGTAGTGTGGAAAGGAGATGTCTTCATTGTCAGGGAATGTCTATACGAAATGTCGATATCGCGCTCGTCTTCGATGATGATATTATGTAATATGTGCACGTTCTTATTATCTTGTTCAAACCTTTTTTTTTTCAATAACGCACTGGTCCTTGCGTTAGGCATCTAATCTACAACACGCCAAACGCTCGTCCAACATCCTTCCTAGCGACTTCTTGTTTTTGAGCCAACAATTTTTCTTTTCCAGTAGTTAGGTGCATGATGGTCTGCATCAAAGTAGCCCTCAAAATAATATTTTATTATAACAAACAATTGAAATAAATAAGTTTTAAAAAATTTTATCAATTATTTTTATATGAAAAATATTAAAATAATAATGTAAAGAGTTCCCATACTAGTGGACTATAAATCTCTACAATTGGAGATAGTCACGGCAAAAAAAATCTGACGTGACTCTCTCCATTTTAAATGTAAAAAGTCATTATAGAGATATGCATAACAAATGGCGTAAGACCCCTCAAAATTTTGTGAATCTCAAGACTGACCCTAAATGACTCTGGCCTCCCTTGTCAAACTAAAAATGGTCAATTGACTCGATAGAAACGATGAAATTACTAATTTACTCTCACCAAATATCACCTTATTGCTGATGCATTTGATGATGTCATCAAATTCATGTTGAATTACTAATTTACCCTCACCGAAGTTACCATTTTAATACGACAAGATGAACAATACCAACGCATGTTTCAGAAGAGGCCTTAGGGGAGATATGCCGCCGAGATCAAAGATCCAGGCAAGAAGAGTAGTGAGACATCAACCCAATAATGCGTAAATGTCATTATCGTGATTTATGCTCATGCTTGCAATACAGGTTTGAAATTTGAAGACCTAAAAAATTGTAAGTAAGCATAATTTACCAACTAGCTTCATAGATTGTAATCTTAGACGTAAATCTCTTTTTGGCAAAGCAAAAGCCGCCTCCTGAGATTCTAACACTGAAAAATTAAAGGAACTCTCCTTTAAATTTGAGAAAATCTAGTTGTGGAACTGATTCTGTGTGTGTGTATATATATATATATATATATATATATATATATATATATGTTGGTACATGGGTATATAAGGGATTTTATTGCTTAACACTCAACAGGTAAAAAAATTAATTTAAGGGTAGTTTGGTCATTTAAAAATGATTCCATTACTAGCATATCGCTTAACTAAGGCACGGTGGACCAGAGATATTTAGACAAACTTTAAGAGAGATTGACCATCATTTAACAAAATGTTTCAGCCGAGCAATAATAAGACAAACTTTAGGGATGTCAGAGATATTCACTCATATTTTAAATATGGTATATGTTAAATAGATCATATTCACAAAACGGATCGAATCGAATTTCTAACACCCCAATTTGTGAATTACGGATATTTAATAAATCCGCCACTAATTCATTGGATTGAAAATCTGATTTGATCCATATTGAATTAACAGATTATTTGAACATCCCTACCTCCTACACCTAGGTGTGTAAATGGGCGCTAAAAAGTTGAAGCACAGGATTTGATATATATATATATATATATATATATATATTTGCCTATATAGGATCCACATATGCCTTTGTTTTGCTCGTGAGATAAGAATTGGCAACTATTTCCCTTATGAATATGAATTTAGGATTTTATTTTCGCGATCTAACGTTGTTGATGCATGAGAACTGTATATTGTTGTGTAAGTAGTATAAAATTGTATGTATTGATTGAGTATAAGGGTACAAAAAAAAATAAAAATACAAAAGGCGGAGGGAGATGGTGAATAGCTAGCCCAACGGCCTAAAAGCAAGCCAATGGGCAAACAAAACCAGCAGTCCAAAGACAAGCCTCATAGACTGGGTTCTACACAGTTCTAGTGTCTTAGGTTTACAATTCCAACTCATGTGAATCTCTTGCCCCCAGCTCAGTGTCCTAGGTTTACCTCATGTGTAAATAAATGTATAAATTGTTGGATACCAATTAATGCTCTAATTAATTAATATGGGTTCATATATGCTGAATCAGAATGAATTCCAAGATTCTAACTTCTATATGCTTCTTAATATTTCTCATAAATCTCACTTTCTTTTTTCGGAAGGTAAGAAGAAAAAACCAAAACCCTCATGTGTGGGTAGATAAAAAGCGAATTCGATAAAGAATTTCAAATTTGGCCTTTAGACAAATTCAAACCCGACTGACAAAAGCAAGCCCTTCTTGAAACACATTAACACTTCACTAGTTTACTCGTGTATATATATGCATTTATATTGTATACTCCTCTGTCCTAGGAAGCATTGGCATATATGCATTTATATTCTATACTTCTCTGTCCTAGGAAGCATTGGCATGGAACACCGGATACAACACAATTCAGAGGTGGCGATATGGCAAATCTAAACATATCATTTTTACAACATAAACATCCATCCATTTAGACTATTAATTTATTGATTGGAATTTTTAAAATCTTTTTTTATTACAATCTGACCCTAGTCTTTTAATCTATAAACTTTTTAATATTACAATTTGACCTGTCTTTTAAGACAAAAAAATTACAAATTTGTCAAAAATATATCCTGGTCGTATCCTAAACATATCCAGGCATATCTCGTGTATCCTAACATTATCCTCCGCGTATTCCAGCTGTATCCGATATTTAAAAAATTATTTTAAAAAATTGGATACTTTTTGAAAGTATCAGACACGTATCCGATTGTATCGTAGGCGTATCCAAATCGGACACGTGTCTGATACGGCCACGGGGCCCTTTTTCGGAGTATTCGTGCTTTTTAGCCTCCGTCCCATTTTAGTAGTCTATTTTTTTTATTTTTAGTTGTCCCAAAATAATTTTCAAAGTCAAAATAATATTATATAACTGCATGTTTCCTTGCGTGTGTGTGTGTGTGTGTATATTTATATATAAGCTTCAAAGAATAAATTGGAAATTTAAAACCACAAAAAAAGAAAAAATTATATTTTGGTAACCAATCCTAAATAAAATTACTCTAAAGTGACCATAAAATCCAGAAAAGATGAATAGTCGCCAAAATTGAAACTGAATTGCTAATGAGTGACCATTTGATCACTTATTACGTAAATAACATTCCTCTAATAAATTATTTATATTTTAACAAATTTACCCTTTATATTATTATCAATCAAAGTTGCTAAATAAGCAATGACTCTTTCAAGTTGCCTAATAAATATTTAGAAAGAACTTTTAACTAATAATTATTTATTTTTTATTTTTTATTTTTATATATTGTATTATTTATATTCTTATATAATTCTTGGTTTTTATTGTTTATTTGTAAGCGATGCTAGAAGTTGTTATTTGGTGATGACAACCAGAATAGTAGAGCAACAACTAGAATAAGAAACAATAATTTAAAGCGGCAACAATTAAAATCATTTTTTCATATAGTTGGATCTTGTAGTAATTTTGTTTCTTTTTCATGGTGGTCTTGTTTAACTATTGGAAATGAATTTCTTTTTATTGGTTTTGAATAATTGATAGCATATGTTAAAAAATAAATTATTTGATAAAACAAATCAAAATACCAATTGTTTACACGTAACAGCGTGGCTTGTGAATGGTGTTGAGGTTTTTTAATCTTCTTCAAATTGAAGTAATATAAATAGTATTGCAGAAGCATTTGGTTTGAGTTTTTTGTATTTTTTCTTAGGTCCAAGTATAATGGCTTTTGTTTTCCTTCTTGTTAGCATAGAAATTGAGAAGCAATACACTCCTAGTTGATAGCCTTAAAGTTTATATTTGTCATATATTGGTAACCTCAATTTTTTCATATATATATATATATATATATATATATAGATTGCTTCTCAATTTCTACATAGGGTTAGTCTCTTTGCGAGAAAACAAAAAAAAAAAAATCTCATTTTTTGTTCTCTCAAACACTTCATAAGCAAATTTAAGCAACTCTTAATGTGTCTCAAATTTGTTATGTAACTTTTTATCTCTTTGTTACGTAATATATTTTGAGACTATGGTAGAAAATGGAAAAAGTGATCAAGGTGATAAAGAAATCATATCTTTTTAATTGGTAGACTAACAAATTAAAAAGGAAAAAAAGAAAGTGTGATGGATGAGGAAGACAGAGAGGAGGATGAATTGAAGGAGTTATCTTTATATTGAATGATAATTTCGTCATCTAAAAATTATTTTTAGAATGTTTAATAAATATGAAGTGTTTTTTTTTCAATGTAACCTCAAATGGTCACTTATCGACCATTAAGTTTTAATTTTGGTAACTATTAATCTTTTTCAAATTTTATGGTCACCTTATAATAATTTTGTTTAGAATTGATCACCAAAATCTAATTTTTCCAAAAAAAAAAAGATGCTCAACGCTCACTTATTTGCTAGCTGCCTCTGCATGTTATATATTATTTTTATTTTTTTCTCTTCTCATACAAGTTTTCCTATATATATATTTTGATGCATTGTTCTAGTTTTTAAGGTTGTGCTAAGAATATATATATTACAATTAATTAATTTTTATTTATTTATATTTTATTTACATAGTCCTCGGATTGAAATTTCTCAATTCATCCCTGAAACTATACATGGTTAATTTTGGCTTAAAACTTGTCCACTTATTATGACGAGGAGGAGGACCGCAACGACTACTATAGAATACATTGGATAGTCAACTATAGTACCATCGTATGACCTCATCCATATATACATTGCTGCCACTTCATCCGATAATTAAGGGTGTCACACTTTACGATGATAATGATACAGGAAGCATGGACATAGATACAATGCATGGGTACTATATTACGATACGATAAATTTTTAAAAAAATAGATACAATACATGGGTATCATATAAATGCGAGGATACGATAAATTAAAAGGAAAAAAAGATATAGATATGGCAAAATATAATAATATAAAAATAACATATTATATTTTTATATATACAAAAAATAAAGCTATTAACATTTCTTTATAAAAAAAAATTTATAATTAACAAACAAAATAAGAGTTAACTAAGAATCATATTACATAATATGCATGGATAAATTTTGTATAAAATTATGATATATCTCAACACTTCTTTTTTAGTGTTAAAAAATTGTTAGAAATGTATTATGAAGTATTTGAGAAATATTAGTTACATGTCAAAGTATTTAAAAAGTATCGGATACAAAATAAAAATATATATTTTAATATTATGAATACGTTTAGGAAGTATCAAACATGTATTAGAGTAGTATCAATATTCGATAAATATCCGACGAAGAATGATTGTTATAATAAAAAATATATATATTGGGTGATGAGACGACTATGGTAATGATGATGATGGGAATAAATGAAAAGTAGATGCATCACGCGTGCATCGAGCAAAAAATTTCATTTTAGTATTAAATATCAAAAAGTTGACATGACTCTTTGATCATAAATGTAACTATTTAAATGGTATATAAGTGGTGCTAAATCTAGCTCGACTCACAAACCATTTTTCTCTGCTTTGATAAGATATGAAAAAGGCCCATTTTTCTGTATTCGATCGATGTGCTGCAATTGCATGCATATGTTCCAACAAATTATATTGGAAAGGTACGTCACTAATCACTCATTGATTGAGCACAAGACCTGCCTACCTAAAGAATGACACCTATATATATATATATATATATATATAGGTTATGCACGTCCTATAGGCTATGTTTTAAGGACCTCTGCTACAAAAAATTCAACCATTTCAATACTTGATAAAGTTTACTCTTTTCAAGTCATAAATTAACCACACACTTTGACTCACAAACAGTACTCGATCATAAGTACCAACTTACTGTGAGAGAAGAATAAGCAACAAAACACAAAGGTATATATATATATATATATATTGTGATGACAAATAATTCACACTCAATTTGTACCAAAGGAAAGTATGCGTGTGTACAAAAGAGGTAGAACCTTGGCAATAGCAGAAGGGCCGGAGCCCTATAATTTCAATAAAGAGATAGGGTTACATATATCCCGGCTATAACGTAATAGTCAATGAAGCCCAATTAAACAGGCCCATCCCACAACAAGAGGATAGACCTGGACTCTGAAGCATATCCATAAAGAGCCCCACAGCAAAAGGAAAACCCAATCAGTTAATAGTAAGCAAGCCCATCTAGTTGCAAACCAATAGTATAATATAAAATTACTTTGAAAAAAAACAAAGTCCCATTATACGAGTAGCATATTATAATAAGAAGATGAAAAATAAAAAATAAAAAAAAAACTAAGTTGGGGTATTTGTGTCTTGTCAAAAAAGTGATAATTGTTTGTATAAAGGAGGGAAGTAAGTACGTGAAAGATGTGACTCCTTTTGATGCAAAACAGTTGTGTGTCCGTTGCGTTTGAGTGCATATAACTTTTATTTGGCATATAATCTAAGAAGATCGATCCATGGCCTAGACAATGTAGCCATTATTCAACCATTATTTCCTGTCTCTTTTTGCTCTAAGTTGGTAGGAGACATCAATTATTACACTTGAAATAAATGGAATCTCTTTCTTTTTTTTCTTTTTCTTTTTCTGGTTTTACATTTTACAATATCAATCTTAATTCTTAAGCCCCCATCCCCTGTGCACGCACGTGTCAATGTATGGGTGTATCATGTATGTGTGTGTATATATATATATATATATATATATATATATATACTGTATCAAAATCTGAGATGTAACAAACCATGTGATGGGTGTCCAAGGAAAGGAAATTAAAATCATAACTAGTCCTAAGAGAATTGTTGGGAGGTCTGACGTTCACCATCACATCAATAATATTTGGACCAACTACACTTGTATCTTCCAATTAGTAGTTAGCAGCATTACTTAAACTATCTTTATAAATTCTTTTATGCTTTGCTAATCATCCTTGTTTATATATTATTTTTATTTTACTTGTATTCATCAATTCATTCACGTTTTCACTTTTGATCAAAAGTGGTTTCCAACTTTTATTGCGTCTTTGTCCAAATAAAAAAAGTTGTAGAATCATTAAATATTATCAAAAAGGGTTACAACCATTGAAAATAAAAGAAGAGTAATAATATTGTTGGGTTGACTCAAATTTTTACTTTAATTAACTTTTATTATAAAGTTCTATCTTATTAGCTAATTTTTTTAGCACTTAAGTCTTTGTCTTAAAGAATGAAAGTTCTTGTTGGACAAGTATTTGACTTTAAGAAATTATAATCCTTATTCAAAGAATTGAGTTTTGGACTCTATAATTAGTTACATATCTTATAGGTTGAGACTTGTGAGTCGTGAATAGAAAATAGGCGATGATTTCTTTGAAATTGAGAGGTCACTTTCATTGTTTTTGAGTACATTTAGAAAAATAATTCTTATTTAGAATTCATGATATCCTTCTGAGTGAGATTGATTGTATAAAGTTTAAGGGTTGAGAGTTGAATTTTGGGCTCTATAAATAGTTACATATGTTATAGGTTGAGATTCATGAGTAGAAAAGAAACGATACTCTTTTGAAATTGAGAGATCACTTTTATTATTTTTAAGAGAACACTTAGAGAGAGAATTCTTATTTAAAATTTGTGATTTCCTTTTGAGTGAGATTAAGTGTACAAGGGTTACGGGTTGAGAGTTGAGCATACTTTTGATACAATCTTTCAACTAATATAGTTCCAATTTATATAATGAAATCGAGCTCTCTGTAAATATAGACTTGTTTAGCGGAACCGCGTATAATTTTTGATATGTTTTTTCAAATTGTTTCATACTTGTTTACTTATGGTCACATCATAATATTTTGTGGTACGTGATTGAAGACTTTTTTCTCGACAAATACAAATACAATTAAAAGTCGTATCTTTGGATATATCAACCTTTCAAAAATAACTCGGAATACTCGATTCCTTTACCTTTTACTTTTAAAATATAATAAATATCACTAGATATCATTGATAATTCAGTCCGCACCTAGGAGGCACTGACACGGATACGACACGACACTAAATATTCTAAAAAATCAGAACACGAATACGACGAAGATACAACTATAAAATAATAATATAATATATTAATATATATTCATTATTCAACAAAAAAAAAGACTACATTTCATAATTACTTCAATTCTTCATCCAACAATTAAGAACAAAACAAATTTATAAACAAAAATAGATAAATAGATTAAAATAAATTAAAGAACAAAACTTATTCAGCTATAATACTTTAATTTTTTGTTCATTTTTAAGTCATCTACATATATTTAGCTCAAATTATTCATCATAACTTAGTCGCATATAAATTTTTTTCAAAATACTTGAATGTATCATTGTTACAAAGTGTTTGACACGTGTCCAAGAAGTGTCCAAAAATAAAAATTTTAAAACAATTCTACAAAGTGTTTAAAAGTGTTTGAGTGTCCAAGACGATTAAAACTCATTTGATGAAGTGTCCGAACTCCTTAAGTCCACACTTAGTTAGAAGTATTTTGCGGTAAAAAATATCATTTTCAAATAAAAGTAAAAAGGAAAAAGGATGAAAACCGGATAACCTATTAGGAATTATGATCTGCAAATGTGAAAGTGGGAGTATGATGCGAATGGGCCACCACCATCACGACGGGACAACATTTAATAATGTGCTTACGTTATAAAAAAAATGTATTTTTATCTTTCTTTTATGCTTTCTAAATTTGTTTGTATTACGTCAAAAGGCACTATGAGAGTGGGACCTACATGGACCCAATAATTGACACACCTCGTTCATCATAATTGCTAGAAATGAGTCATTTGAGACATTAAAAAGTACTGCATGGCCCGGGTGACCGGCTTATCCGGTCTTCCCCATATTATAAAAATCTTCTTTAGCAAAAAATAATTGGTACCACAGGATATCGGACTCTGTAGTAAATTAATAAAACTTTTTTTTTATTATTTTTGTCTTTCATTATTAGAAATAATAACTTATTATTGGCAATCATATTACATTGTTGGCATATTTAGGGCTCCAACTCATACTGGTCCAACCTAAAATATCTCAAGTCTCATTCAAAAAAATTTCGGACTTAAATTGTGTAAATTGCAATTCTTTTTGAGTTTGAATTGAACATTAAGAACTTTGCCGGACTTGTATGTCGGGTTACCTGAAATTCAACTCGAGTCTTTGTCGAATTACAAAATTCAAGTAATCCGAACCATGAATATAATTTTGGTGTTTTAGGATTTACAATATTGTACTAGTATTTTTGTTTATGGATCATAGTATTTTGTAATCACATATTAAAATTATTAGATTTTAATTTATTTGTTATTATGTCATGCCAATATTTTTGTGCCATGATACTCAAACTAAATAACAAAAATAATTTCTCCTTTTTGAGTCATGATACTCAAAAATGCTAAAGGGGGATTTTTTTTTGCCTTTTCTAAATATATAATTTTTCAATCTCTATTTCTAAATTTTTAGTCTTTTAATAGTTTATGCCTCTTCTTAGTTAGCTTACCTTTTTTTCTTTTTCTTTTATTTTTTTTTATACTCGTCAATATTGTTAAAGCATGAAAAGCAGAAAATAGAAAAGAGCAACAAGATGGTTGAACTAATGGAATGAAGAGAAATGAAAAAGGAATTGCGTTTTTCATATTCATTCCATTATGTGATGTACGTAGAAGAAATAATTGGAAAGAGAAGCTAGAAAGTTGTTGATTAAGCTAGAAACTTCTTTACATTTAATTCTAACTTAATACACATCTTGACCTAATTATAATTTGAAGTCCACTGCGAGTTATGTAATATAGGTAACATTAAAATTCTATTTTGCACGAGGGAATTTTCAAGATGATGTTTTTTAAAAACAAATGATATTTGATCGATATGATAAACTAGACATAAAATCCTAGTTGAAGACTCATCTTTCCTCCGAATATGTTTAACTAAGCCTCTCATACTATTATTATTTTAGGTCTAACTTAGGAAAAAAAACTGTTCTCTTAAAAATATCTGAGATATTATTATGTTATCAATTCTCGAGCTAAAAGTTAAAGTTGAACGAGATCAAAAACTACAGCATCAGATTTTTGAAACTTGGAATTTCGCACGAAAAAGACAAAAGAAACATCCACACTGTGATTCGTTCAAATAAGTTCTTGTTAAAAGAATCATCTCAAGGCATGGTCTGAAAGAAAAAAAAAAAAAAATTTCACTTGTTTAGATGTAAGAAAAAAAATAATGGAAAAATACGAAGGAGAGTTAGGAAATTTATTTGAAAAATACAACAACGAAAAGTTAAAGAAAAAAGATTGAGAGAGTTGAAAGATTGTATAATTTTCATATATCCATGAACATCGTTTCATATTGAAGGGAGCATCACTTGCTCAACTGTCCACACCACTCGCTCACAGAAGTTGTCACATTTCACTCTCTTGGAGATCTTTCGGTTGAGATGTGGTTCGATACTACTTGTAATATCTCACTATACCTGACATAATATTATCGGTTTTTGACTTCTTCGAATTAAAGATTTTTTTTATATGAATCTTGCATAAGTTTGCTTAACTATAAAGTTCTGATGAATTTACAATAATCACGGTTTTAAAATGCATGATGTCATCGAAAAGGGTAATGCTACTTAGGCAGACTTCGTAGGCAGAATTCATAGGCAGAAAGTTTTACATCCATTGGATGCATGTAGTGAGTGTATGTGGTGGGACTTACCACATGCATCCAATGAATATAAAATTTTCTGCCTATGAATTCTGTTTACGAATTCTGCCTGAGTAGCATTACCCCATAGAAAAAGGTACGATGAAGATATATATATAACACTTTAATTTTATTTGTCGAGATAATATGAGATCGTAACACTTGTAGTCTTGTGAATACCAAAAAAATATTGAATATCTTTGAAATATTATACACATTCAATGATGAATTCATACTTTTTATAATAAAAAAAAAAAATTATTATTCGTTGAATGTTGAGGAAGTTCTCGTGAATGTGGTAGCCAGCCTAGTTCGTCGCAAAGACGGTAATAATTACCTAAAACAAGTAATAAGTATGGAGATGGTAAATCCTTTGCCAACTATTTATTACTGGCAGAGACGGTAAAACCTTTGCCAACCGTGGATTTAGAATCTTTTCACCAGTTTGATTTCCCCGAGTGTTTGGAAATGGTACAATCCCCAAGGAAGGTCAAAATAGACAAAAACTGGAATATTCACGCAACCCCCACCCAACTGAATCTGCCATATCATCATTTGACTTCAGCCCACTCACCACCGTTGATGTCACACCCCGAGAATCCTATGTTCACAAAGCAAAGGAACACGTACACTTCAATAGGATGTCTTATCACACCATTCATTCCTCAGTCACCATTTATATTATTAATATTAATATATTTTTATATTACACTAGTATATTTCAGAGAAAAATGTAAAGAAATTACTATTAAACTGTAGATGGAAGTGATGGGTGACGTGGAGTTCTCGTGATTGGTGCCTTCAATAAACGGCCCAAATTCACTTTCAGCTCCCTCCCATTCCATTTATCTTCACTTCCACCATCCATTTCCACTTCCCCCCACTCTCTCTCTCTCTCTCTCTCTCTCTCTCTCTCTCACTCACTCACTCACAAACAGGATATCCATCATGTTGCTGGGAAAGCGTCCGCGCCCTCCGATTAGGAGAACAAATAGTGTGTCAGGGATCAACGTGGAGGCGGCGTTGTTGCCGAGTGATTCCCAGAAAAATCCGGATCAGGAGACGTGGGGGGTCCCACCAGAAGGGCCTCCAGCCGAACAGGTTGGGCCGAGCTGGTACGATCACCGTCTGATGGCCACGGTTTCACCCAGGTACAATGGAATGAGTACTACAGGTGATCACACAGAGACTACTACGCCTCCTTTCTTGAGGACGTGTGGCCTCTGTAACCGCCGTTTAGCCCCTGGTCGTGATATCTATATGTACAGGTAACCATCTTCTCTCTATTCATATCATATGTAATGTTTTTTAAAAAATATTCATATATATTTGCAATGATATTAATATTTAGAGAGATGGTAGAGATAGAGAGTCATTTAAAAGTGGCATATATATATATATATATATACATATATGATTCAGCATAGATAAATAGAGTTAGTAAGAAAGATATAAAAATATATGTATGACTTGATTGGCACTATGACTTTGTATAGAGTGAAATGAGAAAATAAAATTCGATCTTATAAGTGAAGAAAAGACTTTGTTAATCGTAGACAACTTTCACGATGTTAGGAAGAAATCTGAAGAAGAAAATTCACGAGAGACAAAAATTTAATGGCGGTCAGTGGAGGGTCTTTCTTATGATTTTATTGAATGAGGAATGGACGGTGGTGATCTAAAGATAATATATATATATATATATAAACAAGTTCATGGTTGGCTAGATCGATGGATTCTTCATGTTGAGCCAATTTTATCAACTCACGTGAGTAAATCTCAAGTGGCTTAACTCCGTTACATTTCTGCAATCATTTTTTTTTTATTTTTTAAGTAAATTTTATTTATTTTCAACTAATTATATATATTTATAAGCTCACACCAGCAGTTCATATACAAGATTGTTGGTTCGAGTCTCATCAAAGATGAGGGCTAAGTTTCAAGATTTAATCGTTTTCGTGATTTACAATTGATTGTGTGTATCCTAAGTTTATAAACATACGAGAGTCCGAAGTGTGAACTGATTTTTCATTACCAAAATAAATAAATAAAACTAATTATATTTATTTAACAAATATGCACATAGAAGCATACGTACAACATATTTATAGATTAAAAATATAAGAAAGTTTTAGGACTTTGATATAGAGTATTATAAGGACAAGGAAAGTGTTTTTTTTTTTTAAACTAATAAACACTTGCACACAAATTCGCTCTATGGAATTATAACCCTACAAGAAAAATGTTTTTGTTTTTGTAAACTTGTGGGTGTTATTTCACTGTATATATTATTATTGTTAAACATCATTTATTTTAAAAAGTTTAAGTTGTTATAGAGTGCATAACTTAAATATTTATATCTCTAACACGATTGGTCAGAGTGCAATTTTGTCGAGCACTTGTGTAGGCCCAATGAGTAATAATTTTATAATTATCAAAACAGGGTAACGACGAGATTGAAACTGGACTCTGATACTATGCTGAATACCTTCTATTCTAAAAGTTTAAACTATTAGAATGTGTGTAAGTTAAATATTTATATTTCTAACCGTTATAAAGAACAATACTTGAAACTTTTATTTTAGAACTGATGTATCATGATATGATTAGATCATTTGTTCCTTGATATATATATATATATATATATATAGAGGTAAGAAAGAAATTCCTGCTTGCAAACAAGAATCCTCTTATTGGTTAGGAAAGAAAGTATTGTTATATTTAGCGCATCATGTCACATAAATGTTCACCCTTCACAGTCATGGTAACATTAGTCTATAGTCTATTGTAAAATGTGTTAGCTCAACATTTGCCAAATGATACATCAAGTAACATTAATCTATAGTCTATTGTAAAATGTGTTAGCTCAACATTTGCCAAATGATACATCAAGTCACGCTTTGCTGAAGAGGATGCCCACTTTCTGCTTTTACTTTTTATGCATTGAAGTTAAATCAAATGCAAAAATGCCACCTCTAGTCTTTTTATTATCATTATTATTAAAAAAATAATTTGTGTTATGTTGGATACTTGGGTCACTACTTTCAGAGCCCATAACATTACTTTTATTATTATTGTTACACCTGCTTGGTGTGGACCTTTTGTACTATTTTTTAAATTAAATTGAATGCGACATTTCTAAATAATGATTATATATATATATATATATATTAACATATATGTTTTATTTTTGTTTGACAGGGGTGATACAGCATTTTGTAGTCTAGAGTGCAGGGAACAGCAGATGAAGCATGATGAGAGTAAAGAGAAGCGTCAGGGTTGAGTTGTGAAAACAAAGATGAACATGCATGCATCGTAATAGTAAATCAGGGCCACCCATGACCACATCTCAAGTTAAAATGTTTAATTGTGAGATATGACAGTGGTGATATATATCAAGTCTACACCATCACCACGTATTTAATAAACTAATGGTCTTATGATAATGCAACTAATATTGTGCATAAATGTATTTATTATATATGCAAGTGCGGTTATATATATCTATTTGCATGCATTTTAATGGGCCAAATTAAATTAAACCTAGCTTTTCCCTGTGCTTTTCAATTCTTCCAACAAATCTCATGCCAAAGTGAAAAAAACATACCAATGGATAGCAGCAACTTTGAATCCTCTCCGCCACTTGAGATGATCGTGTAATCTATCAAGAGTGAAAATTGTATCATCAGATGATGAGAGTGGGCACCAATTTCTATCTTGGATGGAGTACATGACCTTCTCTCGAGACAGGATGGTTGCTTGGAAATTAAAATTTTAAAAATTTATAAATCAATCGAAATATAATTTTCTTTATAATAATATTCTTATTAGTATATATATTGTGGAAAATACAATCCAAAAAATAACCTAAATAAGTAGTTATAAAAATTTATATGAAAAAGAAAAAAAAAATAGACAAGAGGAAGTGATGAATTACAAGTACAAGAAGAAGTTGTAAAGAAATAACATTGTTCAATAATTAAATTTTATACAATAATTTTTTTAATTTTTGAAAAACAAGAATTTGGTTACTTTAATTCCACTTTGAGATATATATGTCATTATTGCCTTGATAAAATATTAAGAGAAAAAATATAACATTTTAACTAAACAAAATTTAACAAAACACATTTAGCAGGAACAAAATAGAAAAGTGCATTAATAATTTATATGGAATAGCTATAGAAATTGTCATTTAACACGTGACAACTAAAAATATTAACATATATGATAACATTATTGTTGTTGACATTCTTGTCATCTTGGTATCACAATATTTTAGTTTTTACTTCTTCTCATGAAACTGAGTGATAAAAAAGGTTCCTGTATTTTTATTAAATATATATGAGAAGACATAAGAGTAATATTTTATTCTCTCTCTTGAATTTATATAATATATTATTACACTTGTGTACATGTAAATGTAAATAAAACAATGATATATTATAGTAAAATCTACCAACAATTATATTGATTTTTCAAAAGTAAGCTAAAAAGATTTTTCAAATTTAAATTTTATATGAGTTTTAGATGACACAACTTAAATTTAATTCTACACCTATCTTACAAAAGAAAATAAATTAAAGAACGGTTCATTATAGATATGAGTTCAGCTAACCTCCCCTCTTAGGGTAAGCTTTGTTTCTATATATATATATTTTTAATCTTAAATGTCCTCTACGATATCAAAATTGACTTATTAAAAGTAGTCTACTGTAAAATAAAAAATGAGGGCATCAATGTAATATCATAAAGATTCTAAAAAAATAATCTCATAATTTATTTTAAAACATGTATTAAGTTTTTATTGGTTCAAATCTTTTGTCACAAGAAAGTATCATCCTAGTGGAAATCGTATGAACTCTCCTTCTCAAGGTAGAGGTGGAGTGTTTGAATTCGTCTATCCACACACATCATATATCATAATTGTCACCTAGAGAAGTGCATGATTAAAACCAATTGAACCATTCTCATTTTTAAAGAGTAACTTTTATTTTTATTTTTTTGATAATAATTGCATATATGCATTATTCATCTATGAAGTATAGTGAGCTAAGTGTTGGAAAATATATGCATATATGACACTATTTAAGATATAAAACAATTGTAAAATATATAACTACTAAACAACTTGTAATCGAGGCTAGAGTTAGACTCTATATACTTAAGACAATTATCATTTTGCAATTGTGTTAAACGGACTCTTAGTTATTGTTTCCGAGGATACAATGATATTTCTCTCAATTGGTAGCAATATTACAAACCAACTGAGCTTCTATGAAACCGTTGGTGAAGGGCAGACCACTAAGTCTGAATATTCTATTTACAAATGAAAATTAAGGGCACTTTCAAAAGTACGGAATAGACATGAAACATGTAATTAATTTGGTGCAAAATGTTGCGAATCGTACTGTTTCAACTTTAAATAACACTAATAGTGTATTTTCAATAATAACTGACATTTTTTTGCTATCTGTTTCGTGTAAATCAACACTTACGTGTCTGTTTATTATTTAAGAGACACTCTCTCACTTATGTTATATCATAGCCTAACACGTGCAATATAATTTTTGATCGCACTTCTTTAATTTTTAGTCAAATTTTCTAGCACTAAGTTCTTTAAAAAAAACAACACTACGATTATTTATGAGGTAAATTTCTCTCTTGATGTAGATGGCCATTAGTTGTTCTTAATTATATATTAATTCACATCATTTTCTTGTGACATTTGCCCCCTCTTTTAAAAGATGTTTGTTCTCGCGATAATGATACGTAGGGTAAAAGTTACATGGTCAACGTCTTTTGTTTTTTCCTTCTTTTTTGCCTTTTCATTTCTTCAAAGTAATTTTAGTTTATTTGTCTTGATTTTAATCAACAGGCCTGGGGTCCGGGACCCTATAATCTATATATATTATATATGCATAAATTCTTAAAAACTTTGGGGCAAAACCCACAAGCTTAACATCGCAGAGCAAAATTCGAAATCACTTTTTAGAAATCTGTTAATTTTATTTATTTTTAATTGAAATCATTGTAAAACTAAGCTCGTGAGCTTCTTAGTCCAGACATTTGAAATTTATTAACGTTTTGTTTGAATAAAGAGAAGAAAAAGAAAAAAAGATAATATTAATTATGAGAGAAAAAAAAAGGAATAATTTGTATTCGTATTTGGATAAATTATAAAGGAAATAATTGCATTATTATTTGAAAAAAGTTAAGGAGAAAAAAGAAAAGAAACCATTTTAATTTGGCGTTTATATTTCAAAATATACCCAAATGTCTTTTAAATTTTGTTCTTTAAAATGCTAGGGTTATTTTTGGTATTATGAAAGATTCACTTATTCTTATTATTTCTCTCTAAATATTTTCACTTTTGGGAGGATACCATATGAGAAATTTAAATCGATAAGTTATCCCTCTAAATCACTTCTAATCTCCTAACCATTTGTTTTCTCTTACTAATCACAATGCTAACACAAAAAATAATATATATATATTTTTTTTCCGTTCTAATTACATCAATCCGAACGAGTAGAAACTTGTTTTATTTTATTTTATATGTAAAAGCGGCCGGTGACAGATTAGTGGAAGAAGCACGCAGTAGAAACAATAATGGGACCATTAATTAATTGGTCAAAGTGTTCACGGTTCTTTATCTTAAACGTGTTTGTGAAGTCTCTAAAAATAAAATATTTAAATTTCTAAACACTTCTAAGTTAAGTTGTGTGGGACACAATATTATTATAATCACAGAGAATAGGATTGAATCTTTACATTGCATCTTTATTTTACCGAGCAATAGTTTTTTATTTAATATAAATATTTATTTTTTTGAAAACGCAACAAACGTAAACTAGTAATTATATTAACTAAAGTAATTATACATATAATATGTTATGGTTCATAATTTTCTTCTTCTGTCTTGTATTATATTTTTTTATTTTTTATTTTCTCTTATCATTATCATCCTTATCTTTGTTTCATATGAATGATTTTCTCTTATCACATGTTATATATGGTATGAATTTTTATTTATACATTATTCATTAATTTAATTAAAAATATAATTAAGCCTTTTTTATACAGACGACAACTTAAAATTGATAAAGAAATTACTATTTGTGTTAAATAGTCTTAAAAAAATTAATAAAAATCTATTATTATTGAATTATATTGTAACAAGTAGTGTATGTGTGAAATCAAAAAAAAAAAAAATCTCAATTGCGATAACAAATCATAAATGATACGGAGTCTTCTGTTACACTTCGAAATGACAAAATTAAATACGACATGAATTATACCGTATCAGCATCAGGGACCATGAACGCAATTGCAAACCCATGATAAAAAAGAAAAAAAAAAAAAGAAAAGGTCCATGCTTAGAGGTACTTTTTAGAAATTGATAATGATGTCATCTCTTGATTTCCAACAGACTTGTCTAATAGCTAAATAACCTTGGGGCTCTAGGAGTCCTTGTCACAAGGCCAATGGCATGACAACTTAGCTCTTATTAAAAGGAAATACAAGTCTGAACACTTGTTAATTAAAAGAATCCAGATTGATTATTGGGGTTCTCATTTGGTGCAACCATCCATCCCATAACTTGATACAATAATTGCGATTATAATATATGATATCTCACACTCATATCTCCTAATATAGGTGATATCCGATGCCAAAAGATAATATATATATATATATATATATATATATATATATATATATATAGTAGACCATTTCTGTTGGTGCCATTATTGAAGGGCTGTGAAGATAATTTATTGGCAAATTTTATTTGGCTGAATGGCCCTCAAACTGATTAATTATTTATGAAAACCCCCATAAAGAATTGAGCTTCAAATGAGCCATCAATTTCATCAGGTTGTTAGACACGTAATGTGGTTTGGAATGTGGAGTGTTTGTTTGATTATCAATTGCTTTCAAGACTTTCAAAGCCTCATTGTTGGGGGAGTGGGGGGTATCAGCCTCTTTTGGATTAAAATTCTTCGAAATCAATTAATTTAGATCCACTTGTACAAGTGGTAACATGACTTTCTTATGTTCTAAAATAGTTTTAGATTAATTGTTATATATATATATATATATATCACGGCAATCTTACTAGTAGTAGTAGTAGTAGCAGCAGCAATCATTCAATTAATTGAGCTTTTCTTTTACTTATTTATTTGATTCACGTGCTATGCCTCGTAGAGTTGCGCTTCATCAAATTATGATAATGAAAAACTATTACTTTAGTTTTATAGATTTATTAGTGATTTAAGTTTTTGAAAGTTGGGCTAGTTTTCAAAACTTGGGCTACTTCTGGGTTTTGCAAATTTAATGGTTGGGCTGGTGTTTCTTTAGCCTCAGTTTGTATCCCTAATGGCTCATATCGTTTGGACCCTTCTTCGAGTCTTGTACAGTTACACTCTTCTTAAATCTAAAAACATTGAAATTTACCTTTTCAAAACAAAACAAAACAAAAAAAGAAAAGACATTTTCGGGAATATTTTAGTGAGTGTTGTTCTTCTTAGAGCAAATAATTCTCAGAGTTTCTCGACAACTTCAAAAACCCTCGAAGCCTAACCTGATTAACCGAACCTAATCGAAATTTAAAATAAAATTTGAAAGATAACCAATTGGGCATGTTAAAGAGTAATGACTAGACAAGAAAACTGTGTATATATATATTGTAAACTCCCACATGCTCTTGGTAAGACTCCAACCTCTTCTAGAAGACCATTGTAAATAGAATTTTCCATCAGTTTCTTTAAGCAGCTCTATCACATCTTCGATCAATACCAAGCCCAGGCAAAGTTCTGTACTATGAATAATTTTGTGTGCATATGCATATATATTTACAATTTTACATATATGCGGAAACCATTTGGATAGGTCTCAATTGGTACATATTATTGAGTGGTATGCATCAGCAATCACCACTGCACCAGGTTTGTTCTCCTAATGTTGTAGTGAGAATGGGATTTAGCAGTGCTACACTACTAATTTTTCACTAATGATACTCCAAGAAACAAGGACCAATCAATTATAATAAGTGCAAAGCAAGAACTAAATGATATATTGCGATATCAAACATATTTTACAATTATTTTAGAATATATATATATGTTCCTGCAGAAAGGGGGTAATTGCTTGATTGCTGCTCTAAACTGAGGCAACGCAAACGCATTACACATCCGATGAAATATTACATTTTGTAAACATTAACACTAATATTCATATTTAAAGAAGAGAGAAGAGGGATGATGGTCCTCTGCAAGTTGTTTCAGTCACCAATCTTCCATAAATCTCTTACTATAATTCTTCACTTGTATTCCAAAATCATGTTGTTCTCAGGAGCTAATCCAACACACGCCCTCAGTATGTTCTCAAGCATTGCCCTCTGCTTTGACAGAGCATTCACCACTGGTGTGCCTGGTGGTACCTATTTTTCCATAAACCACATCATTCATCATTCTCATGAAATGATCAGTCATGTCTCAATCAAAAACTGCAACAGCCATATATATAGCCTGTGATCAAAACTTCAATTTGAGTATATATAATTTCATACGAACTTACCAGAGGGGCCTTGGTGAGGTAGCTGAGGATGGTAGCCACAGGGTGGAATGAGTGAAACTTGCCCTGCAAAAACAGACAAACAATAAATATATGATCATCTTTAAAAACCAGACATGACCATAAAGGATGGATGTATTGAAAGGGTTTATGTCACACAAACCTCTCCTTCAGCTTTGAGCTGAATGCGAGTGCTGAGTTCAGCCAGAAGGACCAAGTCCAAGATAATTGGTGCTGCCAACAACGAGTCCTCGCACGTGTTGTGCAATACTATTGTACTCTTGCCCCCCATGAATATCTCTGATGTGTACTCATCCATGGCCCTCTTGCTGTCTCCAACGTATGGCACATACTACTCATCCATGGTTTATTCACATCATTTCGGAGGTCTCTTTAGAATATTTTTCAATACATATGAATAATACATGTACTGAGAGAGATATAGATATACCTTGATTACAATGACATGGTCAGGATGCTCGCCAGGCTCATAAAGGATACCATTGCTAGACACCATGTCGTCCACAACATTGCTCTTGGAGATCTCCTTGGATCGGAAGGTTTGAGGAGCAGAGAGATTCATGCCATCATTGTTTCCCAAATGGTTATAGCTCACTATTGATGTTGGCTATTAAAACCACAAATTCAACCCATATTATATATACCACAAAAAAGGTAATACCAAATTTTAAAGAATAAATAACCATCATCTAAATTATATAAAAGAAATTAATATTAACCATTACCTAAAATAAAAGGCTAAAAAAATCCCCCAAAAACTTATATATATATACCTTGATACCGGCCCCAACAAGGAAATCAACTAGTACGGACTTCATCTTGGTCTGCCCACTCTTGAAGTCATCTCCACCAATCAAACTGTTCCTCATTATAGCCAAGTCAATCAGCCCTGAAATTAAATACCATAATGCCCAAAAGATAAAGATAATTAATACCACAAAACCTTGAAAAAGTAAAATAGAACAAGGTTAAAATTAATTATATAGTAAGTTATGAGGATGATTTAAGCCTAAACACCTGGAACAAAAGTGTTCTGTGGACTTCCATTGATGAAAGGAACATTTTCCATAACACACGCTATAGCATATAAAGTAGAAGGAGATATCTCAGCTTCATTCTTTGCCAAGGAAGCCAAGAGGTTCTCCATAGTGTCATTTAGGCCAACAACTACATTACTGTATCTTTCTGTGTTGGCAGTCCACAGCACCACCACCTTATCTACCTTGTTTGCCTCCTTAAACTCCCTATATATGTTGAAACACAAACACAATATTGAATAAACAACAATTGAACAAACAGTCTTGAACCTTTTGTGGCAACAATTGTATTGTAATAAAACCCTTTATATGTTAGTTCAATGGCAAAATGAACATGTTTAATAATAATACCTAATATCCTTCATGATTTGTTCAACTTGCTCTTTCTTGGTTCCTTTGATCATGTTGTTAGCACGTGACCCTTGATTGGCAGCAATGAAATCTGGGTTATACACACCAGGTAGGGGGACCATGGACTCCATGTAAGGCCTCAGTTGCTTCTGCAGATCAATGTCCAAGACCTTAGCCCTGGCCATTGCATCTGCCAAGTTCATGTCACTTATGTCCCAACCCCCAAACACAATGTCATCTGGGTTCACCTGTTTTTAAAAAAAATTAAAGTATAATTAAGAAACTATTTAATTAGCATAATGATCGATCTTGTGTGTATGTGTGTGTGTGTATATATATAATAACTTATGTATATACCATGGGGAGCAAGCTCTTGAATGGGGCATAAATCTCCTCTCCACAGAAAGAGCCAACTCGGATTGTGGATGCCTGAGTCAGTGAGCCAAAATAGTTGGATTGTTGCACCTTGTCTTTGGTTGCCCATGAAATCCCTCTGACAAATTTCAACACCAAAATCTTAAAATTCACAAACAACCGCACTAGAGATCAGAAATGAAACATTTGAATACCAAGCACAGAATGTTACCAACCCCACATATTCAAACAATAAATTATATTTTATAATATGAGATCACAAATGAAATTATAAGAAACAACAAACAAACTCGTACCAATGGGACAAATGTGTATTTGTGGATCAAAAAGAAACTTACTCCCGATTTGCAATAACACCACCAGTCAGGGTTGAACCGTTGTTTCCTCCCCAACCCACAAGCATAACCCTAACATAAGATCACATAAAAGATATGTAAAATATATACAATATATGTAAACATAAATGCAGGATTAATTTGATCCGGGTAAAAGTTTTAGAAGCAAACCCTAGTTTGGGGACACGAGTATCGGTCTTGAAATGGTATTTGACGGTCTTAGGCTTGACAGTCCATTGATAGGTACCATTCCTGTTCTCATGAACAAGCTCTGTGGTTTCATAGTTGTACACAGAATGAATCTCACTCTCTGTGTACTTAACATTAGGGCTCTCTACCTTAAAGCTTTCAATGAACATTTTTCCCACAACAAATGGAACAATCTTACCAAAATCTAGACAGAGAAAATTAGAGTGAAACAATTAAGAGGTAGAAGTAGAATGACAATTCTTTAGCTCTCTCTCACTCTCTCTCTCGGCTAATTCCTATAATGCGTGTATTGTATGCTCTTCCACTTGGCAAACATGCGGTTGTATATATAGACGAGTTGTTCGCGGTGATGCTACACGTGGCGTGAGTGGAAGATGGCCCCAAACTGAAATAGTCATGCACACACACACACACACACATATATATATATATATATAGTACTATATCTGTATATGGTTTCATAGTTGTTTTTGTTGGGACGTGAGGGAAAGAGACACAGCGTCTTAGAGATGGTACTGGAAGTGCGAACGGTGACTCGTGAAATGAACAAATTCAGTGACAATTCTCGTGATTTGTATCAAGGATCAGCTAAAAATGAAAATGCTAGTCTTTTTGAAAAAGAAACTGCCACACACACAGCAGCCAAAACCACAATTGATTTCATCATTTAATTCTTGAATTCATCATTTCAGAATTAAATGTTAAATTGAATTATCAAACAAAGAATTAGACTCATAAATATTTAAAAAGAAAACTTTTATAATGGTTTTGATTGGACTTTAGCGTTTTAAAGTGGAGCTCAAATGGCCTCATTCAAGTAAATCAAATGGAAAATTCGGTTTTCCATTCGGTACTCACTCCTTCTGAGAGCATCATCACTCATTAAAAACTGAGAAAAAATAAATTATGAAATTCCCAAATATAATTTTTTAATTAGATCAATACTTCCAATTGAATGAATTAATGAAAAGATGCTTCTGCTTACTATAAATGGTTGTAGTGTATTTTACGAGCATATAATATTATCGCCTAGGACACCTGCAAAGGTTTATATTATGACATATGAAGCAAAGATATTTTCTCGGAAGTGTCGTAGCCGTATTCGATACGTATTCGATATGAATACGGCCGGACACGTATCGAATACTCTCAAAAAATATTTTTTTCTTTTTTAAATAATTTTTTATTTTCGGATACAACAGGATACGTGGTGGATACTTCTAGGATATGTTTGATTTTGTTTATTTATTTTAAGATGGTAGTCATATTGTAATATTAAAATTTAAAAAGCTTAGTTAAAATGTGAGGCTTAATTTGTAATAAATCAAAAGATCTTTAATGTTGAAAAAAAAAAAGGTCTTTAAGTTAAAACTTAATTTGTGTTCTATTAATTTTTTTGTACAATATATATATATATATTTGCCGTATCCCGCCGTACTCGTATCCTATTTTTTTGAGATTTGTCATATCATCGTATCTATATCGTATTATATCCATATCCTATATGCGTGTTCATGCTTCATAGATTATGACCAATGATACATTTTAGGTCTGTTTGGTTTTGTTTTCTGTTGCAAATGATGTATTATATAGAAACAAAACACCAAAACATATTTAGTAAATTTTTTGTCATTTGAATAATATTATATTTTTTTATCCAAAAGAAACTCAATTAAATTTCAAAAAATTAGTGTTTTCTAATAGTTTTGAACAGTAACAAAAACATTGTATTGGTGAATAGTAGGGCTGCAACTCGGGCGGATTAGAGGTACAACTCGGGTTCAACCTTACATATGAAATGTTCAACCCTAATTCAACCCTAACCCTACTTTCAACCCTAACTACTCAACCCTAGCCCAACCCATCCTTAAAATTTTAAACTCGAGTTGAAATTTCTGGTTAGAAAGTCGGGTTAATTCGAGTTATCTATATCACCAATCTCCATATTGAAAATTTAAAATGATCTTTAATAAGTTTCATATTATATTACTCCTAAACACACAAAATTAAGAACTTAATGTAAATTTCTAAAAAATTACAAACAAATTTTTAGGAAATTAATTATCCAGAGTGTTAACATACAATAAATTAAGATTTAAATAAAGGAAGTTGAAAAGAAAAAGGTTATCATAATTTGAATATTATATATAATATATTTAAAATATAAAATATGTATAAAAATAATATTACAATTCGGGTTCGGGTTGGACTCAGGTTGTTGACACCTCAACCCTAGCTCAATCCTAATTAAGTTCGGGTTGAGATTTTTCAATCCAAACTCAACCCTAATTGTAAAAATAGTTGTCCAAGCTCATAAAAAATCGGGTTAGGCTCGGGTTGAATTCGGGTTGCCCAACCCAAGTTGCACCCCTAGTGAATAGTATAAAAAAAAAAAATTCTAGGTGGTCTTTTTAAATTGACCATTTTGTTTTTTAATCTCACAACACTTTTTAACAGAACATGTTTTTATATTTTTGCTTCTAAAAATCTTATGTCACCAATGATGGTTTCAATTAACAAAAACCTTATTTCTGCTCTGAATAAAAACAGAAACGCAAAACAAAAATGTTTGCTAACATATGCCTGGCAACACCCAACTGAGACCCTCACATGGCTCTGAGCCCACCACATTATCGGGTGTCCCTAAGGTTAGAGTTTCATACCTTACTTGGGACTTTATTGCTGGTTCATTGCTTCACGTATCACACATAACTGTCACTATTTAAAGACATCTGGCCTAATCTTTTGACGAGACTTGTTTCACGTGGTTGATTTATTGTCTCAGTAATTTCATAGTCTTGACAAGGATAATTTGAAGCCCGACTTTGCAAGAGTTTGAGAGCATAGAAGAAGCACTTCTAACATATTTTAGTCATTAAGTGCTAAATTGATGTTAATTTGTAATTTATTTTTATTAAAAATATTTACATGTTTGAGCAATAGTGTTGTTAGGAAATAATTGATTGTTAAAATTTGGTCAAATTGCACTTATGTGCTTTTAAAAAATGGCAAAAATATTTTTGCCATCAAATAATTCATGTGCTTTCAAAAGTTGCAAAGAAAACCATTTTACAAAAAATGAAAGGATTTATGAATTATTTGATAAGCATTATAGTTTTAATTTAGTTATGACGATTTAATTTTATCTAATTACAGTAAGGGTAAAGTGCAAAATATCCCTCCTCTATATGAAAAATGTACAAATACTCTTTGTTGTGTTCAAAATCTCTTACATTTTTTAATTTGTGCAAAATGGAAGAAATTGAATAATGAAATGATTAAAATACTCTTACTTTATGAATTCTTTTTTATTTAAAAAAAGTTAAAAAATGAAATAACAAAAATAGTCCTTTTGAGTTTTTCAAAAAAATCTGACATTATCATATAAAATAGGGACAATTTGTTCCAAATTTTAAAAATAGAGGAATTTATATGTACATAGGGTTTGCACTTTACCTTTAGAATATGGTGAAAAAATAAATTAGAAGAACTATATGTGTAAATTTCAAAGAATAAGATACAAGTAATTATATTGTAATGTAACATGAAATTAGATCACTGGATTCAATATCAATAGCAAATCTTTCATTTAAGCTTCATTGATTCAACTTCAATGGTTATGAATTCGAGCTTCGACTGTACATAACAAAATAATTTGACAAGAAGGCACAGACATAAATTGAGTAATTATACATACATACATACATTATTTGATATGAAAAGGGACAAAAAGGTCACTTATCAAGAATTAATGACCACGAAATTGGTTTGTACACTTGTCCATGTGTGCACCAACTGCCATGAGTGGCCATCCTTGGTCTCACACCATCTGTAACCTGCTGAGCTCCATTGTCAGTGAGAGCCCCAAATTAGCAAGCGAGCCCAGCCTTGCTTGCTCTGATGAGGGTGTATACATTTTTAATGTATGTATTTCATTCAACTTTTTCCTTTTGGAGCTAATATCACTTTCATCTTCTGTGGGACCAGAATCACATGAAATCTTATGGTATTATTGCCCCCTTTTTTTTTTTTCTTTTTTTTCCTCAAACAACAATGTGCTTTTTTATCCTTTCATCTTCTTAATTAATTGCTTCTTGTCATTCAATTGTTTTGTTTTCTTTCTTCTTTTATTGTACTGTGGTTTGGTTGTTGAGTTTTCAATGAAATTTCACACCAATTGTATCAAATTGCAATTTGGAGTCTTCCTCATTCAATTGAGAAATTGAAGGATGAATTCAGAATCCTCTAGATAAAAATAATAAAAAAAAGAGGAGAGAGAGAGAGAGTATTGTATGGCTAAAAATCGCTGGTCTTATTGAATGATTGTTAAAAGCAAAACAAAAAGAATGACCATAGCTTGAAGTGGTTTGGATTGTTGTAGGGAAATTTGACAATGGTGAATGATTTGGACCCATGTCCATGTGCATGTGCGTGCTTGTTCTAGACGCATAATAATTTTACTTGTCGTGACATTTTATTGTTTCTAGTGTGTTTAAATTGTATGGTTAATTCTAGAACATCATCTTTCATTTGTCGAACAGGCTTTTCAGAATCATTTATGTAAAAACATTTTATTAAAGGTGACATAATAAACATTGCTTCAATTGAATCAAATCTCTATAAACTACTATTTTTCTGAATTTTAGATAATTGTTTTTAGATAAGTGAACGAACTGGGTTCATATTTTCTCAAAATCTTTGAAAGATAATGAAATCACATTTAATTACATCTGAAATTTCATTATGTGCAAGTAAAAAGTGTCCAAATTAATTATTAATCCAACTTCTTTCTTTTCTTTTTGTTTGTGTGGAAAGAGGCAAGTTTCACAACCATATTTTTATTCATGAAAGGGATTGGTCCGCTTTTAAGATATTCACACCATAATTTAGATTTCATCTTTTTCTTTTTCTTTCTTGTTTGGGCTGATCCTATCCCCAAACATACCCGCTATGTATTTGTCTAATTTGGTTATGGATGCATTGCATATTTAGGTGAGAGAGAAGGGTTAATTATTACAGTCCTTTCTCACTTGGATTCTTTAATTGAAAATATACGTGTGGTTATATATATATATATGTGTGTGTTTCTAATTACTGCGGATAAACCGTGGCTTTCATGCTTAATGTACCTCTGTCGCCATTAATTGACAGTCAGCTCTGTTAAAATCAATTATTATAAAAAATTAAAATGCCAACATAGAACTCGGTGGCAGTAGTGATAGTGTAACATTAATGCTATATGTTACTTTTGCACAAAAGTATTATAGCTTGAAGGTTCTTTTATAATTGTATATTAAATATAATTTTGTTTAACGGATTGTTAGTCTGACAGTGATGACAGAGTTAATTTATAAAAACTTTAATTTGAGGGTAATTAAATCAAACCTCAAAAAAGTCAGAGTAATTTACCCTTTTGTTTTTTGTCTCTCTCTCCGGCGGGAGGGATGTTAGGAATTGTGGCTCATATTTCCATTATAATTGAGTTTCTATTTTAGAGTTATCATTGAATTGGTAACTTTTTGTTAAACAATGTATCAGAATCTTTGTTCAAGAATGAATTGGTTTTGGAGATTTTACAAATAGAGGTAGGGTTAAAGAGAAAGAGAGAAAATATGTAAGGGATTGGTGAGTACTGTGAGGAGATGAAAGAGTATATGTAATTCCAAGGGAGAGATACCAAGAGTGAGTGAAAAAGTGTCTTTGATAAGTTTGCTTTCTGCATGTTATATATTCTCTTCTTAATTACAGTGAAAATTTTCTTTCTATGTATGTAATCCTAGAGTTGGGTGAATCATGTAAAATATTGTGTTGTGGATTGATGTATATATTTGTTATCTCCAAATATATTTGTATAATTGTTGATGTGATGATATGTTTCTGCTATGTTGAACGAAGCGAGAATAATTCCTTGACCGGCTACTGTTGTTATGGCTTAGTAGATAATAAAAATTAAAAAATAAGACTTAAGTTCGTAGATATGAACAGAAAGAGAGTAGATATTAGGTGAGCCGGGTATACCATGTCATTTGTATATCAAGTCAATTAAAATACATCATTCAATGAATGGGTCCCACTTACATATAATAATTACTCTCAATCAACTTAAATGATGCATTTTAATTGACTTGGTATACAAATGACATAGTATACCCGATTCACCCAATATCTACTCATACAAAAGGATGGTAGAATAGAGAATCCCACCACAAGCCGCAGATAGGCGTAACACAAAAAGGGCACCAAAAATAGGCCACACGGATAAGCTATTAGACTCCAACCAAGATAAAAGCAAATGACAAAATACAACCCACAAAAAACAAATGGGCCACATCTTCCTTCCCCCACAGATGGACCAGAAGAGAGAAGAAAGGATAAGAGGCCTTATATTAGTGGGACTAGTAAAGACAAAGGTTTGGCTCAAAAAATATTTGTGGCTTCTACTCGACCTCAAGTGCAGTAGAAACTCAAGGAAACACTCCAAAAGGTGATGGGCTTTCAATTCTCTTTTTTTGGGCCAAAACGGCCCAATCCAACAATAAACAATAGGCCATCTATAGTATCACCTAGTTTCGGGCCTGCATGCCCTAAAAGAAGTATTACTTTTTCCGCTGCCGGGATTCGAACCCGGAATCCTGTTTTCAACAATTGATGGATTACCAAAGTGTTACAGCGGAATTATTATTTGGTGGATTAAAATAATAAAATAATATAATAATATTCATTTTTTTAAGCCATTTACGTTGTCTGAACCTAATTGTTTTTTTAATCTTCTACTGATAGTGACAAATTTACCCATGACCTGAGAACCAGTTATTTTTCTAAATGTCATCAATTTATTTGAATTTTTCTCCCCGTAAATTATACATGCACTCACTTTACTGTATACTATAATACACTAGGTTTCAAAGAGAGAGTACATGAATTGTAATTACAAGAAAGTTGTTCAAAGTCTAACATTACAACTATTTATAACAAAAAAAAGAAAAAAAAAAAAAACCTAAAATTGATTTCCCCCCACCATAAGTAAGTGTTATGGATAGAGCACTTCTCCCGGAGAGCCCATATTCCATTCTTCACCCCCAACTTAACTACTAAAGGCTAACTTTCTTGCCATGTCAACAAAAAAAAAAAGGAGTCAGTGTAATGGTATATATGAAAGAGATTTACAAAAGTTAGGAAAGGGGGGTCAAAAGCCCCAAAGTCCACAGAGAAAGCCCATTAGGCCTACTACAAAAAACAGGCCCATTAAAGCAGATGATGTACTGTACAAGATAACCACAGTAGCTCTACAAATTGATTTGCAGAAGACAATGATATACAAGATTAACCTAAAATTGATTTCCTAGCAAACCACCTCTAAAATCATGAAAAAATATTAAGAAGCCCCAAATCACAAAAACAAGAATCTAAGTGGAACCTAAGAAAAATGACTTGAAATTAGCAAACTATATAAAAAGAGAAATGCTAAACGTCGTGAAATTATTTCATGAATTTATATCATAAATGATGTGGCAGGTACCGTGGAGAGTTAGTATTGATGGGATTCAGTGATAATATCATAGGATTATGTGTATGGGGACTTAGCATTGCTCATATAAAAATGAAAATTACTAAACTTCATGAAATTATATCATGAATGATGTGGCATGTGATAATATCATTGCCGTGTATGGGAGGAATCCTACCAATACTAACTCACCATTTAATTGTTACATCATTTATGATAAAAATTCAAGGAATAATTTCATGATGTATAGCATTGCTCTATAAAAATACTAAACCAAAAAGACTAATTTCAAGTTTGAAAATGCCTCAAATCTCATAAACGACATTGGCAATGCTATATAGCTCGTCTCAAGTTTTCATTAGAATTTTGTTTTACTAATGGTGTAATTCCTCTCGAGTTGAAAGTTACAGTCGGTTCGAAGTTTCAACTAATTTCATACTGTTGACTTCTGATAGTTCAACCGCTAGCGCTTCATATATATGTTCCAAGGCCGATTGTTGTAAATCAAAACTCGATGATGATAACAGCGGCCTTCAGGCTACCATGTTTTGAAGTTGATAAACATTAATTAGGCTATATATATATATATATATATATATAGAGAGAGAGAGAGAGAGAGAGAGAGAGAGAGAGAGAGAGCTTTGGCTGTGTAAAATGTGGCCAAGAGAAGTCCAAAGATTGGGAGCTAGATTTTATTATTCAGTTGTACATGCAAGACTTGTACAATCCTATTACAAATGACTATATATATAAAGAATAAATCAATAATCAGTTGAGGTATATACATGTTAGTTCCATATATGATCGATATACATGTCTCCTTTAAGGGATCATATATATATATATATACCCAATTAAGGACGTCCACTCTATTTCCATTGTGTTTCCAGAAAACTTTAATGAACCATTAACGATCAGCCTTGATCTCCACATTTTTCGATCTGTTGTCCAAATGGAGGCAACAAGACTAAGAATTAATCGATATCCATGTGTACTATTTGACATATATAGATATCTTCATGCTTCTCATCTCTCTTTTTTCCTTCTTGGTTTATCAGAACGTACGTAGTTGAGCCATCTGACTTCCTCAGGATCTTCATATATATACATGCCTCATTCTTAAGCTTACTCATCGGAACAGAGAATGAGAATGCTTTAGTAAATTATTGAGAGGCTTGCTTTGGGCTTTACACAATAGATTTGTCACTCTTTCTGTCATCTGTTTAATTTTACAAGGCCATTGTTAGTGATTGATTTATATTATATATAATAACCATATAGATATATGAATTACATTTATATTTTAGAAGAGAAAGATGGGATCATAAAATTAACCTTCCCCAAAGATCCTCTAGCATAGGGAACAGCTCTCTGACAGTACGCAAGTGAAATTGGAGGAGATTTTCGCCTTGTTTCTTCTCTGCTGCATGTTGGTTTCCCAATATTGCTTCTGCTTCTTGTTGTAATGCTAGTAGTGGTAGTAGTAGAGTCGATCCACTTGTCATTAGGAACAATTAGTGTTGAATCCTAGTAGTAAGACATGTACATGCATGACACCCAAGTAAAAATCATATTTACCTACATGTTATATATATACACACACACACACACACACATTGTTGCATGCAGTAGAAATTAAGAGAAGGGATGTTTATGATTACCATTATACTTCTGCTTCTTGTTGTAATTGTAGGAGAGCGATGCCACTTGCCATTCAACACACTTGGGAGGCTTGATTCCTAATTATAACAAATTAATCAGCAAGGAAAATAATTGTTGCATATATATATATATATATATATATATATATATAAAATTAAGAAAAGAGAGTAATTAAGTGACATTTGTAAATTTTGTCCATGGATTTATACCAGAAAAAGCACGGTTGCACAATGCTTGAACACTTCCAAATTCATGCGAACATCATCAAGGCTCCTGTTAATTAACTAGAAATTAGATCTGACTTTAATTTTATGCGATTTTAGCTAAGAGGCTGTTCAAAATCCTAGCTGCTACTGCCTGGGGATTATCTAATTACCTGTGCTTCTGCTGCCCTAGCCCAAAATAAGCTGCCAATGTTGCCATCTAGGGGAAGTGGATTAACAACGTAAATGTCAGAATTGTGATAATTTTATTATTATTATTATTATGTCAAACATATATAGAAGATTAATTAAAATGCTCTAAGAAATGTGAATTTCTATAGAAAGTGAAAGCAAAGACAGATATATGGTTTTATGGAAACAAACGCGGGGATATTTTAGGTTACTTCAGAGACAATCTTTACCTTATATCATGAACTTGTTCATGGTTAGAAATTGATTTAGGAAATTAATTGACCATATGGAGAGAGTTTAATAATTTAGCTATATATATATATATATAAGAATTTCAGCAATATATATATATGGCTAGACACAAACAGCATATAATAATAGGTAGGTATCAAATTCTAATATTCATATGTAATCATAAAAACTTAAATTCCTCAATTGATGATAGCTTACAGTTTGAAGCTAGCTAGCTCACCTTCATATTTCCAGCTCTTCTGCCAAACTTATGAGTCAAAACAGCCAATGAATCAATAATCCCAATAGGCACAGGTGCAGGCCTGCCTAATTCTGCAAAAGCCTCCTTAATACGAACACAATCAAATCTTTGTATGTTATGACCCGCCCACACTCTACCATTCAGAATGCTGAATATCTTGTCCGCCACTGCCTCAAACGAAGGCGCATTCCTCACTGCTTCGCGAGTTATCCCATCACACCGGCCTGACTTCAATGGCACCACACACAAGTCCTCCGGTCTTATCAGCGTGCAATAGCTCTCTAACTCCGTGAGTTTTCGTGGACAAACTACAATTGCACCAAACTCCAGTACCCAGAACCGTTGTCCGGCTTTACTAGGCACCGTTGTTTCTAAATCAAAGAACACAATCTCTGTTGTGCCTTCAATATTGGTAATTGGATCAATAGGAACAGCCATTTCGATCTCGATCTCGATCTCTAGTAAAATTGAATTGGAAGCTAGCTAGCTAGGTGCTTATTTTTCTGTTTGAGGTTATCGTATGTGACAATGAACATGATTTTTGTGTTATAAATGGTGAAGGAATGAGATAGAGAGAGACGTATGCATGGGATGGAAGAAGAATATTCTTGATCGATCACAGTTATTTGAGATTGATTTTCTTGTAGTTCAAGTTAAAAACTGGTTTCGGGTTTGGACAAAGGTGTCCTTAGCTTCTTCAGGATGTCCTGTGGTTGTAAAGCAATTAAATACCGTTAATTAAACACGAATATTCTTATGACAAACAATGACAAGAATTCCAGTTCCTGTGTCTCTTTGATTTTGTCTCTCTCTCAAGTCAATTATATATATATATATATATATATGTTCATTTTCTTTTGATGTATGAAGCTCGCTCTTAAAAGAGGTTTCAACTTTCTTCACCCAATCATGAACGTACCTGTTGGTGCATTGAAGCAAACCAAAAGCAAAGTCATGCAAGAAACAATTCCTTTAGTCTTACGGCAAGTTTACGTGTAACATGGCATACGTTTGATGAAATATATATATATATATATATAAACACTATCTTCTTGTAATAGCCATAAGTTTTCAACTTTGGCCTCCGTCCACGGTAAACACCAAACAAAAATGATGGGAATAGTAAACCACACAACCGAAGAAGTCGCCTAAGTGAACCAAACAGCCGAAGAACTCGCGGAATGCTCCACGTGCGCAAAAGTGATCACCATTTTTTATTTATTTGTATTTTATTTTTGAGAATTTTAAGCAATTGTATTAATAGATCAATGGATTTACAAAGACTGTTGAAAGAAAAAACAAATTGAATGGGCTAGTAAGCTTGAAGCCCAATACCAATAAGTAATGCCCAATACCGATAAGGCCCAAATATTGGCCTAAACTTTGAATATGAAACTCAAAAAGAAGCCGACATAAACCGGCCCAAATTTAAGTTTCCACTGTTTATAAATCTCTTGCTACACACACAGAAACATTAAAAAAATAATAATATATTAGAAAATATAGTGAAAGAAAGGTAAGAAAAGTATAAAAAAAATTAGAAGAACGAATTACTAAGTTAGAAGAATCTATAAAAATCCTAGTTAAAGACTATACACACATTATAGAAAAAATTAAAAATATATTAGAAGAACAATTTATAGATTAATCTAGTAAATAAGATGTTAGTGTTAATAGAAAAGCAAAGTATCGAAATTGAAATTTTTATATCCATAGTAGAAAATAGTAATCAGGTAAAACACTTTAGAAGAAATCAAACAAATAATAAAACAAAATAATACCATGATATTAATATTAAAGGAAATACTAGAAAAAAAAATATAGGATTATTAATGAAATAAGACATTTAGGAGCCATAGTAGAGCAGACAAAAACAGAAAACCATAATTAAATAAAAATTAGAGGAAAAAAAAAAAAGAAAGAAAGTTCAGGGACTAATAGATATGAGTGTGGGAGAAATTAGGAGAAATAAGAGTTAAAGAAAACAACAAAATGGAAAATGTAGTAATGAAAGATGAAGGGATTGAGTAGTACTCCCCAATCCCCATAGAGATGTAAAACAAGCAGTGGATGAAAATGAATTAAGAGAAGAAAACATAAAGATGCCCAAGTGGGAAGGCAAATATGAAGATGATCAAGTAAAACAAAGTTACTATTTACTCTAAAAAAAAATAGCAAATATGAACCATGTCACTATTACGGGTGCACAAAGGACTAGTGAAACCGAATCGTTCACTGCAGTTTCACTTTCAAATTTTAAGAGAAATTATTATATACCACGGAAATTCCGTATATTGGGGGAATCCCATCACTAATAACAATCTATATTTTATAATTTCCTATAATAATGGAAAATAGTGTTTTATTACTCGTGAAATTCCTACATTTAAGGAATTTCCGGGGTATCGTAGAATTACTCAAATTTTAGGAACCGTTCACTATGGTTTTGGTTTTGGTTCCAGGCCTTGAAACCGAAACCGTTGAAATATATATATAGTAATACAATTCCTATAATAATCTTTTGTTATGTAAAAAAGTTTAAACAATTGAGTTATTATAACTATTATAAGAGCTTAAATACAACTCTTCTAATAACTGTTATTATCTTTTGTTAGATAACAAATGTTGGAACAAGAGAAAGAAAAAAAAGTTTATTTATTTATTTTAGCAACATTGGTATTGTTAGAATATATATTTACTATTATATCTTTTTCCTAAAATCTTAAGTGGTTTAGGAAAGGAGATAGAAAATTCTAGATGGTTTAGGAGAATGAATAATTAAATATATAATCTAACATGTATGCGTACGAAGACACGGTTGTCATAAATTTGTTGATACACTCTTTGATTACTCACGCACAAACACACATATATACACACACATATATACACACACACATATACTAACATAATAATCTTTAAGTGCTTTTTGAAAAGAAAAGAAAATAATAAAAGGCATGGATGCAATAAAAAAAATGTGAAAAATAAATTTATAATTTAATAGTAGGAAAATATTAAACTTTTTCATTGATTGGTAACAAATTTAGGAGTGCATAAAGAATTGGAACCGTAAAGAACCGAACCGAACTCAATTATTCCGGTTCCAAAATTAAGCAATTGTTCGGAACAGTTTCAGTTTCGGTTCTCCCAGGAATGGTAAGGAACCGAACCATGTGCACCCCTAATTACCACGATTGTAGACCTATATTTGATTCGGTTATAAAATTAAATTTAGCTTGTATCATAGATAAACATGAAACAATAATTAAACAAATGGGCAAATAGTATGATTCATGTAGTAAATTTAAAAGATAAGTGAAAAAATAAAGAAGTATATAACAACAATCATCAAGCCTTTTTCCAGTTACTTGGAGTCGGCTATATGAATCATATATTTTCATTCTGTTCTATTTAAGACCATAACATCAATCAATCCACATATTATCTTCTTTTTCTTTAGTAACTCTACCCACATTAGATTTGATCTTCATCTTCCCCTAATATTACCCTCAATGTAGAATATGTCCATTTTCCTGACTAGTGCACTTAAAGGTGTTCTTTGCACATATTCAAACCATTTTAATCGATTTTTTCTCATTTTATCTTCAATTGGTGCTACTCCAACCATCTTCTGAATGTGATCATTTTTAATTCTATCATTTGTAATCTTACTACACATTCATCTCAACATGTGCATTTCTACCACACTCACTTTATGCAAACGTTATTTATTAGCTGCCCATCATTTGGTACTATAAAGTATGGCTGGTCTAATAGTTCTTTGATAGAACTCTCATTTCAATCGTAAAGGATACGTCTATCACACAATTTACTAGATGCACTCCTCCATTTAACACATCTTGCCTTGATTCTACGATTAACGTTATCTCCAATTTCTCCTTCATTATGAATAATTGAGCCTACATAACCAAAATGTTCACTTTTTGTATCTCTTGATTCTCAATCTTCATTACATCTTCATTTGTCTTTCTAGATTTACTAAAATTACACTCTTTATATTCAGTTTTATTTCGACTTATCTTAAACCTTTTTAGTTCTAAGCTTCTCTCCAAATATCTAATTCAGCATTAACTCCTTCTCTAGTCTCATCAACTAAAACAATATCATCGAAAAATAACATACACCGTGGAATTTTATCTTAAATGTGTCTTTTCAGCTCATCCATAACCAAAGCAAAAAGTTATGGACTTAATATTAACCCTAGGTGTAAGCCTACAGTAATTGAGATTCACGTATTTCTCCTACAGGTGTTCTAATTATAGTTACACAACTATCATACATGTTCTTATTGTGTCAATGTATTCCTTTATAACTCCTTTCTTTTCTAAAACCTTCTACATTGGGTCTCTAACTACCTTATCATAGGCTTTTTCCCAAATCAATAAAAATCATATGATCTCTCTCTTCTTCTCTCTCTATCTTTCCATTATGCTTCATTTGGCAAGAAGGAATGAAGAGGGGTGGAGAGAAGATAGGAAAGAATGAGCAAAAAAAAAAATTGTTTAGCAGAGAGGAGGCAGGGAGAGAAGAGAAAATAAGGTGGATGGCTCTTTTACAAATTTCATCCCTCCAAATTTGGACAGAAGATAGGAAGGAAGAAAAGGCAAGGCTATTAAAAATATTTAAATTATAAAACTATCCTTATGATTTTTTTGATAAACCCAAACAAACAAATAGTGATAGGTATAATGGTAAAAATAAATTAAAACTCTTTATTTTCTTCTCTTCGAACAAACAAACTTTTTCCTAGGGATGTCTTATCCATCTCTTCTTCTCCTTCATCACACCAAACGAAAAGAAGTACGAACACAATTTCTTCTCTAGTTATGTTTCATCCATTCATTCTTCTCTCCCTTCCATTTAATTTTCTTCCTTCCTACTAAATGGAGCATTAGTCTCCTCAATAAGTAAATAACTTCCATTGTTGACCTACCTGGCATGAATCTAAATTGATTATCTGACACTTTCGTCTCTCGTCTTAGGCGTTGTTAAATCACTTTCTTCCAAAGTTTCATAGTGTAACTCATTAATTTAATACCACGATAATTATTACAACTTTGTACATCCCTTTAATTTTTATATATGGGTACTAGAATACTTTAACGCCACTCATTCGACAACCTCTTAATTGGTATTATCTTATTAAATAATTTTGAAGAAATATATAATTATTGCATAAACACTTTTGAAGGAAATGTTGAAAATACTAGAATAGAAAATAGAGAAAGGGTGAAGAAGCAAACGACAACGTTATCCATTATCAAAGAAATAGAAAGGAAAATTAGAGCCGAATTCTTAGGTGACCAATGGGAGTCAAGGGGAACAAGAAGAATGCAAGCAGAAATTTTTTTAAAAAATTGAACTTTGTGATATATGTTATTTTGAACAATTTTCTTGTGAATTCAAGGAGCTATACTATAAAATATAAGAGGATAGGGAGTAGCTCAAGTGGTAAGAGCACGTCTCCATATACGCTCGTGTTTGACTCTCATTCCCCTTCCCATTGCGAGGAAAAAAAATAAAATAGGAAAATTTAACCATATATTTTAGAAAACTTCCTTATCACATTGATGAACAAGTAGAAGAAGGATATGAAAAATGTAGGTATGAAGATCCAATAGGAAAAAGAACAATGGATACATTAAGAAAGAGATGAATTGAAAAGAATGCATAAAAGTTAGCTTCCAAAAATATTTTAGGATGTTATGATAAAATAAGAGAATGTTTGGTAAATTAGAGAAGATATTCGGTGCTCCCATCACATCACAGTCACAACACGTGCGGTGGGGGCCCATAGTGTGTGTTGTACACGTAGGACTGTGATTGTTTAGCGCATCGTGCGCCTGACACACTCAATATTTATTCAGTAAATTGAGATGTAAAATCACATAAAGAAAAAAAAAAGACATAAAAGAAAAAAGATGAAAAATGAAGTATAGACTTCGGAAGTCAAAAACATATCACAAAATTTTTAAAAAGAACAATAAAAGAGACATTTTAGGTAAAAAAATATAATAAGAAGAAAGAAAATAAAGGGAATGATAAAAGTAAACATTGTCCTTGAAAGAAGAAATATTGTAAAAATTGGCTAAATAAAGAATAGGAGATTATGCTAATGAATGTCCAAAGAGAAGTAGTAAAAAAAATAATAAATATAATGAATTATGGGATGAGATAAAAGAGGAATATGAGCCTATATTCATAGAAAATGAAGATATTAGCGATAGCAAAAGTATTTATTCAATAGAAACAGTAGATGAAGAATCAGAGGAGGAGTTTGGAGAGGAAGAGTGAGTTCAAAAATATAGAAAATGAGGAAGAGTTAGCAAGTATGACAGATGTAGTAAGAAAGAGAGACTATTATTATGGATATAGTAAATAATAATCTTATGGAACATTTGAATTGGAAGATGCTTAGAAATATTTAAAACAATATTTTTTTTTAAAACATTTTTAACCGATAATTCAAGCCTAAACGATATCTAAGAACATAAATTGTGGAATTGTTGTTAGTTCTGTTTCAAGTGAGACCCGTGACTTCCACCCAAACATATCCAAGGGCTTAACATATCTAAGAACATAAAAGCCTTTTTGACTGGTGTTTTAGGCTTGAAATATTGGCTAGAGAAGCATTGTTCTATTTTTATTTATAAAACATTTTGCGAGTTATATATATATATATATATATATATATATAATTTTTATTGTTTCCTAAGATTTTTCTGAAAGTATGAGGTTACACATTATAATCAAGCAAATAAGCTGCTTCCGTGGGTCTTAAGGCGAAGCAAGGAACTCTGAGTATTGACTGTTGGCCTTTTCCGAAGCTGTGAGAGTTGAGACTGTTTGGAGAATAACTCTTACATGATTATTCAAATTATTGATTTCAACTTAATTTAAATTCATCTGAACAACTAATCCAACTTCATTCCAAACGACAAATATATATATATATATATATTGATTTCAACTTAATTTAAATTCATCTGAACAACTTGTTGCCAACTTCATTCCAAACGACAAATATATATATATATATATATATATATATATATATATATATATATATATATATTCTAGTAAATCAGAACTCCCTGCACACTAAATCCTTTCAAATATATAAAAATAAAACACGGAAATGAGGAGTGCTAGCGGCAGTCGCTCAAGCGACTGTCCTTGCACAGTCGCTCCACCGATTGGTGGAAATCAATTTCAAAAATTAAATGCTTTCCTGCAATAAATGTCCTACTTTTTCATCAATTAATATACCCTCCCAGTTCTAAAGTATTTACACTGGTGCCATCAATTAACAAATAAAATTATAAAAATAAAGTATTAAAATATTAATATTTTAAAAAATATTTTAAAATAAAACATCAATCCATATAGATTATTAAAAATATTAATAAAAATAAAATTATAAACATAAAGTATATAGATTAATTGAATAAGTATATAGATTATTAAAAATATTTAAAAGCAGGAAAATATAAAAAAAATATTAATAAAAATATTTTAATACTTTAAAAATATGTTCTTTAATTCAATTAACCATAATAACAAAATTTTAAAATTATATAGGAAATGATTATAATAAGTATATAGATTATTAAAAATATTTAAAAGTAGGACAATATAAAAAAGTTATTAATAAAAATATTTTAATACTTTATTTTTATAATTTTATTTGTTAGTTGATGGCACGAGTGTAAATACTTTAGAACTGGAAGGGTATATTAATTGATGAAAAAGTAGGACATTTATTGCAGGAAAGCATTTAATTTTTAGAATTGATTTTCACCAATCGATGAAGCGAGACAGTCGCTTGAGCGACTGCCGCTAGCACTCCTCCACGGAAATAAGGTGCAGGAGGTGCCTATCAGCAAGAAAGAGATGATCGATGATGATATGATCAGGAAAGGTTATCCCTTTGCAACGCTCGAAGCTAAGCAAAGTCACCAAATGCAACTCTCGTAGACTGGACACAAACAAATAAAATAATAAATATAAATATAAACCTTTTAGGATTGCAGGCTAATGCAGATATATACATACATATACAAAATTAATCTATAATATAGCATATTCAACATTTGCCAGAGGTGTTCTTGTAGAAATAGCATCCCTCGTACAGATACAGTAAAACCCATTTCATTTTGATTTCATACAAGGCCGATACATGAGGAATCGATTCCCGAAAACATAATCACAGAGAAGAAGCTAGATTCAGCATTTTATAGAAACATAAAACATTCACACACACACACAAAAGAAAGTCTCGAGACCCAAATTTTTGTTGATGGGAAGAACTACAGCCCAAAGAGTACTCCATCACCATGAAAAATGCCTTATTCCTACGAGGATAAACATGAAGATGCTTCAAAAGCTCGTTCCCTCAACAGTTGCATCAAGAGAATATGAGAGGTGCATTCATCGGTCCAACAATTAAGGATGCAAATTCACGACGAGAGTGCCCTCATCGCATACTCTTCTTACTACAATGTCATGTGCCCTTCTGATTTCCACTAAACACTTCCTGGTCTTTTCTTTATATAACACCTCATCATCCAACTCTTTCAAACAAGCTGCCAAATTCAACCAAACAATGTCTAGCTGCCAAACACCCCAAGTCACTGTAATTTTTGGTTGCCAAGAGACGCTAAAGCTATGGAGAATGGATGAGAAAATTTGGGGAGTTTTCCATTGAGTATATCCTGATGAAGCAAAACCATGGGCAATGTCCTCATGACTGCAATGGATTGATGAACTGATGTCACATGCACATATGTGAATATACATACATGAATAAGTATATATATATTTATATATGTCTGTGTGTGTGTGACACAATGACTGAAATACATGGTATGGGTAACAAATACATTTATGTTTCCCTGATTCTAAAGCAATACCTAGGATCTAGGCAGTCTGCATTTTCATTGACCATTTTATCGAATGATATATCAGTGATTGGAATCAAATCCAGTATAATATTTAAAGAAACTATAAAGATAACCCTAAGGAAAATAACCTTAAAACGTTTGAGAGCATCAGGAAAGAGTTCTCACAAAAACTTGTTTACACAACTGACTTGTAAGTTGTATCAATAAATCAAGCTAGTACCTAGTTGAATTACCAAAACATAAATAAAGCTGCTACCTGAGGCTATGATATTTTGACACCCTTTAATTATCTGAAGCATTTAACTAAATAATCTTCTTGTTCCCACAATGCTTTGACAATGAAAAATCGAATTTCAGCCTGCATAGCCCAGTCCTAAAGCAATAATAACAGCTTTTTTAGGAATGGTTACTGAAGTAAACCAGAACAACAAAGAAAATGGTTTAGAATATCATTTCAATATTGAAATTTTCCATCACAAAGTATTCTATCTGGATGGAGATCAAATGAACACGGCCATCCCCAAATAGCTTTTCACAAGCTTTTTGCAATAGTTGATCAGTCAATGAAGCAAGTATTGTTTACCTGTTGGGGTTGGCACAAAAAATCCTATTTTTCTGTTGTTATAACTTGATACTCAAAATTCACTAAAACAAAATTTTGCACCAATTAAAAAGTGCCAATTCTATCAATATGCCCAATATTATTCTCATGTGAATCTTTTCCTTTTTTTTTCCTTTTTATGCATCAACCTAAGTAACTCACGATTATCAGATGATATTTCAAAATATATATTGTATATTGATCTCTTCTCCCTTGGTAGACTCAGCATCCCACTTGCAAAGAATTTGCCTTGTCAGCAATCAGCATCCAATATTTATTTGAATACAAGTCCCCTGTTTATGTCCAAACTATTAGGCATATTTGTTGAACTATTCAATTGATGGCATTCCAATCCAATAGGTTGATATTTAAAATCCAAAAGAGACTAACCATCAAAAGTTCAAGCAATGTACTTAACATCCTTGTTATATCAGCTGAGTTTACATGGATGGATGCGCACAGAGAGCACTAATCAGATAAAGGAGATTGCATTATATACAGAATTGAGGTTACAACGCAGTTCATATCTAAGAGAAACCACTTCATGCAAAAAGCCACAACTTTGGTCTATAATCAGTCATGAGCCTCCTAGAACTTACTCAAAAAAGTGAAAATGGAACAGTAATGCCTTCTTCATTGAGATGAAAAGCACTAAGGGTTCTAAGAAAGAGTCTAAAAGATAACCGCCTATCCAAAGGACAGTCCGTTTCATGACAAGCTGGGATGATATCATGTATAGACGTTAAAAGATTCAGTAGTAATCCCTTATATCAAAATATCCCAGGTCCTCTTTGTAACATAAGGAGTTTGATTTATTTTTAGCCATATATACAGAACACAACAAAGTGTGCACTGAACAACAAGTAAGACCGGCAAGAATTACGACATAGACCAGTAATTTAAGTTCATGAATCCTCAGCAAGTTACATTTAAGGAACAACGTGTATCATGGATGTCAGTTCATATCTCATTCAGTCCAACAGATTGAAAATCCATTACCATGAGCATAGAATCACATCCTATGCGTAAGCTTTGTGTATAAACATAAAACTCCTTCCATGTAGAGGGTAAAAAAAAAACATATTAGCCAAATCAGCCATTTATCTAAAATAAGCATGAGTCACCAAAGCAGCAAGTGAAAAATTAGACAACTAAAATAGTTATCAGTGTTACTAACGCATCAAATGAAAATGAAATTACAAGATCAGGAATTAAGTCCCTTAAGCCCATTATGGATAACAAATATTCAACGATCAGAAACACATACAAAAAAATGAAGCTTGAAGGGGAAAAGACAGGGCATCATTGACAGAACAAATACCTCCTCATATTCGAGTAGATGATGAATCAAAATCATCGGGGGCAACTCGAGCAATCCAATTGCTTAGTGTCCTTTTAATATCAGAGTGATTAACATAAGCCAATTCATACATGCTACACAAATTCACCACAAGAGTTTCATTCAACGCCACCGTAGGTATTCTCTCCAATGCACTCTCCAACACCTTGATCGAATCCGACAAATCCCTCAAATACATTAAGCAAATCGCCTTGTTGTTGACTGCCACCACATCCGAACTATCCCTCTCAATGCATTCGTCATATTCCCTCACCGCCGACACATAATCCTTCCCAACCAAATACATCAAGGCCTTGTTCCTACTCACAAGGTTCCTCAACTCAACCTCACCCATCCCCTCCTTCACCAACCCCTCAATCACGTCAAAAGTCGTTTTTGCCCCTTCCAAATCTCCGAATTGCATCTGAACAAACCCTAGCTTCGACAACAACACTGGATTCTTTGTATCACCACTACGATTGATCAAATCGTTAATCAAATTCAAACACAAACCGAAATCTTTATGACTTAAGTGGTGACTAATTAGCGAATTGATCACGAAACACTCACGTTTTATCCACAATTCGGCAGAAACGCTCAAATTCTTCAATTCTTTTTCAGTCACTTTTGTTCTTACGAAATCAAGAAGCAAATAGAATCGATCTAGGGTTTCTTGGCGCTTACCGAGTTTGGAGGGGAATTCGGCGTGGAGCCAGCGGAGGACGAAGGGGACCATGGAGCCGGAGCGGTTGGGGTAGTGCTGAGGGTAGGATTGGTAATTGTATTGAGTGGAGTCGAAGTCGTCTTCGAGCGAGTCGAGCTCGGCGGAGGCCTCGTCGAAGCGGCGTAGCTTGGTGAGGGCGAGGAGGTTGTAGGAGAGGTAGGTGAGGTGGTCGTGGGGCTTGGAGAGGAGGGAGAGCTTGCGAGCGCGAGCGACTTTGTCGAGGATGGAGCGCCAGGATCCGCGAGAGGCGAGGTCTTGGAGGGAGGAGAGCTCGTGGCAGAGGTCGTTGAGCGAGCCGAACTGGTTGGTGAGGGGATCGGAGGTTAGGGTTTGGTGTTCTTCTGATTCGTCGACGGTGTCCATGGTGGTTGAGTCGGGTATCGTGGCGGGGATGGCTATTGTGCGCCGGGGGTCGTGGTGGTGAAGTGGATCACGTGACTTGATTGCTGTGATGAGTTACAAAACCGAAGACTTTGATGGGATCCTACCCTTTCCCAGATTTGTTAAACATGTGTTTTTTGTTTTTTTTTTAATATACTCTTATGCTTTTTGTTTGTCAGGGTTTTCTCTTTAATTTATGAAAAAAAACTAAGATAATAAATATGTACTCCTTTTGTAACCGGCAATGATCGAATGATTTGGAAAGAAAAGAAAAGAAAGGAAAAGATAAAATATTTTATATTTGGATAATTAATTAAGAGAGAAAAAAAAGATTTAGAGAGATAGCTTATCCTCTAAATCGACTTGTTATCATTCTATCCTTCCAAAAATGAAAAGATTGGAAGAGAAATGATAGCAAGTTAAGTGATATTTTCATAATACCTAAAATGACCTCAACATTTTAAAAGAAACTTCTTAAAAGACATAAATACAAAAGGGTATAATAATAAATTGTTTAAAATAGTTTTTTTTTCTTTTCTCTTATTTAGAGAATCATCCAAACAAGAATGTTATTCTTTCTTTTCTTTTCTCTTATAACTTATTTTATCCTTTCTTTTCTTTTCTCTCTAGGTTATCCAAACAAACCCTAAGTTATTGGTAGTGTTGCATACCTGTCCATTTATACCCATTATTTTTCTTATTCGAATACGATGTGAGACAAAAAATACTCCTCTAACACCTCTTCACTAAGATATGGGTGAGCACCGGATCAAATCTAATTTAATTCGGTCTTAACACATGACTAAAAATTGAATATGATCCGATTTGTAATAAGACTTTAATTTGATCCAATCCGTGAAATATTGAATTGAATTCAATCAATTTTATGGATAAGGCTTTTCTACGTAATAATACTAAAAAATGGTTGTAGTCCAGTTTGATATGAGTCGTGTGATTATGATAATACTGAAGATTGAATCATATGACCAATGGCAATAGCTGTTGGGCCATTTGAGTGTTTAATTGAATATTGGATGACATAGGTGCCACCCACACCCACTCCCACCTTAAATGCTTGAATCATTGATCACCATACCCAATATTTTCCTCTACCTTTGTTAGCTAATATTTAGAGTTTACTAGAAAAGTTTAAGCCATGTTTTTGTATTAATAAGACTTCATATGTTGCTAGCAATTTGGTGATTTGGCTGAAGAATTAGCAAATGGACTGTGTTTCTACTCAATTTCATCACATTGAACGTTTATTTAGTTGTATATGGTTGTTCTCACTTCTTTGATTCTCGCTGATTCTCTCTTTTCATAACATTATCTCAATCAAACCGAAAATTGGCAACAATTAAACAATCTGTGGGCTTGTATTCCAGGGAATTTTAAATTATAAAAAATCTCGAATGGGCTCAGCCCAAATATTATACGGAATAGTTTTGTTTAGTGTTTACTTCTTTTTTACTCCCCCTCTCTCTGTTCGAAAAGCAAAATAAATATGCCTAGAAAATATAGACGAAAGGAATTTTGACCGGATTAAGTCATATCCCGAACCAAGTTTGATAAGAGTTATATTCGGTTCAATAACTTGACAAATTATTTATGATTGAATTCATATTTATTTTTTTATTAATTGTTATCTAATTCGTTAACCTAATCCAAAAAAGATATATATATATATATATATATATATTTTGTTTTTAAAATTTAATGCCAAAAGAGTTTAGCAAACAATGACTAGAGGAAAAATAGAAAAGCTGGAGAAGAAAATAAAAAATAGTAGAAAAGTAGATATTTGACTTTATATTAGAGAAAAAATAATAATAAAGAGACAAAATAAAGAGCGAGAAGAAGAAGAAAATAATGATAAAAAAATATTTTAAAAATATGTAAATATTATATATTAGATCATTATATAATATATTTAGGGAGACGATATTTGCACTCTCATTTTATACAATTGCACTCCACTTGCATTTTTCTTTTAAAGCAAATGACAAGAAGGTCCTTAAATTAATTAATACATCATCCTCTATTTTATAATACCACAATTACTCTTTATACTATAAAATTAAACTTTTTTCTTAGCTTCTTTACTTTCTATATTACTTTTTTTTCTGTTTCGGTCAAAAAATAATGATTTTTTTACCTTCTTTAGTATTTTTTTTTCGCTCCTGTCAAAAGAGATAACTTTTTCTTAGGTTTTTTTTTTTTTTATCCTATCAAAAGATATAATTTATTCAATAAATATTACTATTTTTTTTAATTTTTTCGGTCCTTCCAAAAGAGATAATAATAACTTATTTTTTGGTCCTTTCAATGGATATAATTTATTTAAGAAGAATAATTTTTTTTTAGGTACTTTCTTTTTGGGTCCTATCAAAAGATATAATTTATTCAACGGATAACTTTTTTTGGGGGGTACTTTTTAATTTTTTGTTCCTACCAAAAGAAATAATTTATTTAACAGAGAGAAATTTTTTTTGGTCTTGTCAAAAAATAATTTATTTAACATATATAACTTTTTTTGGGTCATGTAAAAAGATAACCCTTTTTTTTAGTTATTTTTTTCAAGCATTTTTTGTTTTGGTATTTTTTATTTATTCTGTCAAAAGAATCCAAAAGAAATAAAGATTGGAGACAAAGAAAGGATATCTAAAAATGTAGTTTAGTATTTTAAAAAAATGTAATCATTTACATGTGAAGTTAAGGTTAGAAGTGACATTTCCTTTAAAATGAGAATGTAATTGGAAAAGAGAGAAGTGCGAATATCGCCTTCTTATATTTATGGGCTATAATATATTATAATATTTATATATATTATATCGGATCAGATTATATGGACTGAATCGACCATAGTTTATATCTGATTTGTTTAGTTAATAGATTATTAGATTTAGATTGCTAACGATTACGAATTACCCACACTTTTGGATGTATGTGCTTTGACAAGCTTACATCCTCTTGGGTATGGAACGGAGCCCACTTCTCATTTCTGGGGAGAATTATGACTGTGTTATCGAATTGAATGTTCTAATTCATATTCTAATTATCAACTTGAATTAAGATCAAAATTCAATCTATTGATAAATCACATTCATGCCCTCTTTAATGCTCTATTTGGTTGGAAATAAGAAAATTGGATGAAAGGGAGAGAAGAAGGGATGGATGAGACATCTCTAGATTTTATTATTTCCTCTTTTTATTTGATTGGATAGAATAGAAGAGAATGATATAATACTTATTTTGTTTGTTAGGATAGAAGGGAAAAGAAATAAATAAAGTTTTGTAATTTATAATAACATTGTCTTTCTTTCTTCTTGTCTTTTGTCCAAATGTGGAGGGATGAAAATTTGTGAAAAAGTAAGAATGGTTCAGGGTCTCTTTAATAAAATTCCATTTTCTGTTTTTCGTTTTCATTTCTAGATTTTTAGAAGCCACAACAGAAAATGTATTTGGTAAGGCATTTTCATTTCTGAAAAAAAAAAAAAAGTGAAATTTTTAACAACCGTTTAGGCATAATTTGAAAGCTTCAAAACGAAACTATCAAAAAAACGTTATCAACCGAAGTGGGTACGATAGCGACTACAGTGCTCACTAAAAAAAAACCTAAAATATAAAAAAAAAATTATAAGACCTCCTAAACTAATAATAAAATAATTTTTTTATAAATAAATAATAAAATTATTATTATTTAATAATAATAATGATTATTTAATTAACCAAAAAATTTAATTTTAAAATATAATAAATAATTATGTTAAAATATTAAAAAATATTATTACTATTTAATTAAATGAATAATTATTATTTAACTATTATTAAAAATATTTTATTATTTAATTAAAATTTATTATTATTATTATCTATGGATGCTTTTTTTTCAATTATTACAACTTTTTTAATTTAGTCAATGATCCTACTAATTTTTTTTCTCTTTTGGGTTACCAAATAAGTTTTCAATTTTTTGCTTTCAAATTTTTAACAGTAGATGACGTTATCAAACGTACTCTATTTTCGACAAAAATAATAGAACAATAGGTTTTCAGTTTCCATTTGTCAGAAAATTAAAAAATAAAAATGATAGTGTTTCCAAACAGGCCCTCATCCATCCTCTTCATTCTTCTCTTCTTGCATCATCTCTACCAAATGAAGAAAATTTGTCCATTCCATCCTATCTTTCCTCCACCCCTCTTTCTTCTTTCTTACGAAACAAAGCATAAAGTTACTATAAAATATAGCTCAAAAGTTTGTTCAATTATTGAAAATCATTCTTTAAAAATAAAGGTTTTTCCAAAATAAAGGTAAAAACAAATGAATAATCCACAAGAGTAATAACCATAGTTAGTAACTAACTATACGTTGGGAAAATACGTGTTCGTAAAAGTACATAGATAATTCGCTTTTTTGTTTAAAAAATGTTAACAAAATCAACATAAGAAAACAAAATTAAAAAATATAATCACATATATGTTTGGGTATAATATATTTTTGAGAAAATTACATCTAAGTCTAACTTTTCCCTCCAAAAGACATGTAAGTCCTATAATTTTGTTTACAAGACCAATAAGTCCTATTTTTAAAACTCTTTTATATTTAAATTCTAAAACACTTAACATTCCATTTATACCCTTACAAAATTAGACTAAAATATTTCAATTATAATTTTGTAAGGCAAAATTTTATATTTGAATATTTAAATATGTCTAATTTTTTTCTATTAACATTTAGATTTTTTTTCATTAATATATTTTTTATTTTAAAAAAATTAGTTATTTTTCAAAAGGATAAAATTTTATTCAAATTGTTTCAATAAAAAGAAATTATAATATTTTATTGAATTTTAAATAAAACTTTATTTTTGTATTTGAAAAATTATTGTCGTAAAATCTATAAAATATTTTTGGAATTAAATTTGATTAAATTATCATAATAATTGGTCTTTTTTTTAAAGAATAAAAGATTATTCAAATTATAATATTTTATTACTTTTTAAATAGAATTTTTAATATTTATATATGAAATTTATTGTAGTAAAATCTACAAAAAAAAAAAAAATTGGAATTGAATTTTAATTATATTAATTTTAAATCTAATTTGGTAAGGGAATAAGTGGAAAGTTAAGTGGTTTGGAACGAAAAAAAGTTTCAAAAGTAGGATTTAATGGTCGTATAGAAAAATTTATAAGATTTACTTGTCTTTTGCATGAAAAAGTATGACTTAGTTGTAATTTTTCCTATTTTTCTGTTTAAAAATTTGACCACACATTATTTTTTGTTTTCTTATGCCTTATATATTTTTATTACAATAATATAAAAGACTAGAAATAACAAGGAAGAATGAAGTGTTGTGGAGAGATGGATGATTCTAGAATCATGAAAAGTTTGTAAAAATTTGTAGAGGGAGAAGTTTCTAAAAGAGTAGAGAGTTTGTAAATATGTATATATTATTTGTTTCTTGTGTTAATCGTAACTCAAATTCTCCCACTCCAATCTTTTTATTAGATGTCATTTCGGATGCCTATATAGATAAAAGTCACAGTTGTAACAAAAGTTTCAAATTAAATTTTGTACGTTTGGAAAGAATAAAAATAAAATAAAAACTAATAATTCAGTTACTATTGGCACGAATTTAATAACTAAGGTAATGAGGTTAAAAAGCAAAATTTAGCAAGTGATCCTGACAAAACTCCCCCACAGCAACATTATCTGATGTGCTAGAATTGGACAAACAACAAAAGATGGCACATACACGTTTACTACATGCCGAATGCGATGCTGCCACACAGCTGCACGTTAACGAATTTTTAGGAGAAAAAATGCTTAAAATTCTCCCTTCGTTTCCTTCTTTTGTTTCATTTAAAATATTGAAGGAAATCCTTTCTCTCTCGATTTCTGGTTTGTCAATGCCAATTTGAATTAAACTGATTCATTTCTCTAGATTTCTAATTTGTCAATTCTAATCCGACTGTATTTACATCATGCCTGGATTGAAAAGCAGTGAAAGAGAGTCAACTACAACTCAACAAAGTGTGAAGTTATGAATGTTACAAGGTAGAGACTGTTATAAAAAAATTTCAAAAAAATAATAAATAATGTGCTCTAACTTTTTTATTTTTTAACTAAAATTGTCGTCGTTATATATATTCGCATATTTTAATTTTTTTATCTCCCTACTTCAATTTGTTTGCAAGCCTTTATAAATTATATAAGATTTTAGATTGAATAATAGTAAGGTTAAAACGTTCCTAATTAATAAAAAAGGAAAACATTCAAAAATAAAAATAAAAGTAAAAAACTTAGCATTAAAACTAAAAATAAATTAGAAAAAAAAAAGAAGGGGAAGAATCAACATATATATGATAGATTATAGCTCAGTTTCATTTGATTGCCCAGAAATTTAAGTGAATGGCCTTGAAAGTAATTAACAAGATAAAAAACTATTTTTATTTTTATTTCATTTTTCTTATTGATTACTTTTAATTTGGTTAACTTCCTAAATTGATTTTGTCGACAATACATGAAATTATTGTTTTTGTTACTGGTAATGATGACTTTGAATCCATGATTAGAGTAGGAGTGCTATGATACCTTATAGATGGATTCCACATAGAATTTTAAGAAAAAAATTTAGAGAGCACTTATTCTATTTTACTTCCGATTTTTTGTTTTATTATATATATTAGTGTGTGTCATCAAATATTATCTAAAGTACTGCTAGTTGAAAGGTTTCTAATTCTGGTTTTAAGTTATTATTATTATTATTATTATTATTATTACTTGAGTACTCACACACATTTCACAAATTCTTTAAGCACCAACTCAAACCCCTTAATATCATTGAGCTAACAATGAATTTCATCCACCAATTTCAATTTCTTGACAGGTTGTATATAAGCCCAGTAAAATGAAAATTTTAGTAACAACTCCACCTACATGAAATTTAATGGGACTCTATTCTATTTAAACTTATGATAAATTTGTGACATGCATTAATTCTAAAAAATTTTGTATGGCTAATCATGATTGTCCAGCATTAAATTATTTATCCATTTCTGATTTCTAATTCAAGTTTAACACTATGGTGGTGTTGAAGCCCGCATGAGGGAGGTAAAAGCGAAATCTCTCTCTCGGATGCATGTTTTAACATAAGAGTTTAATTTCAGAAAAAAAAATCATAAAATTTACAATTGTAATATTGACGTATATGTTAGTTACAAAATCAAATTATATATATATTTGTTGCGCAGGATATAATGTACCAGTGGACACGAAACTACCTTGCCCGAGAAGGGGCAAAACTTGCCTGGTACAAAGAATCTGCTATTTAAATTTTTATCGAACTGTCACTAACAACTGATAGTGTATCCATTTTTGATCTTGCATTTACGCGTCGCTTCAACAAACATGACCTTACGGAATTAGGATTGAGGTACTGAATCCATTTTTTTTTTTTTGCCATTATATTATATCAAATATGTGATTGTGTTGATTTGTTCGTTTTTAACTTTATCAATCTTATTTTAGTCTTTCGAGAAGGAGCTTGATTTGGTAAGACAAAAGCTGCAGGAAGTGGAAAAAGTACTACGGTAAATCACTGATTCACTTATTTACCTTAGTCCTATCCTTATTTCAAAAAATTGAAAACAAATTTTTTTTTTAAAGAATTAAAGGATAATGTTGTGCAAAATTGTCTCTTTGACCCTGTTTTTAGAAAGAAAAAAAAAACTATGAAGCAAATAAAATTCTAAACTATTTTCTATTTTTTAACAAAATTAAACCAAACAGATCTTATATCCTAGAGTATTCTATAAATTTTATATACATTGCATTTTGTTTCCTATATATGTTTTTTCTAAAATGAACTTGATAATAAATATTTTAGTGGTTAATTAGATATTTAATATATATAATGTGTCAACTACAACTGTAGAACTGTGATATTTTGTTTATTTTTCCGGCGTTTGCACTGATTTTTTTTTTGTATTACATAACCATAAAGTTTTAATGAAAATGCCTTTACTGAAATTATAGAAAAACCTAACTGTATAATTTTTGTTGTTCAAGTTTTAGGCCTCGTTTGGAGAGCTTTCTAAATATCAAAAGGATCTCATTGACAAGACCTTCGTAAAAGGAATTTTGCTAGAATAAATTTAGGAGAAAAAAACGTTTGACTAGTGCATTTTTTAAATATACTTTAACTTTTAAATTATTATTTTTTGATAATATTATTTTTCATCTTTAACAAAGATTGCAATCTTTAGAAAGCGCGAAGTCAATAATGGAAGGAAGCTGTGGTGAATGCAGTGGAGGTGGTGATGCTAGTGGAGGTAGTGGTGGGAGACGGTGGTGGAAGTGGAAGTGGAGGTAGCGGTGATAGTGGTGGTGGTGATGGCAGTGGTGGAAAACGGTGACAGCGATGGTGGTGGTGGCAACAACAATGGTGGTGGTGGTAGTGAAAAACAGCAGTAGCGATGGTGATGGAGGAGGTGGTGGTGGTGGCGGTGGCTGTGGAGGTGGCAATGGTGGTGGTGGAAGGTAGTGGTGGCGGTGGAGGTGGAGGAATGAGAGACCAAAAGAGAATATAACATAATCTTGTTAATATATAAGAAGTATATGGACAAATTAATAAAATAACAAATTTATTTCAAAAGAAAATTGACTTTCTAAAAGAAGGTTCTAGAAACAACATTTTTTTACTTCTCTGAAATGGACTTTCTGACCATCAGTTTCCTCATAAAAGGTCTTTACATATATGTAATCAAATATCACATTTTTTTTAAATGACTTTTGATGTCTAGAAGGATTTTTTGAGGCATCAGAAAGCTCCCAAACAGACACTTAATGAAAATGCTTTTACTGAAATTACAGAAAAACCTCCCTATATAATTTTCTTGATCCGTCATGCATTCTCCTATTCTGATATCTTCTCGCTGTTCAATGGAATTATATAGATCACGCTCGTGTGGGTGCCAAAATAGTAAAGAGTATTGGTAAAGCATGCAATGGTGATGCGATGGACAAATTATACAGGAGGAACAGCCTTGTGTGTCATTTCTATGTCTCTAGCTACTCTCTAGCTACTCTCTAGCTATATATATATATATATATAGTTTCTAGTGGCTACAGTTTTGGAGATTCAAGCCTGCTTCATTTCACTACTCTCTAGCTATATATATAGTTTCTAGTGGCTACAGTTTTGGAGTATCCTGTTTTATTATATGTTGGAGTGTCTTGTTATCTATATAGTGTCCGATTACAATTTCATAACACTGATACGGTGCTCTCAAACACAACATAAGAATATTCATAGAGTATTTAAGAAACTCAATATTCTTTCAGATTGATTGTGATCATCCAGCTTATGTTTGAGCTTGGAGGTGACTTTAAATTAATAAATAGTGGACCATTTCTTATTATATATATATATATATATATATATATATATAACCTACCTATCCTTAAAGAAGAAGAAGGGAGGAATTTGAGCATGGACAAAAAGTGTGTGAATCTTCCGACTAGAAAAAATATATATATATACACATATATATATATACACACACACACACATATATATATATATATATATATATATATATATTGCACATAATGTTTTAAGAGTTGGTAATGTACCCATGAAAAATTACTCATGAAGCATATATATTTGGTTATAAATTTATTAGCGTACACAATCCTCTATTAAACTAATTTTACTTGAAAAAGTTAACAAACAGGAAATGGATTCAGATAGAACTGCACAATAATGGTGAAGGTTGATCTTTACTTTTTCCTTTTTTAAGATTTAATTTTATCAATGACCCATATTATATTATATAGATAATTTTGAATGATCATCAATATTTATTTAATTTAACTACTTTGACAGGATATATATATATATATATATATATATATATATATATAATTTTGAATGCAAAGATTGGAGGGTCCGACTCCCAACAGAAATGTTGTTCGATCCCCACTTTGTTTTCAATTTATATTAATTTAACCATATTGTTTAATTTGCCGACAACCAGACAAAAGAAATGCTTTGATTTCTCTTTATTAATTTCTTTACCCCGACCTTTTAGGTAGGAATGGATCCAATAGTATTTAATTATATTATATATAACGTTAAGAATGGTCGTGCCAAGGCCGCATTTTTCAAAACTTACCACACAATGGCTCCTTGGCAACCATACACAAGCTCCACCTTTAATAATGTGTTCTAAAATCTTGTAAGCATAATCATATTTTGGTTATTTTACAATTAATAATACTACACAAAAGTTAATCCACATTATGATCATATACAACCAATTGATTTGAGGTTTACTGATTATAATACTTTCCTCCTAATCGGTGCAGATGAACCTTTTCCAAACCAGTGATGTAGCACAATAATCGGTAAACTCTACTTCTTTCTGAATTTTAAATATAACAAGAAAAATTTAAGGTGTTTTTTTATTTACATATTTAATATTTATGAACAACACGTGTCAGACTATTATTATGTAAACTAATTTAAATAGGTTTTTCCTCTAAATTATCAGCAACATATTTCCTCACTAATTTAAACTATACATATTCGAATAAGAGTCAAGTCAACTTTTTAGACTAACATGACTTTTCATAATTATGATTAGTTCAGCTATATAAGTAAACCATTTTTAATAAAATATATATAGAGAAAGGAGTTTACATGACGGGGAGAGAGCTAGAGAAGAGCTAGCCTCACCAATTGTGACAAACAGTTGGCTAGCCAAATGTGGGGCTCACCATGTGAGAGCCTCACATTAAAAGCCAAAATTGTCATTACTTACTATCAAAATAGAAAAAAAGGTATACTAATTCAAGACTCGTTTGGTTTCGTACTTTGAAAATATATTTTGTATTTTTAATTAACTAAAAATTAAAAAATTGTGCAGATTAGAAGCTGTTTTTGAATTTACAAAAAATTGAATCAAATAGTCTCCTAGCAATGAAATAAAAAAAATACTTAGTTACTCCTATTATACCGTACATTACGACAATCACAATTTACAATCTTAGGTATAGTGGTGGATTCTAAGGCATATACTACACTTAAGATTGTGATTATCCAGAGCAATCAAAATTTGCTTGCGAAAGAGAGCACTCATGGTGAGAGATGAGAACAATCCCTAGCTGTACTCCATTACATATTAATCATTTTTCTCCTCATCTAAAAATCTTGGGAAACTTGCACTCTTTTTTAATAGGAAGGTACAGCTGTGAATAAACAAGCCAAAGCCATCCCACACATAATACAGAAATTAACCATGAAATCATTTTTTTGACTTGTAAAAAGTAAAGTCATACGTATTTATAACATCATGCATGAGGAAACTCAAATATTAAAGCAAGGAGTAGTAGGTGTTGCATGACAACACATTCTATTTTCATCAATAAGCTAAAACCATTTTACATTCGCAACAAAACTACGAGAACTCCAACAACGATGAAAAGCTGAGAAAGAGGGATTAGGTGGGGAAACTGATGATGAGAGAAGCAAAGAAAACAGAACAAGTAGTAGTACTATATATTCTCATGATCTTATATATATATATATATATATATATATATATCTACATAATAGAGCAGGCATTTGGGTTTTCATCACTGAACATGGTGATGTAGGGGTCCTCGTGATATCTGGTGACAGTGCCACTTGTTGGGTTCTCAACCTTCCTGACATAGCCAGGAGGGGCCTTCTTGTCATAAGCTTGAGCAGTGTAAGGCTGAGCTACTAGGTTGTAAGGAACATAGGGCCAAATCTCAGCCTTTTTTCCTGTTGACTTAGCCTTCTTCAACACCTTGTTTGCATCAACATATCCACTTACACTCACCTTCTGTTGCTTCCTGTTTATCTCCACAGATTTCACTCCTGCACAACACAAAACAAATATTAATTTGTCACAAACTTATTATATCTATATGAGAGAGTCTTCCATCATTTGTATTGTAGCACAAGATCGAAATTAATTAATAGTTGGAATTAAAAGATATAGCTAGCTAGCTTACCACTTAATGAAGACAAAGTTTTTTTGACTTTAAGCTCACAGCCATCACAGTCCATTCTGACCTTGAGATCTACAGTCTGTAATTGCTTCTTCTTCCTGTGCCTGTGACCACTGCTCATCATCTCAGAGATGTACTCCAATGTTCCTCCAACACCCATGTTGTGCTTGGTCTTTTTAGACAAATGGGTTCTAGAAAATGAAAGCAAAAGCTTCAATATATATATATATATATATATATATATATATATGCTTTCGGATACCAAGGATGAAAGTATAAGAATACCCAAGAATTAGTTTCTTTGAGGGAACAAGTTTTGAAGGAGAAATGAGAATATGTAGATATATAGCAGGTGAGGTGAGAGACTACTTATAAAAACTAGTAATGAGTGTATATATATATATTTGAGGAGATGGAATTTATACCAAATAAAGTTTGAAAGAATTACTCCAAGAATTTGCAAGAAACTTCCCTCCAAGAAATGGATTCCTTCCTTGGCTAAGGAAAATAAAAGGCTTCAAAGGCTGCTTTGCTGAACTCTCTTTTACTTCTCCTCTGAGATCTTTCTTTACACAGGCCTACTTCTTATATAGACCTTTTCCATCCATCAGGTTCAAACAGAGGAAAAAAGGGTAGTGGCCCCCTCCCCCCCCCCCCCCCATATGGCTACCTTAGATAGGGAGATTCTACACGTAGATAGTGAAAATCATTTTGAACGGCAAGATTCAAATTTATATATATATATATATATATATATATATTAGTGTGTATTTGTGTCTAAAACACTATCATGCATTATCAACCGTGATTGTTAGATAGAGTAATTTTAGACCGTAGATAGCGACAGACATCGCAATATTCAACCTTATATATATATACTAGTGTGTACCTGTGTCTACGGCACTATCATGCACTCGCAATCGTGATCGTTAAATAAAGTGATTCTAGACCTTAGATAGCGAAAGACATTTTGGACTGAAAGATTCAAGCTTAAATATTATATAGATATATACTAGTGTGTACATGTGCCTACAACACTATCATGCACTCGTAATTGTGATCGTTAGATAGAGTGATTATAGACCGTAGATAGCGAAAGATATCGCAAGATTCAAACTTAAATATTATATATATATATATATATATATAGTGTACATGTGTCTACAGCACTATCATGCACTCGCAACTATGATCGTTAAATAAAGTGATTCTAGACCGTAGATAGCTAAAGACATTTTTGACAGCAAGATTCAATTTTAAATATTATAAAATATTATATATGTAGAGAGAGAGAGAGAGAGAGAGAGAGAGAGAGATGTGAATGAACTAAAACAGTAAAAAAAATTTAGAGGAATGCACATAGAAAGGGACTTGTTGAAAGATGAAACGTGTGCGGGGCCATTTCCTACATGATAGAGCTGCCAATAATAGTGAGAGTAGATGCCACGTCCCTATGTGAAGTGCTAACACGTGTCAAAGAAGACATTGATCATAGGGTTGGCGAAGGATCTAACGGTGGTGATGAAAGGTGGAAGAACTGGCTCCCTATATATATCTATATATATAGGTGTAAGGTGTCGACCACAAAGGGTTCTTTTTATTTGTGGGTTGTCGGCTTGTGAGCTGTTTTTGGGCTTGCTTTGGCTCATTGGAGCGTAGAAGAAAAAAGGAAGGGAGGAAAGCAACCTATCGGTTCTACGCTCCTTCGAAACGCGTGGATCGAATCGCAGCTCACATACTAGTATACTGCAGGAAAGCAACCTTCTCAGTTAGTTGAGCAATACTGAAATGGAATGGTATTTCAATATTAATTTTTAAATTTATTCTTTTATTTGAATTTATTTTTTTGTTTGATAAGAAATATTAAAGTATAAATAATCATTTCGCGTTATATTTTTAGAATAAAAAAGAATGAAAATTCATTACACTACTCAATATAGAGAATGGTTATTTCATTTTCAATAAACATTAAAAATAAATTTTAATTACAAATAATAATGTAATCATCGTTTCATTCTTGCATTATTTCATGTTTAAAATCAAATAATAAAATGAAAATGATCATTCTATTTCATTCTCATTCTCATTTCATTTTCACTTTAATGAGAATGTTTATTTCATTCTATTATTGCGTACCAAACGCAGCATAATAGACTGTGATATCTAGTTTTGAGAAGGCGACTTGATGAATTTTGATATAATTTTCTAACATTACCAAAAAGCAATTTTAAATCCTAATATTTGAACAATTTTTTTTTTAATAAGTTAATGTTGAGCTCCGATACTTTAAAAAAATAATTACTAATACTCTTGTAGGGTATTCCAAGAAAAATAACCTTTACTTTATATATATATATATATATATATATATATTAAAAATAGTTCAGTAGTAATATATATTATAATATATATGTCATTATAATCAAGAGTTCCTTTAGCTACCCAAATAACTTATTGAAGTACCCTATGATGCAGTGAGACCCATCATGAGTCCCATTGCATCATAGGACGGTGACAGTTTCCACCCTCTATTTCGGACATTAATTAGCAAGAGAAGAATTCTTACAATAAAATATCCACTTTTTAAAATAATTCTTCATCATATTGGGGATTCATTAATTAATTACAATTGACTACGACTCTTAATGAGTCGCTGAGTTCTTGAATAAAATGTATATGCCATGCATTTGGCTGGTCATATATATATATATATACATATGTATTTATATATTACATTCTCCTTGTAATAATGTTCCTCACTTGCCTTAAGAAGAAAGTAGGTTAGCACCTCCATATATGGAAAAATATAAATCAAAGACGCGTTTGGCTGAGGACATGACAACTGGAATAAAGCTGGCTTATATATATATATGACTATATATGCATGTATACTAATTAAAGTAAACAGCTTTCTAGTGAAAGAATTTCAAGTTTGAAGCTTCCTCCAGCCCCATCTTTATGAAAAGAAAAAAGAAAAGAAGGTTAGCTCCCACATTTTCAACTTTAGAAAGTATATAGAGAGTTGTTCCAAGTGCATTGTCTCCTAACTACCATATTTATCATGATATTTCTTGAAGAGCTTTTGATGGGCACGATGATAGACTACAATATTAGTCACATGATGTTTTGTGTTGCTTGTCATGACTCAAAATGTCCTCTTAAACTAATGCTCAATAATTGGCTAAATTAACTAACTATATATATGAATTATTCCAACTTTTAAAATGAAATGGAACATATATATACACACACACACCCCTATATATCTTAAATAAATTAGTGAATGGAATCAATATATGAATTTCTTACTTACCTTTTATGTGATAAAAGCTCGTACATCATACATATACATATATATAAATATATATTAATAACACAATTTATATATATATATATATATATATATATATAGAGAGAGAGAGAGAGAGAGAGAGAGAGTGGTTAGATAGTGGGGCCAATCTTACTTTTGTTCTATATTGATCCCTACATTATGACCCATGTACAAGGACAAGAGTCCTTGGATTTATATGTAACACTCTAGGTTTATATATTATACCAACACGTACTATTGAAAACAAATGAATGATTTTGTCATGAAGCTGAAAAAAAGATAACGTACCTTTCTTTGCTTGACCCACCACCACTGTCTTCATAATTATATAATAACACTCTCAGTGTAAATGGACTTTCCAATTATTGATTGGAAGGTTGTTTGGAATTTTGGCAATGAAAAATGTATAAAAATAATTAATGTCAAATAGATTTGTTTCGGAAATTTCTTGTTAATTGTCGTCGTACATCTTGTGTGTGCAAACTTCGTACCGGCTGGTTATTGAATTTAATTAAAAGAGTGATGATATAGAGTCGAATTCAGACTCTACAAACCTCCAACCCACTCCACGAGTTGTGATGACAGATAATCGAGTTTAGACTTTACAAGTCTCCAACCCAGTCCACGAGTTGTGATGGTGGCTTGTGAGAGTCGACAAATTTGAACTCAATCTCTATTACATTTATAAGAATAATTATTTTTCTTTTGAATTTGACTGTTCTAAAGGTATGTTTTGCCCCTACTCACATCAATGATTTTCGAAAACTGATTTTATTTTTGCATGCAACGACAAAGCACAAAAGGGACAATTAAGGCATTAACCCAAATTATGTTGGGTTGTTTTTTTCTTTTAGGTAGGTAGCAAAGTTGGATTTAGAAAAGTCAAATTATTTAATTATAAATTGAGTGTATATATATATGCATGTGTGTAAGGAAAAAAGGAAGGTGGGTCTTCTTTCTTCTGTGAGTCTTATTGAAGCTTATGCTTAAAGGAGCCAAAAGATTAAAGCAAAGCACCATATATCTTTCATCTTTATATTATACCAATTAAAAGGGATAGAGATAGCTAGCTTTAGGAGATGAAGATGAGAAGGTGGTGCCAATATATAACAATCATGCATGCACTCCACCTTTTTCCCCACCTTTTTCATTGTCTTAATTTACTCATATATGCATCTAACACTAAACCCTCCAAATCGCCCACTGAATTTATTAAAATGCTATTTATATATATATATAGCATGCACAAAAACATGCAGCCACATGTGCACCTTAGCGACGTACAGTACAAAGGCTTAAACAAAGAAACATACTAATATATGGTGGTACGTACGGTACACTTTCTAACTTCTAGCATGCATGACTTTACGCGCATATATATATATATACGCACACACACACTAACTATGATTAGTGATTTAGTAGCAACAGAGATTTGAGTACTTTTTTATTTGAAAATATCAACACTGAAAACAATATATATTGGACCTTCATAAACGTACTCCTATCTTGCAGAACATGTTGCTTGTGTTTAAAAGATTGGCGATAATTGGAACTTAATTCATATGTTCTGAAAATAATTAAAATCGGAAAATTTTACCACTTGAACATGTGGAGTGAAGATGCATGCTGCAGATCGATGATGGATGATTATTTTCTTGAGTTTGATCGTCTTGTGATTGCGCTAGCTGCACTGCTAATTAGGTGTCACATGTGTTTCACCTCAATATATATATATATATATATACTTACTTTATGCGATTAGGGATTAAATCTTTGAAATATGATTAGAGACCTTTTTCTACAGTAGTTAAGGAGTGGTCATCTAATATTAAGTAAAAATGTCACCTTTTAGTGGGGAAAATGATTTTTGAAATAAAACAAGTTCAGAGAAAATGGATAGATTGTGTTTTTGAAGAGTGACTTCATAAATATTAGTCTACCTAAACATATTAAATAATGTTGGGTCTCATATATATTTACTACAAGATTACCACATTTCCATATATCATTCCTATATATTAATATATATCAAATTAAGATTTGATATATAATTATGACCTTAAGAAGAAATTGAAGCAGATACAAAAGAAAAAGAAGATTCGAAAGCAAAAAGTGAAAGAAAAGTTGATAGGTACGTAGAAGAGTTTGTAAAAAGAATATTGTTTACGTGCACGACGAATATTCTCATGTGATTTTATACTCAGAATAGAAACCCTTGTTGTGGTATAATGAAAATGAAAGATATATATATATATATATATATATATATATATATATATAAGGGTAGTTGTGGTATTATAAAATAAAGAATGATGTATTAATTAGTTTAGAGACCTTTTTGTCATTTCTTTTAAAAGAAAAAGACAAGTGGAATGCAATTGTAGAAAATGAGAGTGCGAATATTGCCTCTATATATATATATATATATATATACATATATATTGAATGGAAGAAACAATTGGAGGAATGGAAAATCATTATGGAGTGCATAAAGATACTAATTTTTTGTTTGCCTGGATGAATTAACCAGAGCCAAAATTGAGCTAGATAGATCAAATTCATTGAACAAATTGAAAAAAGTATGCAAAGAAAGTACCTAAAAGGAGGGAAAAAGTATGAAAGTAAAACAATGTTCTATAAAGTAAGTTTTGTGGCTTTTTTCTTGAGAAAGAAAAACAAAGTGGATTATCAAATTAAGGAAATTGTTTTACATACAAAGCTGTTGGTTATATTGTGAAGCAAGTTATTTTAGAAACTTGTTTTTAGGAAAAGGTACCTAAAACAGAAAAGAAAAAAATAAAAGGTAGTATGCATAAATTCTTTTGGGGGAAAGTGGTAGCAAACAGGTTGCATGTTTAGTGTACCGTAAGGTCAAATAATGACATGGCATGCCCAACTGACGGAATATTTATTCCAAACGGTGAGATTAATACTATTTTTGGTGCATTTTTGACGAAATTGTTTTGACCGGTAGAGACCAATTCCGATCCATTACTCGAAAGCTAGTCTTAGGTTGCTTGTGATGTAAGTCATTTTTGAGCAAAATTTCATCTGTTGTGTTTTTTAGTGCTATAATAAGTTGTCAAATTATTCAAGATTTTTGTTGGAGGTCCAAACAGATTCAAATTGTTCTGATTTTTTTGGTAGTTATCTTAGTTTAGTCATTATGATCTTATTCCTATTTTTTCACAATTTTTAGAAATAGTACCAAATTGGACTATTTTTAGGATTCTTTTACTACTATGATTAATTTATATACTATATATATAGCAGATTTAAACAGACATCAAAAACATATCAATTTTCTCTGAAATATATGATTTTAATTATGTTAACATATTTCTCAGTTTAGTTTCCGCTTCATCAATAAATAAAATGGTCTTGAATGGAGCAAAAAAACAAGTAAAGAAATATTTTTGAAAAAATAAATAAAGAGATTTCATAAGTTGTTTTTGAAATAAATTCTATTAAAAACAATTGAAGCAAGTTCTAATAATCACTTTTGACATCTCTTTTAAGTGGAGTGTATAAAGATGAAAATCAGGATCTCCACTCTCAAAACAGCACGTGAACTTGTTTTCAAAACGCATTAGGTAAATGTTTTTAAAATCACATAAACATTTTTAAAATCAAATTAATCTCATAAAGCAGCATTAGGACCACATAAACTACCTTTGGGTTGTCATTTCCATGTGAAAAATAATGTAATTTCACATCGTTGCTTAGTCTTCACACAAGCAACTTTCAACATCCAAATCAAGATACATAGACAACATGTTTTTGGTGCTTGACTGCTTTTTTCTTTTTTCGATAAAGGAAAATGGTATTGAATTACTATACAGATCTTCATTAAAGAATACAACGACTTGGATATTTCCATTCTGCAGAATTGAAAGTTAAGATTGTTTGAGGACACCCAATATGGTAAGAGACCCAATCAATAAGTGAGTTCTAGTCAAAAGAGCTTATATTGAAAGAGCTTGAGTGCGGAGAAATTATAAGGTAGTCTCGGGCTCACTTGTTTCGATCAATAGTAATACGCACTAAGTGTTGGTATAAAAGGGGCACACACAAACATGTGGTGCGATGTGTTAATCACTCTTAAATGTGGTGTTCCAAATCTCCGAGGAAAACAGGCATTGGAAAAAAATTATAGATTCTGGTGAGGATTTGCAAAGAAATTAAATAACAATTAGTATAATGAAGGCAGGCTAATTAAAACTTTTTTATTTTTTTTTCTTAATATTTTTTAATCAGTTGTGAGTAACAGATTACTACTCACCAAGTATTATTCAAAAAATAAATAAAACATTGATCAAATTTTTATACTAATTGCATTTGATAAATAGACCAACTTAATACTAAATAGTAAATACAGTAAATCATGATCGTAGAATTTAATAAGAATTCCTAAAATTACCTTGAATTTCTGGTTCGACTAATTTAATGCTTAAAATCTGGAAGACTCCATATTTGATACTAAAAACTTTTCAGTACTTAAATTACAATTTATTTTAAATTTTATCGTACAACACGTAATGACAACTTGTCCTTAAAATGAAAAAGAAGTCGAGCGAATATAAATTCAAATGTAGTAGCTGTCCTAGTTAATAAGATAAGGTACCAATAACAAGAGTTGTATAGCATACATAGCCCATTCAAATAGTCATCGCCGAAATGTACGAAACATAAAAAAATCCAGCATTCAGTGGTCGAAGTGCATCACAAATTATTGTGTTTGTTCAATTATATATTTTTTATTATACCCGCCTCTAAAATTATATGCCTATAAACAAGTCTGGTTCAAATTAGTCCTTTGGTATGATGACAATATCAAACAACCAGCCAATCATTTTTATTTTTTAATTTTTTTTGTGACCATAACAAAATATGGCGATATTTTACAATTTTTGCTCGACTTGCAAATCAACAGATTCCGGGGGACCCGGGCTGTCATTTTTACAATATAATATAAATATATATATATACACACACATGCATGCATCATTTGTCTTCGCGTTATATAGAGACTCCTTAGATTATGTGTCTCAGGTCCTTATCATATACTGTACCCTAATTTTCAGCTTACCAATAACCCTTTTCGGCATCGTAAAAAATAACAGCAAATAAAGTTGAAAAGACCAAAAGAATAAAACAAATAGCAAATGGTATCATATGACAAGGAAGAGCAAATAAGAGAAAATTAAAGATCGAGGAAAAAAACAAAAATGAAACGATAACAAATACTAAGAGAGAGAGATGTAATACATACTATATATGTTTCTACCATCCCCAACCAAATTAGTAACCCAAAAGAAAAAGAAGGAAAAATGAAGAGTGGAAGAAGGAAATAAAGACATGGATGACAAGAAGGCTCCCTGTGTGGGAATCAGGACTTTACATGGACACATCTATCAGAGAACCCCAGTGCCCAACTTAGGAAGCAGGGACAAGTTGATGCAACAAGAGCGGCAGAAGCAGTAACTGGAATGATATTATCTGAGTTGAGGCAGCAGCTGAGGGCTTTGAGGGGGTCCTTCCAGCTAAGGCAGGAGCAACTGCATTCCCACCAGGAGTACTCTGCTGCTCCGATGTCGGCAATTGGTTTGGGGACCCTCCACTGGGTGGTGGAGCCAACGGCATTCTCTTACTGTCACTCAGATCTTGACCTGACATGAACATAATTCAATAAGTTGAAAAGAAATTAGTGCTATCCATGGCAAGCAGCTGAAGGAGGTTGAAATTTCAGTAAGACTTTTCATTTTTCAATCCAAGACTACAATAAATTGCCAGAAACAAGTGTTTATATTTATATTTCATTTCAGTCTGTTGAATATAATGGTCAAGTAAGCCGATACAACAACTTCCCAAAGTTAGTAGACAAAGTTGAAACCACATAACAAGTGGGTTATCAGCTCCAAACATTCCCGGATTAAATGAACGATTTCAACCATGTACAACTCTAAATTACAACAATCATAAGCCAATTAGTCCGGGTACATCACTAAATAATATGATTGTGAATAGCTTATATACTCACAATTGGAACGTGACCAGCCTAGCTTCAAATTTTTCCTATCATATACCATCCGATAACCTGTCATAAAGTTCTCTGCATTTGAAAATAAGAAAATGTTCGGTTGAGTAATAGAAACTGATTTGAGTGAAATTTTATTAACAGAAAAAGAAACACATGCCCACTTACGTCCAATCGTTCCAACATTTCCATCTGCTGGTTGTATGGCTAAACAAAATCCAGTTATTCCCTGCACCAGAAAGGCAACCACTTTAGATATTATATGCATAGAAAAGCATTACCGGCTCAATTGCTGTATACAACTCTGATAACCTTAGACATTACTAAGTGCTGTGTCTGCACTGGGATAACAAAATAGAAAACAAAAGTTAGGAATAATGCTCTTTAGTCCAATCGTCTGGTTCCTTTTGTACTTGTTGAAGAAGCAATAATTGATGGTTATTGCAAAAATCCCTATGGTGTATCTACATTCCATGAAAAGCAAATATCAGAATATAGAAACACTTAATCAAGCCTGCAATGGGCGCTCACTCCAACCCAGTGCACTTGTCCTTGCTTTTCGTCAGAAGGTTACAGGTTTAATTGATTTGACCGAGGGATTTCACAATACTAAGTTCTCATTCAAACTATAAATCTTTCTACTATTTTTTATACGGATCAAGGATGAAGTCAATTTTTAAAAAATTATAAATAAATGCTTTCTCAAAATCTGTAATTAATTCATACTTAAATGGAGTGGCAAAACTCGTACTTGTTTTAGTGTTAGACTGTTGTTTTAGTGTACATTGCAGCCACTTGACAAAAAACAAAAAAAAAAGGCCAATGGAACACCAAAACAAATGATGTTGTATATGAACCACATAATTATTATGGCTGAGCTGGATAAAATTTAAATATTAAAGCACAAACCTGATTTCCAGGTACCAGAAAAACAGGATTGTGGACCACGAAGCTGTTGTTCAATGGAAACTTTAGTGTCACGGAGGGGATCTTAGGCAATTCCTGAGAACTATTTCATAAAAATATCCATCTTAATATATAAAATAAAGTGAGAAGGGAGAGGCCACTTTAGAGTTCTATACTTCTTATGTAAATTTACCTGGACTTGTAGCAATACTGCCAAGGAGATCCTTCATAACTAGTGCTCGTAGCATTTACTAGTCTGTCAAACTATCATCAAAAGCAGTGACATAACATGTAGCGCTAATAAATTCCAATTATATGGTCCAATGGAAAAAGAATTTACCTTACCTCCTCAACAACTCTTTCATATACTTCATTAGGGAGAAATGTAAACGATGTCCCACTATCAACCAGTGCCTGAAACCTGGTCTTCTCAAGACAGGAACTCCCAATACAACATGCCTCCACTCCAACAATGTAGGTTGTACTGGATGAAAAGTGATCCAAAACAAAAGTCAAATACAAAATTATGTAGAAAATTCAGAAACATATGAAAACAGGGCCTGATAAGGGACATCTACCAAATAAAAAGAGATAAAAGTATATAAAATATACACAAACTTCATACTATTTTCCATTTAAAGGCAAGAAAGGAGTAGTTTGTTGGGTAGCTATTCCCTGGTCCCCAAAAAATATTCTCCCGGAATTGTCCTCATCAAAACACAAAGAAAATGAGTTCCGAACCAATCCAGATTTTGCAAGAAAACTTGGAACTGATATTTCTCCAAGTCCAAGACCCATAAGACCATCAGGAGCAACTCCATCCAAGTAACCGCCACTTTGCTTCCTACCACATCTGAATTCCAAAAATGGCAAGCAAAATTTAAGTTTTAATATGGTTATCACTGAAACCTTATTCACAGAGTGCTTAAGCAAGTTTAAACACACCCTATAATGACTGGAGCCTGCACAGAATTGTTGGATGCGTCATCACTGCTTGATGCAAGATGCAATGTGTCCTCAACCAACAATCCAGAACTTGATGTATCTTCCGAGTAGTAGTTAACAGTGTAAAGGCATGGCTGCTTAGGACTTTTGCAACTTGGACCCAAGTCACATAACTGATGGCTGCAAGATAGGTGCTTGCTGGTGCTTGAGAGAGATGGATTGTACTCATTTAGGTCCTTATCCTGCATAATAGATGCCCCATATACCAGGGAGCACCTGCCAATCAATCATTGGATATAAGTGCTAAACCTGTTACAAGTCTAGCAGATTCTGCACAAGTCCTTCGTAACAAATAAATCAAGATTGCTTGAGATGAATTTGCATAAAAGATTCCCCATATACCAGGAGCCAATTAAAACCTATATATATTTAATAATAGATGATTTAGATTTTAATGAACGAGAATAGAGGTGGAGACAGACACAGAGAGAGTCCTCACATCATCAATACCTATACATATTTGACTCTCCAATTGATCACACTAAAGTTCTTAGTTCCTTTCACTCCTGTGATGCTTAATCATTGTTCTCTTTGTTTCTTCCTTTGCCAATCAGAAAACTTGTATTTCAAAAAAAAAAAACTTCAACAAAAAAGTGACGATTTTTGGGACTCGATGCAAAAAATGAACTCCGGAGTGATCAAGATCAGATAAGAAATTTTGTTTGTGGTTGATTATGCATGGAAAACAATATTTTGGAACTGTCATTGTAGAAGTCCTGAAAATTCAACTGATTATGCGAGTTCACTTATTATCTCAATGAAGTCACCACTTTAAATGCTATTAATGAATACACAAGTGTAATGGATTATTTTTATAGGATGAATTTTTACATGAGATTCAGCATTTAATAGGCCTTGGAAAAATCAGTAAAATCAAAAGCTTTCATGTGTAATACTGAACTTATGGGTAGCACAACATTTATTGCTTAGAATCATGGCAGAAACGTAATTCCCTTCTTTAGAGTCTTGAGAATTAAACTTATACGATACTAACAAATTTAGGTGGTTTGTGAAAAAATATATATAAAAAAATGTAAGCATGAATTTTTGAAGGCATATTTACACCGTCATGGAGTCAAAAAGGTGTTCTTTTTCCCTGTAAAGTGGACTTTTGAAAAATACTTACAATGAGGTAGAAATATGTTGCTCATATACTTTCTTTCCCCATCCTGCCTTTTATGCTTTGATGCCAAATAACCAAAATGTCCCATCATCATTTGCACCGGTGCATGATTTTATTCATAAAATTTAGCATCGGTGAGTAACATTTTTGGTATACAATGCAGAAAACGTGATACATGTGCACAATAAGTGATACATAGATGTACCAGTGCAAAAAGTTACACACACACATGGATACCTGATATACCAAAAAAGATTACGCACAGGTACATTATTTTGTGCACAAAATTATGCATAGGTGCAAATGATGAAGGGCAGAATATCCATGACAAATTTGTGTGCAGTGATTTTTCATGTCCCTGCAATTATTTTTCCAAAAGTCCATTTTGGGGGGGGAGGGGAGAAAACAACTTTTTGATTCCATGTTAGGGTAACTATGCCTCCAAAAGTCCCATTTATCTAAAAAAATTCCCAAAAACAAAAGATAAAGAACTTCAATCAAACATAAATTTAATATGAAATTAATTTTAAGTTTTTGTAAATATTTAAATTTGTTTTGAGTTTCCCAAATTTTATCCAACTTTTTTTTCTCTCTCTGTAACTTATATCACTAGTTATTTTCTAAGATACTTAACCTTAAACTTTATTCCACATTTCAAACTCAATTGTAATCAGTATGGTGACTGGAAACTGCGGAAATAGATCCTTTTGATATGATAGCTTCAGTAGTTGCTTTGCTATATGGTGAACAAAAACTCAATAAGCTGGCTTGAAATTTTTTCTGATTAAAGATGAACATCAAATAGCAATAATTGAACATTCATATACCAGTTCTCTCAGTAACCCTAAAAGTTAAAAACAGAACCCTCTTTAAAAATAAAAGTGAATAAACAGGGAATAGATTTTAAGATTAAAAAACAAAATTGAGATAAACTAAAAAGAGGAATTTGGTCATACAAGTAGTAATGCTGTAAGGAATCTGATAAAGTTAGTGAAGCCTTGAGATCACACAAAGAGAAAATGTAGATAAAAGATAGGAATCAAAATGCAGACAAAGTTAGCAAAGGCCAACATACCAGACTGTCATAATGGCTGGCAGAGAGGGGAGCACATTGTATACAATCACATGGAACCCAAAGTAGATCACTCCCAGTGTCCAATGCAACAAGAAAAGAAACATTTGGCGTCCCTATGTCAATCCATGAGTAATGCAACCTGTACAAAGGAAACTGAATCACATTCCGGGATTACTATCACCACGTACATGGAAAATGGCAAACTCACAACAGGAACAAGAAATGACAAACCAGCTTTGAAATAAAAAAATGAGTGGGAAATTCAAAATGTCATAATTTTCTATAATCTTCTACCCAGGCTAGCTCTAAAATTTATAAACTCAATACTCCACTCATTAAAAGAAAAGGCATGATAGTGAATGGTTAAACATAGATAATAATCTTATATATAAATTAAATAGAGAAAGAATTCATGCCTGACCCCTAATTAGGTTGTGTTAAAACTTCATTTTTGTGGCTGACTCAAAATTTTGATTAGCTGTAGTTTCCTGACCGTTACAGTTACCTAAACTTTGAGTTTTCTAAATTGCAACCCACGAATGTCCCTCATATCCAGCCTATACCATATATAATGTTTTTAAAAATAAATAAATAAAAAACATGTCCCGTGTACATAATAAGATCCCCATTTGGATTTATATTGACTCGTTTATAAACATTTTGGGCCAACAAAACAAATGTTGCTATATTTTGATATGCAAATTTCAGCATCCAAAAAATTACAAAGGAATATTAGAAAAGATTCAAGCAATACCACTTCCATTAAACATTATTTCCCTGCCTTAGCCTTCCTCACACAATAGAATGAAACAGAGCACCACTAGGAAGAGATTCAGCATCAAACAAATAAAACAAAGTAAAAATAAAAAAAGGAGTTAACTGACCATCCAAAATCATTCCCAAACGACATCGTTTGACTTCCTTCAGAGGGGAAGAGCAACTGATGCTGAGAACCGATCTTCATCTTCTGCCTCTGCACATCAGTGCTCACAAGCATCTGGTAGTACTCCAAGCTCCTCCTCTCCGGCCACCGCGAACCAGACACCTCGCCATTCCTGGAAACCCTAAGCGCCTTCAGCTCTTCGGAGAATCGATGAATAAGCCTCGAAGAATACGTGACCGCCACAACACATTCAATCAGCAGAAACGCCAGAAAGAGAGAAACCGAAACCACTGGTCGAGTCGCCATTGCGACTCGAATCGAAACGCAAACCACAATAACTCGACAAACAGAACAATAAGTTAAGAAATCTAGGCTTTTTCGAGCTATATAAAAGTAGTAATAACAAGATCTAGAGATTTCAGTTCATAAACTCATTCAGAACGAGAGATGGAAGAGAGTAGAACGAGAGAATGAAGACAATCGATATATATATAGAGAGAGAGAGTGTGTGTGTGAAGTAAGTGCAGAGAGAAAGAAACAATGTGGTTTATGAATATATGTATATATATGTATTTATATGTTTGACTGTGTGTAGATAGAGAAAGAGAGAGAGGTTCTGCTGGGAATCGAATTTTGGTGGGTGTGGTTAGGTGTGATGATAGAAATGGGTACAAGGGAGGTTGAGAAGTGGAAAAGTGCAAGTGTTGTTATTGCAGGTGAGGAAGGAAGAAGACAAGAGGGTGTTTGGATTGGAGAGGAGCGCATTACGCACCATGTGCATCGTAATGTGGAGCTAGCTAAAAATAAGCGAATAAAATTGAATTAATTGATGGAAAAGTTTTGAATTTTGATCAAGTTGGAGAGAGAAAAAAGATGATGATTAGGTTTAATGACGATAATAGTACTCCATTTGGTGTGGTCCTGCTCCTTCACGTGTCACAAAAAGAATGTGCTTGGATTGGCGAGGACGTCGCGTCAGATGCGTCGAACTTTTTTGTCTCTCCGCTTTTTGGGTTTTTTTTTTTTCTTCTTTTAGAAAAGGCCCAAAACCTCCGGCTCTCATGGTTTTAAAAATGAGTATTAAATTGTATGCTATATTTTGAAATCAAATCACACTTCTATTTTTTTTTAAAGCGAACAAAATACCTTCTTTGCACATATAAATATTTTTTATAATTATTTTACTCTTTTTGTTATTATAAAAAATAAAGAACAATAAAGAGAAGAGAGATTTTTTTATAAAAAATTTTGAATTTCTTTTATGTTTTTCATCAATTATTTTCAAAAAAATTCTATTAGAAAGATAGGGATTTTTTATATTAAGTTTATTTTTTTATCTTAATAGAAAAAGAGGATTTTTTTATGTGAAAAAAAATTCGGAAATAATTTCAAGAGAAAAAAACTAAATACAATTACTTAATAAATTTTTTTTTTTTGAACTTTTTCCATTAGAAAGAGATAGAATATATGAAAATAAAATAATTCAGAAATTTTTATTATTGTACATATTTAGTTTTTTCCCCAAAAATAACTCATCTTTGAAAATTTTCTGGAAACAATTTCTGGAAAACAAAAAAAAAAACCAAAAATTTTTTATTATGTAAATTGTGCTTTTTTAGTTTTTTTCCGAAAAAAAAAATTCCCATCAAATCATTCCTCTTTTTTTATTAAGGTAAAAAAAATCTCTATTCCCTCTATTTTTCTTTATTTTTTATAATAATTGAAAGGGTAAAATGATCATAAAAAAGAATAATATGTGCAAAATGGGTACTTTACTCACTTTTGCAAAAATAAGTGTATGATATGATCCAAAATATAGCATAGGAGGGTTTCTTGCACCTTTTTAAAACTACAATCTTTTGCCTTTTTTTTATACTTCTTGGAGTTGAAGCAAACCCAAACACACTAAAATATTACTCTTAACCAGGAGAGATTAGTGTACTTTCGGGACCATGATCAGCCAATAGTAACAAGCTACATTATATGTGTCTCTTTTATTTCAACACTTACTGTAGTGGCGTGTAACTATTGGCCCGAAAAAAATGAGTCCAAGATTATCTAATAATTTAACCGTTCGTCCTCCTTCTGTGAAATAGAAATCACCTAGAAAACACAGACATTTCATCGATGGTGTCGTACTCGTTTTGGACACCGTATTGGACACTCAGACACGTGTCAGACCTGACATTTTACGTGTCGGACACTTCGTAACATTGATGTATATTCAAGTATTTCAAAAAAAAATTATATACAACTAAGTTATGATTAAAAATCTAAACTAAATATATGTAAAGGATTAAATAAGTCTAGTTTTTTAATCTATTTGCCTATTTTTGTTTGGTTCTTAATTGCTTGATAATAAATTGAAATATTTTTATAATGTAGTCTTTTTTTTGTTGAATAATTAATATAAATTAATATATTATATTATTATTTTATATGTGTATTCTCACTGTGTCCGTGTTGTGTCGTACTCGTGTCTCGTATCTATATTTGTGTTTCCTAGGAGATCATATAATAAATCTAATGACGGAGTGATGCCCTTTAAAACATCTCATAATAATTTACTACTATCACGCACATATAGCCTTCGAAATTAAAAAAAATAATAATAATAATAAAGAAATATAATTAATATCATGAAAAAAAAATTAACAGAATATAAATAATATCGTGAAAAAAATTTGCTATCATATGACCTAATAAAAGTTAAGATCACAAATTTTAATTTGTGAAAACAAAAAAAAATGGTTTGAAGCTGAATGATTGAAGGGATTGAGTTCATTGCACACAGCTTGGTACCCACTGTATTTATTGCTAAGCAGAGTGTTTGGTGATGGGTCAAGATGCTATTTTCCTTCGCAATGTATTTGCCAATCTATGGATATATAATTTTTTTTTCTTTTCTTCTAACCTAACAAAAAAATAAAAAAGACAAAAGGGTCAAAAATCTCCTGTGTTTTTTTTGGACCATATCACACCTTCACATTTACAAAAATGAGCAATTTATCCCCTTGTACACATATTATATTTTTCTATAACCATTTTACCCCTTCTATTATTAAAAAAAAAGAGAGATTTTTTTCCCAAAAAAAAATAAAAATGCACAATTACATAATAACAAAATTCAGATTTTTTTTTGTTTTCCTAAAAATTTTTCATTAGAAAGAAAGAGAATTTATGAAAATAAAATAATTCTTAAAAATAAAAAAAATAACTGAAAATTATTATTATTATGCATATTTAGTTTTTTTTCTCGGAAACAATTTTCAGAATTTTTTTTTGGAAAAAAACTCCTCTTTTTTTTATTAAGTTGAAAAAAAAACTTAATATATAAAAAAAAATCCTCTATTTCTATTGAAAAAAAATTTCATGAAAAAAAATTCAAATTTTTTTATTATGTAATTGTGCATTTTTATTTTTTTTTTGTAAATTGATATAACTTAATATAAAAAAAACCTCTCATCTCAAAAAAATTTATTAAGTAATTATGCATATTTAGTTTTTTTCTTCGAAAATTATTTTCAATTTTTTTTTTTGCGAAAAAACTTCTTATTTTTTTAATAATAGAAAGGGTAAAATGGTCATAAAAATATATAATATGTGCAAGAAGAATAAATTACTCACTTTTGTAAATATGAAGGTGTGATATGGTGCACAAAAATTTCATGCACGTTTTTTAAAATGCATGGAAATTTTGGCCCTTTTGCCAGCAAAAAAATAAAAAACAAAGAGGGATGGAATTTAAGGACATGATGTGATTTAATGGTGGTCCTTTAGTATTATTGAAAGGACAAAAGCGATTGGGTCACATGGGATTAAGTTGTTGGTTAGTTTTTTTCTTTATTTTTAGCACTGTTGTTGGTAGTTCAGAGGTCCCATTTTGATAAGTTGGATTCCTAGTTCGAGGGTGTGACTAATATTCTTTAACACAGTAGTAATTCTTTGTTGCCCTAACAAGTAGAGAATACCAAGAGGGATAGCAAAGCAGTCCAGATGCTTTTTGATAAAAACCCTTATCAGTTGCTATGGAGATACTCAAAACTTAAACAGTAATTTCTCTCTTCAGACCATTTGATAAAGACATATCGTATAAGTCACATAAGTTTTCTAAATGAATTCTGCTCTTTTGCTCCACGTGCACCATCGCACTGTCACTCTTTCCATATGATATCGAATTTGTTGCTTTCGTGCTCAAACTCCGTGTGACTTAGCTTACTATATGGAAAGAAAGGAAGATGCACCAAAAATTGGAGTGGATATATAGAAAGCAAATGCCCTTATTTGTCACGTTTATCTATAAGTTTTGATTTATCAATTTGAAATTTCCAATTTTAGACATATGTTGTCACAATTTTATGTCAAATTCAAATTTATCATACACATACACTAGGTGTTGGTAATTTTAAATTGCTTCTGTGAGGCAGCAGGAGGTGTTGTTTGGAAATTTTGGAAGGAGATGGGAGGGGAATCTGTATCACCAATTCTAGAATTTCCTTAGACAATTCTAGGAATTGCATCACTACAACAAATTAGGCATTTTGCGACCAAGCTCAAAAGGTCGCAAATTCTATATTAATTGTGACCAAAACAGATTGGTCGTAATATGCAATGCATTTGCAACCAAAGTATTCTTTCGTCACAAATTGTGATGTATTAACGACCAAAATATCTTTTGGTCACGAATACTGTTCTTATTTGCGACCAAATTTTTTAGTCGTAAAAAAAGGTAAGGCATTTGCAACCGAATTTTTTTTTGTCACAAATTGTGAATGTATTAATGACCAAAATATCTTTTGGTTGCAAATACTATCCTTATTTGAGAGTTTGAGACCAAATGTTTTAGTCGGAAAAAAGTAAGTCATTTGCAGCCGAAATATTCTTTGGTCGCAAATTCTGAGAGTATTAACGACCAAAAGATATTTTGGTCGTGAATATTGTTTTTATTTGCGACTGAAATATTATTTGGTCGCAAATTATGGGAGTATTAACAACCAAAATATATTTTGTTCGCAAATATTCTTTTATCTGTGACCAAATTGTTTAAGTCGTCAAAAAAATTATTAAAAAAAGTCAATATTTCCATAAACCACACATTCCTATTTTTAAAAATTGTCGGACAAAAAAAAAGTTCTTAACTCTAATTTTTTATATTGTTAAGTTTTTGTTTCCACTATAGTAAATGTTGTAAATTTATTAATTTTCGCTCTAGTAAATTCTGGTTTTCAGACATCTACTTTAAAATATTACATTACCCTTGCCTCGGCAACTGAGCCTTGTTTGCTTTACCATAAACTCGTTTTCACTCACAAACCTATTCATTCAAAATATCACTCTCAAACCATTCTTTGCTTCAATCATAGAACATACCTTAACCAAGATTTTCGATTTTGAGTGATACTTTTTCATTATCTGATTATAACCTTCAACCACATTTCAGTCGCATTAGCAATCTTTGAGCTTCTGTTACCAAGCAGAACTCTAGCTCTCTCACCGTCCGAACAGTCCCTCCATTGAGTTCAAATTTAAGAGAATTAATTAATTTTGGGACAAACTGCAAAAAAAACCCCTCGACTATCTCTCATTGTCAAAAAACAACCCTCATGCCTTTTATTTTTAAAAAAACCTCATGAGGGTGATTGTGAAGAAAATGCCCCTCCAAATATAGAAAAGAGAAGAAAATGCAGAAAAGAGAAAAACAAGTGGGTCAATCTCTTTACAATAAAAATATATCAATAAATATTACATTTTTTTTTTAATGATCATGTTATCAATTTTCAATAATTTATTCATTTAATTTGGTAAAAAATTTCTTGTTAATTTTAAATCTCCCAAACTTTCAACTCTATCCTTTATAATTTGTAATTGACAATTTTTACAATTTATTAAATGTTGATGTTCATTTTAAATTTTCTCTAAATAAATTTTATTTGAAATTTTCAAAATAAAAAATTACAATATCAGAGGACAAATAAAATTTATGTAGAGAAAATTAAAAATGAACATCAACATTAATAAATTGTAAAAATTGTCAATTACAAATTATAAAGGATAAAGTTGAAAGTTTGAGAAATTTAAAATTAACATGAAGATATTTATCAAACTGTATGAATTAATGGTATTATTGAAATTTGATAACATGGTCATTTAAAGAATAAAGTAATATTTATTGATATGTTTTATTGTGAAGAGATTGGCCCGCTTTAATTTTCTCTTTTTTGCATTTTTTACACGTGGAGGGGCATTTTTGTCACAATTACCCCCTCATGAGGTTTTCATTAGTTGAGGGGGGTATTTTGCCAAAAAAATAAATACATAAGTGTGTGGGTGGGTGGGTGGGGGGTTGCCAATGGGTTTTTTTTTCTTTTTTGCTGATTACCCTTTATTTTGGGTATCTAAATTTGTTGATAGTATAATTATATAATTTTTACGCCTAATGTTAAATTGCTTATAATTATTTATAGGCAAATTATTTCAACGTAAAATAATTTTTATAATCTATTATTAATTAAAGGAGAACTATATGCAATAATATTGCTATGATTTAAGCATTGTTCTTATATATTTTGTGTAGACAATTTTATAAGCTAACATTGTTATGCATCAGATAATTCAGGCTTATCGAGTAAGGTAATACGTAACATATAAACATAATATGCATATTGTATTTAATGATGAAATTAAAATTTAAAAAATAATTGCAATAAGCTCAAATCATCAATTTTTAATCAAACTATGAAATTTTAAGATATTATTTAAAAATAAATTAAAATTTTTAATTACCTATTTACTATTTTAAAAGACATATTTATACTAACCTATTTTTCAATTTATTTTCCTCTTCTTTTGGTGGGACATTTCCTGCTACAGTATTAATTAACTAACAAAATATATGATTATTAAAAAAAGTGCCAACAACACCATTTTTATTTCATCAAAAAAAGGGGGAAAAAGCTAGTAATGAATGAAAATTTTATACAGATTTGATATAAATTAAAATTGACCACATATCATCAAACATGTTCTCTCTCTCTTCATCTCTCTCAGTCTCCATCGCGGAAGGTTTCTTCAGCAATCTTGATGAGGGTTTATCTGCTAGTGAGTTCTCTTTCTCTCTCCTCTTCCTATTCTTCTTCATTGGCGCTCAAGGTTTTCACCAAAGTGGGTTTCATTTTTCCTAACAGATTACAAGGGCTTCATTGAAAATCCCCAACGACATAAGGTTAATCTACCATCATCAACTTTAAAATTATGTTCTCTTTGCCTTCTCTTTCCTCTTCTTATTCTTCATCAGAGCACAAGGTTTTCATGTATATATGCATAGGGTTTATTGTTTAGATCAAATTAGTTTGTGTTTGGTGAATTAATTTGAGTTATTTTAGTTACTAAATAGCTTTCAAATTAATATTCTTGTATATTTTTCTCCAAATTTTCTACACTTATATATATTAACACTTGTATTTTGCTCTTGTGCCTTATTTATACAATGGATAGACCTACGGGTGCACACGGTTCGGTTCCTTACAGTTCTTGGTGGAATTGAAACCATTCCCAACGGTTCCTTAATTTTGGAACCCGAACCGTTGAGTTCGGTTCAGGTTCTTTGCGGTTCCAGTTCCTCAATGGTTCCTTGTTAACTTTTTTTTTTTTTTTTTACATTGACAAGATACACACCCCTAGTTATAACAATACATTAAAAGCTATTAGTATTTATTTATATATCTTATATTATATATATAAATAGAACATTAGAACTTAAAAGCTATTAGTATTTATCAATATATTATATATTTTATACTTTATATATAAATAAAACACTATAATTTAGAAGGTATTAGTATTTATTTATATATTATATATTTTATAATTTATATATATATATGTAGAACACTAGAACTATTATTATTCATTTATATATTATATATTATATTTTTTTTATATGATTCCAGTTATGGTTCTTTGACTTGGAATCGGAACCATAGTGAATGGTTCCTAAAATTTGGAAACGGAACCGTAGTGAATGGTTGGATTCGGTTTAGCTACAGTTCTGGTTCCATCGATTCTTTGCGCATCATTAGATAGACCCGAATAACCCTTGGTATATATTGGCAAAAAATAATAAACTTCAACAAATTCTTTGTATTCAAATATCTATAGCCTCCCATTTTTGGTATGATAAGTAGAATTACAACCTGCAAATTACAATAGGTAAATTACAATATCCAGTGAAATATTTGAAACAAAAGAATTATTCAAACCATTTTTATAATGAAAAAACCAAAAATTTGCAACTACATATAAAATATACATGCATTAGGCCAACAATGAAAATATGATTGCAAAGAATGACATGTCAAATTGAGGTAATGCTAGGGGAAAGGGGAGGATAAAGTATTACTCTTCTCTCTCTACGCTAGGTAATAATAGAACCTATGACACATTGATGTTGTTTTAAAATTGTAAAATAGCTCGCAAGTGTACAAATCCATTGAAGTATAGATTGGCAAGAACCCAATGGAATGCTTTGAGAAGAAAACTAAAACAAACTCAAATTAATTTAAAACTAATCTAGTTTAAATAAAAATTGGTTGATTTGAGAAAAATTAAACTAACATGCAAATAAAATAACACTATTGAAATCAAATAGAGAAAATAACTAAGGTATCGGATTTCACCACCATTAAATCCATGAATATTCTAATATTCATTTATTAGTCCCCAAATTTAGAGTAACAATCAAGAAATTAATCTATTGCTTATTACAATTTAACAATAAAACACTATGAAAAATATATGTAGATTTTCTTTCGCTTCACTAGTATAAAATTCTAAGTATCTTATGAATCCAATTTAATGAAAAACATAAGATCAAATATTATCACTTTTAAGAAATACAAACTCAAGCTTAGATTAATTATAATACTTTCTAACAACCACATATACATGATATAGATTGTGAAATAACTATAAAATAATTACTCACAAGAAGCGAAAATCATAAGTATTTAAATTATACACATGGAAATCAATTAATGAAAAAAATAATTTCACTTCATTAATGGAGGTTTCCTCCTCAATCCTAGTTGAGGAGTTTAGTTACACATGGTAGAAGAAGATAACAAATAAATAAAAGACATAATGAAATAAAATAAATAAAATCCAGATTGTCTCTGTCTTCTCTGCTCTGGCCTCCACTTGTTTTCTCCCTTCAAAATAGCCTCCAACTCACCACTTTATACCCCAAGAGAATACATAAAGTCCTAATCCAATTAGGAGATAATTAAGGTTTTTCCGCAGCCCTAAATAGGTAAATTTTCTAATGATGTTCGGCCCAAGTTTTGACATAGTAGAAGTCTGATTCATGGAATTTACATCAAATACAAAAGTGTCCAAAATCGAATTTCTTTCAACCTAACTAGAAATCAAGTCGAATTGACGCTTGTAAATAAGACTTTCAGGCCGTTTTCTAAAACGGGATTAAAACTGGATTACGCACAGAATTGGGCTTCAAACCCGTAATCTCCTGAAGCAGTTATAATTCTTTTGGACATTTTCCTTGAGCTGATTTGAGTTAAAATATGGAGTCGAATGGATCCATTTGATGTAGGCTTCATATAACCCTTTTGAATGTCTTCTTTAAAAGCCCAAAAAATTATGGTTTTAACTGAAATAATCATTAAGGCCCTGAAAAGATAGAACACACAAAAATAAAGTAAAATCACAAATAAACTATCACTAAGAGAATAAAATATGCAAATTAAGAGTCTAGAATGCGTAACATTCAACGCCAATCACACATAACAGTGTGTCTACAATCTTGACTTTGTTGTACATGCAAGTTAGTCTTAAACCTACATGAAAAGGGAAAATATACATCATGAAAACAAAATGAGAGATGAATTGATTTTAGTTTTTCCAAGAAATTAACATTTAGATAAGGTACTAGTAGTGTATTATCAATTAAGAGATTCTGAAACTAAACTTGCACCAACAAAAATAGTCATTTTTTATGTGTATTGATATCTTTGATTGAATGAAGAAAATAGTCTTTTTTGATGTATAATGGATTTTCTATTTTGATTTTTAATTAATCAACTTATAGGACTTCTCAAATATAAAGCTGAATTTTGACAACTATCATGTATTTTAAATTATTTAATTTGACATTTCCATTTGTCACTAAATTTTTCTAAAAGTTATCTTGGTTATCTGAATGTACCAATGCCAATTGAGCACCGCTCCAACGAGTGCTATTAAGTTATGATGATTTTATTATGAAAACTAGATTAAAGGTTCCAAAATATTACTTTATTTCTTATATTTTCTTTGTAACAAAAGTGAGAGAGAAGAGTAATACTTAATTTGTACCTAAATATCATCTTTTAAAAACTAACTTCTTAAATCCTTGAGATGTTGCAGGTATAACTACCTTTCTTAAAGGCAAAGCTTTTATAATAAGAGGTTCTCTAACATAATTTGAAACGACATATTGTAACTTTCAAGATATTACTTCTCTAAGGAACCATTTTTTTATTTTTGAAAGGTAAGTGGGTAATATTTTATTTTAAATAAAAGGCACAATTAAAAATGGCTTGGGGCATACCCCAAAGGGAATATCAAAAGATTGAATCCCCATATCCATCATGCATTTAAAAACCATCAAACAAACTTACTGTTTCTAAAACAATAATACAAAAATAATAAAGCAATACATGCAAGCTGCTCAACACAACTAAAACAATAACTAACACACCAACCAGCAAGATAATTCCCCAATAACAAACCACAGCCCATATCAACAACTCTCCAATCAGAGCAATAACAAATCTCAACAATAATATTAGCAGGCTAAAAAAATACTTTCAGCATACCAAAAATCTGAAATAAGATCAGCTGATGCAAACCACGAGCTGAAACTGAGATATTCCTCAAAATTAGCAGTAGGATCATAAGAATCATCAATCAAAACTGAAAAAATATTTAATGTGACTAGTGGGATTTAGTTAACTGGATGGCTTTATTTAACCAACTAGTGTGGCCCTATATCCCCATTTCTCAATGCAAAAATATTAAAATGATAATAATGAAAAGTTGTGGCTCTTGTGTGATTTGATTGGGTTGATTTGGCATTAAACCTTTTTTTTATGACATTGTTCATCAATTTATTGAGTAGAATTATACTTTTTTATAATCAAAATGGGTAATGATAAAATATTTTAGTATTGTTTAACTTTTATTTTTCTCTGATGTCATAATGACATTGTTCATCAATTTTATTGTGATTGTTAATTAAGTGATGACTTTTAACGACTCACTTTTAGAGCACTGTAAAAAGTCATCTTTTTATTCGTGCATGTAAACTTAACCCATTCGAGAATCATTGCTTGGTGCAATGGTTCTTGAATTGTCCAATTGGACAGTTTGGGAATGCATAATCTTCATTGCAGTGAGTTGGTTGTGCTATGTTTTGATCTAAGAAAATTTTATTAGTGTTTCTCCATGTTTCTCTGGGTACATATTTAGACTTGGTATTGTATGTTGTTGGTCGCAACCAATTTATGTATGTGCATCTCGTCTATCTTTTGTAGTTGGAGAATCAAGGGGAAATGTTGATGAAATTTTCTAAAAATTAGAATGTAGCATTTGAGCAATTCACTGTGATGCAAATTATGTATTCTCGAATGGGATAGGAAAACCACACCCGTAGTAAGAAGTTGAAGGGGTTAGGATTCATCATGCATACGTTGAAATGATACACATTATGTATTCTCGAATGGTAAAGGACCACTAAATTGTTAGTTAAAAGTTGGAGTCATTAAGATTCATGATTAATGTATGACACAATTGCCTTTTTATAAACACCTGGATATAAATAAGAGATGGATCTAATTTTCATATAGGTATTGTGAAGCATACCTTAAAGAACTTAGGGAATTCATTCGATTGGCTCGTTGCCATACAAACTGAAATAATAGATCTAGATGTCCATGTCGTGAGTGCGTGAACTTGACATTAATGCTAATTGATAAGCTTGAGGATCATTTATATATACACAATATGCATAGAAAGTACACCCATCATAGAGAGTGTGTTGAATGGGGAAGAGGAAATGACAACTTTAATGATGATGATATTGATAGTAATTTTGTAACAGATAGTGAAAAGGAAGATGATGGTGTAAATGAATTATTATAAGACGTTTTCATAAATACATTCACGGAGACATGTGTGCTAGATGTGCAACAAGGGAAAACATCTACTAGTTATGCACCTAATGTGCCAGAAGAGGAAGTGGACAGGAAAAAATTGAAAAAATATTGAAAAATGCAGAACGTGAACTATATCCTGGTTGTTGTAACTTTTCAAAGTTATCTTTTATCTTGAAGCTATTTCATTTAAATGTCATTAGTTGTTGGAGTAATAGATCATTAAATATAACACTTAAGTTACTTAGGGAGGCATTTCTAAAAACAGTTGAGACATTATAAAATCTCATTATGAGGCCAAAAACATAATGTGTGACCTAGGTCTCGGCTATATTGCAATACATGCTTGCAAAAATGATTATATTATTTTTTGAAAAGAGCATGAACATAGAGATAAATGTCCAAAATATGAGAAATCTAGATATTAATATAATGAAGGTAAGGGTAAGAGAATACCTCACAAGGTTCTTCGATACTTCCCAATCAAACCAAGGCTACAAAGATTATTCATGTTAAGGAAGACAACAACAAACATGAGGTGGCATAAAGAAAAATGTGTAAAAGAAGTTAATGAATTCAGGCATCCAGCTGATTCTAAAGCTTGGGAGTGTAGTAACCCTTGTGGACGGGTGTGAGTGGGCGGGTGCATAGACAGACACTGGGCTGAGCTACCATACTGACAGGGTACAGGGTGCTCAATCCCACATCGCCTGGGTGTGGAAAAGGGGATGTGCTTATATGTAGTATGTTCTCTTCAAATGGTATGAGGCCTTTTGGGGTAAACCCAATAGCAAAACCGTGCGATCTATGGCCCAAAGCGGACAATATCATACCATGTGTTGGAGCGGGGTATTACAGTTGGTATCAGAGCCTGAACCCAGCCGGAAGTAAGTGTGCCGACGAGGGCGTCGGGCCTCGTAGGGGGGTGGATTGTAGTAACCCTTGTGGACGGGTGTGAGTGGGCGGGTGCATAGACAGACACTGGGCTGAGCTACCACACTGACAGGGTGCAGGGTGCTCAATCCCATATCGCCTGGGTGTGGAAAAGGGGATGTGCTTATATGTAGTATGTTCTCTTCAAATGGTATGAGGCCTTTTGGGGTAAACCCAATAGCAAAATCGTGCGGGCTATGGCCCAAAGCGGACAATATCATACCATGTGTTGGAGCGGGGTATTACAGGGAGGAATTTGACAAAGAGCATGATTGGTTTTCTAATGATCCTTGTAATGTTCAACTTGGACTAGCCAATGATGGTTTTAATCTATTTGGTAACATAAGTAATTCCTACAGCATGTGGCCAGTTATGCTTATACCATACAAATTTCCTCCATGGAAATGTATAAAAGAACCATTTTTAGTTATGCTTATACCATTCAATTTGCCTTCATGGAAATGTATGAAAGAACCATTTTTATTCATGTCGCTACTTATTCTTGGACCGAAGTCACTTGGAAATGACATTGATGTGTACCTACGACCACTAATAGCTGACTTAAAAGATTTGTGGAAAGATGGCATTGTTTCGTATGATGTCTCAACTGGAAGAAAACTTTCGTTTACATGCAGCAGTGATATGGACTATAAATGATTTTCCTGCGTTTGCATACTTGTCAGGATGGATGATTAAGGGATACATGGCATGTCGAGTTTGAAATAAGGATGCATGTTCTTTAAAATTAGAGCATGGACAAAAGATATGTTACATATGCCATCGTCGATTCTTGCCGCTTCATCATACTTGGAGTAAATGTCACAAACAATTTGACGGTAAGAAAGAGAATAGATTGCCACTTGATGAGGTAATTGGAGATGACTTGTTAAAACAATTGCTTCATATATGGTTGGTTAAATTTGGAAAAGCACCGAATAATAAAAAAAGGAAACGTACTCCAATGGAATTGAATTGGACAAAAAAGAGCATATTCTTTGAATTCTCATATTGGGGATCGTTTAAATTACGACACAATTTGGATGTTATGCATATTGTGAAAAATATTTATGATAATGTGTGGAAACATTGATGACCATTAATGGAAAAACTAAAGACAACATGAAAGGTCAACTAGATTTAGAGGCAATGGGAATAAGAAAAGAGTTGCATCTTATCCCGAATGGTGATAAATTTATGATGCCATCAGCGCGCTATACTTTATCAACAGAGGAGAAAAGGAGCTTTTGTGAATGGTTGAAGTCAATCAAGTTTCCAAATGGCTATGCGTCAAACATATCTCGATGTGTAGATATTAAATATTATAAGATATTTGGCTTAAAAAGTCATGATTCGCATGTTCTTTTGCAACGCCTCCTACCTATTGCATTTCGTGGGTACTTAGATACTAATATTCCCAATGCATTAATTGAGTTGAGATTTTTCTTCAAAGAGTTGTGTTGCGAAATTTTGAAATTGAAAATCCTCGAGGTAATGGAAAAAGACATTGCAGTTACACTTTGCAAGTTAGAAATGATCTTTCCTCCAACATTCTTTAACGTAATGGTTCATTTAGCTATCTATTTGCCATGTGAAGCTATCATTGCAGAACCGGTGCAATATAGATGGATGTACCCTATTGAAAGGTGTTGTATAATTTATTTCTTAAATTATCTATATTTGTCATTTTTAATTAAATATATAATACCATTAAATTGTTTATTGGTGTGGTAACATATATAAATATATAGATTTCTTTGCACTCTAAAACCATATGTAGGAAACAACACTCGTTCAGAAGGTTCAATTGTTGAGGCCTATATAGATAATGAATGTCTTGTATTTTGCTCTATATATCTCCGAGGGGTTAAAACATGATTTAATTGAGAAGAACAAAATTGTAATAAAGGGCATCAACGAGGAGATTTCTCTATTTTTTGCTCGATTGTTTGTTAATGGATTTGACAGATCTCGTCAAAGCTTGATTGTATGTGCTTAATAATTGTGATGAAATACAACCTTCTTTGAAGTAAGAGCTAGATTTACATTTATATAGTTATATTGCATGTGTTTTTTTTTTAATACATTAACATGTCATATTTTAATTACATAGAAAGCATGTGAAAGTGTTACATGGACATTATCCAAACAACATACAAGAAAGGCATGCACAATAATTCACTGAATGGTTTAAAGAACACGTAAGTATTTATATCGGTTATATGGCACCATTATATGTAATATATACATATACAAATTTTATGGTCATATGCTTATTTAATTAATTTTTATTATTGTCAATAGATTTAATGATTGCATCAAAATAACTCATCCACGGTGAATGATGGTAAGTATTCATTGACATGTGGACTGAATCATTAAATAAAACGTTACAATGGTTGCGTCGTCAATGGAATTCGATTCCATAGCAAGGAACGAGATAAATTTGAAAAACTCAAAATAGTGGTGTCAATGTGGGAGGAGAACACCAATCAAAGGATATTGAATTATATGGTGTCATTGTAGATGTCATATAGTTAGAATATTATATGGGGAGGTTTTTTTTTCAAGTGTGATTGGTGGGATGTTGGCAATAGAAAGACTGAATGCGCAAAGATTCTCATTCAATCACCAGTGTTAATGTCTCTCACAAGTGGTATGAGAATGACCCTTTTGTTCTTGCATCCCAGATTTGACAAGTTTTCTATGTAAGTGATACTAAATTACGTGGTTGAACAGCTTGGTATGACGTCAACTTACGTGGGTGGCCTTGGACATGGCATGGCTACTTCATCTTCTAATCCTAGCTTACATAAGCAAGTGCTGGTGGCAAACAAGAGAAATGTTATATTGGAGTCCAAAATTGAAGCTTTTAAGAGGGACGTTGTGGAGAAAAATAATCTTCTAGAGTTGGAGACTGAAAAGGCTAATAAAGAGGCTGCAAATGCTAAAAGAAAGGTTGCTAAGGTCGTAGAGCAATGCACCAAAATAGTAAAAATGTATAAAACCATCATGGAGAAGCTCAACAATACTAACTAAACCTCGTCGCAAGGTATGATTTTTTCTTCTTCTTATATATTTAACATGTTGCTGCTGATCTTATGATTGAATTGTTATGTCTTAAGCTTATATAGCTTTGTTATATATATATATTTTTTGAAAATGCTAGCAATGGCAACATTTTATTACCACAAAAAGAAGGGCAAAAACCTTTATATCAAATAACCATGCTAGAACTAACTTGCTTTTTAACATTTAAGCACCACCTAAGCATACACTACTTGGTTTGGAAAGTTTATAAAGGACAGTAAAGTAATAAAAGTAAAATCTTCCGGTGTTTTTACCAATTACACCAAGACCCCTCCAACCAACACAACAAGGAACTAAATACATCAATAAAATAACAGTAATTCTACTATAATAATGATATAGAAAATCACCATAAATTAACCTTAATAAGAAGTACTTATGGGTAGCAAAACTAATAGCCGAAATCTTCTTAATACAATTACTACACATACACACACTACATGATTTGTTAATATTACCGACGGGCAAAACTGTATGAAAAACACAAAAAACTACCGGTAAATATAATACTGGCAATTTACTCCCATAAAAGAACATATTTGTTCCACCATATGTACCAAAAAGAATAGACTATTTAAAATAAAATGTCTCAGAAAAATAGAATACCTTAGTTAAGTATTGTATAGCTATAAAGAGGTCAATTATGCTTAGTTAAGCATTGTATAATTTTTGTCCATCCCACATCAATTGTCCACCTATAAAGAGGTCAGTTATGCTTAGTTAAGCATTGTATAGCTTTTGCCAAAATTTTCTTCTACAATTGTCCATCCCACATCAATTTCAATCGATGTACTTGCAAAGATTTTATCATTATGAGATTTGACATGTAAGGTGCAATCTCCCCTGTTAGTGCACTCAAGGATAAGTTCTTGATTGCAAGTTCAATAATATTCTTGTGAATGGAGTTGGATGGAAAAATTATTATAAGTATTTAAAGTCATAAGCATACAAGGATGTGATCCTAACGGGATTGAAACCATCATAGCTGCAAGTGAGGCCAACCCACACAAAATCTTAAGATATATATGAGTTTTTTTACGGTTCGAACTCATGGCGACAATATACATATATATGTAGACAAAGAGATAATGAGTGAAAAAACCTTATTGAGCAAAGAACGTACTATTGTCGTATTGTGAATGAGCAAATAACCCCAATGTTGCGAACCAGATGGAGTTGAAAGTGAATGCATAAGAGAAATCTGTTGAGAAAAAGTTATTTCTTACATTTTTTTAGAAAATCGCCAGCTTTGGAAGACTCCACCAACATTTATTTTACAAGCGCCAAAAACTTTTATATTTTCTGGCACTTTGAAAACTGTCGGTGTATGTTAAAATTCTTGTAGTGAGTACACCTAACTTATCTGCCACCAAATATCAGCAATACCAATAATAGATTAGATCTTTAGCTGATTTAAATCATCCACCATCTTACCCAACTGATGTATAGCAACAACATGCCACAAAAATTCACTTTTCGGCAAATAATAGTCTCACAATCTTTAATTAAAAATTTGCCATTACCAGGTACCCACATTACACTCTCAGCTTAACAACAGGTACATTTGGCACACTGTTTCTCAGTTCCATCAAATCTATAATATTGATACATGCCACCTATATGAATCGTTCTTATTTTTTGTTTTATTGGGACTTGGTGTTTAATTTTTGAACTTTCTTTGTCATGTTAAACAGATCACTTGACTTCTTTTATGTTCCTTTGACATGTAATATTCTTGAGCTCATTTGGGTTTTGGTTAAGTTTATCATCCTCTCCAAACGTGGTTGTTTACCGCTTACCCGGATGTGGATCAAACCGTGATTTTGTGTAAGCATTTGGTTGTAACAATCTCATTGGTAATTTTCTTGGTATATATTCGGAACTCATTACTCTTTTGCATATTATATGACAATATAGAATAAGTTTTGTCTTTCTTGGTTTATTTTATATCTTCTAGATTGGGATCAAGATCATCTTCATTTAATGGCACTGTGGTGGAGAAATATAGATACATTTAGATTGCATGTTCAGGTTATTATTTTATCTTTTCTTTTTTCCTTTTGCATTACTGTTGGCTGTCCCTTTTTTTGAGTTTTTCTTTCTATAGCTATTATATTATATAATATAATTTCAACTTATTTGTTATCTTTCTGATCAATGAAAAAAAAAGAAAAAGGAATTTGTTTACTTTTAAAGGTACTTAGAGATTGTGTAAGCTTAATTTTATACAAGCTTACCTTGATTACTAGTTTATTCAGTTCATTGATCTTTTAGTACTTTATGCAGGTTGGACCCAAAATAAAAGAAGTTACTTTTTGAAATACCATATGCACAAGGAACTTTTGCTCAAGCATAAATGCCTCTAATTGCTTCATCACCATCTTTTGTTGCTCTAATTAAGCATGTTAGTGATATGCGTTGGACATGTCATAGGTATTTGTAACGAAGTTGTTTTGGATGTAATTAACAGTTTTTCTTTTGTTATGGACATGCTTGGGGTAAGACTTGATACTTGTAGCATGCTTGTTAGGAATATGGCAGGAACATGATTTTTGTAAAGGCCAGTTTGACTCTTGTTATGGACATGCTTTGGGTAACAATATATAATGGTGCATAAACAGGACTTATTTGCATTTCTATGCGTATTTTGTTTAAAATTTAACTAACATTAAGGAAACACTAGCACTTTACTTTAGTTCAAGCATTGTAATTATCAAAGATGTTCTTAAATATATATCTAGAAAAGAAATAAAGACCATATAGTATGAACCTAAAAATGTAAATCTCTTTTGAACACACCTATGGGTCGTTAAAAGAGTACTTTCTTGCAACCATAAAATATGGTGGCAAAAAAGTTTAGATTTGTTGACCAAAATTTTTGTTGCAAAATTGTTTTGCAACTAAAATATTTTGGTTGTAAATTAGTTAGTTTTTTTGCAACCATAGTTTATGGTTGCCAAAGGAGTAGCTTTTGTGACCACCCTTAATGGTAGCAAAAATGAAGCTTTTGCGACTATATAGTATCGTTGTAAAAGGACCAACATATTGCGACTAAAAGATTTAGTTGCAAAAGGAGCCTCCTTAGTGACCAAAATATTTAGTCACAAAAGGAGCCTCTTTAGCGACCAAAACATTAAACCAAGGAGCCTTTTAGCGACCAAAACATTTAGTTGCAAAAAGGAGCCTCTCTAGCCACTAAAAGACTTAGTCGCAAAAAGACTTAGTCACAACCTCTTTAGCGACCAAAATATTTAGTCGCAAAAGGGAGACTCTTTAGCGACCAAAACACTTAGTCGCAAAAAGGAGCATCTTTAGTGACCAAATCTTTTGGTCATAGATATGTATTGTTGTTAAAACATTTGGTTGCTAAAAGGTTTTCAATTACGACCAAGTCACTTTTGGTCTCAAAAAATAATTTGCATCTCCACTTTTAGCGACCAACATGCGAATATTTGGTTTTGGTCGCTAGAAGTTTTTTGTGACTAAATTTGAACTATTTGCGACCAAAAAATTTGTCGCTAAAAAGTTATTTTCTTGTAATGCATGAATTGCATACTTGAACCACTAGTTCAACAAGAAGAAAATAATGGAGTGAAATTTCTTCGAGTTAAAATGGGATCTGCCATAAGTTTCCTAATAATCCTTAACATAATATTCAAAATATGAATAAGAGTTTTTGTAAGTTACAATTATGGAGTTGAAAACGACATCTCTAAACATTGTTGTGGTTTCGCAATGAAAAGGCTTTTCAGCATCAAAGGGCATGTGTACATCTCTAAACACTTTGTTATTTATTTAGGACTCCTAACTCAATTTAAGTCTAGTTTTTCTTAAATATATGTATGTATCACAGTATATCACACACATATATATAACCAACTCTAATATGTAAAATTGCAGCAACTTAATCACAATTTATTCACGATCACGGAGTTGTAATGAGGTTGCTAAATTTCAATGGCTTTTTGTGTCTCTAATAGCAAAATCGTAATGTTCCCGTTTTTGTTGCCCTTGCAAACTATTCTCATTTAGCCCACATTGGAGGGTTTTGAAAATCTAAAACCCAACATGTAAATAGAAAACAATTATATAAAGACTCGATAAAAATTATAGAAAGACTTATTCTTTAAATAGTATAAGTGTGTGTTATTTTCAGGTAAGTTATTCCTTATTTTTACTTTTCTATTTGGTCTATTATTTCTGATTCATCTATAATTTCTATTGGAGAGGGGAGTATGGAGAAAGAGCATATGGATGTTTAATTTGTGATATGTAAATTTGAATTTGTACATTTAAAAGAATTTACATTTGACTTAACTAAAATTTTGTAATTATATGATTTATTTTCAAATTTAAAAGTTTAAAAATAAAAAAATATATCTAATATATGATAGTTTGAAATTATATTTGGAGCTTGAATTTAAAATTCTTTGAAAATTAAATGTATACATAATATAAAATTATATATGTACTTTTCAATTATATTAGAATGCTTTAAGCTTTAAAGTGTAAAATGAAATTTTGATGCAAGTAAAATAATATGCATGTATAATTTTAAATTAATAAAAATTAATAAATGGGAGGTGATATCTGCGCTCCAAAACATTCCTCAGATGCTCCCCTTTTATTTCCATATAAAGAAAATGACCAAAATAACCCTATTTCATACCCATAAAAACAAAACGTCAGCTCATGTGTTTGTGGGAAAAAATTTCTCTCATATTTCTTTATCGTCTGTTTATCTCTTTCTTTTTCCTCATTATATCTTTGGTTTTCATTTTTCTCTCTTTATAATTCTTCTTATCTAACCAAACCTGAACTCATTATCACCTACTCCACCATGCACTGCGGGCTCAATACAATTTGAGGCCTAAGGCAGAAAAATACCAAGTGTGACATTTTGATATTTAATTTATGACCGAGTAGTATTACATTTGCTGATCAGCTTTTTTTGCACTCCAATTACTTGTATCCAACAATGACTCTTAATAACTAATGGATAAAGATAATGTCTTTCTCCTTTAAATGAATAATTGACACATAAGTCAATAATAATACCTATTAGAGTGTTTTATCATTTTCCTATTAAAAATACTTTGAATGCAACCATTTAACTAATAATTTAGAATCTCAAGATGGCATTTATAAATAATTTATTAACATTAATAAATTAAGAGTAATGATACTCTCCAAATAATCGAAACATTCATTTACAATTTCAAGAAAGACAATCCTTAACAACAAATATAAAGGCCGATATACGTCAGTATTTAGCTTTATCTTCATTTAATATCCTTCACTTTTTCTCTCTCTAAAAATTACCTGCATCTCTCTCTATAATTATATTCTCCATTTCTCGCTCTGAAATTCTTTTCACTTTTTCTCTTTCTAAAAATTTACCCATCTCTCTATCTCTCTCAAATAGACAATATTTGGGTCCAACCCTGGTAGGACCAACTTGGTTCTCCCAGCTTATGTGGTCTAATAGTACTTGAACACTTATCTAAAATTATAAAAATTTAAAGATAGACATTACCCATCAACTTACGGGTTAAACCCATTTTTTTCCTCTTTTTGAACTTGTGATGGCGTTTCCACCATATGGGGCAGTGCAAGTATGGCCGCGGCAGTGCAACCGGTGAAAGGTCACGAACGAGTGACTGTGCATCCACCGTATGTTAATCCAAGTAAGGTCGTTGCGGCGGCGCCGGGGAAAGGTCACGAGCCAGTAACTACGTATTCACCACACGTTAGTGATAGCACGACCGGTGCACCACCTGCTGGAGTGGCGATGGCGTATAATCCATCGCCAGCCTATGCTTATCCACCTCCGCCTCAACATGCGACAGATTACGAATATCTGCCACCGCCACAGGCGTATCCACGGCCGGCGATGGCTAGGTATGGATATCCACAAGTGCAGAAGCCCAAGAAGAATAAGAATAAGTTTGGGATGATATTGGGAGCTGGTTTGGGATGACATTGCTGCCATCCATCCCTTATCCTAACATACAAAACTCAACTCCTTAAAAATCATTTTATAATTATTACTCCCTCATTTCTCTTTCTCTCATATTTTTTTCAATATCACAACAAACTCACATAGATTTTTCATTGACCAAGAAAATTATAATTGATACATATATATATAGAGAGACTGAAAGAGGAAGATGTGATTTTGCTCTTGTTTCACTTGAAAAGAGAGTGGCATGGGGATTTGGAAGGAATGTGGAGAGAGAGAGAGAGAGAGAGGAATAGAGAGAAGACTGAAGAGTCACGAGAAAAAAGAGTGACAATTGTTGGTGATGCAGAAGGTAAAAAAAAAAAGGTTTAACCCGTAAGTTGATGGGTAATATCCATCTTTAATTTTTATAATTTTAGACAAGTGTTCAAATTTTATTGGACCACATAAGTTGGGAGAACCAAGTTGGTTCTACTAGGGTTGGACCCAAGTATTGTCCATCTCAAATTCTCTTTACTTACTCTCTAAAATTTGGGTATTGTCCCATAATGTTCTTATTTTTTTCTCTCAACTTTCTGTAAGTTCAATTGAAACATAATATTCTAAATTTACTTCAATTAAAACCTACAACCATGAAATCCACCTTCGAAATACTCTCTCTCAAAAATAAAATAGTTGAAAACAATGGAAAAGAAGAGCATTTTCTGACTGATTATAAGATAGAGAGATAACTCTTATCCAATAACTGAGACAGAGAGAGAACCGGGTGAAGATAATTATGAATGAAGAAAGCGTTAAAGGGTAATTTCGTCTAAAAGAATGTGTGCATTTAATGTATTAAGGGAGCATGATCAGCCCACTGCCACGTTAGGACTCCATTTCTTTTTTGTTGTTCGGCTCACTTTGTAAAACAATTCTTCTCCATATGAGTATATAATTAACACAAGTTAATATTTATATTTTCTTTCTTTCTAATATTTTTCACATTTTTTTAGTATATTGATAAATAAATAAATATGCAAATAAAATAAACACTCCGTAGTGAAATTTATATGAAAAAAGAAAATTCTAAAGTTCAAAAAAAAAAGGTTGTAGAATTATCAAGCCTAGTCCCAACACTCTGGCACACAAAGGTACGAGGGCATGAAAAATTATAAAAAAGAAAAAGTGTGATTAAATAAGAAACTAAAAGCGAAAAGATGGGAGAGAAAAAAGATGGATGTAATAAAGAAAGAGATAATGGCATGCCGGAAGAAAAAAGTTAGAATATACGAAGAGATAAGTTAAAAAAATATAAGAGAGAAAAAAAATGACAGCACGTCTATAAGAAAATTTTAATAATTTTTGTATGTTACATGAGAAAATATTATAAATTAAAAAAATATAAAAATTATTAAAGTGTGCTCTATATTTTGTCAAGCACGGCTCTTGAAGTGTTGAGTTAAATGTTTGTTATTTTTGTTTTCTTAAATTTTATATTGGAAGTGTCTAAAATGTATCACTGTCGTATCCAATTAGAAAATAAAATATGAGTAAATTACACTGACCTTCTCTGAAGTTTCATCAATATTATACACTTACACCCCCTATTATTTGCAAAATTGCATTGACCTCCCCTGTCAAAGTTATCGAGAGAATGTCGTTAACGATTCTTGTGTAATTACGTTTATATCCTTGCAATATCACACAAATGAATGATTCTTGTGTACACATTGACCACGTTGACCCTTAATGGTCGTTGACGAAAGGAAACACAGTGTTACAAAAATACAAACTTAAAAGAGATCAGTGTAATTTTATAAACAAGAGGGGATGTCAGTGTTACAAAAATACAAACCTCAAGAGAGGTTAATATAATTTTGCAAACAAGAAGGGAGGTAAGTGTATATTGATGAAACTTTAAGGGAGGTCATTGTAATTTATTCATAAAATATTAAAAATTCAGAATAGTTCTAGCCATATTCAACACGTGTCCGAATGGTATCTGCGTGTCCGAAACGTATTCAAATGTCCGATACTATCACAGCAATCCGAGAAAAGTATTGATACGTCTTATGTTATAATAAAAAGTTATAGAGAAGAAAGAAACCAAGTTGAATTATAATTCATTTATGATGTATAAGAATATAGCTTTGGATCAGGATAAATAATTATAGTGTTTTCAACAAAGAACTCTGGAAGAAGTGGAGGAGGAGAGTATTGAGAATTTAGATATACATATATTGTTATTCGCAACGTGAGAGTACTAAAAATGATAGAAAGTTTTTGTATTTTTTATTTTTGTTAAAAGAAATTGTTCGGGGTTATTTTTGTTATTTAATTATTTTGATAAAAGATTGGAGCTCTTTTAATAAATTTATAATTCATTAAATTTATATTAAATATTGTCCCTCAGGGCAATTTTGGTATTAGAGTAAATAATTATGACATCTTTACTGTGACGGAATATGTTATTTTGACAAAATTTTAAGCTGTGAATTTACAAAAGTTTAATCTACCTGTGAAAAAGAAAACTCAAACCTCAAGATAAGCAAGGATAGTTCACCCAAATTTTAAATTCCAATTTTGGCCCCATGATTTTTGTTTTGGGAATAAGCGCACACATCACTGTTACCCCGTTTTGAACAAATCTAATAAAAGATAGGTAATAAGCAATAAAAATGATATTTTCTCTCTTTTTTTCCCCCTCTTATCTTTCCTTCCTTTCTTTTCGCTTTCCCTAGTCCCAAACAACTTTGCCAATCATGTCCAATAAGATTCCATGAAATGATATCACAAGGTCCGATCAACACACCCAAGAAGAATTGGTGGGTCGTTCACGTCACAACGTAGCCTAATACAGGGGTATTTTCGGTATTACACACTCACACTCTTTACTTACTGTGCCATTGTGCCAATCCTCTCTCGTCTCTCCTCATCCCAACGAACGCACGCACACAAAAACAAGAACCATAACCCTAGAAGGGATCGTCCTTTGGAAAACACAAAGAGAACCGAGAGCTCTTCTTAACATTTCCACATAAAATCGTTTTCTGTTTCACCCCCATTTCGTTTTTCATGTTTTAGATATGTTTTCAGGAAACAGAATCTAGTCGAAGCAGATTGTGGCCCTTGTTTCGAGAGGGCTCTAATTTGTTTCGAATTTTCTTGTTTTTCGTATGTGGGTTACTTCGGTATGTTTTTTGTTTTTCTTTCTTGTCTAATGGTTGATTTTCTGTTCTGATGAAATTAGGGTTTCGTGTCTCCACATAATCGTAAGGACGTGTGGACATTTTTGAGCGTTTGGAGGCCTTGAATCCAACATCACTGTGAGTACCAACTCTACCATTTTCATGTTTGTTTTTGCTTTCTTTGTACTATTTTATGGAATTATTGGGTTTTTGTGTACGCGTTAGTCTTGAAAACGTTTGACGGGTGGAGAAATTGGGGTCTTGAGGTTTCTGTTTCTTCAAGAGACTGTTTGTTTCTATGAAAAAAACAGTCGCACAACTTTTCTTTGTGCATTAGGTTGTTTTTAACAGAAAATATTTTCAAGGAAAAACTAATTGCAGTTGTTGCAAGCATCATGATAAATGCTCATTGAATTGAATAGTACCATAAGGGGAACAAATTAATGGTACCATAGAAACATTTCTGTTAATGGGTTTGTCCCCCTATCTTCAATTATTGGGATATATATTTCTTTACTCATGAAACACTTGTCTTTATTCATTCTGAAGATCTCTGGTCAAAGCAAGTGGAGCTAAGAGATTGTTGTGTGGTGTGGGGTGTTTTACTCACCATGGGGTTTGCGATTTATTCTCATGAACTCATGATTTGAGATGGTTTGTTTATGTTTCACAACAATATCTCTTTTATGAGGTTATTGTTGCAATATGATAGTGGCAGTGTCCATGCTATGAATAGTGATGGTTGTTGTGTTGTGGGATTTTGACATGCGGGACTGTGTTGATTATGGTTGGCTGTTAGTGTGGTGATGGTGGCTGGCTATAGTTGGTGTGGTGCTGGCAGAAATGGTGATAAGCTGTGGTTTCTGTTTTCGTAGAGTGATGTTTTGTCAAAGATATTGGAATAGGGTTGGTTGGCTCTTCTTTAATGTTGTTAGTGGGGAAAAAATAGATCAGCTATGGTGGTAGTGGGGCTAACAACAGTTTGATGATGTTAGGGTTGTCGTCCCCCCGCCCCCCTTCTCTCTGGTTTAGTTTGACAAGTATGTAAAATTAAAAACAATTTTGTTTTCTATAATTTCCTTTGCTTCAGCAAGTGAGCTTATTTGTTCGAGTACATAATGGTCTTTTAATATATATATTCTTTTTATTCATCATTGATTCAATTCTGCTCCTTACTGTTCTAGTGACTTTTTTTTATGGGATTATTGACACATTGAATGTTTTAATTAGGGTGGGTTTTTTCTAGAAAGGGAAACATGGAACACGAGAAATTGTCATTACTTTATCCAGTTCTTGACAACAGACCTATTGATCAGTGGAAGGTTACTGAACTTAAAGAAGAGCTTAAGAGGCGGAAATTGACAACAAAAGGGTTGAAAGAAGATTTGATAAAACGGTTGGATGAAGCAATTCGGAATGAAATTGAAGCTACTCGGGTAAACATTGATAGTGGTCTTGTTGGTATTCCTCAAACTGAGGTTGAGTCTGAAGTTGCTGATACAGTGTTGGTTGGGGCTGAAACAGATAAGGATGTGATAGATAATGGTTATAACAGAGTTGAGGTGGATGGTGAAACTGTTCAGGTTCACATTGATGACACTGCAACATCACTAGGTGAAGGAGAATTTCAGGATGGGGAAGCAATGAGAAGTACTGATTCTGCTAGGAAAGAGGAGCTGTTAGTTCACGCGACTACTGTGGAAACCAGCATTACTATCTCCAATAATGTGGTTTTGGAAATTGCCTTGAGTGCTCAGGAGTCACAGAACAATGAAACCCGGGACGAGATTGGGAATTTAGAGCCCCAGTTGGAGAATGTTGGTCCAAAGTCTTCTCATGAGGATGTCAAGCTTAAGTCTTCTGATCCAAATATCCAGGTATCTGAGGTCAGCCCTGTTTTAGGGTTTCAAGTAAAATCTGATCTTATTTCTCCTGATTCTGTCTCAATTAATGAAAAGAATGAACTAAAGGATAATTTAATTGCTGATAATGTCACTTTAGAACTAGATATTAAGCCTGAGATGGCGCAGCCATCATCCATTAACATTGTCCCAGATGGTGGCGAACTACATCCAATGGATGCTAGAGAGCCACATGAGAACAAGATATCTGTTGAGGAGAGAGATGATGACAATGCTGAAAATGCAGATATAAGCAAGAAAGATGGTAATGCGGATATTGGTTCTTCAGAAAAGTTAGATGTAGACCATATTTCTGGTGATGGTTACATGGAGGCGATTGCATTGGAGAGTAAAACAGTTGATTTTCCTGATGAAGTGGGAGATGGGGGGGAGAAAACTGAAGTACCTGTGGTGAAGGAGGATGATCCTGTTGATGTTGTGCGGGATGATATACCTACAAACAAGAAAGACATTCATGGTGAAAATGAGAATGGTGTTGCTGCAGCCACTGTAAAAAGAAAGCTTCGTGGTAAGCTTTTCTTCTGAAGGCTTTTCTATCTGTTGCATTTTTGTCTAGCTTTTGAAATTTCAGTAATTTAATTTTATAGTTTCTTTGTTAGTTAAAGGTTGTTTCTTAGGGTGCGTTAAGTGTATCATTGTTGATCTAGTGTTGACAATGCTTATGGATTTTAATATTTAGCAGACATGCGTCACTTCATCTGGATTTTAACGTATGCATCTGTATAGAAGTCGTATAAGTTGGCAGTGCCTATGTGCATGGGATGAGAAATATTCTGCTTGCTTTCGTTGTAGTAGAGCCTCCATTTTCAAACATTTTAATTGGTCTGGTATAGGGGTTGAATGTATACCCTTACTATTTTACAATAAATCAAACAATACTGGGGACTCAAATTAGTTTTAACATTATTAGAATGAATATTATGCGTATATTTAAAGTGTAAGGAATAACCGCATTTTAAAATATGTTTACTTTTTTATATCGACTTTAAACATTAGGTCCCTCATTTCTGTTTTCACATTCCATGTTTCACATTTTGCCTGCAGCACTGAACTATTATTTTCATGTTTTCTTTTTTTTTTGGAATTCTGTTTTCTCAATTTTTTCATAATCCTTTGCTTTTGTGAGCATTTGCTGACGGGGTGGGATTTGAAGATGAATTCTGGTTGTTAATAAATAAAATGTTAAAGATATCCAGATTGTAGGTAGTTCTTCAGGTGGCATAGCTATTAACTATAATGTCATCCATATTGGAGATGCCATAATTGTATAATGGGTGATAGTTTTTGACATATATTTATGGGCCAATGGATGCATGTCTAGATTGTGAGTTTCAGTTGGCAAATGGTTGCAGTCAATCTTGTTTTTCTGTGAAAATCAAAATTTTGATAGTGAATGACCCGTGCTGTCCTGATTAGTGCGGTGATAAAGGAGAAGGCGGATGTATAGATAACTATATTTCTGCCATTCCATCTTTTAGTTTCAATTCCTATCTGATGTGATTTGCCAAGATTAATGTGTGATGAGGAATCAATTAGACTGATGTACAAAGTGCATTAAAAATAAAAATACTATGCATAAGTTCATTGTGTGAGGATGTTCCCATGGCCGCCTGGCGTGAGCATTTTCATGCTGGATGAGTAAGCAAAACTTGGGTTACAAAGTTTGAGGAATACTTGAATGAAGATGCTGGTCAATGAAACTAGTCTAGGTTTGTTTTGCATTTGATTGGAGGATGGATGCTAGAATGGGAAGGTCTGAACTCAGTCTAGGATTTATAAGAATCAGAGATCATCAAGGTAGTGTTTAGGGAATAACGGTTTTTTGCTTTGCCTTGTCCACTTTTAGCAAACATTTATGTGTTCCTTTTTTTTCTTATCAAACATGTACCATAGGAGGTGCTTTTGACATCGAAACTTCACTAAAATCTGATCTGAATATATGAAATTGGAATAGAGTGCAACATGAATTTGCACGCAATTTCAGTTTGGCTCAAGTGTCTGACATCTTTAGTTTGCAAAGAATAAGAGGGTGTTTATACCTTCTTTGCAACCCTAAAAGGGAAAATCTAGTTTGGTCTGCTTGTCATCATCACTAGAACTTTCTTTTTTTCCTTTTCTTTTTCAATTTAACTAATGGCATTCAAAATAGAAATATGTTTTACATGGTCTTTTGGATTTCCTTGTTTTAGTTCTCTTTGGCCAGTATAGCGACACTCGAAAGCACCTGTTTTTTATTGTTTCCAAAGGCTCCTTTTCATTTTTGGTTATACTGTTGAAAAGATTTGAAGAGAAAAGCCACTGAAATTTTTGAAAATTGTTTCTTGTCGATCACATTTCCTGAAGGCTCAAGTTCTTGAAAATACCCCCTAAAAATTACTTCTGATCGTTTCCTGAAAACAGGATGTTCTCAGAAAAAAGTTGTATAATTTCCTCTGCTGCATTGTTATCTGTGTCATTTCCTTCTCTTTCTTTCCTTTTTATTTCCTTCATATGCTCTCATTTCATTTGCAGAAATAATATTTTCAGAAATTTTATCAAACAGACCCTAGAACTTCTGTTTATATCCATTTGTTGCAAGACAATTGCCAACTGTGTCCGGAAATATTTTCAGCTATTTTTATTTCAGATATCAAAGCTATAAGAATTAAGAATATGCTTTTGAAATAAAAACCATATAGGCTGATAAAGGCTTCTAAATCATTGAGGCTCATGAACAAAGTTCTGTGATGTATATGAAGAGGCATAAAAATTTGCAATTGGATTTTAGAGATGATAAAGACTGGGGATAAAGATACGAGGAAGTATTGCGAGTTGGTTTAGAATGACCTTATTACATAAATGAGATGGGTCCGAGGTAGGCTAGGTGACCCACCAATACATATCCAACAGGTAAAATTTAAAATTGATTAATTAATACAATTTAAACATTAAATAGATTTTTATTTTGTTGTTTTTATATTGTTTAATTGATTTAGATAATTCATTTGATTAAAATACAAGTTGTTACTCATTTCATTTGGTTGACTTTGGATGTTCATGCTAAGTCTTTCTGATTACTTGGGAAAACAAATGGCAACACCTGGTTAATAACTAACCCTAGGCTCCTTGTTGCCTATTATTAGGAAACAGTTTAGGGATGGCAAGGCAACTGAACCTTTTGGTTGTCTCAGAGTCATAGTTAATAGTAATGATTAGCTTATACACTATTAAAGTTGTCTTATTACCTGTGGAAATATTGAAATAATAAATTGGTCTTGGGTATCAATGTTTACTGGTCACACCTGTTAATAAGGTTTTTTTCCAGACCAAGGAGTAGTTGGGAACAATGAGACCTCAAAGAGACAACGCAGGTGGAGCTCTGAAAGCCTCAAAGTTCCTGTGCCGCAAATCATTACTCTTCCTTCTTCCACTACTCCCAAGGACACATTTCCATCTACTGCTTTGAGACGCAACTTCTCTAGATCTGACTCTACAGTTAGTGAAGAGGCATCCAAGGAACATGTTGGTGAGTTGTCATGGTTCTTCTAATCTGATACTATATTTGTCCAGCAAAGTTTACTTCAGTATTTGAATGGTGTCGGTTTCCTTCTTTTCTTACAGTACCTCCATCGCCAAGACCACCTACAAATTCTCTCAGAATTGATCGTTTTCTGCGTCCTTTTACACTAAAAGCTGTGCAAGAACTTCTGGGAAAAACTGGTACTGCTACCAATTTTTGGATGGACAACATCAAAACCCACTGCTATGTCACTGTATGTTTTTTACTCTCTCTCTCTCTCTCTCTCTCTCTCTCTAAACCCACTTTTGCATGTGCTTTTGATGTAAATGTGGAAGATTTTTCTTTCTGGAAATGGGGCTGGGGACATGGCTTCTCTCCGCTCGTCCTCAAGGCTCCTATGATCTTTGGAGTGACTGGAAAAACTGAACCATATTTTTTTGGTGATTACTTTGTTGATGCAGTATTCATCAGTTGATGAAGCCATAGAGACTCGGAATGCTGTTTACAACTTACAATGGCCTCCTAATGGAGGACGCCTACTGGTTGCTGAGTTTGTTGATCCCCAGGAAGTTAAAATGCGGGTGGATGCCCCTCCTCATTCTCCAGCAACACCTGTCAGTACTGGCCCTAATATTCTTCCTGCTCCACCCACCTTGCAACATCAACCATCTCCCCGTCAACATGTTCAGAGGCAGCATCTTCCCCCTCCTCCTCCTCTGCCCCCTCCGCCACCATTGTCTAACCCTCCCCCAGCAAGTGAACGGCTTACTCTACCGCCCCCACCTCCACTTCCCGAGAAAGTCAACCCTCCAATCATCACTCTGGATGATTTATTTAGGAAAACCAAGGCAACCCCTCGCATCTACTACTTACCGTTGTCTGATGAACAAGTTGCAGCAAAGCTGAAAGAGCAGGGAAAAAATGTTAACCAGTAGGGATTAGGCTGTTACTTATACCAGCTGCTATTCGGATTTTCTAATGGATTGGTCAGTATGTAAGATAATGGTAAGGAAGTATCATATAATTGCATCTTTGCAGGTCTGCAGGTGTTGCTTGTAGGAAGGAACTTTTCCAGGCGAGGTACCGGAGGAGCAGGTTCGGAGATGGATTTGGGTTTTCTGGAAGACTGTTTTGGTTTGAAGCCGAGTTTAAGTTAGGTTTAGAACTCCATGAATTGATATTTCTCTCTGTGAGTGGATTGGCTCAACTTTGCTCTTGTATTCTTTTGCTCTTGAGCCAGAGTTCCAACTTTATAGAACTCCAACTCTTAGCATCTAATTTCTTGATGGACAAATATTTTTTGACTAGTCTTGATGGACAATATTTTGGTATCGTTCTTTATGGACAGAAATTTGTATATCCACAAAATGTTGAATTGGCAAATTTGTGGTATCTACAAGTTTTTGTTGAGCCTCATGGCCATGCTCATCATGATCATTTTCTGGTGCATATGTTATTTCTCTACATCAAAAAAAAAATGTACGGTTGTAGCGTTTTCTCGCTTTCTCGTGTTTTGTGTTTTCAAAGAGTTGCTAGGTTGGATTAGGGTTTTACCATGTAAATCTGGTCCCAAGTATGCGAACCTTACTTTCCAAGTGTTGCATTTGCTATTAATTTATCCGAGGGTATTTTTATTAGTTTCTTTGAGCCGAAAAAACGTTAGAATAGATTGTTGAAATCAAACGAATGAACAATGCTCGACACGATTTTGCAAAAAAACCAATCCACTCTAATTGATAAGAAATAAGAGGGACTTTTATGCCCTTAGATGTATTTAAGCGGTAATTAAAACTTGACACAAACATGACCCCAAATAATAAATAAATTACAGGGGTCGACCTATTTAACTCGGTTAACTTTAATAGGTTATGTATTTCGTTTATTAACTTAAATATAAAATGCAAATATGTTGAAAAATTAGAATAATAGATATCTAAACTAATGAAAAAAAGAATAATTGGGACAATACAATTAAAAATAAAAATAAAAAACAATATTCATATTAAATTTATATTTAAAAATGTACATAGTAATTGAGTTAAAACATGTTACACGATTAATTAAATATGTTTAAAATCAGTTAAACGGATTGAATTTTAAAACATAATAATAGAAATGTTCATAGTAATTAAGTTAAAACAAGTTACGGCTGCACTTGACACGATTAATTAAACGATTCTAAATGAATTGAACTCCAAAACATAAACTGACACCATTAATTGAACGGATTGATCATATCATCAAACTTGTACCAAATCCAACAGACAAAAGGTTTGGAGTCCAAACTTTGAAACTGAAGCAAGAAGGGGACACCACCACAGGTATGTGGACCACTACCTTGTGACTCTTTCGATTTCAGAGTTCATAGCATGTCAGTGTCAAGAAGGTTCCTTCTTAAGGAAGGAAGCTAATAAGTATTTATATACTTACATAATTGCACAACTAGTATACATTATTTTGCCCATGTCGGAGCTCAAACTCCTTCCATTCTCTTTGAGAATGTAGAGGTTATACCATTGAAATACAAATCATTTGGTATTATTAGTATTGTTAGAAATAAAAGGAAAAGAGAGAGAAATATCTTTGAATTATATTAATGAATGGTGTGCTTACAATATACAATGAGATCCTATATATAGGAGAAGAAAAAGAGGTAGGTGAGTGGGAAGTAAGTTATCAGATACATGCTAAGTCCCCAATTATAGGAATCCTAATTTGATATGGAAAATGTTAAATATAAAATATACTAATATATTTCAACACTACCTCTCAAACTCAAGGTGGGTTATACGACGCTATTTGGAGTTTGAAAACAATTTCGTGAAAGGTCCCTGGTGAAAGAGATTTGGTGAATATATCTGCTATCTGATCATGTAAAGTGATTGACCGTAACTGCAAGATATTCTGAAATAGATGATGACGAACAAAATAACAATTTATTTCAATATGTTTGGTCTACTTATGAAAAAATCATTATGTGTAATCTGAATAACACTCTTGTTATTACAATAAATGGGAGTAGCAGTGGACGAAGAAACACCCATATCCTGAAGAATCCATCGTAACCATAAAAGCTTAGAAGTAACATCTGCAAGTGCTCTATACTCGGCCTCAGTGCTAGATCGAGCAATAGCGGACTGCTTCTTACCACGCCAAGAAAGAAGCAATATCTTGTAGTAATACTACGATCTGTTGGGTCCCTAACCCAATCTACATAAGAATAAGCACGAAGCACCAGTGAAGACTGATGAGAGAAAAAGAGCCCACGAAATATAGTACCTTTGACATAGCAGAGAATACGAAGAATAGCGGCAAAGTGAACAAATCTCGACGAAACCATGAATTGACTGACGATGTGAACAACATGAGAAATATCTGGACGAGTGACAGTAAGATATATCAGACTACCAACCAACTGACGATATAGAGTACCATCACGAAAAAGTTCACCATTATGTGGAGTGAGTCTCACATTAGGCTCAAGTGGAGTATCGGCAATCTTGTTGTCTATGATAACAGCTTTGGAAAAAAGATCGGAACAGTACTTTGCTTGAGTAAAATAGTAGCCATCAATAGCTCTAGTAATTTTCAGCCAAAGAAAATAACTGAGAGGTCCAAGACCTTTCATTTTAAACTGATGATTGAGAAACTGCTTAAGTTCCTGAATACCTTGAGTATCATCCCTGGTGATGATCATATCATCAACATAAAGCAAAAGAAGAATAATACCATTTGTAATACGCCAGATAAATAAAGCTGAATCATATGTACTGGTATAATAGCTAAGGCCAGAAATAGTAGAATTGAATTGGCAAACCAAGCTCGAGGTGCATGTTTAAGACCATATAGAGCACGCCTAAGCCGATAAACATGATGAGGTGGATGATCAAAACCTGGAGGAGGCTTCATATAAACTTCTTCGAGCAAATCACCATTGAGGAAGGCATTTTTGACATCCATCTGAAAATTTTCCCAATGACGGGAAGCAGCCACAATAAGAAGAGTACGAACAAAAGGAAGACGAACAACAGGAGCAAAAGTCTCCTCATAATCGATGTCATACTCTTGTATGAACCCCCTTACCACGAGTCGGGCTTTATAGCGCTCAACAGACCCATCTGAACGAGTCTTGATTTTGTAGACTCATTTACATCCAATGGCAAACTTTCCTGGAGAGAATTCAACTAGATCCCATGTCCGAGTCTTGGCAAGTGCATCTAACTCTTATTTCATTATTTGTTACCATAAAGGGTTAGAAAAGGCCTGGCGAAAAGTGTGAGGTTCATGAAGGGCTGCAATAGCATCATAACAATGATAATCATGAAAATGTGCAGGGGAGGTTCTTACTCGAGTGGATTGACGAGGATCCAAAATATTGGCAACATCAAGAGCCTCAGGTGAGACATATGATTGGAACTTGATTGCAGGAGGGTCAACTATATGTGATAAGCGAAATGGGTCAACTGTATCTAATGAGCTAGCAGGAGGAGATCCTGAAAAATGATTTGTAGATGTATCTAAATGAGGAAAAATTAGTGATTAGAAATACTAGTGAATTTGGATAAGGTATAAAACATTTTATATTCCCAAAAAATAACATAACGAGAGACTTAAGGCATCTCACAACTGGATCATAACACCTATATCACTTTTATTTAAGTCCATATCCAAGAAAATAATAAAGTTGAGCATGAGGTTATAATTTTGTTCGCTCATGAGGATGAAGAAAAACAAAACAAGCATACCCAAAAACTCTAAGATTACTATAGTCAGGAATCTGCCCGTAAAGATGCTCATATGGTATTTAATTTTATAAAAGTGGTGTGGATACATGATATAGATAGCAGTGAGAGATGCTTCACCCCAAAAAGATGATGGTATAGAAGAAGAAATGACAAGTGATCGAGCCAAATCTAAAATATGTCGAAGTTTTCATTATGCTCAACCATTTTGTTTTGATGTATTAGGATAAGAAGTTTCCCTCATATTGTATTTATCTATTATTAACTTTCTTTTGTTCAATTGAACCTTTAAATACAATGAATATATTATGAGAATTTTATAATTTGAACTATCGGCCTTAACTGTGAATTTTCATAAAATACAATCAAAACCTTAACTTTATATATATATAACGCAAAGTTGGGTTTATGACTTTAGTTTCTAATCTTATATTAGGTCGAATGCATAATAGAATGTGAGAGGTGAGTTTAATTAATTTATTATTTTTAGTAATTACATAAAATACTTTAACAAAACTATCCTCAAAAGGTCATTAAATAACAATTTAGTTTTAAGATTGATCACCATTCATCTTTCATATGTTTATGGTCACTTTAAAATAATTATTTTTTAATTTTGGTCACTGAAATATAATTTTTTCTTTTTTGTTTTTGTCTTAACAAGCTTTTTTTTTTTAATTAATTTTTTATTTTTTACTAATGTTATATTTTCCTGTTTTCCCTCTCAATTATTTGGGATTTTACCAAAGGACAAAAAAAAAAAAAAGTGGGACCTATTAAACGACGTGAATGGCACGTGCGGTCAATTTGCTATTTATAGTCTCGTATAAGCCGGTCGAAGGCCTTTGCGGCGACTCTGTCTAGGGTTTCATTTCAGGTTACAGAATACACCAGCACCAGTAAGATCTATCCTCCATTTTCCCACGTATTTTTCAAGCATCCAAACACAAACTTACTTACATTCTCAGTCGATCTTCTATTTATCCAGGGAAAGAAACCTCGTAGCACCAAACATGGTGGCGGGAAAGAAAACAGTAAGATCTCCTCTTTTTATAGTTAATTTGATTTCTTTTCATATTCTGTTTTGTTTATTCTCGTGGTGATTGTTTTGTAAAAGTTACATACATATGTATATTGTGATTTTGCAGAAGAAGACTCATGAGAGCATCAACAGCAGGCTCGCTCTTGTGATGAAGAGCGGCAAGTTCACGCTTGGTTACAAGACAGTGCTTAATTCCCTTCGACACTCAAAAGGTTTGTATCTGTAACCCATATATTGATATTTAATTTTGTCCTCCCTGTTTGGTTGCTGAGAAAAATACAGGACATAGAAGAGATCTAAATCCTTGTTCTGAAGTTCTCGTTAATTGAATTGAACAAAGACATGGATTCTTATTGGTCCTTACAGTAAACATGTTAATATTTATTATTTGTTGGAAATGTCAGGAAAATTGATTATCATATCTAACAATTGTCCACCGCTGCGGAAGTCTGAGATTGAGTACTATGCAATGCTTGCGAAAGTTGGGGTCCATCATTATAATGGAAGTAAGTGGTTAATCTTGCTCATAATATGCTCATGTGGTCGTGCTACTTATTTCATTGTCACTTATTTTATGCTGTTGATTAGATTTATATTAACGCCTTTTGTTTATATTGGTATATTGTTTTTCTAGCTTCCGATAATGGTTGGAATCTAATGGAGAATTGGAGATGAAATGTGTTGACAAAGTGTTTCCACCTTGTCTTGTCTTTATGTATATGTTGATCCTTTTTATGTACACATAAGCACAAAATTTTGGCACACAAATGTGTATGGAACCTGAGCCATTGATGATAATTGTGGAATGTGTACCATTTTTTGTTTCAAGGAGATACCTTGTTAATCTAACTTTTTGTTGGAAATATTTGATCATCTAAGTTATGATGAATTCGTGCAGCAAATTGGTTAGAGTATAAGTGAAAGTTCTACCGTTGAATTGTGAACGGTAGACATGGCTACCTCTCTATAGAGCGGATTGTGTGTGATGTGGTGAAGGATTTCTTACATGCACTTACCATTAGGGCTCATGCATTCATCAACTAGGGTTTCATACTTTATGTGTTTTGATCCATAATGCTCCATATGGTAGGAGGAATGGAAAAATGGATGGAAAGGAGAGGAGGAGATGGACGGGTCATTCCTAGGGAAGGGATGGTGTCTCCCTCACTTTTTTGTTTAGTTTTATGGAAGAGATAGTAGACAGGAAAGATAAGGTGACACCTTAATTTGTTTGGTTGGAAGAAAGAGAATGAACGTTCTTATATATATATTTTTACCACTATACCCTCATTATATAGACTTATTTTTAGTAAATATTCATTTCAAATTATTCAACATCTTGAGAAACAAAATAATTTTATATTTTTTCATTGTTGCTGGTTATCATGTGAGAAAAGGAATTTTTGTGATTTGGCAAAATTAATTTGTAAATAATTGAAGGTTAAAAATGGTTTTTCATATTTATAGAGTAGTTTTTCTTTGTTCCCTTGCCCTCTTTTGCCCAATTTTGGATGGATGAAAACATGTGGGTTAGGAGGGATGCTTCATCCCTTCCTTCCAACCATACCTCTTTGCTTCTTCCCTTCCTTCCAACCAAACAATGGAAACATTTTCCATCATTCTTCCTTCCAATCAAACAAAGCATAAATGTCCTTTTTGAAGTTCATAAACGGTTTTTTTGGGTACTGTACTTGAATTAAAATTCCGATGGAAATAGGATGTGACACATCGGTTAATCGAGGGATCAATCAAATGCTATTGGCCTTTTGTCATTTGATCGATATTTGGCTCGATTGTTTGAACTTCACAAAATTCATTTTTCATAGTAAACAAAATCTCTTCTAAACCTAGTCTTTATAGGGTTCTAAACTACTTCACATTAGAAAAATGGAGTGAAGCAACCCAAGGCATGTAGATTAGGTTTTGAGTGCATTGTAGCAAATTCTTGCTAGAAGTTTGTTTCTTTAATATTCATCACTGCACTGACATGATGAGTGTGTTTTGGCTGTTGATTATCAACTTGTGCTGTTTTTATGGAGACTTCAACACCAATAAGGAGTTTCACATTACAGACACTGCTTGTTTGATTGGTTGAGGAGATTAAAGTGTTTGTGGTGAAAAGATTGCACGAGGAGCGGATATATTGACGGAACGGCTTCGAGAATCTTGTGGAAGTTTGGATTTGGTCTATGTCAAGAGGCTCTAGGGTTTGAGAAATTCTTAATCTAGTTGTAAAATCTCTTTATCATTAGTTTTTCCTTTTGGGGTTTTCACGTAAAATCATGTGTTTGCCATGTGATTACTTCCCTTTACTTTACAATTTTATATTTGCTTTACAACCACGATTAATGGATGGATTGATCCATACGCATGCTAATTAGTATAAGTTTTGAATTGTCGCTAATTTAGTTTAAATTATTTAAAGCGTAAAATGCAAAAAACACCCCCGTTATACACAAATTGTGCAAAAAACACCCCTGTAGTTATGTACGTGTATATAACTCCCTACAGTTTGAAAATTATGTGCAAATACCCCCGTCTGGCTATTTTAACAAAATAAAATCATTGGAAGCCCCATATGCCCTTTTTAAAATACCAGAATGCCCCTAACACCTTTGTGCCATGTTTGGATGCCTCTCTTTTATTCTCTCTCTACAACATCACTCTCTCAACAATATTTTTTTCTCTCACTACATTATGGGTGTGAGAGTGTAATTAGTAACTCATCGCATATGTAATTCATTGCTTCAACCTTCTATTCTATCACTCTCTTTTTCTCTACAGCCAGAAACTCGATTTTTCACCATTGGGTCTTCACCTCTAAAGCTCAATGATGGAAAATCCACCATTTTAGTTGCTGGCAACTTCATCGCAACCTTTAGAACACCATCACAGCCCACAAGGTCCCACTGTTCACTGATCATCATCCACAATTGAAGCCAAGCCGAAGCTCCACGCCACTGTCGAACCGCCAAAAGAAGACCTATCTTCATTGTCGAGCCACCATGGCCACAACAAACCATACTCGCTCGAACTCCATGGCAGTTCCTTCTCCATCAAGTCACTGCAGCATGCTCCACTGTCCACCGTGAAGACCCAGCTCCACTATCATCTTCCTCCACAAGCAGTTGGCCCATGCATGTACTAGCCATCACCACCCATCGAACAGACCTACTGCCAAGCCTCCATCATTCGAAGATAGAGAAGAGAGACCTAACAGAGATGAGCGCAAGAAATTAAGGAGAGAGAGAGTTGAAAATGAAGAGAGAGATGAGAGAGAAATTGGCGGAGAGAGAGAGAGAGTTGAAATTAAAAAATGTCCTTTTTGGACAGTTTGCTTCCTCATTAATTATATATATATTTATTTTATTTTGTTGTAAGGGTATTCTAGACATTTTAATCATTAAATTGATAATTTGTCCTTATTTGAACAATTTTGAAACTATAAGGGTGTTAATTGAACGTCAGGGGGGTATTTGCACGTTCTGTATATAGCGTGGGTGTTTTTTGCACTTTACTCTTATTTAAAATTAAGTAATTAATTGAGGAAGACTTATTCACCTCTTCTAGGTCTAGATCAAGGCCTTGTGCTACTGTATATCAGAACTTAGGATTTTGATCCAATAGTTTTCTTAGACTCAAAAGTATGATTATCTGTTTTTATTTATTTATTAAATATGCAAGGACAATGTCTCTGTGTATGACTATATGGCATCACCTTTGGTGTAAACTAAGCTCCAATGTATAGTGTCATCTATTCTAATGACTCGTGTTATTACTAACTGTTACATGGACTCGGGTATGTAGGTAGGGTGTGGTTGTGTTTTTAGGGATTTGTAAAATCTTACCCAATAATACATGGACATGATGAAGTGTTCATTTTTTTCAAGATAAAATAGTATTTTTCATGTACCATAGAATGATAAATATGGCAACTTAACTCGTTTTGAAATAATAATGTATAGAAGGGACATAATAAGAGTTCTATGTACAAATATATAGTAAGTTGAATTTTCAGATGTGCTTATTTGCTTCATGTCCAAGAAGGAACATAATAAGAGTTCTATGTACAAATATATAGTAACTTGAATTTTCAGATGTGCTTATTTGCTTCATGTCCAAGAAGGAACATAATAAGAGTTCTATGTACAAATATATAGTAACTTGAATTTTCAGATGTGCTTATTTGCTTCATGTTGTCGTATAACCCATACCCATTCTCATGTATCATGAGTTTAATATGGCACCATTGAATAGTTCATGTAACATAGAATACTAGTGTGCTTGTCTGATTCATGTTTCTTTGTTTTTTTGAATTCATATGGATGTTATATTCTTATGTAATGAATCCCGTGATTCTTTTATATGAAATTGTTGAGGCTTGAAATTGGTTACTTGGTCATACACCTTACCAGATAGATGGTCAAATCATTGGGATACAATAGCATTTGTTTGAAATATTGTAGAATAACCAAGGATGTATCTGAAATGCTTGATTTGGCCCATCTTACATTTAAAAAGATCAGAGTAATGTAGCCTTTGAAAATTCATGGTGCACCATATCCTTTGATGCTTGGTATGTTGTTTGTTATAGGGGTGTGTTTTGTGCAATAATAAATCTAAAATTCTATTCTTGATCAGTAATATCATCGAGTACATGCAGAAAACATGCATTTAATATTTGTTCAACATATGATATCCTTCTTCAATTTTATCTTCTTCTGTTGTAATAAAATTGACGACTTATTCCTTCAACATCTTATTGAAACAATATTGTTCATTACTGCTTTACAAGTAAATGCCTTTTGGTTGTTAGAATACCGACTTTTTCAGGAACCAGGATAGTGTGTTAGATTTCTTTGCTCTTCGTATAGTCTGCTTAAAGTAAAATAAAGAGAGACGAAATCAAGGGAATGATTTTTCTTCGAACCAGCTTTAGCCACTTTATTTCATTTTTTTGTTCTTTACTGGAATCACACTGTCGGGAAATTGTTTCCTTTGCCACTCTTCTTTCTCGATTAGTTGTTTGCAACCTAATTTCATCTGAAGATCTTGCATATTTGACATTCATGGCTAGAATATAGAATTTTTTTTTATGATTCATTGGTGTAATTAACGCAACCAATTTTAGTGGTTTTAGCATTAATACCCTAATCTAATATGTGTCTCTCACAGACAATGTTGACTTGGGAACAGCTTGTGGCAAGTATTTCCGCGTGTCATGCCTTAGCATTGTTGATCCAGGTGGAAAGAATATTTTAGTAGTGTTTTAAGTGGTATATTTATTATAATGACACTGGTCTGATGGCCTTCCTACTAAATTTCTTTCTTGTTATGCAGGTGATTCTGACATCATCAAAACATTGTCTGCTGATCACTGAGAAGATTGGTTTTGCTGCATTTTCAATCACTTAGTGAAACAATGAGTAGTATGATGATGATTATTATTTTTTGTTTCAGAATATCTTCTAGAGACATGATAATTTATCACCTTTGAAGCTTGGTGTTTTTTCTTCATTTGTGGATTTAAGTTGTGTATTTTTTTTTTTTGATCTTTTCCTTTCTGCCCCTTAATTTTGGGAAATCAATTGAAGACATGCCTTCTTGCTTTACCAAATGTGATTTGATGCCTCAATACACAAAAAAGAAATGGATGAGAAGAAGATGATGACCTATTTATAATGGTATTGGTTAATCTTCCTTTGGATGCTTTGGGAAGACGACTGCTGGTTACTTGATATTGTGAAAAATAGAAAATGTTATGGTAATTTGTTTCATGGAAGTGTTCCATGGACTTAATTTGTATAGCACGCCTCAAAACTTAGCTATTTTTAAAAATACTGGAGTAGTATAGTAAACAAATGGTTTAAGCTTTGTAATTCAATAATTCGGGGAACTTCAATTTTTTGGAAGCGTTAAATAATAGTTTGGTTAGGCAACCAAATCGAACTTAACCGTTTGCTATATATAATATATTTATATGAATATATTATATTATAAATATTTTAATATTATATTATTTATATTATACACATTATATTATATATTTCTTTTCTATTTTTCAAGGTTAGAATCGTATAATCAAACAGAACTAAACCTTTTTTTCACGGTTTGGTTAGGTTTTAGTTTTTGTAAAACAAATCAAATTGAATTGTGTGCACCCCTAGGTCTCATGCATTTTCTGAACGCGATTGGGTGTTTGAGCAATTGAGTCATGTGATAATCTAGGAAGTATGGATACTTGTATAATAGTGACATACCTATCATATATGATATCAAGACTTTTTGGATACTTGTAAATAACTGAACACATGTTCAATATTTTCTAAATATATATATAATTTTAATATATATACATATTTTTTATTTCTAACACGAATATGATACTTCTCAGATACTTCGACCACGTATTCGATACTTGTCAAATATTTTATAACATATTTTTAACAAGTTTTGAACATTAAAATATAATTTTTTCAACAAAAATATCATAGTATAATTGTTAAAAAAAGTTTAAAATTTATTTTTAAAAAATGTCAAGATAATATATATATATTTATTTATTTATTTATTGTTGTGTCCTTGCACATTTGGATCATATTTTTTAAAAGTTTATTCCATCGTTGTATAAGTTTCATGTCTAGGTGAAAGTTATTTGATGAAGAACAATCATATTTGTTTTATTTATTTTGAAACAAACTCATGAGTTATATTTAATTGTTTTTTATTTAAAAATATTATTCATGGAATTAATTTCATAATATTATAAAAGAATGATAAAAAATTATTACTTTATATATATAAAAATATAATTTATTATTATTTTATCGCTGAATCTTATTGTACTAGTATTTTATTTTATTTTTTGAAATTTGTCGAATTATCAGACCCACATCGTATTGCACTCCTATCCCCCGAAAAAGTAAAAAATATTTCGGTTAGTGAAAAAATCTTGATGTGCCGTTTAGACAATAACACTCTCCCTTCCTCTCATAGACTGCGCTAGTTCAAGAAAATATATAGCCGCTCATATATATATACACACAAACCGGAATTCGATATGTTGGCCCGGTTTTATTTCTACAGAGAAGCACTTAGAACTCTGCAACTCTCCCCCTCGTTCTCTCTCAAGGCGTTTCTTCTTTTGAGTAAAACCAGAAGCGTTTCTGGTCCTAGGGTTTATAGTATCTCTTACCCTTCTTCTCATTCGTGTCTTGTAAGCTGATCAAATCAAACTCTCGTAATTCATTCAATCTCTCTCTCTCTGTGCGAGTGTGTCTGTAACTCCATTCTCTGCGATTCGTCACTTGTCCTGGTATGATTCGCCGTTCTCTCGAGCATTGGTTCTAGGGATTTGTGCAGTGTACTCATGCAATTCATCAATTTTCTTTATACATCTCATATCCGGTCCCTTCTCTGTATTTGTTCTGTTGTTCCTTTACAATTGAACTTTGTCCTACATTATTTTTAGGGTTTAAAGATTGATGCTTTGATCAGTACGATTAAATTAGGAGTCTTTCAGTGTTTCTTTTTTTTTGTGTGTGTTTGTGTGTGTGTGGGTGGTTGGAGGCATTGTCCAGGTGGGATGAATAGCGTCTTCAGTGAACAGATACTTGCAGACAAGCTTTCCAAGCTCAACAGCACTCAACAGTGTATTGAAAGTATCCTCCTTTTTTTTAATTTCTATACAATATTACTTTATTTATTTAATTTTCTTGTTTGTTTTTTTCGAAGAGTAATTTTCTTGGTTGTTAATGTGCATGCTTGGAATTGTTTGTCTGATGAATTGGAGTAATTACATAAATTTCGTTTCTTGTGTCATTTTTCTTTCTTTAGTTGCTGCCTTGTTATCTATTTCTAATTGGCTTACACTACCACATGGGGCTAGATGTGGTTCTATGCATTCTGACCCGACATGCAAAGGCTTAAAACACATATTTACAAGTTTTTTTTTTTTTTTTGCATTTTTCTGGATGCAAAGTCAGGGGTTGGTAACAGGAAAAGGAGGGTTCTACCTACCCTCATGTTTTTCAAAATATGATTATGGCCACTTTTTAATTAACTTCCATTCGCAATTATTCTAGTTGTCAATCTATCTCATTAAATTATATATACAATTAACAAAAAAGACATAGAACAATATCTGTGTGGGATTATAATATTTAATTATTCATCCCTTTTTGGGGCTCACTGGAATAGAATTTGAGTTCCCCTAAGGAATGGTAGACGAAATGGAAAGAAATGTGGTACAATAAGTTGGTTCATTTAATTTACAGGGTTGGACAGTGATAATTATGTTTTAAATGCAAGATGTGTATCACTTTTAACTTGTAACAATGGAAAGAGATATATAATTATATATTATTCTATGTAAATTTTGTACAAGTTTCATTCAGTGTACCCAATAGAAGTTCTTTATGGTTCAGAGATTAGGATTAGGCCATTCTCACGTGTTTCTGGTAGTTCCATTTTAGTACTTTGCCTTACGCAGGTTAGATAAGGTAAGAGTGATAAGAAAATATGTATCTGAATGTTTTGTTTTATTTTTTTATTTTTAGAAGAAATTTAAGTAGCATGGATACTTAGTACAGGAGTTGTATCCATGTTGGATATGCATTAGGCATTGACATTTTTTGAGCACTCCTAAACATGTCTTTAACATGCTTTGGACATGCCCATAATTTGAAAATAGTTTCTTTTTCATATATGTTACTTGACGCTACGAAGAGAGTAGCACACACTCTTGGACACATCTCTGGCATGCCTTAGATGCTGGCATGTAGCATTATACACACACACACACATTAAAGTGTAGACATTTAGAGAGAAAAACACAATTATTAGCATATATAAGAAAATTTAGAAACCTGAAACACCTTTAAGAATAGAATAAGGAGCAATAATATGAGTTCCAATTGAAGGATGGCAGGAATGGGGAAGAAGAGGAGGAATTGAGGAGGAGATTGGTTGTCATAATTACATTAATGTTTGTATATACATATTTATTTCTGAAATGCACCGATTCTTGTCCTATATGGACATTCCATTGGTTACATTACCCTATCAGGAAGTGATATCTAGGGTACTTGTGTTATATGTTAATGCTTATATGTGTTTTGATGATATGCAACCAGTTGACTTAAAAGGATCTACATTATCTAATTGCTAGTCATTTTTCTTGGATTAATTTTATCTTATTTTGGGAAACCTTTTAGTTAACCATTAGCATTTTATTGTATTTGTATTTAAAAGTATAAAAGATTTGAGAAAAGACACAATGTTGCAGGGGTAGGAATCATTAGAAATGTGAACCGCTTTAAAAATTGAGCAGGTGAGACAAATATGGGATTCAGTCAAAAAATGGAAGGAATAGGAAAAAAGAGGACAAATCAGTGAGCTGTCACACTTATTTCAGTGTGTATATGAAAATTTTATTTCGTATCACATCAAATCTCTTCCCGTGTCTAATTTCTACTGTCTATATAAAAAACTATTTATCAAATATCAAGATGAAGTTTTAATTTTTTAAGTCTTAGCTATGATTCAATCCTTGTAAACTTTTACTTGCCAAACAAATAAAAAAATAATCCTTGAAATATTCACCTCTGTCTCTCCTTTTTCAGCTCATCTGCGATCACGCTTCTTTGAGATGCTTCAGATATTTGGTTTTCGATGGGTGAAGCAATCAAATTCAAAACTCATTCAAATTTTATTAGCTAATAGGGATTATTCTAAGGCCTCCAGGACATGTTCATTTTCAAAGTTAGTTATTTTAAAATTTTTGTTCATTGTTTCATTGTTGTTGAAGAAGATTTCATTTATTTTTACTGGGTTGCAACATTGCACGTAGCCCAGAAGCCAATCTTCAATTTCCGGCAGTGATAGTTCTTTTGTGACTGCAAATTAGCATTTACTTCTATATATAGACATAGAGGAGATAGACATGAAGGAATTCTGTGACCATCCTCGGTTCAAATTGGTTATGAATTGACTTGATACAATGTTAATTCAAGTTGATTTGAATTTTCTACATACGAGATCGTTCTATCTGTAACCATACAAGTTGATAGCCAAAGCAGCACAATGTTTTTGTCGATTTTAAACCATATGGTAAAATTGATTGAATCCAACTTTTGTTGACATTGTTATCCTACACTTAACCTAGATGTACTCAACCTTGATTGATTTTCACTTTGAATGTGTTGTTCTTTATATTGTGATCCATTTAAGGAGGGAATTAGCTTCTTGCATTATGACAGTTCTTTTTTTTTTTGGTTCTTTCATCCTTTATATGATAGTTTGTTGTCTTGACTTTCCTATGTAGCATTGTCTCATTGGTGTATTTTTCATCGGAGCAAAGCGGAGCTGGTTGTTGCAACATGGGATAAACAGTTCCATAGTTCTCAGATGGTTCAAAAAGTTCCCCTTCTGTATCTTGCAAATGACATCCTTCAGAATAGCAAGCGTAAAGGAAATGAATTTGTTTCTGAATTTTGGAAGGTTCTTCCTGCAGCACTTAAAGATATTGTTGAGAAAGGCGATGATCATGGAAAGAATGTGGTCTCCAGATTGGTATCCCCTTCTATGTTTTTCTTGGGACATCAGACAATAGTTGGCTTATTGAAAAATGTAAACCAACTAATGCTTAAATAATTGATAGGTTGATATATGGGAAGAAAGGAGAGTATTTGGATCTCGTGCACGGAGCCTTAAAGATGTAATGCTTGCAGAAGATTTGCCTCCACCCTTGGAGTTCAGCAAAAAACGCTCTCGTTCTGTCAAAATAACAAAAAGGGATTCACGCTCCATAAGAACGGTCAGGACCAGAGACTCATGCAATTCTTCTTTCTTTTTTTTGTTAATTTATAATTTTGTATAATTTCAGGCATTTATTTCTTATTTACTTATTAAATTGAAATTGTATTGCTTCCATGTGTTGTTGCTTTGGACTCTAGAAATTGACCATTGGAGGAACAACGGAGAAGATAGTGTCTGCATTTCACTTGGTACTCAGTGAACAACTTAGTGAAGATGAAGAGATGAGTAAATGCAAGTCAGCTGTTCACCGCGTTAGGAAGATGGAAAAAGAAGTTGATCTGGCCTGTAGCAAAGGTAGGCCGACGATGATTTTGTAGTTAATGTCTGCAATGTAGCATTTATTGAAAGGGTTCTATAAAGTATATAATTTGGCATTCTTGATTTCTTGTCCTTTAAACTATTTTTAACCCCTTAAACAGTGTTTAGATAATTACACAATTTTTTTCTTCCAAAGGTGTTTAAATAGTCATATTCCGATGCTGTCCATTTGGGCATCTAAGTGTAGTTTCTTTTTTACACAGCAAAGGATCCAAAGCGAAAAACTTTGTCCAAAGAACTAGAGGAGGAAGAAAATCTGTTGAAACAGTGTATCGAGAAACTTAAAGTAGTTGAAACAAATAGAGTGGCCCTTGTATCTCAGTTACGAGACGCCCTGCATGAACAGGTACTTGGTCATTTTTATTTTTAATTTTTTTCGGAAAGTAAAAAAAAAGAAAAAGAAAAGCATTAATGAGCAAAAAGTGAAGGCCTGTTCAATATTGTATGCAATTTGAAAACGGTAAGCATATGCATGGGCTTACATTTTGAAAATTTTCAGGAGTCCGAGCTGGAGAATGTTCGCACTCAGATGCAGGTATTTGTTCGTTTAAATATGCCCGGACTAATAGTTTCTTTTCTCCCCAAGTTCATTTGTTTCTATTTTTCTTTTGGTATGATAAAGGTGGTGCCTGTGTTCAGTGTGTATACTGTAAATCATACTTCTGTTATGTTTTTTTGTGCCAAAAATAGTGTAAAAGAAATTGTGATTTTGTTTGTTCACTGTGTATTTATAGGTTTTGGTATATATGCCTTTGAATTCTTGATAACTAAGTTGCTAAAAAGTCAAAACTACTGCTGAGACTGGAAAAATTATGACTTAAGCTTTTTGGTTTATGTGTAGTCACAGCAGAAGTGGAATTGTTTCACGAAACATTGTGGAAATGTAAAGAAGTTAAAAATGAAGTGCTGATAATGGAATAATTACCTTTAAATATGGAATTTTGATGGGATGTGCTTTTGACTTGTCTATGCATTTAACATCTTGTTCTAATAGTGTTGGGTTCCAATTGAGATATGTTGACCCATCACTTTATTCAATTTGAGAAATGTATCATCATGCACAGAAATTGTTGTCAGATTGTTGTCAAACCTGTCTTAGTAAAATGAAAATACTAGAGCTGGTGGAGAAGGCAGGCAAGTTTTGGCAATGGACGCTTTGAAGTTATACCTAGTCATTTCTGACCATTCTGAAAAAGGAAAGTTGGGGAGAAGAAAATCATGCTTATTCTAAAATTTGAAGCTCTTATGTAACCACGATATCAATAAATTACTCACTAGATGCAAATAATAAGTTCCTATTATTTCTCATTGAGGCTTCAGCACAGCAGTTGACATAGGTAATCTAGAGAAAATCTGTGAATATCATTAGGACCTCTATCAAATAAGCCAACCTGATGCTGATGTATCACTTTTAATACCTTTTCAGGTAGCAGAGGCACAGTCAGAGGAAGCCAACAACATGCGGAAGCAGCTTGATGATGAAACTTATGTTGGGGTAATAAAACCATCAACTGCAACCCCACCATCAACAGATGCAAATGCAAAAGCAGAACAAGCACCAAAGAAGACAGCTGCTGCCATTGCTGCCGAGGTTGCTGATAGACTTGCAGCTTCTAGTTCCTCTCAATATATCATGAGTTCTGTTCTCTCTACATTTGCAGCTGAGGAGGCAAAAAGCGCAGGGCTGACGAAGGCCTCCACAGTGTCCAATTCTTTCACAACCATGCCCATCAATTTAGTTACCAATTCAATGCCGAAAGCAGAACAGCCCAATTCCGTTTCGGATCCCAGTGTTTTTATGCCAGGACAGGCACTCGTTGCTCCACCAAGCAATCCATATCAATCAGTTTTGGTGCCACAACCAACTATGCAGAGTCAAACCCCCACCTCTCAAGCCCAATACCACATACTTCCTAACCCCCAGTCTCAGCAATATTTGCAACAGTCGGGGGCAATGGTGAGTTCATATGGTTATGGTAGCATTACACCCTTGCCACCAGGGCCACCCCCACCCCAAATGTTGAGTCCACTAGTGCCTTTAACCCAACAATCGTTGCAGATAACTCAGCAGCAGCCACTAAATTTAGCTCACCAACCATCAGCATTAACGCAGCAACAACCAATACTGTTACCTCATCAACCACCAGCACCTCCTAGTTTTCGACCTCTTGGTCCAATTCAACCACCTGGTATGATGTACTATGCTCATCCTCATCATTCTCAGTGACAGTTAAATAGACATTCCATTCATTACAACAGTGTTCTTGCAGAAGCATTTTCTGGACAATTTTTGAAAATTTGTCTGTGCAAATTGGGCTTGTTTTCGATCATAGATATAAAGAGGTCTGACAATAATTATAAAGGTGTATATGCATTTAGATAGCAACAGATATTGCTGGTGAAGAGTTGTATCTTTCCCCATTACCAGGCTGAGTTAGAATTAGGGTCGGGTTTCTTTCATTTTTGTTGTCTTCATTCTTCTTTTTTCTCACTTTAATTATACCTGTAAAATGATGATTTAGGGGCAGAACAATTTTGTATTGCAAATCAAACCAGATGAAGGCATTGCCTTTCTTTATTCGATGACTTTCTTGCGTCTGTTGAATCATTTTAAAGGCATTGACTTTCTTTATTCGTTGCTTTTCTTTATTCATTTACATCAATGAAGTGACTTTCTTTAGGCATGAGTTTAGATTGTGTAAAATAATGTTAAAAGTTGAGTCTAGTCCTGACGTACAAGTAAGATCTTTGTAAGTGGCACCTCATTTTTGAAGCCATATCTACGGTTGAGCAAAGTGGATGAATAATTATGTCCAAGGCCACACAAAATTTTTGTTGATACATGGACCCTCTGTAATCAAATCTGGTTTTATCAAATAAGAAATTCCTTGTAAGATAAAATATGAATAGTTTTTCATACGATGAGCACTTTTGTAGTTGAATAATTTATATTTAGTACCCTTGTTTAATTTTAGGAAATAATTTATTTTGAGAAAAGGCATTCCTAAAAATTTAAATTTGTCATACTATGTTCTTTTTCCCTTCAATTTGTAAAAAAATTCAAAGTTATTCCTGTAAGCGCAATGCAATAAACAACTATGGGGTAACAATTGTAGAATATATATAGAAAAGAGCACAAGTTTATTTAGAAGATTTAACAGTAAAATTTTATGTTGTCTTTTCAGTATTCAGACAAAACAAAGATAATGTAATCTAGCGTAGTGATTCCTTATATCCTTCACAAATATATAAACTATGGCAAATGGTAACAAAGTAAATTGTAACACTCATTGATAGCCCCAAGTTTGGCACTTCGCTTTTTATATATAATTTTTAACAACTCACCCACATATGTTTTGATTCTGATTCAAGGTCCTGTTATCATAATTTCCCAAATCAATAAATATTACATAATTCAACGGCTTGACTCTTCAACATGAATCAACATAATGCGCTGCCTGTATGAATTTGTATATCTTAGCATTTTGAGTGTAAAATCTATATGGTTGAGAAGCTTACAAAAATTGTAAAACTTCAACAATTCATTGCCTTCCTGAGAATGAAATCTCTGATAAATATTGGAAGATGGTACATGATCGCCATTATGGTGGAGTAACGGGCCAAAGAGAACCAAGCCGGTGGATTCTTCTTCAGCACCGCAGCTACAGTCTTCTTTGCAAACTCTTCTGAAGGGGTAGACTTTGAGCCTTGTGAGACGTAGGCACTATTTCGGATTGCTGCTGCGAATTGCTTGTATAACTTCCATTCAGGCATTTGACCATAGCTGGCTATAGCAGAATTTGCTATGTTCGACGTAATAGCTCCAGGCACAACATTAATAACATCAATCCCAAACGGTCTAAGCTCCAATCTGCATGCAGTGATGGATGGAATGAAAATCTTAAATCAGGAAACTCAGTACATGATAATTTAAACACCGTGGATGGTAAAGCTGAAAATTCTCAGAAACATAAGGAAGCCTGTCCCTGTGATTATATCGCATTCGGAGGAAAATCAATTAAGAAGCACTGATACGGATACAGGACACAGATACGATACGATACAGACACGATGATACGACAAATTTCAAAAAAACATGACAAGGATACGTCAATTTATATATATATAAATTAAATAATAATTTTTGGTAATTTTATCCATATAATCACGAACAAAAACACTAATTTAGAGTTTAAATTTAGATGTTTGTTAATTTTGTTTTCTTTAATTTATATTTAAATTGCATTAAATCCCATTTTTGTAAAAAATAAAATTAATTACAAAATCACCCCGCTGTGTCCAAAAAAAAAAAAATCCACTACACTCCTTGGAGTGTCCGACACCGCCACGGAACCTCTCGGTGAAGTGTCCGTGCTTTCTAGAAAATCAAAAATAGTAAGGGTTAGGGTTCACACTGGTCCTAATAAAAGTTTTGCACTGACTGTTAAGCCCACTTTAAATCAATAATCATCAGAATTCTTGAAAATCAAATAAGTAAAATAACAAAAGACCTAATAGATATTCTGTTCCCTACTCATTCATATTACAATCTGTAGATAAAACTTATAGAAAGCAGCTTCATCATTTACACTCATCTCTGTTCCCAAGTTTATTTGTTAATTAATTCCTAACTATCAATTGAATAATTTTTACAGAAAGCAGAGAAAATCCAGGAAATGATCATTCACCTCATCATAATGGAGGATATATTAATTAACGCTCTATGGAACTGAATTGAGCCAAATATGCAAACAGCACTACAAAATGTATTAGGAGAAGCACAATTATCCAATGAAGTCAAGACGCAGGAGAGCTTAATGGCACCCTAAAGGCAAGAAAGTTCTTCTATCACCCTTACTCTACTAAGGGGCATATATATATATATATTTTTATCTAAACAGATAAGAACATAGGGTATAGAAATATGGGTGCCTATGTCGTCTAAACCCCAAGGTATCAGTGAGACAATGTGGCACAACTTTGGATGCAGTATTGCAGCTTACGCACCCTAGACCATGATTTATAAGCTAACTTTTGAATTCCTTTTTTCGTTTTTGTTTTTGTTGGGGGTGGGGGAGGTTGGGAAGGTGTGGTGGAGGTAGTGGGGGGATGGTGGAGGTAGTGGGGGGATGGTGGGTATTTGCATCTTAAGCTGATAGAAATGAATTACCAACTAAGACTAACATGAGCAGTTAACTATAAAGCACAAACCTCAAGGTATCATTTAGGGAATGCAGAGCAGCTTTAGATGCAGTGTAAGCACCTGTCCATGGTCCAGGGCTCAAAGCGGTAACACTTCCGATGTTGACAATCTTTCCCTTCTTCCTAGATATCATGTAAGGAACCACAGCTTGAATCAACCTCATGGAACCTATATATGTGCAAATAATAGCATTAATAAAGATGAAATAGAAAATTCTTGTTAGGTTGTTAGGTCTATAATAGCAGATTTGTTGTCATGCAATCAGCAACAAAAAGAGCCTTCTCAAAGTGGACAAAGAACTAGGGGAAGTTATGGAAGACAATTGGATAAAATCGTCACAGCTTGCTTCAACTGAGTGGGAAAGTGGTGTGTATCTGATCAATATGCAAGTTAAAACAATAGGATTTATGTTGAAGACACAAGAATTAAGCTGCTATCATAAAATTTGGTGGTAACTGTGGAAGACATTATCCACAAAGTATCATCTTTTAGGCAGCAAGCACGGTGCAAGTGTGTGTTTTATCAGATATTTTCTGCGCTTACTTTTCCCTAATGCCCAAGGTAACCAGTAACCTAAAGTCGATTTATCTCCAACAGCATTATGATATGTTAAAGATTTTGAGAAATTCTGTGTCAATTGTGATGATAGAAAAGGTTTCCACCAGTCTTACTTAAGGACCCTGTTGAAAAAAAAAATAAAATTAAAGACAGAAATTGAACATGAATAACACAAGAATGTAATGTGGTTCGGCCACTAAGTCCTACACCCAAGCACACAAAGCCCAAAGGGTTACATCATTTTCATTATATTTTCTCTTAATTTTGTTTACAAAAACCACATCTATTTATAGGTGAAAGAATAGAAGTGACAAATATGAAAAATACATTGATAGAGGATTCCTAAAATCAATCCCATAAATCACTCCTATCAATATTCTATCAAGGCTTAAGTCACTCCTATAATAATATTCTCCAACAGACCCCAATCATGGTACTACAACGTAGGCCTATCACAAACTATAGCTGTTCAGAGATGATCTATTAAACTGAGTGCCATATAATGAGATATTCATCTAATCTAACAGGCATCTAGAGAACTGAACAACCTACTTGGCGCCTGAGCTTTTGGGGCTCAACTATTTGGAGAGAGGTGTTCTCTGCAAAACCGTAATGCATTTCTGGCCTAGTCCAACTGTGATTTGTGTTATGATGTTGAAGCATCTCATTTAAGCATGTTGACCTAGTTTCCAACGCATGTGAGACCCTTGAAGAGCCTTATTTGAGGCATTTTGTTGTAATGGGGTGGAGTATTTTGTTAAGCAAATAATTTCTTAACCACAACAATGACATACTTCTTAAGTTGGCAAAAGATTCCACTTTGATGCAAATTGATTGATCAATGGTCGGAGACAGAGTGATCTAACATGAGAATATTTGGGATTGTCTTTTAGTTATTGAAGCGTTGCACTAGTACTATAGCGTACTTGAGCATGTACTATGGACGAATAGTAATAAAAATCATGGGCAGCTCTGATAAGGCTAAAATAAGAATCCATAAATGTTGCTAAAATCGATCTTCCATCTAACCTTCAGCTTTGTACATATTTTTAACTGTTTTAAGACTAGCTTTATGCAATAGATAGTGAATCGTCTCTTCATAGCTCTAATTTAAATCCAATCCTCCACTTGTTTTGCTAAACAGCTCTATTGTTGACAAACAACATGCATCAGCTTCTCCATAACAAATACAAAGAAATACAGTAATGGCTAAATGCCAACCCCAAGGTATAAGTCTAATATGAATAAAAATTCACTTCTCTCCTTTAGTTATTATGCAATTTACAGCTCCATTTTCAATGTCCATAATCCCACCAACATATCCAATTGGTTCCGCTTTGTTTCAGAAGCCCCCAACACACTATTGATTAATTACTCTCTAATTTTTTTGATACACCCAATTGCTGTCTTAGTTTTAGCTTACTAATTATCCCCTCCATTCATACGAACTTACAACATTTCTTGTGAGTTTCATGCTAGTTTAAACATTCTTCTTTTCTGATCATCACAATCTTGACTTGACTTCAATAGCAAGTGAAGTAAGTAATAGTACATGTGAAATGAGAAAATAATCACAATCCCGGGTATTGATGAATATTCCTCAACCATTTGAGGCATAACAAAACCATAGATTCAATGAAGCTATCAAAATAAGTAAAGACAGACATCAAGACAAAATGGGCAATCATTTGAACAAATAAAAAACATAACTGTGTGGATTGAAAACTATACCATAAACGTTTGTATTGAAGGTATGCTCAACTGTAGATAAAGGGATTTCAGCAAGAGGGCCAACGCAAAGTACCCCAGCATTGTTGACCACAATATCGATTTGGCCCAATTTTTCGAGCACATTGGAGATAACGTTTCGGACACTTTCATCGGACAACACGTCCAGTTCTTGAAGAAAGAACCTAGGATCGTGGTCCAGGTCCTCCATGGACGACAGTGACCTACTAGTCGCTACCACGACGCAGTTCGCGGCAGCGAAAGCGCGTGCCAGCGCGTGGCCTATGCCACCAGCAGAACAGCCCGTTATCAGAACTACCTGTTTATCCATTGGATTCTGTGGATGGGCTTTGAGAGCTTAGGGTTTGGATTTTGGAAGGTAATCTGAAAATAATGTATATTGCGAATGGCGGTACCCCTAAAAGTTTCAACTTCTTGTTTGTAGCCACTGACTTTGTAAATAAATCTAAATTGTGGTCTCCAAAACTTATAAGTTACCGTATAAGTAAATAATTTATTTCAGTTGGCCCCCAAATTGATTTCAAGGGGCCCCAAAAATTGTGTTTGAAAATAAATACAACTTTTGTCCCTTTTAAACTTGACAATATGTCTCAGACCAGTCACCATATACAAAAGAATTCCTTCTTGGGATATGAGCCAATAAAAATGTGCCACCTGTTTATTTATTTTTCTTCCATTATTTATTTATTTTTATGAGTAAAGTGCAAATAATTTTCCGTTATACAAAAAATCATGTAAAAAACACTCTAGAGTATGACGTACATATAACACATGGTCCATTTGGTTGGATGAAAAATAATATAGAAAGGTGAAAGTAAAAGAATGTGAAGTGAATGAAAGAAAAATAAATTTTCTAACATGTTTAGTATGAAATTTTTTCAAAAAAATTGAAGGAAATTATAATTTTATAGTTTGAAATGCATTAAATTTGCAATAAAAGAAAGGGTACTATTGTAAATTTATAAACTTCCTACAAAAATAAAAATATTTTTGTGTTTTTTGTAGGAAAATTTTGTAGAAAAGTTAAGTGCTTATGAAATGTTACTTTTACACAATTTTGTTTTTCCGGATAACCCAAATCCCTAAAATGTTCAAAAATTTTTTTTTTTTTCTTTTTCTTTTTCTTTTATGTTATTTCTATCCAACCAAACAAAGTCTCATAAATGATGTGCAATTACTCCTTTTTCGTCTTTGACTCTAAAAATTTTTAAATATTCTTTTTAAATCACCACAATACCTCCTAGGAGATTCTAAGGTGTGTTAATTTTGGATGTTTGTCTTTTCTCCATCGATGGACAACCATTTTTTCTCTTTTTACAACATTTACCCGCTCACCTATAAATACATGTGTTGCAAGTGGGTTCATCCCACGTGATTGTACTTAAGACAAATATATCTATCTAAAGAAATATCTCCACCATTTGCCTATATATATGGAATCAGTATGTAATAGAAAAAAGTCTTCCTTGTTTTGGAGAATAAAAGGCAACAACAAACTCTTTCTCTTATCCTACTCTCTCTCAATATCTATATCTCACTAACAGATTGTGCTACTATTATATATATATATCAACATCTATCTTCTCTCTCAATTACAATATAACTGTTCACTAATTTTTCTATACTATTATTACAACATGTTATCAGCACGAGATTTTGACCATCTGAGAAGAAAAGTAAAAGGTACGAAAAATTATATTTATGTCATTTCAATATAAATATATTTATATATATATAAACATATATCTATATATATATAAATATATCTATATATATAGATATAAATATATAATATATCTATCAATATATCTCTCTATATATATATCAATATTTATATATAATATCCTTCCCGATTGAAAAAAATCTGTATGCTTGTGTCATTTCAATATATTTATATATAAAGTCCTTCCCGATTGCGAAGTGACATGTTCATATTTATATTATTTTATTCTGTTAATATACTATACATATAAAATTCTAACTATATTTCTTTTCCAATACATAGTATACTGATAATGTCAAATCTTGCAAAACTCGACTTTACTGTCCTTGATATTTCGGGCAGAAATTATCTATCATGGATTCTTGATGTTGAGATCCATTTAGATGCTAAAAATTTGGGAGAGACGATCAAAGAAGGAAATAAAGTATCAATGCAAGAACGGGCAATAGCAATGATTTTCATTCGCCACCACATACATGAGGATTTAAAATTCGAGTATCTTACAATCAAAGACCCGTCCATACTATGAAAAAATTTGAAGGATAGGTTTGAACATCAAAGAACTATAATCCTTCCAAGAGCTCGAGACAACTGGTCAAAATTGAAGTTGTCCTATTATAAATCGTAATAGAATATAATTCAGCTCTATTCCGAATTAGCTCCCAAATGAACTTATGTGGAGAGCCTAAAAATGATGTGGATATGTTAGAAAAAACATTTATCACATTTCATCCCTCGAACTTGCTCCTCCAGCAGCAGTATCAAGAGAGACATTTTACAAGATATTTTGAGTTGATATATTGCTTATTAGTGGCTGAACAAAATAATGAGCCCTTATTAGAAAATCACATATCCCGTCCGACCGGATCAGGTTCATTAACTGAAGCACATTCAGCATCTTTTAATGGTCGCGGTCGTGGACGTGGTCGTGGTAGTGGACGTGGCCATGGTCGTGGCCGCCGCAGAAATAATAATTATGATGGTTATCCTTCATTTGAGTTTCCGAGCAGGAACTACACACCATATTATCATGAAAGAAATGCAAGTGGGGCCAAGCAAGAAAAATTGAAAGGTGTACCGAATGCACCCTCCAAATAATATGAAAATGCTTGTTTTCGATGTGGAATGAAAGGGCATTGGTCACAGACCTGCTGAACGCCCAAACACTTCATTGAGCTATATCAATCCTCAATCAAAGGAAAAAGGAAGAAAAAGGAGATTGAAACAAATGCTATCGAAAATTATGAACCGGTAGACATCAATCACCTTGATATTTTGAATTTCTATGAAGATCTCCCTGAAATCAATAATCAGTGGACTGATGATGGAAATGTCTACATCGATTAGATAGTATTTCTTTTAATTTTTATTGTTGTGTTATTATTAGTTTTGTTTGTAATTACACTTTTATTAATATAATGAAGTTTGTTTCTTTTTAGAAAATGGATTTGATCAATGCATTGCCCACATCCAAGATAAATGATGAAGATATATGTTTGATAGACAGTGCCACGACACATACTATCCTGAGAGATAGAAAATATTTTTCCCATATAACATGTTCCATAGACCTAATTGATGGTTCTGGAAGGGCTAATATTGTGTTACCATGTGGAACACAATTGCATATTGATGATGCTCTCTACTCAACCAGATCTAAGAGAAATCTGTTGAGTTTTAAAGATATACGTCATAACGGATATCATATTGAAACAATAAACAAAGGGAGTATGAAATATCTATGCATTACATCAACTATTTCATGCCTAAAGCATGTTTTAGAAAAACTCCCTGCTTTCTCTTCTAGGTTATATTTTATGAAGATAAGCGCAATTAAATCACATGTAGTGATGCACCAGAAGTGCTCTGACTCAAAGAATTTTATATTATGACATAATCGCCTTGGTCATCCTGGATCAATAATGATGCGCCGAATTATTAAAAATTCAAATAGGCATCCATTAAAGAATTAGAAAATTCTTTTAACAAGTGATTTTATATGCACGATATGTTCACAAGAAAAGTTAATTGTGAGGCCATCTCTTTCAAAAGTTATTGTTGAATCTCCTGATTTCTTACAAAGAATCTACGGGGATATATGTGGGCCGATTCACCCATCACGTGGACCATTTTGTTATTTTATGATTTTAATTGATGTCTCAACTCGATGGTCCCATGTTTGTTTATTTTCTACTCGAAATGTAGCATTTGCTAGACTTTTGGCCCAAACAATTCGTTTATGAGCACAATTCCCGAATTATCCAATCAACGCAATTTGTCTTGATAATGCCGGAGAATTTACATCTAAAACATTCAATGACTATTGCATGTCTATTGGCATTGATGTTGAACACCCTGTTGCATACACTCATACTCAAAATGGTCTAGCAGAGTTTTTTATGAAACGTCTTCAATTGATTGCTAGACCATTACTTATAAGAACAAAACTCCCTATGTCAGCCTAGGAACATGCCATATTGCATGCAACATCATTAGTTCGTATTAAATCAACTGCTTACAATAATTTTTTACCTCTACAACTTATGGTTGGTCAACAACTAAATATCTCTCACTTATGAGTTTTTGGTTGTCCTGTTTTTGTACCTATTGCACTACCACAACAAACAAAAATGGGCCCTCAGTGTAGACTTGAAATTTATGTAAGTTTTGACTCTCCATCTATCATTAGATATCTTGAACCTATGACAAGAGACTTGTTTAAAGCAAGATTTGCTGATTGTCATTTTGATGAGGTTGTATTCCAACCATTAGGGGGAGAAATGACACAGCCTGAACAACAGCATGAAATCACTTGGAATGCCACAGAATTATCACATTTTGATCCTCCTACAAATCAAGAGAACTTGAAGTTAAGAGGATCATTCATTTACAAGGTATTGCAAATCAATTGCCAGATACATTTACTGATACAAATAAAGTGATAAAATCTCATATCCCTGCTACCAATTTTCCAGCACGAATAGATGTCCCTGTTGGACAATCTATAAGTATTGCAGCAGATGCATCTAAAACACGCCTAAAGCGTGGCAGACCCATTGGTGCAAAAGATACTGTTCTTCGAAAGAGAAAAATACAAGAGAAAGTAGATAAAGAAGATGACACTCCTGAGGAGGCCATACTTACAAAGGGAGTAATAATAGCCCTGAAGAAATAATATTCATTGATGAGGCACAAAAAGAGGTAGTCATACCTGAAAATGACGAGATATCAATAAATTATACAAAGAGATGGAATAGAAATGAAGTTCTTCTCGACAACATATTCTTTTTTGCAATTACTCTTGATATTACAAGAGATAATAAGGATCCAGACCTTCAATACATCTACGAATGTCGATGCAGAAATGATTAGCCAAAATAGAAAGAGGCAATACAGGCAGAATTAACTTTACTGGCAAAATGTGAAGTATTTGGACCAATAATCCAGACACCTGAAGGTGTCAAGCCTGTAGGGTTTAAATGGGTATTTGTACGAAAAAGAAATGAGAAAAATGAAATTATGAGATATAAAGCCTGCTTAGTGGCACAAGGTTTTTCATAGAAGCCTGATATTGATTACGAGGAGACATACTTTTTGGTAATGGATGCAATTATATTCTGATTCCTGATTAATTTGACAGTCATAGAAAGGCTGAATATGCATCTAATGGACGTGATTACAACATATTTATATGGATCACTTGATAGTGATATTTATATGAAAATCCCTGAAGGATTTCAAATGCTTGAAGCAATCGCTTCAAATCTACGGTCGATGTACTCAATCAAGTTACAACGATCGTTGTACGGATTAAAGTAGTTTGGACACATGTGGTATAATCGCCTTAGCGAGTACTTAATCAAAGAAGGATATGTAAATAATCCAATCTATCCATGTGTTTTCATTAAAAAATTAGGATATGAATTTGCAATTATAGCAGTATATGTTGATGATTTAAACCTCATGGGAACTTCTGATGAGCTCACCGTGACTACTGATTATTTAAAGAAAGAATTCAAAATGAAAGAGCTTGGAAAAAATAAATTTTGTCAATTTTTACAAATTAAGCATTTACCAAGTGGAATTCTTATCCATCAGTCAACATATATAGAAAAAGTTTTAAAGTGATTTTATATGGATAAAGCTCATCTATTAAGTTCTCCAATGGTCGTTCGATCGCTTGATGTGAAGAAAGATCCATTTCCTCCTCGAGAAGATAATGAAGAATTGCTTGATCCTGAAATTCCATATTTGAGTGCTATTGGTGCACTGATGTACCTCACAAATTGCACACGACCGGACATAGCTTTTCCAGTCAACTTACTGGCACGGTACAGTTCTACACCAACCCGCAAACATTGGAATGGTGTCAAACATATAATGAGATATCTTCATGGGACCACTGATATAAAATTGTTTTATTCAAATAAATTAAAATCTCAGTTAGTTGGATATGCAGATGCAGGTTATCTTTCTGATCCACATAAAGCTCGATCACAAATAGGATATGTATTTACTTGTGGTGACACTGCTATATCATGGAGATCCATGAAACAGACAATGACAACAACTTCTTCAAATCATTCTGAAATACTCACAATTCATGAAGCGAGTTGAGAATGTGTCCGGCTAAGATTTATGATATAGCATATTCGAGAAAACTGTGGACTCTCCTCAATAAATAATATCCCAATGACATTATATGAAGATAATGCTGCATGTCTTGCACAAATCAAAGGAGGTTATATCAAAGGAGACAGAACCAAACACATCTCACCAAAATTCTTTTATACTCACGAGTTTCAGAAAAATGGTGATATTAATGTTCAGCAAATTCATTTGTGTGATAATTTGGTAGACCTATTCACTAAAGCTCTGCTTACCATGACATTCAAGAAATTGGTTCACAATATTGGAATGAGGCAACTCAAAAGTTTTTCATGCTGATGAGGGAGAGAATTTGTTTGAAATAGTATTTGCATATTGCACTCTTTTTCCTTCAATCAGGTTTTATCCCACTGGATTTTTCTGACAAGGTTTTAATGAGGCAGTTCTTGTATATGCAACACCATTTTCAGGTGCACAAAAATCTTGTACTCTTTATAATGTCATGAACCCAAGAGAGAGTGTTGCAAGTGGGTTTATCCCACGTGACTGTACTTAAGACAAGTATATCTATCTAAAGAAATATCTCCACCATTTGCCTATATATATTGAATCAGTATGTAATAGAAAAAAACCTTCCTTATTTTAGAGAATAAAAGGCAACAACAAACTCTCTCTCTTATCCTACTCTCTCTCAATATCTATATCTCACTAACAGACTGTGCTACTGTTATATATATATATATATATATATATATATATATCTTCTCTCTCAATTACAATATAACTGTTTACTAGTTTTTCTATTACAACAATATGCATGTTGTGCCGGGAGCCCAGAAATTCAACAAACAAAGCACCACACACACAAATATACAGAGATTTACGTGGTTCGACAATTGCCTACGTCCATGGGAGGCAGTAGATGCACTATCGGAGAAAAATGGTTACAAATACATATTTTTCTCTCAAATGCTCACATTCTCTGTCTCAAACTGATCTGCCACACAATTTACAAACATCAGTTGCACCGAATTTGTAACACATCTGTTGCACTGAATCTGCAATCGGCCGATTTGTGCACACGTAATGCACACTGATGGTGCCTACATTGGACCAGCATTTGCTGCCACTTGCACTCATATACAAATATATACATCAAGTATATATATACTATAAGGAGGGAGACAATCCAAAAAAACTGGCACCATTGTCCACAATTTTGGCACCTAATTTTCTTCTCTCTTTCGGTGGCTTTCGGTGCCATAAATTCGAGCCACTATCCAACAATCTCCACCTTGGCGAGAATTCATCAATCAACGATCTCCACCTTGATGAAAATTCTGAATGCTCTCCAATTTGGCAGGAATCCACCAATCAGCATTCTCCACTTCAGTGAAAAATGACCAATCAACGTTGCCTCCTCAAATGTGCCTTTAGGCGCCACGATGAATGTCAATACTGAACTTGACCTTTTTCTACTTGCCTATGGGAAGCCCAAACCATCAACCATGTTGGACCAACTCACAGCTCAAACAAGACCCAAACCAACTTCAAATTCAGCCCATTCGCTATAGAGGCTCAAAACAAATTGATTTATGAAATCAACCCAATTAAACCAAATATGATAGCCCACCAAGACTATCACCAACTTTGTTGAGTCAAAACATTCAAAACTTTGCATTGCCACATGCTAAAGTTGTCCAAACGAAATACCAAAGAATACCCAGTGTTTGAACCATGGCAGCTCATTACCCAAATTAAGCAAATTCACCATAAATCAACCTCAAAGTCCCACACCACATAGCTGAACCCACCCCAAACAGAAACTTCAATTGTAATAAGAAAGTTTAGGGGCAGAATTGTGATTTTTTAGGGAATTCAAGGGCTAAATTGCAATTATCAAAAACATCAGAAGCATAATTATAATTTTTAGAAACTTAAGGGATCAAATTGCAATTTTCTAAAACTTCAGGGGCTGAATTATAATTAACAGAAAGCTCAGGGATTTAACTACAATTTTTAGAAAATACAAGGATTGAATTACAATTAATAAAAAATTTAGGGGCATAATTGCAATTTTTAGAAAATAAAGTGACTGAATTACAATTAACATAAAGTTCAGGGGTAGTATTAAAATTTTTAGAAAATAGAGGGGCAGAATTGCAATTAACAAAAATTTAGGGGCAAAATTGTAATTTTTAGGAAATCAAGCCACGTGTCAGTGACGTGGCAATTTTGCTGACGTGGTGCTGAGTTGGCGATGATGTGGTGGACCAGTCAAATGCTCAGTTAGCAAGTCGACTCGGTCCAGACTCGCTGAGTCAGCTCAAATTCGGAAACAGGCGCTTGTAGCGCGTGGGAGCAAGTGGGCGTGTGAAATGAATGCTCCGTTTTTGTCACCGGCGCGTGAGAGCGCGTGGGAAGTGTGCATGTCATGGGCTTTCTTGTGGGAGCGCGTGAGGGCTCTTCTGACCTCCGTTTGACCTCCGATTTGTTCCATTGGACTCGTATCGGTGAGATCTACCCTCCAGTATACTCAAAACTCAAGTTTGAGTACTTTGAATTTCTGAGTAATGAGCAAAAATGCTCTGAACCAAGGCTCTGATACCAATTTGTTTTGCCGGGAGTCCAGAAATTTAACAAATAAAACACCACACACACAAATACACAGAGATTTACGTGGTTCGGCAATTGCCTAGGTCCACGGGAGGCAGCGAATGCACTATCGGAGAAAAATGGTTACAAATACAAATTTTTCTCTCAAATGCTCACATTCTCTGTCTCAAACTGATCTGCCACACAGTTTACAAACATCAGTTGCACCGAATTTGCAACACATCTGTTGCACTGAATCTGCAACCGGCTGATTTGTGCACCCAAAGTGCACACTGATGGTGCCTACATTGAACTAGCACCTGCTGCCACTTGTACTCATATACAAATATATACATCAAGTATATATATACTACAAGCAGTGGCGGAACTACTCAGAGGCTAACCTAGGCTATAGCCCAAGTCCAAAAATAGATAATTTTTTTTACTAGTAGTATGTTAAGTTCACATCTCATTCCAGCCCAACCTAAGAAACCATAATATTATGCTATATCATTTTCTGTATTGCACTCAAAGTAAATTAATTTTTATAATCTAACATGAAGCTTTATTTCCAAAGGATTGGTTGTGAACTATTCGAGGACCGATCAAGATGTTGTATGACCTAACAGACATAAATTTTATTTACAGAGCATTGATTTTGAACTATTTGAGGACGAATCAACTCATGATTTGTCTTGAGGAATATATATATTGTTAATGCAATTAATGTTAGAAACAAGCTGTGCTATTTTACTTTCCTTTTCTTATACTCCTTATTAAGCACTTTTATGATGTATAGATTCTTTTATATATATATATTAGAAAAATGTTAAACTAATTTTCTATTCTTTCTTTTTCTCCCTATGATAATCACTTTTATGAAATTTACATTTTGTAATGATGATGATGGTAAGAGGTATCCATTTCAATGCAATTACCTGCACAGAAAGGAAGAAAAGTTGAAATTTAGCAAAATGAGATAATTTAATTTCTATCAGTGATTCAGAAGGGAGATATATAAATATCTCGGTGGAAAAAATGGCTAACATGGTAGGGGCAGGGCTACAAGTATCATATATCAAAGAAATTTGTATTTTGTCGGCTACGCTTTTAGGAGTTGTTGGTCGTGCTTTTAGGGAGTTGTTGGACAGATAGAAATCAGATCCGTTTTTAGCCCTCCCTACTTTGTAATCCTGGCTCCGCCCCTGACTACAAGAAGGGAGACAATCCGGAAAAACCGGCACCATTGTCCACAATTTCAGCACCTAATTTTCTTCTCTCTTTCGGTGACTTTCGGTACCATAAATTCGAGCCACTATCGAACAATGCATACACACAAATGGGTCTATATATATATTATTGGATATTAGTTTTCTCTTTTCACGAAATTTTACCGTTCAATCCTAAGATTCTATTGATCCAACATCCCGCTTTTGACAATTTTGTAGTAAACAAAGGTAAACAATAATACAAGAAAGGTCCTGGGTTAATTGAACATCTAAACAATATGTATATAAGAGGATTTTTTATTTATTTTAACTTTACTCTTTTTATATATTACAAAAGACCCTAATCACAATAAAAAGAAGTTTCTTCTGTATATACTAAGATAGTGTTAGATAAAACTGAAAATTAAGCACTAAAATTTTCAAGCACTTAATTTTAAGCACTGAAATTTTAAGTGCTGAATTTATTAATCTCCCTGAATTTATTAAAATTGTTTGTAAAATATAAAAGCTGAAATCTAAATGTAGTACATAATACATTTTTGCTCTTAATATCTTTTATTCATAACATTTTTGTAAAAGTTACTATAGATATATAATATAAGAGCATGTATAAAATAATAAATTTCACCAAAATAATTATATCAAAATAATGAATAAAAAATGTAAATATTAATTAATAAAATTTTTCTTCAATACATTTATAATTAAAGTTTTATCTTATCCCTGGAAAAAAAAAAAGAAGGTAGAAACACAACATGAAAACTATGATCACATGGAACATTTGCATGGTTTTACAATTCTATTTGTATAGAATTCTCTAATTAAAAACTTTATGATCTAATATATATAAGACATTCTTTGGTAACATTTTAGAATCAATAATTATTATGGTAGGTAGAACCTAGATTATAGAGATTGAACGTAAGACGTCAACTATATAAAGGGTGTGAGCTTATTAGAATTCTTGTAAAGGGTGTGAGTAAAGTTCTCAAACACAAAGCCACAAACATAAATTTTTAACTAAAATCAGATGTCAACCGAAAAAAAACATATGGTGTTATTTCTAAGCAATCACGTAAATCATGGCCGCATCATCTAGTACGCTAGATGGTATTATAATCAACTTTCTAGCAAATCATACATAGATTGAATTTTTTTTCTTTAAAATATCTTATTGATTATACTTTGGTCTGATAATTATAGTATATTTTTTTAAAATTTTTTTTTTTATAAGACAGTTATTAAACCAACTATCTCAAGTGTAGTAGCGTGTTAGATCTTACAAAAGGACAAAAATAATAATAAAAATATTAAGATAAATGGTTGAAGTAACTAGGAGAGATAATATTCAGAAAAAAAATTAAGTATAACATCCATTTGTATAAAAACTGGAAAATTGCAGAGCTCTGTATAACAGCCATCGTACTTGTTCACTTCCGACACTTTGCAGAGCCCAAACATGGTCGGTGTATCAACAGGGAAATTGCAGAGCTCTGTATCCTCTGTTTTTGTCCTTTAGGTCCCTAAATTTTCCTGGAATCCAAACAAATGCATATATATATAGATTCTCTTGTCCCTTGGCAATTTTTGTTAATATCTTGTCTCTTTTTATCGAAATAAATGTGATGGTCAAATAATTTATAAATTTAAAAGATTAAAAATTCACACATTATTATAAAAACTAAAAGTTAAAAAAGATATAAATTTATGAGAAAATTACTTTATTATTTTTGAAAACAGTTTTCTGTTTTAGATTCATTTAAAAATTACTTTAAAAACATTGAATCCGATTTTTTCTTTTTTTTTAATAGGCCAACTTGGTACCGTATAGAAAGAGATTTAGCTTTTGAAAAGACTGATTACTACAAAAAGAAAAAGAAAAAAAAGAAACAGAGAACGGTTTAATTTGCCAAGTTGGTGTTAAAGTTTGATGGTAATGAGTAAATGTATATATTGCACTTCATTTGAGATCTTTAACGTGTCTTTGGCTTGAAAAAGATGGAAGTAAAAGAAAGATTTTGAAGAAAACATGAGTGATATATATATATATATATATATATATATATATATATATATGTGTGTGTGTGTGTGTGTGTGTGTGAGAGTTGCGCGGTGTGAAAACGGTTGCGAAAAGTATTTTATAACTTAGAGGGGGTGAATAAGATCACTTGTTTGTTTGCTTAATTTTCAATTAATTCAATCTTAAGTCCAATTAAAATTTTAAATAATCCCACAAAGCAAGTAAATAAATAAAGTATAAGTAAAGAAAAGAATACACCTAATATACGTGAAAATTCAAGATAGGAAAAATCATGGGTGAAACTTTGTAGTCTTGGAGAAGCAAATCCACTATCGTCGAAGCAAAGTACAACAGACTCTGTTTCAGGATCACTCTCACTCCACTCTGACAAAAATTCTGATGCGGAACATCTTAGGCTTACAATTGCGACTACCTCGTCCAACTGCTGCAGATTCCTTAATGTCAAAATCCTTTCAGAAGGATAACTGAAAGAACACGAACACTCAGCAAATATTCTGTCCCCTTCATAACACGATCTTCTTCTCATTCCTCACCACGAACAGTTGTAGAAGAAACCAAAAGCTCCGATGTCTGATCGAATAAGATAACTCTATAGTAGTCTCTACTTTTGATCAAATTGAGAACATCACCCTAAGATCACTCGGTGTATATGTGTGTGCTCTCAAAAGAAAAACAAACAGAAAAATCAAAGATAATTTTTCTACCCTAAAAATACTCTCAAAAAGCTTTTTCTCTCTAAAAATAATAATATGTTTAAGCACACATGTAGAGAAAATATAGAGTAGTATTTATAGGCATAAGAGTCCTAATCCTACTTGAAAAATAAGTTAAAAACCCTTAGGAACACTTTAGAGAAGTTTTGGTTTGATTAGGAAACGAATTTGGACTAAAAGAAAATTTTAACATATGTCAGTTAAGTCGGACTGGTCCTACTTTTTGGGGACGGGTGGGACTTTTCAGACATGTAAAAAATCAAAAGTTCCGAAAGAAGTTGGACTGGTCCTAAAAATTAGGGACCAGTGGGACTTTGAAAAAATTCTATTTTAGGGTTTGAAAGCATATTTTCTAAGTCCTAAGTCCACCAAACTTTAAAATATAGTGTCCTTACTCACATACATGTACTAAGTGATGTTCTCATCGAATCCATGGTATCGAGACACTTGTTGTTCAGCTTCCATCATCAAGATACAAGATTGAACAAAAATTACAACTCGATCAATCAAGTTTTGACACCAAAATTTGTCAATTACAAATATATACGTCACAATAGAAAGGTAAATGTAAGTATATACATAAATAAACTGTACAAACCCAATTAATTGGGCCAAGAACTACAAAAAAAGCCTAAGTAATCACTTGAATGATGTTATTATTCTCTCAAAAGTGAGAGTGAAAGAAAAAGATAGGAGAGTAGTATTTACATGTTCTTATTTTTATAGCGAATGATTAATTATTTTTTCTCTCTCTATTATATTTTTTTTGGGTAATTCTCTCTCTATTATATTTCCAAAACACGATAAATAATTTCTTTTTTTTTGACGAATCAAAATTTTTATAGAGCTGAAGAAATTGTACAAATTAAAGAGCAAAACTAAGGCCTCATTTTCTATCATAAAAAGCAAACTTGTTGAATGATTGTTACTATAGATTATCCAACCCACTTATTTCTTTTTTCTCCTATTTATTCAAATGCAATGTTATTGCTTGATAGCTTGAGGTTTATAACTTTAGTCCAAAAAAGAAATACATATATACACACACTAGGGCCAGCCTGAGAATCCGAAAATGAAAAGGGGTCCAAAGCAAGTTTTCAAATAAGGGCCCTTTTTACATATAATTTCACAAGCGCAAAAAAATTATAACAATGTACATATTTTATTAAAATGCCATAATCGATACATTTTGTTTATGTATTATTTTAAAATTTTTTTTAAGAATGCTCCTTTTTTAGATTGAATCAATTTTTTTTTCTTTTTTCATGCCTAAATTCAAAATTTCAAGTAAACATAAGAAAAATAACTAACCTTATAAGTAGATACTCCAAGTAATCGTCAGACTCCAAATTATTAATTTCTCTTTGATTCGAATTTGAGGTTACAAAAAATATAAATGAAAAATTATGGAATATCAATAAGGTTCATTTATCTTAAATAAAATAGAAAAATAGATAATTAAAAAAAAAACAACACAAATCACTTAAATTAATTAAAACAAAAAAAAATAGATTAAAAAACACAACAAAAATCACTTAAATTAATTAAAACATAAAAAAATATATTAAAAAATATATATAGATAGCATGCATGAATAGAAGAAGACTATCAGATGTCTGTCTTCGTCCTCATTTCTTTCTATCTACAATAGTCAAGAGAGGGTGTATTTGAATTTTTTTTATTATTCATCTCTTGCTTTTTTTTTTTTTATTCTTTTTTCCATGCCAACATTTATCTCTTTAATATAGCTATCTCTCTCCTCCCATCATTCTTTTATTTTATTTTCCACTCATGACTATATATATATATATATATATAGCGCTCTCTCTCTCTCCCATCACTATTTATTCTACTTATATCTTTTTTTTTTTTTTTTTTCCGAAAGTCAAATGTATCTCTAATTCATATTGCATATATATATATATATATATATATATATATATTTTGTCTTTGTACATATATATGTATATATATATATATATATATATATATTTGTCCTTATATATACACATTTACATTTATATATAAAAAATTTTGAGGTCCCTTTAAATTTGGAGCCCCAGAGCCGCCGTCGAGGTGGCATGTGCCCAGGGCCAGCCCTGATGTCACGCACACACGTTTATGCTATTCTTGGTTTAAATGCTTGTCTTTTTCCAGTTTTGCTTTTGTGGGTTGGTTTGAAATGGATGCTCTAAAAAGACAAATAAAAATTTAATGAGGAGACGAGACTCTTGGGCTGGTAAATATATATATTTTTTTATGATCTTCTTGGTTTAAATGCTTGTCTTTTTCCAGTTTTGCTTTTGTGGGTTGGTTTGAAAGGGATGCTCTAAAAAGACAAACAAAAATTTAATGAGGAAACGAGACTCTTGAGGCTGGTCAAATTTTTTTTTTTTTTTTGGGGTGGGTGGGTGGGTGGGGGTTTAAAGATAAATAAGTCTTATTTTTCTTATTGAAAGATATTAAGTCCTAAATTTTTTTTTTTTTTATGATCAGTAAGTCCTAAAAAAAATTCTTTAGATCAATAAATCCTACTTCTAATTTTTATTTCATTTAACTCCTAAATCACTACATATTTCATTTACACCATAAATAAATGGAAGTAAAATCTTATAATTATAAATGTATCTAAGAATACATATATAATCTATTTTTTATATATTTCTTTAAGTTTTAATTAGTTACTTAATAATATTGAATTATAATTAATTTAATTTAAATTCAATTCAAAAAACTCATGTAAAATAGACAATTTTAGTACAAAAAAATTAATTATTCTATAAAAAATTAATAACATGTATTTTACCTTTTTATTCAAATTTATGTCTACTTTTGTAAGGGTAATTTGAGTCAAAATTTTATATCTAATATTACAAATAGTGTATATAGTTTATTAAGGGTATAAATTGAAGATTTAGTGATTTAGGACTTAAATGAAAAGAAATATTCAAAAGTAGACTTATTGGTTTTAAAAGAAATTTTTTAGGACTTATTTGTCTTTCAATGAAAAAAGTAGGACTTATTGGTCCTAAGAAATTTTTTTTAGGACTTATTTGTCTTTTAATGATAAAAGTAGAATTTATTGATCATAAAAGAAATTTTTTAGAACTAATTTGCCTTTCAATAGGAAATGTTGGATTAACACTAATTCTTTCAATATTAAATTAAAAGCCTTAAGATGGAGTAATTCTGTACCCAATGAAGTCAAATACATCCGATCCTGAAGCCAAGTACCTCAGAGCCCTCATGAACTTGGTTCAAGTTTGACTTTAAATATTAACCATCTTCAAACTAGAATGCACTTGACTTTCAACACGCTTAGACGAGTCAATCTGAATTTTTTTTAGTCAAAACAATTGGAAAACAAGCATATTTGATTTAATATCTTGATTATTTTTTTAAACCAGATTGAACACTCTGACTTGTTTTTTACTGATTTTTGTTGACCTATATGTTAGAATTTTTAATATAAATAAAAATTATTTTGTGGTCTTATGCACTATGTTTTCTAAAATTGAACTGCAATATGATTATCGTTACTCGAAGAGTTGAGGTTATATTTGTCAATTGTGGTCTAATTAACAATATAATATTTACACCGTTAGATTGTAGTTTTCTAACTTTATTTGCTGGGATTTAATCATAACCGTTGATATCTACGTTTTCATGATAGGAAGAAAAACTTATGTATTTATTTGTAGAGAAGCCATCCCCTTATTGTTGTTATATATAAGGGTTTCAAAACCTTTATTCAGCCCTATCGAAGAAAAACTCTCAGTGTAGGGATAGAGCTCTCTAACAATCTCTTCCAAAAATCCAAAGGTATTTTAAATGGTCATATTATCAATCATGTATGATTGCTAAAATTCTCTTTAATTAATGGTTATATTCTTGATTTTTATAAGTTGAGTATGAATTAAATTCCAACACTTGGTATCCAAGTCATGGATTGGTTTGAAACTTGTACGAAAACGTATATAATCACATATGAAATGAGTTTTCCTTGAATCGACACATGTTCCGTATTGGTTGATCGGATTTTTTTATTTTTTTCATTGTTGTTGGGTTTACATGTTGGGTCGTCCTTTTGGTACAAAGTCACGATCGTGTTAATCGATAAAAAGATAGGCTTAGACTTGATTTTCTTGACTTTTTCTAATCTATCGTGATTGGTGGGGGCATTAGAGTACTTGAAAGATTTAAATGTGTATATATATGTGGGTGCATAACGTGATTGCTTTGTATCATATATATGTATGCCAAATATATATGATAACACTAATTGCCTTAGATGACATGTTCATTCAAGTATATATGATGAAATTAATTGTCACATGAGATATGTTTTCAAGTTTTGAAAGTTTCTCTTACTTTATATATATATATATACACGTAGAAGTTTATGTGCAATGAGAATCCTACCTACAATGCATTGAATTGAATAGTTTTCCATGTTCTCATGTACAGTAACTATTCTTTGAAATTTTTTGGGCTACATGTTGTTTGTTTATTACACCACAAATAGTGAACATTAAATATTTGAAATTGTTTTTGAAGTTTATTTGATCCATGTTCAAATAAATATGTTTTTATTTATTTTTTGGTATATTTTAATCTATGTTCATATATTATTCCATAATATTTTAGGTCAAGTTATGTGCATTATAAAAATATCGTGAACCTAAATAAAATAGAATTTTAAAGTTTAGGTCTTTTCTTGAGGTTTAGGAGGATCGGTAAAGTGACCATTTTAAGGTAGTATTCAAAGTGGGTGATGTCTGCCCAAAGGTGACATTCACTCATCGAAGTTATTCTTTTTGAAATTTTAAGTTCTCATAGCGCACTTGCCCACATTAGAAAATTTGTTCTACCCAAAGGTAATCAATGTCTTAGTGTGAGTTAAGTGAGTAGAATAGTTGAGAGTGCCTGGGTTAGAACTAAATAACCCTTTTACCCAAAGGTAGTGGAAGTGTTTAGTAATAATTTAAGTATAATTAACTAGGTCTATGTGCGATTTAATCGCAAGTTTGGGGTGTAAATGTATCAAAAATTCTGTCAAAATGTGAATTTTAGATGAAATCTTACTTGTTCCCGCAGGATGGAAGATTTTGCACATAGTAAAATACCCTGATAAATTCAGCTTAAAACTCCAAGTACGAATTAAAGTGATAATTCCTAAAATTGTGACATATTATTTTATATATTGTTTATATGGTGTTATTTAATAAATCATGTATTGAGGTCATAAGCGCTTCCACAATTCAAATATAGCTTACATGGATTGAATTACTAGATGATTCAAATTATAATACCTAGAGGATAAGTATTGAATTTGTGTTAGGTTTTTTAGACTATGAGTCTGTGTTTTATTAAGAAGAAACCCCCTATGCCCAATGTAGAGTCTTCTGAGACAGTAAGGTTATTGCATGTAATTGGACTAAAGTAATACCATGACTATCAGAGTAATCTATGCTTCTATTGGTGAAACTATTAGGGGTGGTATTCTAGTATTTGATATCGCTAAGAAGTTTCTTGATCTGATTAGGAAGCAATTCATGGCACTAAGAAACAACTACAATATTATCGTTTGACACAACTCGTGTCAGTCAGATATTATGAAAATGGTTCAGTGAGGGAGCACATCTAGAGAGATGTGAAAGCTGGTTAATGGTTTGAGGGAGCAGAGAATTGCATTTGATGATAAGTTATTAATTCACATGGTGATATATTCTCTGCCTAGGTCTTTTGAGACTTCAGGGTGAATTATAATTCACATGAGATAAAATGGCATTTACCAACTATTAGCACTTTGTGTGACTGAAGTGGAATGATTCAAGATATTTAAAATTAAATCAGCTCATCTTACCGTTAGTAGTAGCAGCTAGAATAATTTCAAGAAGAAACTAGGTGACAAGAAAGAAAATCAGGTAAAATAGGAATAGATAAAGCAGAACAATAAAGAAAAATGCATTGATCATGGGGAAGATGAATGTTAGTTCTGAAAAAGTAAAAGACATAAAAAGAAAGACTTCTACAGTTACAAGAATTGGTTAAAGAAAAATAAAGCAGATAGAAAAATTTTTATGGTAATATTTGAGCCAAACTTGGTAAATGTGCATGTTCACAAATGGTGGATTATTTTGGGGTGATCATACCTGTCTCTTATTTTTCTGTGGACTCAATACTATCTGGATTAAAATATTTTTTATTAGAGAACATTTATCTGTGCTAATGGCATTGAAGATTGAGGAATGTCTCTTGAAAGAGATTTGAACTCTTGGTTATAAACGTGGGATCATTGGATCACTAATTTTTGAGATTATAATTTATGTGTTGACTGTGTCAAGGGAAAGATATAGAAGAAATGCAATTTTGAAGTTAGTCAGTCATTTGGTCTTTTGGACCTTATTCATACCGATGTTTGTGGTCTGTTTCCCATTATTGTCCGAGATGGGCAAATGTATTTTGTTATCTTTATTGATGGTTTTCTCAATGTATGACTATATATAATTAAACCACCAGAAGTCCAAAGCATTTAATGTGTTTAAAACTTTATCAGGCTGAAGTTGAAAAACAGTTAGTCAGAAAGAATAAGGTTTTAAAACTGGATTGAGGTGGTGAGTATTATGGGATAATGGATATGGGGGGTGTGAATTGGTGTTTTAGTACATATCTTAAGGAATATAGGGTATTGTGTCGTGGTACACTACTCTTAGTTTTTTCAGCAGATGAAGTTACAGAATAAAGAAACCACACCTGTTAAGTGGTTGTTGTTTACAGTATTATGAATCATTCTTCACTACCTGAGAGTTTTTGGGATAAACTCTCAAAATAACGATTTATATTTTTAATAGTTATGTAAAGAAACTCCTGAAATATCCTTCACGCTTTGAACAAGTTCTCTGACATTTGCATATGTGGGGATGTCTTGCAGAGGTAAAATTATACAATCCAGATATTTAAAAACTTGATCCTCGTATCGTCACTTTTTATTTTATTGGATATCTTGAGAGATCTTTTGGTTATGAATTTTATTATCCCTCTAAATCAATGAAGATTGTTGAAATATGTCATTGCGAAATCTATTAAGGATGGGCAAATCGAGTGGTAGTTTAGAGCTTTGTAATTTCTTTTTAACAGAGGAGCAATCTTTAGTGTTCATTCCATTTACTTCAATTTTATTTCATTTTCTTTAGTAGTTTTAGTTGGAGCCATATTCTCACTCTTTTAGTTATTCATTCGTAACCTCTTCCTTCAATTTTAATCCAGTTCCTGAGCCCGTTTAGCTTAGGAGATTTTCTAAGATTTGGAGTGCATGATGGATATAAAAGGTGTTGATTTCTATAAGATTTTCTCTTTACTTTCATCAATGGACTCTTTGAGAGTCATCTCGCGATTGTCATGCATTATGATATTGAGTTGCATTAGATTGATGTCTAGACATTTTTTCTCAATGGATAAATTAAAGAAATGATTTACATGTCTCAACTTGAAAAATATCGTGGACTAATGTATATACCTCAAGTTCAGTGGGTATTAATTTGTTATCTTTGTTCTATATATTGATGATATTTTGTTAGTTAGTAATGATATCCATGCGATACATGCACTATAAAAAAAATTAGACTTTTTCAAAAGGTATGTGTTGATAAAGTATTGAAAACTTTTAAAATAAAAATTTGTGCACTTATATTCTAGTTGTTAAAGGGAATATGTTTTCAGAGTAACAAGTGTCCCGATAATGATGTTGTGAGAAATCAAGTTGATTTTAACAAAATTTACACATTGCTCATTGGAAGATAGTGAAGAAAGTTTTTAATGTATCTCCAGAAAACCAAAGAGTTCATGTTAGTCTCTATAAGATCAAACTGCTTAGAGATAAATGGTTATTCTGATGATGACTATGCAGGTTGCTCAAGTAGTAGGAAATTTACTTATGTTTTTATTTTTATTTTGGCTCAGGGAGCGAGCCATCTTGTGAAAAAAACTCTTAAGCAATATATTATCACACATTTCACTATGTATGCAAAGTTGGTCAGTTGTTGTGAAATAACCAAACATGTCATGTGGCTGACAAATTTTTATTGTGAATTTAAAGTTTGTGGACTCCATACATAAGCGCCTAAGACATTTTATGTGATAATGAAGTTATTATAAAGTATGTGAAAAATAAAAAGTTGACCAAGCATAATAAACACATTAACATAAAGTACTTTTTCATGTGTGAGAAGGTTAAGGAAGGTTCTATTGAGGTTCTCACACAAAATACTATTGCAGTTCCTCTCATTAAAGGTAGTTAGTTACAATTTTTTTTAAGGAGCACGTGATCTGGATAGTTGTTCTAGAGTCATTGTGTTATGATATATGATATTTCTTTTATATCATATTACATTGCAGTTAGCTTTCAACTTATTTACGCCTTATGGTGACAGTTATTTTTTATTTTTTTAGTTTACTTACACCTTGTGGTGACAGTTATTTGCATAAAAAATAAAATTATAATGCATCATCATGATTATTATTATCGTGATAAATATAGTTCATGCACATGCTATTATATTTGTCTGGGAGTGGTGTTACACTCATGAGGGTGTTTGAGCTAGATGTGGGATTGACACGACATCAGAAAATTCAAACCTAATTATTGAAGTTTATCTGGGAGTGGTATTACACTCCATGAGGTTGTTTGGCTAGATCTGATATTGATATCACATTAGTAAATTCAAACATAATTACTAAAGTGCCTGTGAGACAGTTTCACATTCCATGAGGATAACTTGGGCTAGATATGAGATTGGTTTCATATCGGTAAACCCTCACATTGGACAAAAGGTTAATAGTTTGTCGTAATATGGTCAGGTGACATACCATGATGGTATAAAGCAGCCTGTGGATAGCTTGGGTTAGATATGAGATTGGCTCCATATCGGTAAACCCTCACATTGGACAAAAGGTTGACGATTTGCTGTAATATGTTTAGGTGACATGCTGTGATGGTATGAAGTAAGATGGATAGTGAGGTGTGCCTTTAGACCACATACAGTTTGTGCATCTCATGAAATGCAGTAAAAACTACTAAATTTGCTTAAATCCTAGATGGAATCAATTTTGAAACCATAAAACTGTTTAGACTAATATACTTGTTTATGTATTAATGATCCACTATTGAGGAAGTTTATGGAGGAGAGTGTTTTCAAGTTTCAACCCATTTGCTTCGATAATTGTATTTTTCTAAAATAAAATGAGTGGCCACTCAACTTTTCTAAAGTATTGCAATCTATAGTGTTGTTTTTATAAAACTAAAAGTGTATAGACCAAGTGGGAGATTATTGAAAATTTTAATATAAATAAAAATTATTTTGTGGTCCTAGGTACTATGTTTTCTAAAATTAGATTGCAATATGATTATCGTTACTTGATAAGTTGGAGTTATACTTGTCAATTGTGGTGTAATTGACAATATAATATTTACAGCGTTGGATTGTGATTTTTCAACTTTATTTGGTGGGATATAATCATAACCGTTAATATCTATGTTTTCATGATAGGAAGGGAGACTTAGATATTTATTTGAAGAGAAGTCGTCCCCCCTGTTGTTATTATATATAAGGGTTTCAAAATCTTTATTCAACTCTATCAAAGGACAACTCTCAGTGTGGGGGTAGAATTCTCTAAGAATCTCTTCCAGAAATACAAAAGTATTTTAAAGGGTTATATCATCAATCAGGTATGATTGCTAAAACTCTCTTTAATTAATTGTTATATTTTTGATTTTTACAAGTTGAATATGAATTAAATTCCAACACTATAAGGTAATACAATTCAAGTTAAATTTTTGGAGTTTAATATATATCTTGGATTTATATGTGAGAAATTAAAATTAAAAAATAGAAAAAATATATGTAAAGTATGAGGTTGCTGTCATGGTGAAATTGACTTCTTCTATCACTATAATTTTTTTTCCTGGCAACAGTAACTCCTAACAATGTAATTGGGGAGACTCAAACCCTCTACTTTTTATTTTGAAAGAAGAAAAAATATCAACGGATAACAAGCGTCGGTGGTTCTTCTCTCACTAGATTGAGAATTTGATTTTCTATATTACGCACTTGAGAGGACTCTTTGATGGTTGTGAAAATGGAATTACCATTTATTTTTAAAAAAAAATTAGAGTCCATCGTTGTTTATTTATCCTTTTTGGACTGTTTCAAGATAAACGTACTTTAGAAAAATTATTATACGAAAATTGAAATATTCTAAGTTTTAATGGAATAAAATTTCAAATTAATAGACTTAGACAAATAGTTGTGAAATTTCAAATGGTCACTAAAAAGTTAAAATTACAAATTAAAGAAACTTATGTTGCGTTTGGTACGCATAAATGGAATGGAATGGAATGAAGCTGGGAATGAAATGAGAATGAGAATGGATTGGAATGACCATTATTATGCTAATGTTTGGTTGCAAATATGAAATGAGGTGAGAATGAAATAAATTTAAATCAAAATTTTCAAAATACCCCTCATAGTGACAAATAAATTAAACCAACAAATATGTGGTGGTGGATGAAGGTGGCGTTGTGGAGGTGGTGGAGTGGTGTGGTGGGGGGTGGCGATGGAGGAAGGTGGTGGAGTGGTGTGGTGGGGGTGGCGGTGGAGGAAAGTGGCGATGTGGCAGTGGTGTGTTGTGGTGGGGGTGGCGGTGGTGGTCGTGGTGGTGGAAGGTGGCGATATAAAGGCGGTGGTGTGGTGTGGTGTAGTAGAAAGGTGACAATGTGGGGGGGGGGGGGGGGTGGAGGCGGTGGTAGTGGTGGTGTTGGTAGAGCCGGTGTGGTAGTGGTGGTGGTGACGGAGGTGAAGAGTTTTTTGGCCATATGATTTTTTTTTTAATCTTATTGGGGATGGAATGTTCATTCCATAGGTTTAACTATGGAATAGATTTTCATTGATGGGAATGAATTTTCATTCTAAGGGAATGACTAATCTCACCTTAAAATTCATATCAAACAAAGGAATGGTTGGAATGAGCATTCCATTTCATTCCATTCTTGTGTAGCAAACACAACATTATAACTTATAACCACATTGCCTTTAATCTAATGGTATAATCTCTCTTCTTCTTCGAGGATAGAGAGAGATTTAAGTCTGGATGTGAGCAATGTACGTGTAGGTATTTGTCTAATAAAAAAAAAACTTATAATTTATAAGCATCTAAAGAAGCAATTTCAGCAGACAACCTGACCTGAATAGCATAACCTAGTCTTTGGTTGGGCTTGGAACCTTCCTAATCGTCAAACTTTGGTTGAATATTTTTAATCCAACATCACTTTGGGCTAGATGGGCTAGACTAATATGCAACCGACATCACATTTGGAAAAAAAGTGCTTGTCAACCCTGCAAGACCAAATTGAATGGAATTATGTATATATTTTAGGAGTAATGATAGAGTTTTCGAATCGAACAAGTACGAAATAGTTTTATGTGAGAGAAGTGGTGAATTCCACTTCATGATGTCTTGTAGTGGAGCTCACCAACTCACTCACATAAAATTAGAATCCAACCGGCCTCTAAATTTTTATTATATTTTAATGATAGTTTTAATGTTAAAAATTACAAGCGTACGTAGTGATAGTTCTGCCTAGTCTAATCCAAAGGGTGATTTTGTGAGTGGAGTAGTGAATCTCACTACATGCATAATGTCATGTCGTGAAACTCATCACTCCCACCTCGCACAATTCACTTTCTTATGCTACTCAACCCTAATCAAATCAGGCGTCTAACTCAACCATGGAGGTTAGGTTAAGGTTTTTGCATCTTCCGCTGACGCGGACTGACCTCTCAAAATTTTCGTAGACTTTTAAGTGAGCCAGGAGGAAATTTTCAACCTGAAAGCACCACCACTCGTCATCAGCACTTGAAAAAACTATATAAATCAGCTCTCTCTCTCTCTCTCTCTCTCTATATATATATATATATATATATATATATATCTATGTATATATATCACACAAACTCAAATTGAGAGATAGAGAGAGAGATTTTCTGGTGAGGCATTTTAACAGAGCACTGCGTGCTACTGTCTTCAGCTTGTTAGCAGGGCTCTCCTAAGTGCTTGGATCTTGAAACCACCTCTAAGCTTCATTGAATAAAAAAGAGTTAAACAACAATATTGAACCCAATTCTCAGGACCCTCCTTATTCCATCGCTGAACAACAAATCAAAGCCACTGTAAGTCTCTTTCTCTCTCCACGTATACATGTATGTATTTATATGTTTTTTGCTGGTTACTCACTATATATGAATGGGATATATAACTTCTTCAACAGGAAGATGTTTCAGAGCAAAGCACTAAGTTGGCTCTCACAGCCTTCAATGCTACCAATTAACTCTGAGGGAGGTGGTGAAACCGACCAGTCAACTCTCACAGAAACGCCTCCAATGCCACCAATAAACTCCGGAGATGGTGGGCAAACCAACTCCTCAGTTCTCACAGCAACTCCTCCGAGGCCACCAATAAACTCCGGGGGAGGTGGTCAAACCAACTCATCATCTCTGGCAGCAACGCCTCCAAGGCCACCAGTAAACTCCGGGAGAGGTGGTCAAACCAACTCATCATCTCTGGCAGCAACGCCTCCAAGGCCAATAATAAAGCCAGGGCAAGGTGGTCAAACCAACAAATAAATTCCTCGTTCGGTGCTGAAACCACCATATGAGCTTGTGATATGGTGGTATCTCCGGCGTCTTCTAAAGTGATTGGGAGGGTTCAAATTCTTACTGCAGGAGCAAATAGTTACATGAGTTTTTTTTGTTAAGAAAAAAGAAATATTTTAAGATTTAATATTAATTATGAGTGTGTTTTAGAGAGGGAATATTGGTGTATGACATCTTTCATTATATATAGACGTGAATTTACTTCTGTTGTGATTTAACCATTTACTCGCCCCTTGATTTTTCTAAATTGTTGTCCTTTACACCTCTGAACTCTTAAGTGCAAGGGTCACATTGTAGGTAACTTAAGGTGAAAACGTTTGTTTTTGTACTAAGAAAAAAATAAAAAAAGTATTCTTATTTTTTTTTATGAGTGAAAACAGAAAGTAGAAATAACGTTTATTAAATTTATTATTTCTATATTTTTGAGAACAAAAAGCAAAAAATAGTGTTTAATACATTTGTTATACATTTTTTTTATATTTGAACACGTAACTATTAGACAATATAAAAGAACTTTTCAGCAGAGCATGATATCATATATATGTGAAAATTAAATTAAATTAAAATTGAAATTATATATATGTAAAAATTAAATTAAATTAAAATTGATATCATATAATGTGAAAATTAAATTAAAAAAATGATACAAGTTAAAAGATAATAATATGCATAACATGTATGTTATAAAGAAAGATCATTTATAAATGAATTTTTTTTAAAAGAAGATGAAAGTAAGAGCATTTTCAAAGTGTTTTTTTATTTTAATATAGATACTTTATGTACATTATATATTATTATATTAATTTATTATATATTATTTAGCTAAGTATACAAGAAAAAGATTATAATATGTAAATAAGAAAATAATTGTGCAAAAAATCATGGATAGTGAAAGTTCTATTTAATTTTATATATTATTTAACTAATTGAGTCCCGCTACAGTGAAGAAATAGAAGAAACATCTTTTTTTTTTTTTTTTTGTTTCCTCCTCCTTTCACAAAAATGAGAAAAAAAATTCATTACAGAGAATAGAAACATTTTACTAAACATATTTTTTGTTTTTGTTTTTACCTTTTTAAGGAATAGAAACGGAAAAGCAAAAAATGTTTTCGTTAGTGAACGAGCCCTTATTTCTTTGTTCTCCCATTTTTCTATCTCAAGATGCAAGAAACTCAGGTTTCATTACAGTGAATTTATATATATATATATATATATATATATATATATATATATTTATATATAGACACAAACAGATTGAGCTTAATTTAGAAGGAAAGCTATTGCATCTTCATTCCTTCCCCCATTTATATAAAAAATTAAATTGAGTTGAAGAAAGCGAAAATGAATTGATTGATTGAGGTATATGCTGATTGAATTTCAACAACATGTACAATTCCTCTTCAAGCCTAAGGAGGATGTATTCAATTAGAATTTTAAAAAATTTTGAAAGACATTTTTTAAGTGATAGACTTTCATGAATTTCTATGGATTTAAGTAGAATTCATGGATTTCTACAGACTTTTATGGATTTCTATAGATTTTTATTACAGACTTTCATGGATTTCTATAGATTTTTATTACAGACTTTCATGGATTTCTATAGACTTGTAATGATTTCTTTAATATATTTTATTTATTTGTATCATTGAATTATATTTTTGCGTACAAGTACACCAATGATTCAAGAGACAGATATAATGCAAAATGGATAAGCTATCATTTATGATCTCTACTTTTTGAAATTATTCAATAGAATTATTAAGAACCTACACAAAGTTACATATATCTCTCATCATAACAGTGCGAAGAATGATTAAGCAGTATATGTCAAAATGAAAGTTGAACGTATGATTTAGATTGGGTTGAACCATGTACATTCTTTTGTTCGTATTATATGTTAAGCTAATGACAAAAAAGTTATGCTCATGGTAAATGGAATATTTTCATATTTTATAATTTTTTTCCTCATTGTATTAGATAGATAAGATATATAGATATGTTATTTTTTTAATAAAAAAGAAAAAAAAATTATGCTATTGAGGTGCGCACCATAATTTCACAAAAATCAAAAGTTATAACAAACGCAAAACAACTGGCATTCACAAAAGTATAGTGACAAGTTTATAACAAGATTGAAATCAAAATTTAAAGAAAAATATTTAACATTCATTACTCAATATCCTTAGTTCTCATTGTTATCATTGTGTCAGACATCTCTTCACATATTCAAACCTATACTAACTCTACATTTATTAGTATTATTTCATTGTTACTTTTGTGTTTAAAAAAAAAAATTTCAAAAAATTATAAAAGATAACTCTTTACAATTCTTTTTTTTTTTTTTGTAACTGAATTTTTAGAAAACAATTTTCATAAAACTTACAACAAAATAATTTTTTTTGTACAACTTTCTAGGTTTTCATTTATATAAAACATAAAATTATTTTTAAAAAAATTAAACCAAACAGATTCTAAATATCTACTTTTGATGACCCATAAAATATTTTTCATATGAAATTCTTTATAATTTTTTTTATTTTGTATATTTAAAAGGTATATAGACATTTGTTTTATTGTATGTATGACTTGTTAAATGAGTATACATCTAACTATAAATATGTACAAGTGTATATAAACATTGTATCATGTTAAATGAGTATCTATATGAGAGTAAATCCGTACAAATGTATATGCATTGATATATAATAAATTGTAAATTCGTACAACTTTTGAAGAAACTATTTTTATATTAAAGACAATTTGGACTGTGGGTATGAAAAATACATACCCTTAGTGGGCCATTATTTTCAACGATAAGGTAATATGTTCCTCACAAACCCTATTTTTGTGTGTGTGTGTGTGTGTGTATATACATATATATTATTTTAAGAATTGATATATTTGTTTATAGATCAAAGATCCACTGTACTCTCTGAAATTCGGTTCTTGGTTTCGGTGTTGCGGTACAAATTGGACTTTGCACCGAACTGAGTTTTGACATTGATGATCTTTGATATATTGATTATTTTGTTTGTGCAATTCGTTTGATTTTGTTTATACTATGACTTTTTTAAAATCCTAATTGAATAGAAAAAGACAGAGAGAAAAACCAAGAGAGAAGAAATGAGTGTACCTTGAGATGGAGAAAGGTTGTTTGTATTTTGTAGAAAAAAAAGTCCATCAAAATCTGTGGGAGAAATATTTGAATTTGTTATGTGCTTCGGTATTTATAACTTTTACCTTCAAATCCACCACTTAATGAAATCCTTCAAAATCTATGACTTTTTGAATACACCTATACTTTTATAGACTTTTTTAAAATCGTAATTGAATAGTGCCAGATTTGTATAGACTCTTTGAAAGTGTATAAAAGTATGAATTGAATATACTCAAAATTTTAAAATTGTTTAAAATCTTTTAAAATTTTAATTGAATACACCCTCCGAAACTTGTCTTCAATTAAAGACATTTGAGCACAAACTATTAAGCTCCAGCTAGCCAACTCAACTTAATTGTACTATTACCTCTCGGGTGGGGCCACTTGATTACTTTCAATGGGAGCGGGGAGAGTATCATTAGGGAGAAATTTTTTATTTTACCTTCAATTGTTTTATTTTTCCTTATTATTCAACTATATATTTTTGATAATTTTTTGCTAAATGCATATGTAAAAAGATAACATTTCTTTTACTTACTCTAAATGAATTTGCAATCTAAAAGTAGCCCTCAAGGGTTACTAATTAATTGAAACATGTAACCAACTACTTGACTTGTTAGAATATATAAGGTTCACTGATTTATATTCGCTTGTGGTCCATGTTATTTGAATTTGTTCAACTATATTAAAACTATGGGATAATTACACTTACCTCTCTTCTAGTTTAACTTTATAATACTTACCTCCCCTGTGTTTTGACATATAACACTTACCCCCTCTAGTTTGCACATTGGTAACAAATACCTTCTTTTGTCAGTCAAACTAACGGTTATTGCTGATATCATAAAAATTTAATCCTAAAAGGACAATTATACCCTCAAAAATGTTGCAACTGAAGTTGGCAGGTCTCAATTTCAATAGTAGCTCTGACATTGGGATAGTAGTGGTTAGTGATTTGGCCAGAGCTGGGTCTTCTTGGCAATGGTTTCAATGGTGAGTGTTGATGGCATAGGTGGTGAAGCATAAGGGAGATGGAGGTGGGTGGCGGCTTGACTAAAGGTGATGTTGCTACGGTTGAAGGTCCGAAGTGGGTCTGCTCATAGTGGTGGCTCATGGTGGGGGAAATGAGTTTATACGACTGTTTGGGTGTTGTTTGAATAATGGTGGTAGAGTTGGTGGTTTGGTGGGTCGAATTGGCATTGGGTCTTTTTGGCCGAGGTGATGACGGCAGTGGAGATATAAGTCTTCTAGGTGCGGAAGTGGAGGTGGTGGGTCTCGACTTTAATCGTAGCTCAAGCATTGGGATGGTAGTGGCTAGTGGTTTGGCTAGAGTTGGGTGTTCTCGGCAGTGGTTTTAATGGTGATTGTTGATGGCACAGGTGGTGAAGCTTGGTAGAGACGGAGGTGGGTGGTGGCTCTTCTGGAGGTGATGTTGCTATGGTTGAAGGTTCGAAGTGGGTCTGCTCAAAATGGTGGTTTATGGTGGGGTATAATTGTCCTTTTAAGATTAAATTTTGATGACATCAGCAATAACTATTAGTTTGATTGACAAAAGGGAGTATTTGTTACCGATGTGCAAACTAGAGGGGGATAAGTATTATTTGTCAAAATACAGAAGAGGTAAATATTATAAAGCCAATCTAAAAGGGAGGAAAGTGTAATTTCACCTTAAAACTAAGATTGTATATCAAAATTATGGAAAATGTTAATTACTTGGTTGACAATGACTAACTTGTTGTACACCTGACCTAGTCTATGCGGAAAGGTATTCCCATTCATTAATCCTGGATTCCCTTCCCTACGGATTATTTGTCCCTACTTAACTACCACTGTCAACTTGTCCATGCAAAAAAACCAATAATACTCCTAGAGTAATATTTTTGACGCGGATTGACCTCTCAAAATTTTCGTGGACTTTTAGGTGAGCAGGAAGACATTTTCCACCTCAAAGCACTACCACTAGCTCATTAGGACTTGAAAATACCTTATAAATCAGCTCTCACACACACATTGACAGGAGGAGGGAGAGAGTGATTTTCGGGTGAGCTAGGCATTTTAGCATAGTACTGCGTGCTACTCTCTTCAGCTTGTTAGCAGGGCTGTCCTAAGTGCTGGGATCTTGAAACCACCTCTGAGCTTCTTTGAATCAAAGAGAGTTAAAGAAAAATGAACCCAATTCTCAGGACCTTCCTTATTCCATCTTTGAACAACAAATCAAAGCCACTGTAAGTCTCTCTCTCTCTCTCTCTCTCTCCACATATACATGTATGTATTTATATGTTTGTTGCTGGTTATTCACTATATATGCATGGGATATATAACTACTTCAACAGGAAGATGTTTCAGAGCAAAGCACTAAGTTGGCTCTCACAGCCTTCAATGCGACAAATAAACTTCGAAGGAGGTGGTGAAACCGACCTGTCGGCTCTCACAGAAGCGCCACCAATAAACTCCGGGGAAGGTGGGCAAACCAACTCATCGGCTCTCACAGCAACCCCTACAAGGCCACCAATAAACCCCGCGGGAGGTGGTCAAACCAACTCATCAATTCTCGCAGCAAGGCCTCCAAGGCCACCAACAGGCTCCGGAAGAGGTGGTCAAACCAACTAATTAGCTCTCACATATATTTTATCATATAAGTAAAAATCTATTTCAATGGATCGGATGTTATTACTTACTCGGTGATACATGTCATTAGTACCACCGGTGTATTAAAGTTTTTTTCAACGCTTTCAATAAATTTCTGCGAAGGTGGTCAAATCACTCATAAAACACTAGTATCTTATAAATTGAATGGTGATGGTTCAAAATTTGAGGAATAAATGGTTGTATGAGTTGCTTGGTGAAGCCTTTTTAGCATCTTATATGAATCATTAGTGTGTTTTAGAGAGAAAATTTACGGTGTATGACATCTTTTGTTATAAATATAAATAGATGTGATTGCTCGATTGTTGTCCTTAACAGCTTTGTACTCTCAAGTGCAAGTGTCACACTAATTGTACGCAACTTATTTTATTGTTCTCTCATTTTTCTGTCTGAAGATGCAAGTAATTGGGGTTCAATTACAGTGAATCTTTTTATATATATATACACACTCATAGATTGAGCTTTAGAAGGAGAGCTATTGCATCTTCGATCATGTAAGCCCACTCCCCATATCTATGTTTTTGCACAAGTCCATCTGATGTGTAAATCTTCATTGCATTTTAATTAATGAACATGAGATATGTTATGTAGATGTATATTTTACAAATTAAGAAAAACTTAAATGTATGTTGTATCATGTCATCATTGTGTGAGAAATTTTTAGATGATCCAAAACTACATATTCCCGACTAATAACAGACAGACAGATTACTCAAAAGTTAAGTTTGTTTGAATAATTTCAATGGAAGCTAGAGAGAGTATCATTAGGGAGAAAATTTGATTCTACGTTCAATTGTTTTCTTTTCCCTTATTATTCAACTATTTTGGATTTTTTCTTTTTACTTTTTAATTTGCTAAATGCATAAGAAAAAAAAAATCACATCTTTTTTCCTTTCCCTCAATGAATTTGCAATCTAAACGTATCCCTAAAGAGTTTCTAATTAACTGGAACATGTACCCAACAACTTGTTAGAATAAGGTTCACTGATTTATATTTGCTTGTGGTCCATGAATTAAGTCATTTGAATTGGTTCAACTATATTGAGACTAGTAGATTGTATATTAAAACTATGGAAAAAGTTAATTATTTAGTTGACAATGTCTAACTTGTACACGTACCTAGTCCATGCAAAAAAGACTATATATCCCAGTAGTCAAGTGTTGAACCTAGCTATGAGTTTAATGGATTTTGACTGTTTGGGTCAAAAAAAAAAAAATCTATGAGTGTTTGGCGCATACAAATTATAAAAAAAAAATTCTCAAAAAAATTAATTTAGAATTACTCCAAGGAGAAAACGTGCACGAGTACGTTGTCTAAACACCGACTTCTTTACTTTTTTTATAAAAAAAAAATCTTATTAAGTAAACGGGCCAAGTTAAAATGACAGTTGATTTAAAACTCAATCATGGTTAGAACTTATTTAAATCAGATTTCGGATCAATCTATATTTATTTATTGCCTCCATTCACTTTGTAACTAACCTGTTAAAGGAACTCAAGAGCTCGCACACACAACAAAGGAAATGGAAAGAAAAAAAAAAGAAAACTAGATGGCATAGGAATAAGGGAAATGCTGATCTTCATGAATTTATTTTATGAATAACGTGGAAGGTGATAATATCATAGAGACTTCGTGTATAGAGAGAATTTCACCAATATTAACTTAGCATTTAATTTTAGATTCCTATAAATATAAAAGTATTACCTGTCAGATCATTCATGATACAAATTCATGAAATAATTTATGATGTGTATCATTGCTCTAATGTTACGTTTGGTATGCAACAATGGAATGGAATGAGCATTCCATTAAAGTGAGAATTGAATGAGAATGAAATAGAATGATCATTCTCATTCTATTATTTGGTTTCAAACATGAAATGATGCATGAATGGAATAATGATTACATTATTTTTGGTAATTAAAATTTTTTTTTAATGTTTATTGGGAATGGAATGACCATTCCATAGGTTGAGTAGTGGAATGAATTTTCATTCTTTTTCATTCCAAATGAATGACGCGGATTGGTCATTTTCACTTTTATTTTTCTTACCAAATAAAGGAATAGATAAAAAAAAATAATATTAACATTTTATTTCATTCCATTGTTACGTACCAACGTAGCATAAGGATAATGTACATGAACCCTCCCAAACGTGCCACATGACAGTGACATTGCAAGCATCAAAGCAGTACCAACTCTTGTGGTTATATGTTTGTCAAGCATCTAAGCAGTACCAACTCTTGTGGTTATATATTTGTCTTGTTTCACTTGCTGTATAAATTTGACCAGCATCAAAGAATCTCATTTACAATATAGTACTATAAAAATATACTCGCCAGCACTCATCCACGTAAATCCATCAATGGGATTATTTTATTCTTAAATAATATATGATTTATTGCTACGAGTAAGACACTCCTCTAAAATATACATACATATGTATAAATTCACATAACTCTCTGTGCTTGTAGAGTCTTTTATAATCTACAAACTTTTTACAAACCCCCGTCATTCTACAAGTTTGAAATCACAGTAGCATGCAAAATTTGAGAAAAAAGATGTATTAAAATAGCTAGAATCAAGATTTTTATCCATGATTTTTCATGTGTATTTTATTTGCACAAATTGTATGTTTGGAGCCTTCAAATTCTTATATGAAATAAATTGGACAAATAAAAGAAGCATATCTATAAACCCAAATTGGACAAATTGTATGTTTGGAGCCTTAAAATCTTTTATGATTTTAGTATTGTTGGGTTTGTGGCTCAAATTTAATTGAGGAAGCTGTTTTCTTTTTTATTTTGGAAGCCTGAAGACTAATGGAGCAAAACGAACTTGGGGAGAAAGTTGCGATTGATTTGATAACTTTTTATTAGAGAAGATATGAAAATTCTTGTTCAAGAAAGACATGATGATTGAAGACTCTATAAATAGAGATGGAGTTAGTGAAAAAGCTAGAGAAAATTAAGAATGATGTAAGGGGGTTGGTGATTGCTGTGAAGAAATGAGAGAATATATGTAATTTTAAGGATGCAACTCAGCCGAGTTGGGCAGATTAGAGGTACAACTAGGGTTCAACCCTACATATGAAATGTTCAACTCTAACCCAATCCTAACTTTACTTTCAACCCTAACTACTCAACTTTAACCCAACCCATCCTTAAATTTTTTAACTTGGGTTGAGATTTGGGTTAGAAAGTCGGGTTAATTCAGGTTATCTATATCACCAATCTTTATGTTGAAAATTTAAAGTGATCTTTAATAAGTTTCATATTAGATTACACCTAAACACACACAAAATTAAGAACTTAATGCAAATTTTTTAAAAATTACAAACAAATTTTTTAAAAATTAATTATCCAAAGTGTTAACATACAACAAATTAAGATTAGATAAAGTAAGTTGAAAAGAAAAATGTTATCATAATTTGAATATTATATATGATATATTTAAAATAAAAAAAATATGCATAAAAATAATATAGGGTTTATAGGAATAAAAAAGATGAGTCGGGAGTCATAAGTAGAAATAAGGTTAGATTAGTTGCCCAAGGTTTCAACCAAGAAGAAGGGATTGATTATGAGAAAACCTTTGCCCCCGTTGCTAGATTAGAAGCTATTAGGATGTTACTTGCATATGCATTTCATAAGAACTTCAAGTTATATCAAATGGATATAAAAAGTGCATTCTTGAATGGCTTTATAGAAGAGGAAGTCTATGTAGAACAACCACCGGGCTTTGAAAGTTATGATCTTTTAAACCATGTTTTTAAATTATCTAAAGCTTTATATGGTTTGAAACAAACTCCTAGAGCTTGGTATGAAAGATTGAGTGGTTTTCTTCTAGAGAATGATTTTGTTAGAGAAAAAATAGACAACACCCTTTTTACAAAAATCATTGATTAGAATTTGTTGATCATTCAGATTTACGTTGATGACATCATTTTTGGATTAACAAATAAGAAGTTATACAAAGAATTTGCGTCAAGCATGCAAAACGAATTTGAAATGAGCATGATGGGTGAACTTAACTTCTTTCTAAGATTGCAAATCAAACAATCATTGGATGGTATATTCATTTTCCAATCTAAATATGTTAAAGATTTGCTAAAGAAATTTGGCTTGGAGGACGCTAAACATGCAAAAACTCCTATGAATAATGCCTCTAAACTTGATAAAGATGAGAAAGGGAAAGATGTTAATGTCAAGAAATATAGAGGAATGATTGGAAGTATTTTGTACTTAACGGCAAGTAAACCGGACATTATGTTTAATGTTTACTTATGTGCAAGGTTCCAATCATGTCCCAAAGAATCCCATTTAAGTGCCGTTAAAAGAATCTTCAAATATTTAAGTGGCACTATTAATTTGGGACTTTGGTTTCCTAGAAATACATCCTTTGACCTTATAAGTTATTCGGATGCCTACTTTACCGGATGCAAAGTGGATAGAAAAGCACAAGTGGCACTTGTCATTTCCTAGGACACTCCCTTGTATCATGGTCAAGCAAGAAACAGAATTTCGTAACTTTGTCAACGGCGGAAGCCGAATACGTGACAGCCGGTAGTTGTTGTGCACAAACACTCTACATCAAACAACAACTTGAGAATTTTGGATTTACATTTGATCACATACCCATTAGATGTGATAATACAAGTGCTATATGTATTTTCAAAAATCCAATTCAACATTCAAGAACAAAGCACATTGAGATTAAATATCATTTCTTAAGAGATCATATGTCTAAAGGAGATATCAAGCTTGTTTTTGTTAATACCGAAAATCAATTGGCCGATATTCTCACTAAACCCCTTTAAGAAGATCATTTTTGCACAATTGAAAAAGAAATTAGTATGACTAGTGCTTGTGAGGTGAAAAGTTTATCATTTTTAGCACAAATCTCATTTTTGGCAGTATAAGTCGACTTATTCCATCTCACCAGTCGACTTATAAAGGCTTTATGATTGTTTTATTCAAAGCAGTCGAATTATTCATCCTCATAAGTCGACTGATTAATCGAGAATGCTGAATGACTGTTTTGTATGAAACAATCGACTTATCACTTATCATAAGTCGACTGATCATTTAGTAATGGTGACATTTCTTGAGATAAGTCAACTTATCATTTAACATAAGTCAACTGACTTGCGCGTATATATATACACCGTCCCTCATCAGTCGATCCATAAGTCGATCTCTTCGCTCCATTTGCGACTCTTCGTCTCACCCTCTCCCATTTGAACCCTCTTCTCCTCTCGCTGCAACTTACCCACCATCCCACCACTTTCATCATCCACCATGCCTCCAAGAACCCTAGGAGGAAGACCATACTCCGACAGAAATGTCAGCACTGAGGAGGACAAATCCGAACGGCGTCAAAAACGACGAAACGAATGAGACTCATCTCACTTTTCGGAGCCACCACCATAGTCGATTCCTCCTCCTTTCTTCTGAAATGACATTTACTAAATGCGATATAACCGCAAGTTTGCAAATCGCATTGTTGAAAAAGGTAAAGTGGTCTCACCCATCACTTATGCCGATCTTCAGTTAAATACTTTCAATTATTTTCATGCAATAGGTTGGGAAAACTTTGTCACTCTGGACAAGGTTCAATATCCCAGATTAGTTAGGATTTTCTATGCCCATTTGGAAGAGGAAGAGAGAAATGAAACCACTCTTCTCTCCTATGTCAAGGGGAAATAAATTTCTCTTACAACCGAAGAATTGAGACACATTTTCAACATCCAATGGGAGATTTTCAATTTTATTACATTTATGATTGGGCCACCATTCAAGACTTTGACTCTGTTATAGCCCTCTAACAAATGTGCAATGACCCTTCAATTTTGGTAGCAAGTAGAGTTCAAGCAAACATGCTCACCCTTGAAGCCCGAATTCTTCACACCATTATTGGATATAACATTCTGCCTAAATCCGGAAGTCGCAACGATGTGACTTTTATGGAGACATTTATTATTTGGTGTCTTCTTAATGAGAAAAGGCTTGATCTCGCCCATCTCATTTCCCATCATGTAAAAGAGTGTATTGTTCGAACCCGGTCTCACTTATTCTATGCACTTTATCTCACTCAAATTTTTGAATATTTTGGGAATAATCTTACAAGTGAGGGAATCAAATAACAAGTTACAAGGACAGACCGTCTGAATGACTCTACTCTTAAGAGAATGCATTTTAAAATGTATCCAAACAGGACTTAGTATAAACCTCTTGAAGCACTTGCCATAGAAGATGACGACGAGGCTGAAAATGAAGAGGAAGAGGAAGGTGCCTCTTCATCCATGATGGCTCAGATTATCACTCGACTGGATGCTCATATAGTCATTTCTCAACGAACTGAGGAGAAAATTAAAACTTTAAGAGCTGATTTTGAGCAATTCTGAGCTAACTCTCAATAGGAGTCTATATCCTTGGGCACTAGTCTCACAGTTATTCATGAGGATTTGAAGGACGTTCGTCACTTCGTCTCTATTCCTCCCCGTTCTCCGGATGCATGAGTTGATGGACTGATTTATTTTTTTGATAACGACAAAGGGGGAGAAAAATGTTATGATTGATGTGTAGTCCTTTTGCCTTTTTCTCACTGATATGTATTGGATCCTCATTGATATGTACTGTTTATGGATGATTTGGATTTTTTTTTGGATGATGAATTTTATATATTAGATATTTTGGGATGATGATCCAATGAATCTTTTGTGCTCTAAAAATTCTTTATGATTGGTTTATTTCTTTGAGAATCTAATAGTATGATACATTATGTGATCTTTGTGATTGGATTTTTTTTTGTTGTTTCATGATTATGGAAAGCATGTTGCATATGTTACATTTTCAAAATGCTTGTAAATTTCATTTGAATTATTGTTTAAAAGTATGATTATATTGAAATATGCTTCATTTGTCTCTATTATGAAATATTGTGTTCATATTGTGCATATTGATAGGGGGAGTATCTTTGAATGCACTATATACTTTACTTGAACACATCAATGTTTTGTCATCATAAAAAATGGGGAGATTGTTGACCCAAAGGTTTTAACCAAAGAACAATCTTGTAATCTTGATGATAACAAACTATTAATGATGTTTAGGTTCTAACATTTTCATTGAAGTGATTGCTTAGAACAATGATCTATTCAATATAGCATTCACAATGAGGATAAAACATTGAAGATGACATGATCAAAGTAATTCATCTTATTGAAGTGAAGTTGGCATTTTAAGCTTGAAGAATCATGCCAATCAAAGAAGAATTGGGGTACGTAGTTAATTAGGAAATGGTGAGCTTAGGTAATTTTGTAAAGCCTTATTTGATTATCTTGCTTGAAGCTCAAATTCTCAAAACAAGTTTTTAAGACCATGTGCATATCATTCTTACATTTCATATTGGTCTTTAGCCTCTTAAGAATAGGACTTGATCGCATTGAAACACATCTTTGAAGTCCTTGATGGTTTAAGCCTTGTTTGGAAGTTAAAACTCTGTAATTTTAATGTTGAGCATATATAAGTCGACTTATTCATTTCTATCAGTCGACTTATTTGGACAGAGCATTTTAGGCATTTCTAGAGGGATAAACCAATCGACTTATTCAAATGCATAAGTTGACTTATGGCTTGAAATTATTTCACAAGAAAAATCTTTCTATAAGTAGACTAATACACATCCATAAGTCAACTTATTCAAATGCATAAGTTGACTTATGGCTTGAAATTATTTCACAAGAAAAATCTTTCTATTAGTCGACTAATACACATCCATAAGTCGACTTATTTAGACAAAACGTTTTAAGCATTTCCAGAGGGGTAAATAAGTCGACTAATTCAAAAGCATAAGTCGACTTACTTTATGGGAACAGATCTGAACGGCTATTTTACAGTATTTAATGCTACCCAATCACCTCCAACAGCCATATTTTTGAAATAGATTATATATATGAGTCTTGTTCTGCATTTACATATAAAAGACACAAAGCATACACTTATTGATGATCATTTATTTATCTCATCATCTAGAAACAAAGATTTGAGCTTCAAACTTAAGATTCATTTATTACTATAGTGTGAGCTAAAATTTGAACATTTATTCTTGAAAGATATCACTTATTGTACTCCAATCTTCCTCTCATTTATTGTAAAGGGTTAGTTCAAACCTTAGAAGACTAGGTGAAGGACTTCACTTAATAAGAGAAGGAAGAGGCTTGTAAGCTTCATTGTAAAGGTTTGTTCTCCACCCACAAGGAGAAGCCTTAGTGGATTTGGGGAAATCTCAAGAGGGATCTTGAGTCGTGGAGTAGGAGATTCCGAACCACGCTACATCTTACGTCACTTGTGTTTGCTTCTCTCTAACTCTCTCTTTTAATCTTGTGCATCAATTTCATTTCTCTCATTTCACTATTACTTTAACTTAGATTTGTTTCTGTAATTTTAATTAGTGAAAAAATTGTTATTGTTTGGCATTGACCCTATTCACCCTCCCCTCTAGGGTCAACACTTGGGTAACATTAAACCCTTTTTGGGAAGCTACAATTGATATAAAAAATCTCTTAAAACAATTGACATGGTGTGGGATTTGGTGCCTTTCCAACTTAGTCACACTGCCTGGGTTAGTCTTTCTCAATTTTCACCATCTTGAGGAAGTTTTGCATATGAATGTGTGTGAGGACCCTCAATTTTCTCTTGCAACTTTTTTCTTAGCCTTTTGGAGTGTCCATTCCCCAACTTTTACTCCATAAGTTTGTTTCACCTCTTCAAACATGCTTTCCACAATCATATTTGGATTAAGTCTAAGTTGCTCCTTCATCTTTTTACAAACCCAACTCATCTAGCCTCACGATTTTTGTCTTGTCTGGTACATGTATGTTTAGGTACTTTATTCTTCACCAAATATGTAACTCCATTTGTAATAGGGGATGCATGAATCGTCGGGACAACCCTCAGTACCACAATGTGCCACTAGCCTACACTTTTCATTCTTATCTATAACTAACTTGAACCCCTCTTAAATAGCGTAATCTTTCAAAATTTCTCTGAAATGGTGGATATCATCAAACACAAGACCTTTCTTAAATTTTATCTTGACACCAAGTCTCCTTACAAATATCTCACCCTTAATGCTCATGTTTTCAACCTCCTCATCCATAACCTCATCATCACTAAACTGGGTATACCCTCTACTGTCTTTAGAGTTGTAATCTGACAACTCTCCATCATCTTCCTCATTAAATACCTCATCAACAAACTGAACAGTGTCATCCCCCAAATGGACATCATCACTACTACTATCATAACTATTGTAACACTCATCATCACTCTAATCAGGATCATCATTATCATTTTCAGAGACATGTTCCGTTAGTGTTAAAGTTGGAGTTAGTGTTGATACAAAAATTGCATGCATCATCTTTACAGTTTCAAGATGCTCAAATTATAGATTTAACATATCAAAGATATTAAAGAAACATCATATGATGAAGAAATCAGAAACAAACAATCTAATATGTGAAACCTATGGTTTTGAGAGTTGAGGAAGAGTGAGGAGAGAGAAAGTGATGTGGTGATTGCAGGGATTGAGGAGAAGGGTCTGTGGTGGTTGATGAGAGAGAAAGAGAGGGTTATGGCTCGGCAAAAACGGAGAGAGCACAACGCTAAATTTACCCTAATATGTCAAACCCTAATGAACAAACTCAAAAAGACAGAAGCAATTAATAGTTTTTCCTTCAATTAAAAATTTCAATTCCATGATTCTAATACCAATTTAGCAAAAGGAAATCAAAAACAACCCCCCCCCCCCAAATTTACCCTAATTAGTTAAACCCCAATTTCACCAAAAATGAACAAACTCAAACACATATATGCATGGGTATAGAAGATACAAGAGGAAATGGTTAAGAAATTTCACAACATACAAAAGTAGAAAAGGTGACGAAAAAAAAAAAAAATAGACGCTCACTTGATTAGAGATGATAACTTCACGAAATACTGAGATTGGTCCCAATGATTCAGAATCTTCACGATCACACCCAATGATTCAAGGAGGTTTTGGTTGATTTAAGGTGGTTTCCAACGAAGGCAAAAGGTGGCTTCGGCTACGGCTTAAGCTAGTTTCAATGGAGATGAAAGGTGGTTACGACTACGGCTTAATCTGGTTTAAAATGAAGGTGAACGACTACAAGTGGCTTCGGCTACGGCGTACGGTCGTTTCCATTGAAGATGAAAGGGGTGGTTTCCATCGGAGACAAAAGGGGTGGTTTTGGCTGCCTATGAGACAATGAAAGTTTGTCGATAGTTTTTGAGAAGTGTCTTTTAGATCAAATGAAGGCCATTATTGACATTTCAAAAATAAGGTAATATTTGTTTAAAATAAAATAAGGGTATCATGGTAAAAACACATATTTTATTACAAAACAAATGAAATCTTAATATGAGAGGGGGTATCAAAGCCTATATTGCAAAATGTTTAATTTATAAGCAATAAAAGAAAACATGGGGGGGGGGGGTGCTTGAGCATTTTATCCTATAATAAAATTGAATTATTGAATATTTTTTTAGGTGCATGTCCAACCAAAAATGTCGGACACATATCTCATACTCATATCCAATCCAAGTATTATGTGTTCAACTCAGATACTTTTTCTACTTTTGAAAAGTCTACCCTTCACAGTGAACATGCATATGGTACTGAAGAGAACATGCATATGGTACCGAAGACTTATTTTAGGTAATTTGTACTTCGTCTTGGAGAAGTAATAGCAATATCCTCTACTAGTACTCTCAAAATACAACCATAACCAAATTTGGAAGTGATATATCAAGCAAGAAATCGAGGTAACTTTTAAACTTCATTTACGAGTCTAGTAGATGCAGTAGCTCTCTAAAAGTCTAAATTAAGACTATGGGAGGCATAACACTCAAGAAGGTCAAATCTTAATCTGAACTAGTATGTTGCTAATACAGTTTTATATTCATTTTTTTAAAGTTTTTAAGGTAAGTATATTTTGGTAATTTTCAGATAAGTAAATTACATTGACCTCTCCCGAGGTTTAGTCAATAAACACTGACTTCTCTTCTTATTTGTCAAATTACACTGACCTCCCTTATCAGAGTTATTAGATAAATGTTGTTAACGGAACTAACAAAATTACCTTTTTGTGCTCATTTTTTTAATATTATTTTAGTTCATAAACAAAGTAAAGTAAAAAGACAAAATTACTCAATTATATTCCAACGTCTGTTCACCCTTCTCCTTTCGCTCCACTGCCATTAACGACACCGGTGAGTTCAACAATTCATTTAGAAAACAAAATCTAAAATTAATGAAAAATAAAATATTTTTGACAATTTAAACCCAATTGTAGTTTAAATAAATAAGTGAAGAGTCTGGTATTCACAAATTTAACAAACAAATCCGTGAATTGAAATGGGTTTGTATTTATGTATGTAACCAAGGAACAATAGTAATTTTTTAGAAATGTGGCCATGAATTGAAAAGCATAAATGAGTTGTCTAGCTACTAGCTTTTATATATGGGTTGGCTACTTGACTCTGTAATTTTATATACTAGTGTGTGTGTTATATATATTTATGTATGTAATCAAAATAACAAACTTTTGTATTGAGACTTTTAAAAATGTAGAAAAAGAATAAAAAAGAAAAAAGAAAATTTTATTACATAAACTGAATCCAGAATTTTTAATTCAAATAATTTAACCCTAATTCTTCTAAATCCAATTCTGAAATCACATATATGTTCCATTGAAGTCAAGCCACATAATTAAACTCTCTAATTTCAAGATCCTAACTCTTGATTGAATTAAGTGAAAAGAGAAAAAGTAGGAAGATGATGATAATGAAAAGAATAGAGAAAAAAATATCTTATCACTTCTCTCTCTTGTCACCAGAAATATATAATTATCGCCAGCAACCTTCGTTAGAGATTAATTTTTGACTTTTTGAAATGATAAGAAGAAGAATAAGGAGATACTTTTGTCAACTTTATTCAATTAGAAAATGTATCTAAGTATTTCATATGATTTCATAAAGATAATTACATCTTTACATGTTTTCAAGGATAGAACTGAAATTTAAAATATACAAATTGCTGACATTATAATGTTTTTTCATTGACTGTGTTGACTACCAACAGAAGGGAAGTTTGTGTTATCTCGTATTCAAATCTCAAGAGAGGTTAGTGTAATATGACAAACAAGATGGGAGGTTAGTATATATTAACTGAACCTCTGGGGGGTTAGTATAGTTTACCCTTTTTAGATTTGTGGAACATGAGCATTAGTTGAGGTTCATGGGCAATATTGTAAGAGGGTGTATTCAATTAGGATTTTAAAAAAAATTTAAAAGTCTGGGTGTATTTACAAATCTAGCGGTATTCAATTAGGATTTTAAAATAGTCTACAAAAGTTTCGGTGTATTCAAGAAGTCATAGATTTTGAAAGATTTCATTAAGTGGTGGATTTTGGTGAATTTGAGGGTGGAAGGTATAAATACAAAAGTCCATAACAAATCCAACCTTTTCCCCATAGATTTTGGTGAACTTTTTTCTTTTCTGCAAAATATGAATAGTCTTTCTCCATCTCAAGGTACACTTTTTTTTTCTCTCTTGGTTTTTCTATTTCTCTCTCCTCAGATGATGCTCTCTCTTAGAAAAATTTATAAAACTTGAGTTTCCAGACAAGTTGATCAATCTCTCGCAGTATGGGAGGATTAATCCCTTTACATTGTTTATTAGGGATCAATTTCTCAAACCACATGGATTGATCATGAAGTCCAATTCATAATCTAATATAACTTAGGTTCAAGGTTCTCCAATTATCTATATAATGATTTAACCTAGACCTTATAAGTAAAGTCTGTACTTTTTTTCTCTTTTTTCATCATGTGCGATTGAAATATGAGAAATGGTTGATATGCAATTTGTGTTTATCAAGTGAATTACTTTATTACCCCACTCTTTCCTCGGATATTTGCACTACACAATAATTTTTAGACAATATATCAAATGATATATTATTCATTTTGCATTATAACTACTCCTTGAACCACCATTGGTTTATTTGTACGCAAAAATAGAATTCAATGATACAAATAAATAAAATAGGTTAAAGAAATCAATACAAGTGTATAAAAATCCATCAAAATCTCTAATAAAAGTCTATACAAATCAATGAAAATCTATAATAAAAGTATATAAAAATCTATGAATTCACATAAATCTGTCACAATTAAAAAATGTGTTTCAAAGTCTTAATTGACTATACCATTCTAAATAAAGTTGTATACTTACATTAATGGGCCTATATGAAGTCTTTAGTAACTTTAGAAAATATTAAGTAGTACTTAAGAATCAAATTAAGTTTTCTATTGTTGAATCATAATGCTAATAAGAGAGCGAGAGAATCAAACTTTTCTATTGTCGAACATAATCCTAATAAGAGAGAGAGAGAATCAAAGTTTTCTATTGTCGAATCATAATCCTAATAAGAGAGATAGAGAGGGAGAGAGAGAGACTAGCAGCCTACAAATAGCTACATATCTCTCTACAGAGTGGAAGATTATCTGATGTGTGATATAACCTGATATTAAGGGGGTGAATCTTGACGAATTTTAGGTGAGACGTTCAGATTTTTTTCCCTCGAACTTTCCGTACAACCTCAGACCCCTATATTATTTCAAAACCCTACCATAACATAGGCCAAGTCAACCCTCCAGTTCTTTCCTTTGCCTTTTTGGCCTTTACCTTATCGTCTAAACTCTTTTGAAGCAGATTTCTAATTCTAAAATTTCTTTTTGTTTAAAAAGCCTTTAAAAAATCTTTCAATAAAAGAAATTTAAAAGAAAAAAATTATTTGATAAATGCATTTTTTTAAATTCCTTCCACAATTAATACATTTATAACTTGACAAATTTATCCTTAATAATTACTCTCAATAGGCAGGTTTTACAGAATAAAATGAAACAAAATTATCTACAAAATTTGTTACTTAAAATAATTCTGACTTCCTTCAAAAAGTAATTTTTTTGAATTTTCTTTTAACAGACTTTTAGGATTTCGACTTTTATTAGAAATTCATTTTTTTATTTCACCAAACACTAACATTTTTTTGAAAATGACTTCTTGAATTCGAAAGTTCATTTCAATCCCCAGGAAACTCCCCCCAAACGGGCACTAAATTATTTTCTGTCCAAAATATCAAACAACCAATTCTCTACATTCTTGCAACCAAAAACCTTGAAACTAAGCCAAATGCTTATCGTTTCTAGGAGTGCACACGATATTGTTCCTTATTTTTTTAGTAGAACTGAAACCGTTCCCAACGATTCCTTAATTTTGAGACCAGAATCGAAACCGTTAAGTTCAGTCCGGTTTTGGTTCTTTGTGATTCCAATTCCTGTGTCCCCAACTTTGTCAACTTTTTTTTATTTTATACATTGGCAAGATACACACTCACATTTTTGCACCCCTAGTTATAACAATAGATTAGAAACTATTAGTATTTATTTATATATCTTATATTACATAAATATACAAAACATTACAACTTAAAAGCTAAATGTATTTATCTATATATTATATATTTTATACTTTATATATAAATAGAACACTAGAATTTCAAACGTGTGTGTATATATATATATATTTTTTTCCTAACGGTTCCAATTCTATAACCGGAACCGAAATTGTAATGAACGATTCAGTTCGCTTCAACTACAATTCCTTTCGGTTCCGATCTCATCCATTCTTTGTGCACCCCTGACTGTTTCCATAAACTTTCTTCAACCTTTTAATCCCCTAAACCTACAAGCATTCAATACCCAAAATATACATAAATATAGGGGCCGGCAAGAACTCTGATACAATTGCTACCAACAACAACAAATCCTAGAAGGAACCACAATGAAATATGCAACAGTTTTTTCCTTCCCATGTTTTGAGTTCAAGGAGATGGAATGTGATGCTGGAAGCTGATAATTTTCATGGAGACAGACAGCCATGCAGTCTAGAAAGTTATTTGAGATGATAAAGATGAAAGCCATTTAAAAGTTATATTCTGCTGAAGCTCAGCACAGCTCAAGGGAACGATTGTGAAGATGAAGTAAGCCATGATGCACCACTTTCTTCCTACTAATTATAAGCAAAATGTTAATATACAATTAATACAGCAAAGGCAAGAGAACATGTTTGTCGGCGAGAATACATATAAGCACTATTGATTGGCCACCCATTCTGATGATTGTTATACATAGAAATAAATTAAAGCCACTGAATGGAAAATAGGTTTGTTACCCCAGACTCTAATACCAAGTGAGAATTACACACACAGAAGAACCCATACAATTCACAGATGTGATCACAAACCTTGGGGTGTGAATAGATCTCTTTTCGAACTTTAATAGCTTGCTAATAATCAAATTATCAAATTAATTAAGCATTACTAATGTTGATCAAACACCAAGCAATTAAAATAAAGTAAATCAGTATAAGATAAAGAGGCTTGGCCAGCATTAGGTGACGTAGGAATTGAATGACTAACAAAGTTGTTTAACAACATTCTAAAACAAGGCATGATCCCAAATGAATGAAGAAAAAATAAAGGGGTATACAAAATTGTGACAACTATAGAGGAATTAAATTAATGAGTCATACAATGAAAATATAAGAAAAGGTAATAGAACAAAGACTAGGGAAGGAATCCACGGTATTCGTTCACCAATTCGGATTCATGCCTTGGAGATCAACAATGGAAGCTACCTACTTAGACAATTAGTTGAAGAATGTATGTATGGTTTTTATAAACTTAGAAAAATTGTAAATAGTGTCCCAAGAGATATAATTTGGTGGGCGTTACAAAGAAAACAAATATCCTTACACATCATAAAAAATACCCAAGATATGTATATGAAAACAAAAACTAAAGTTTGTACCACATGTGATGAAACTAATGAGTTCACATAAACGTAGAATTGCACCAAGGATCAGTGCTAAACCCATGTCTATTTGCAATAATCTTAGATGAAATAACAAATTATTTCAAAACGAGATTTCATGGTGCATGATGTTTCTCAATGGCATCATACACTTAAAGACCTCTAAAGAGAACTTAGCATGCGAAAAAATACTTTAGAATCAAAAGGATTGGGGATTAGTCAAACTAAAACCAAGTATATGGAGTGTAAATTTAAAAAAAACTCAGATATCGATAACATAATGATAACACTTCAAAATTAAAAGTTTACCCAAAACAACACTTTCGCTATCTAGGATCAATAATACAAAAAGATAGAGAGACAGATAGTGATATAACTAGTAGAATTGGAGCAGGGTGGACAAAGTGGATACAAGCTAGTGACATTATGTGATAAAAGAATAACACATAAGTTAAAAGAAAATTTCTATAAGACCATCATTAGACCAACTATGTTATATGGAACGAAGTGTTGGGCCTTAAAAAGAAACAAGATCAATGTCTTCACGTAGCTAAAATGGGAATGCTAAGATGAATGATTTGAATGAGTAAAAGAGTTATGATCACTAATGAAAGTATAAGAGAAAAAATAGAAGTAACACCAATTAGTGAGAAAATTAGAGAGAGTTAACTTAGATGATTTGGACACATAAATCAAAGACCTAGAGACAATCAGTCAAACGAAGACTGGTTGTCACAGAAGGTAAGAGACGGAGAGGGCGAGCGAAAATAACATGGATGAGATTATTAAAAATGACTTTAAAAGGCTAAATATAGTAGGTTAAATGACATATAATAGAAAAGATTAGAGACACAGAATTCATGTTGATGACCCCATTCATATGGGATTAAAGCAAGGATGATGATGATGATGGTGATGGTGATGGTGATGGTGATGGTGATGATGAGAGCATAAGATAAAGAGGCAAAACAAACTTACGTGGAAAACCCAACGGAAGAAAAACCACTCGACCTCAATGTCTACTAAAAAGAAGACAAACTCGTACTTTTTCTCAGACAAAAACAAGAATTAGAAGGGCATAGGTGACCTCATGATTCTTTGGTCTTATCCAATCTCTCTCTCTCTCTCTCATAAGACTATCCTAATTTTCACCCTAATCTAATCCACCTGAGACCTTGCCATCCTATGTGTATTCATGTAGTGCCTCCACCATTGAGAACCCACTTCCTGCATTACTAACACAAACTCTCTTATTGGATCAGATTAGAAGTTCTAAACCAAAGTCAACTTTTTGATCCTCCTCTAATTGATATCCACAGGCCCATAACTCACAAACGCCTCATATAAGTGAGAAATCTAAGCAACAACAGCTCATTTTCCTAAACATGTTTGCAATAAATGTTGCATATAGGCAGTAAAAGGTTTATTCAGCAGAAGGTGTTACGCTTTTACTTAGCTGGCAAGAGAGCACATTGCAGTTCTCTCAATGAAAAAAGAAAAACTTTGAAAATCATTAATACCACGGAACTTGTAATAGCAACTCTACAAGTAAAACCAAGCATGAATACCCGACAAGAAATGACAGGAAGCAATTCACTTCTCCAGTCCCCTTGACTCTTTAATGTAGGTCCATTAATCCACATTCAAAACAAAACATGTACAGAAGACTTTTACCAGGAAGCTTGTGCTTTTCAATCTAACTCTTAGCTCGAGAAGTGAAGTAGTTAAGGGCCATCCTTGAAAATCGGGTAAGTGTGAAAAACATTTGCAAGAATGCACGACCCTTCACAATCCCGTCTCGTACGCCCCTTGCAGTTCTAGCTAACACTGGTCCTGGAATTTCAGTTTTCACCGGGGCTACGTCCTGCAGTAAAGCTAACCAAGTAAAAATCAAGTAAAATTCTACCTTCCAAATTATCAAGAGAACTTTTGATGAAACACAAAGCTACAGAAACTATTAACAACCTGATGGAGCCATGTTCGTCAAGCGTCGCAATCTTTCCTCAGCTAAGCGGACAGCTCGTGTGGAGCTTCTAACACCTTGAGTTATCTCCTGGCTTCACGACAAAAAACAAATGAGTTAAAATGAGAATTTCAAATTGGCTGTTCAACTTCCGAAGAAGTGTTTAATCTTTCAAGCTAACCCTAGATCACTGAGCTCCATTGTTAAGTCGCTGATCTCCATCCCAGATAATCGAACAGCAGCCATCGTGTCAGGAAGCTCTTCCCTTGTGACATCCAATAGCTTCTCCATTGACTCTGCTGCTCTCTTGAAAGCCTTCAGCATACCCCATATGACATTAAAAATTTATATATATATATATATCTCTGTGTGTGTGTGTGTATGATAGAACATTCAAACTTAGTTATAAAGCGGTTAATACTTCAATTTTTTTTCCCTTTTGGGAAAATTCATTCTTGCCAAAGACTCCAAACTCTTTTCCAAGAATATGTTTTTAAGATCTCAGCCAAATTATGAATTACGCCCACTTTCTCTCTCAATTTGATTCAGGCACAATAGTCAGCTGCCTAGTTGCAAGTAGTAAGAAAATTAAAAAATGAAGAAAATGTTTCAAAGACTAAAATCCAATGACAAGGCAGATCTTTAAGTTACTAACCAGAAGAGTTGGGATTGCAGAGCAAAACAGCCAAGTCGCAGAAACAGCTGCCTGCAAAGATAATGCAAAATACACCACAGTCAAAACCTATAATCAACAAGAACAATTAAAAGGAAAAGTCAGCTTCCTCCCTATTTTATCTTCAAGAAAGAAGATATGCCCTCTCATATTCAACTCGATTGAGAAATGTCTCTTTAGTTCAACACCATCATGTATTAAACCCTCTATTTGGTAGCTGAGAAACAGAGGGAAAAGTAATAAATCCTCTGTCCAATATTTTCTGTTGGATTTTTCTCCTTGGTAAGTGAATATCTCAAGGTGACACAGCCAATACTTTTCTTTTCCTTTTTTTAGGGAAAGAACACAGCCAATACTTGAAGCATAATGAGAATGCTATTTTGTTTTGTCAGCTCCTAATCCTCATGAAATTTACTAAGGAAAATATCAAGTTCTTATCTTCCCCTACATTTGATCAGCAGCTAAACAGAATGTAAGAATGAAATTGCGAAAGGCTTTAAAGTTACCATCTTCTCACACATTAATTTAATATATATATATATATATATATATATATATATAGCAATTAAACATATATATTGAAATTGCACAGTCAATAAGAGAAAAAAAAGAAGAGAGAAACCCTAGAGAGAGAGGAAGGGTTTTTAAAAAAGAGAAGTACCGCGCAAGCGATGACGTTTAGCATTTGAATGTGGCGGTGAGTGAGGGTCCACTGTGAGAGCTGAAGCGGGGAGGGCGACGAAGATCCGACGGTGGCAGTGAAAGAGGAAATCGACGGCTCAGATGAAGCATTGTCGGATTGCAGAGACAGAGAAGCGAACCTGCGACGTGGCAGACGGAGATTTAACCGGCAACAAGAGTCGAAGTTTCTCGCGAAGTTCCGGTCACAGTTGAATTTGATCGCAGGGTTCGAAACCTGTAACTTGTTCAAACCACCGAACATCTCTCTCTCTCTCTCACACACACACACACACACAACCCGTAAAGGTAAGTAAAGCGCTCTCTCCTCGCAATCTCCGACCTGGAACAGGTACTGTCAATCTTAGATAAGAGAAGGGTAATTTGGTCACTTATTCTACACGTGTGGCTGGCACACCGCACACGTGTGTGCTGCAAAGCTTTTGGGCTAAACATGGGTCATGGACCTCATGGTTGGCACTATTTTTGGGCCGGGCGTGGTTGAAACTGATTTTGGGTTTGACATATGAACCACAAAAACTGGTAATTCGGTATATTGAGCCACCTTTGGACAGGAATTTAAACAAATTTGATCCTTAAGAAAACTTATTTGAACCACTAAAACCTGTAGTTTAGTGGTATGTTTTTCATTTTTAAAAAAAATAGAAAGTCGAGGGGGTTCAGGTCCTTTAAATACAAATCAGGTGTGTGAGTTTTTTTCCCTAAGATAACGAAAAAGAAAAAATTATTGAATTATCTTAACCAAAAAAAAAAAAAAACAACCACCAAGGTATAAATGAAGAATCTACCCTCGATACGATTTTTAACATGATGGGATGGGCTAAATTTTGATCCAGTCTATGCTGACAATATTAGCATGCATGTTACATTTTGGATTATTATATATACGTTGAGTTTTGAAGGGCAATTTACTATTTGATTGAGTCAAAGTTTTTTTTTTTGATAAAAAAAATGGAGTTGACCCAGAAGCTGAGTTATACATAGGAATTTACTATGCAATTTAATGTGATGTTCAATGTGCTTTTTTTCACTGTTTTGTGAAAAGATCAAGTAGCCCCTCCCCAACTTTACCTTTTACCCACCCAATTACCCAAATTTCTCTCTTCTTCACTATTCTGTACTCTCTCTCCACCGAAAGTAAAGACGTCTTTCTCTCTGTTCAAGCTCTCTCATTCTCCATCTCTCAAGTAATTGTCTATATATCACTAGATCTGGACTCTCTTTCTCTAGCGAAGCATCTCACCAAAACTTTCACAGTCCTTGATGGATGATTCTACAGAGTATATAGCTTTGGCTTTTGGTTTGTGTTGATCTATTTGGAAGGGTAGGAATGACCGAGTTTTTAGAAAGGAGAAAAGTGACCCTAGAGCTATGAAACAATTTTTATAGTTTTCTTATGCAACTAGAATTAAAAAGCTTTTTGGTACATTTGATCATTGGTCATCAAAAGTATTGTGAAAACTTTTACTGCACGGTGATATAATTTTACTGAACAAAATCTTGGGCATTGCTTTATGATTGTCATTTTTTAACAATGTAAAACTTTAACTGCATTAATATAAAACTTTTACTCCATGATGTTATAATTTTATTGCACAAAACCTAGGGCATTGCTTTGTGATTTTGAGTTGTCATTTTATAATAATGTAAAACTTTAACTATATTATGTAATAGTTTCACTGCATGGATGTAAAACTTTTATTGCATTGTGTTATAAAATTACTACACAAAACCTTAAGTAGGATACCATTTTTTGTAAGAGTTTTTTATTCATTATTGAGTGACGAGAGTAGACTTTCTTGTGTCAACATTAGTGAGAGTTTAATAGACATTTGAAAAGAGTAAGGAATCGGATTCCTTTGATAACACAAGAATGATCATGCATTGAAGATAAAAGTAAAAGTTACACATTATTACCATATGAACTCAAATGCCTTGCTTTTTTTCATTTCAAACCATAATTGATTCACACGGCAGAAGATTTATTGGGATTCACCTTCGTGTTGACATTTAAACCTTAGGCATTGCTTTGTGATTTCGAATTGTTATTTCTAACAATATAAAACTTTATCTGCACTGTGTAAAAGTTTTACTTCATGGATGTAAAACTTATATTGCACGGTGTTATAATTTTGCTGCACGAAACCTTAGGTATTGTTTTATGATTATCATTTTCTAAAAATGTAAAACTTTAACTGCACTGAGAGATGGAGAATTAGAGAGCTTGAGCAGAGAGAGAAAAACGTCTTTACCTTCGATGAAGAGAGAGAAATAGAGTACCGAATAGTGAAAAAGAGAGAGATTTGGGTGGGTAAAAGGTATAGTTGGGGAAGGAGTATTTAATTCTTTTCATGAAATAGTAAAAAAAATACATATTAGGCATCACATTAAATTGTCCAGTAAATTTTCATAAACACATCATCATTTGGGTCAAGTTTATTTTTTCAAAAAATCAAGACTTTGATTCAACTAAAGGCTAAATTTCCCTCTAAAAGTGAATGTATATATAATAATCCCTTACATTTATCCTTGTTTGGGTTACCCAATTATATAGTCCCAATCCCGGAAGTAAATTATATCTCTTTACACTATTCCAGCAGTGTATAATATATATATATATATATATATATATATATATATATATATATATATATATATATATATATATATATATATATATATGCAATTCGTTCACGGTAGTATTCTCTTATTATTATTCTATCATATATAGATCTTTTTCACCGGACTCGATCCTCTGATGTAGCGTGTGGTAACTTTTCAATACAATTAAATTTAATTTCAACACATTAGTTCTAGTTTGATTTAATGTGTTGAAAATTAATTTAATTATATTGAGCGGTACAGTGCAGTCCACGATAGAGAATTCTGACTCATTTTTCATTTCATTGAAAATCGATTTTACAATATAAATGCTTATGAACTCCCCTGCTATATCCTCAGGTAATTATTCTTTTGACATTAGAACCTTTACTACAACAAATGTTGTTTGCGAAGAGTTGAAGTTCATGTGTTAACAGGTCTGTGTTCATGCGGTATCAAGATAAGAGTACTCTTCTAAATGGGCCAAACGAAAAACATCCCGTGTTCAAGTTAAGCATCATTGACACAAACACAACCATAAAATTAAGACAACACAACTTGTATATCTTATTTCATTTTATCTCAATAAATCATGGAGTTTCACTATAATACCCCATTGATTTAACTATATTACGTATTATACAAGTGGAAACATGTCATGGAATTCGAGTTGAACTAACATTATTTTGATATGATTAATTAAACGGTTTAAATCAGGTTTCAACATATTGAGACCTCAAACTCTGACACGGCCTATTTATTTTAACAAGTCAATTGCCTTGATACGGTTATAATACAAACATGTTTAAAATCAACTAAAATATGTTAATTTCATGTTGAGTTCAAGTCATCTTAACATGTCATGATAAATACAATTTACCATCCTTACTTTGTTAACTAGGAGAAAGTATACAATACCACAGGGGTATTGATGATGTGGGTATTGATGATGTGGCATCTCCGGTAGTTGTAAGCCCTCCATCTCTTTTAAAAGCTATCAATTTTACTATAATTAAGGAGAAATGGAGGGCTTATACTTTCCGGGGATACCACATCATCAGTATCCCCGTGATATTGTATACTTTCTCGTTAGCTAGATTTCACTTGACGAATTACAGCTCCATTGTGTGTATGCTGGGACTAAATTCTGTGCGCATATATGGTGATGCTATATATTTGATTTATAGGACATACGGAAAGGCATATGCATTTATCAAAATTCAAAGTGGACAAAGTAATGCTATTAAGACACTCTCTCATGATGAGTGGTGAGCTACATATATCTTACTGCAAAATTGAAACAACTTTTGGAGATATGTAAAAAATTAAATGAATCATTTAATAAGTCTTTTAATCACGTAGTTAAATATGAAGAGCTCATGACTCTTCTCTTGTCATGAGATGATTCTCTTGATAACATTACTCTATTACTTATATGAAATGATGATTATTGCACGGTTACAATGATATTGGGAGTTGGTTAATTTTGTTAGGCTATCAATAATGAAGTGTCTCTGCATCCTCTCAAGGAAGAGAAATATTTCCTTTCACATTCGGCGGTGTAATTCAAAAACGTTTTTGGTACTGTTACTACATGTGCACTGTTCATTCCAAATACAATTCATGCTAGGTATTATTTGTAATATTTTATGTACATATTAAATCGTAATAAAATATATTTTTTAATAAATAATATATTATATAATAGTTTAAATGATTTTTTGGGACAAAAATAGTATGATTTATTATGATTTTTATTTATTTTATTTAATATTAATAAATTATTATGCAATAGATATGTCATAATATTATATACCTTATTTATTTTATATTATATTATATGTAAATATTTTATTATAATTAATATATTATTACATATAAGATATTATTTAATATTTTTTATTTATTATAATATACTATATAAAAATATTATATTATAATAAATTTATAAAAATATAATATATTATATGATATTACATATAAGATATTATTTATTATTATATACTATTTGTTAAATATATTATCCATCACATACTAATGTTATACATAATACATATACATGGAGTTTGTGATTCAATCACAAATGATAAGTTGTGGAACAAATTTTGTGGGTGGTAATTCATAGTGTTATGCGGTTGTTATGACTTTTAATTTTTAAGAATAGTGTTATTACTTTAAATTAAATGTTGTATTTATTATCATGTATTGGGTATTGTTAGAATTTGTGAAATCATTGAATGGCATACACTATCTAAATTTTAAGACTTTCTTATACCAATAGATAAATTAAAGACAAAATAAAAAATTTAAGACTACAAAAAAAAAAAAAAAAATTTGTTACTCTATTTGATTTTTGCTTTTAAAATTGTAACAACAACAAGTGTCAATAAACATTATTTCTATTTTCTATTTCACTCAAAAAAAATAAAATTATATTTCTGTTTTCTTAAAACTGCAAAAATAGAAAACGAAAACATTACCAAACACGCACCCTTTTTCATATCAATAGGGCAGCTCAATGATTTGACTAAACATTTGCCCAATTGAGCCAATTGCAATGGCAGTTGATATTAATTTTGACACTTATATTAGTTAGCCGGCAAGCATGCATCAATTATATCATTACCCCATATAGCTAGGTAGCTCACCTAGCAAAGTTAGAGGAATTAAATATATATATATATATATAAATTGTCAACTTCAAAACTCACCATATAAAAAATTAACAACGAAATAAATTATGTGATATTAATGAAAAATAAGCCTGTTGATTTTTTTTATGATTTAATCTTTGATATATCAGTCAACATCTTAATAGGCAACTTATAGTATACACAAAGGAAAGCAATTGATCATTTTGTGTTCATACTGCGACTACAACCTATTGCATCATAGACATGGTGTTATTTGACTTTTAAACACACTTTATAAATAAAGATAAATTAATGACGACAGAAATTTCACAAACATATATTAGAAGGAACACAAGATTTTCACTTTTGTTTTATAAAGTATTGTTCACATACTTGTGTCTCTTATTACCACGACAAAAATATTCGAAGTAAATAATTGAATCTGCAATATATATATATATATATATATTCTCACTAGCTAGCATTTAATTAATATATGCAAGCATGCTTGTTATAATATTTATATATGTTAATATTAGTCAAATAGTATGAGGCAAATAATACAGTTTTAACAAGCTCAGTATTGTAGATACTGTATAACGTACCCTTGAATAAACATTAAAACATAATTTATATTAATAATCAAGAAAAAAAATAGTGAAAAAAAAATAAGGGAGGTTCACAATAATCTAGGACATATGATCATCATATGAACTCTGTAAAATCTACGAATTTATATGTAGTGAATATTTTAAAGCACTAAATTAAACAGGTTTAATTTTTTCGTTAAAGATAAACAGGTTTAATTTCAGTTAAACTTGCAATTTATTTGTGTTTTGCACAATCACTAGTACTTCAACTGCTCTTTTCAGATTCTTTCTATGGTGCCATTGTGTTTATCACGATACCAATTAGAACAATAAATCATATTTTTTTACCATAAAATGCTAGGTTTGAATCTAATAATTAAAATGATGGAAATAAATAGAAAATGAACATATAGTTAGAAATTTAATGCAAATTTAATTGTCTTTTTTAGTTATGACTTCATAAGAAATGGAAGAAACTAAGTTCAACCCTTTTAACAACAACAATAACAATTTACTAAGGCCTTGCTTGTCTTAGGTGATCAGTTTCTTTTGTTTGGAAGCTTTCCTTCATCAACATTAGACATCTATTAGCTTTTCCAGCTACATAATTTAAGTTTATATATATATATATGTGTGTGTGTGTGTGTGTGTGTCTCCTCAAGTAGGATCATCCAAGAACAATTCTTAATTAATCTATTTCAGAGTTTGACATAGAAGTTTTCACATACGTCATACCCTAATGTCTGACTATTTTTTATTATAAAACATATATTTATCTCTTGAATGATTGGTAAAAACCCATAAACAAAACCATATATGTTTGTATATTAATTAACCTATATATACACTCTAATATTCTTTATTGTAGTTGTATTTAAGGGTACAGCTAGCAATTTAGCAACCGTTTAGTATTTTAAAAATATGCTATTGTGAATAGGTGAGGCCAAGGAAATTGCTTGAGAAGCCATTTGGCACAATCAAAGGGTACGTATAGCTAGGGGTTGACTATACATATATTATATTAGTATCAGTTAGGTTTTGAAGTATCGAGGTCGACTCACTTGTATGTACAGTGTTAAGAGTTGAATTAGGTCATGAATTACCTAAAATCGAACCACATTTATTGAATTTTTAAAATAATGTGTAAAGAATTTTAGTGTACAAGTGTAGAATTCAGTACATGCAATGAACAGTTGAATGAGACTTGCACTTCAAATCTCTCTTTTTTTTTTTTCTAGAGTCTCTCAAGTGGTCCTCATTTAAGAGGGAGTCTTGTTCGGCTTTTCTTTTCGAATCCTAAAAGATATAAAAAAAATAAGAAGAAAAAAGTGAAGCATATCACAAATAATTGATACTCTTTTCTAAGTGGACTCCACTTAAATGCATCAATTCAAAAAAGAGTCGTATTCAACTCTCCTTTTGGTACTCACTCTTTAAAGAGAGTATCATTTTCATTTTCTAAGCTAATGGAGATTCAAATTTCTTAGTTGTGAAATTAACTTCTGTTTGAACATCCTTTTTTTCACTTTGGTGTGATGTAATGAAACAGAGTGAGGGTGGGTTATGCATTATATATATATATATATAAGCAGCACACAATCTTTAGCGTTTAAGGATATGATGGATAGGATCTCAGTGGGATACAACCAATTTTGAAAAAGAGCAAAGTGAAGCATATATGCTACTTTTTTTTTCTTTTTTTCACTATATGCTAGTTGCCCCTCCTTTGGTTTTCCTTTATTAAGCCGTGCAAGGATAGCTTTGACTATAGGTATTAAATTAAGGCCGAGATTGATTATGAATTTAGGAACGTGAACCCAACTTAATTAACAAAAACATGAACCTAGCTTAAGAAACATACACCCTGAACATATCTGCATCAACACACACACATATATATATATACACAATGACAGAACCACATTGGGCTCGGGTGGCAGGTGGCCCCATAATTTTTTTTTTTCTTACTTTTATATACATAATTTTCTGAAATTTTACGAAATGACACCTAAAATCCCCCCTCTAACAGTCTCTCTAGTTCCTCCTTTCTTTTCTTTTCTTTTCTTTTTACTATTTTGTTTCAAATTTCTTTCATCTCTACAAATTTCGCATTCCCTTTCTTCAAACAAATCCTATATTTTTCCATTAAATTCTCTCATTTTCCTTTCTTCTTCTTTTGTTTTTTTTTTTCTCTCTTCTTAAAATTTATTCTTCTTGGAATATGATGTATGTGCAGGATTTTTTATTTTTTATTATCTTTTACTACTTCTAATTTATTACTACAATTTTATGAATTTAACGTTTATATTTTATGCATTTATTTTTTATTTTTCAATAATAATAGTTTGAATGTTGATTACATTTCTACTTACACTTCTATTATTTTTTGGCTTGGTGCACTTCTACATCGGAGACTTAGAGACATGTCAGTAAAACGAAAAATACTAGTTGTAATATAAGGTAAGAGACAAAGAGGGACGTCAAAAATAACATAGAATAAGGCTATTAAAAATGACTTGAAAAAGGAATATGGTAGGAAAAATGACATACATGTACAAAGAATGGAGAAAGAATTCACACAGCTGATCCATTCATATGAGATTAAGGCAAGAATGACGATGATATTCGATGTGACGTTGAAATAAATTTTCATCTTGGTCAACATATGTATATATATTATAAATGTGTATCTATATATATATATACTAGGATATGCCCGTACCTACAGCATTATCGCGCACTCGCAATCGTGACCGTTAGATGAAGTAATTTTAGACCGTAGATAACAAAATACATTTTGAACCGCAGAATTACTTTTTTAACAACTCTGGACATTTGAATCACCGTTTTTGGTCTTATTAGGCCAAACTTAAATGTAATAGAGATATAGATACATATATATATATATATATATATATATATATATATAGATAGATACATATATATATATATATATATATGTTCACGAAGACATGACGGGTGAGAAGATCTCTGACTTCCATTAGTGTCGTGCAGACAGCATTGAGGGATTGGTTCAATTATCTGCAGGTTGGCATGTCCTGCCCTGCATTATAAATGCATGTATGGAGACACATTTATCTCATGGTTAACATGCGTATATGTTACACTTGGAACTTGATCATGAGTCCAAACTTGGATTTATCAATTAAACGTTAAACATTTGTTTAAATTTAAGCACAAAAGTAAATATATAAAAAATGTAAAATGCAACAAGGTTTACATGTTTGTGTGATGTCAATTTTCAGAGAAGTTATCAGTGTACACATAAAGTCCAAAAATGCCGAACTAGGCATATGTGAATGATTGTTTAACCCAAATATGGTCACCAATTTCTAAAGAGTCATACCGACTAAACTTCATCATTATCTATTTGTTAGTTAAATTTTTCGCTTTGAAAAAAGTTTATTTTGTATATAATTCTCATAATTAATCAAATGTTATTTTCTTTCCTTTCCTGTCCACATCAAACCGACTTTCCACTCTTTTCCATCCATTCTTTTTTCCTCCTCTGTTAGCTTAAAAACCCCCCAACTCTCTCTCCTAGGATTCCACAAATTAACACATCTCCAAGTAACTCCCTCCTCACATTTCCTTCCACTCCTATTCCTCTCCCCCACTTGCAAGTCCTTCCCTTCCCCGGCCATGACCGGAAAAAGAAGCCGAAGCAGCCCGTTTGGAAGCCCATCCTCCGGGAACTTTTCCGACGGCTCCTCCAAAGATCAAGACCGCCTCCTTCCCATCGCTAACGTGAGCCGAATCATGAAAAAGTCCCTCCCACCAAACGCAAAAATATCGAAAGAAGCCAAAGAAACGGTCCAAGAATGTGTGTCTGAGTTCATAAGCTTCATCACCGGTGAAGCTTCCGATAAGTGCCAGAGAGAAAAGAGGAAGACGGTCAACGGTGATGACCTCTTGTGGGCTATGACAACACTTGGGTTCGAGAATTACGTTGGACACTTGAAGCTTTACCTCAACAAGTATAGGGAGAGTGAGGGAGAGAAGAACTCCATGGCTAGACAAGAAGAGCTTTCACCTACAAACAGTAATACTATTTATAGCACTACCAATATTATTAACAATGGTACCAGTAGTGTTAATGAAATTGGCAAAGTCAAAAGTACTACTTCTATGTTGACTAGGTCAGATAATTATCAGAGTATCAACCATGGGTACAATTCATCACTTGGAGGAGCACAAGTGATGACTATTCCAAACAGCTTTGGAGATGGTGGAAGGGTCGTTGGCTATGGAGACAATTTGGTGCATGACTGGTGCTAGCTAATGGTGCTATCACAACTCATCTTCATCGAAGAGTTGAGTGGTATAACTTCAAATAATTTATAGTTTTTATGTCTTCACTTTTTTTTTTTTTTATTAGGTAATGACACGAACAGTAAAAGTTATCACCGAATGCAAATTGAATCACTTTCATCCATTAGATAGTACATGTGAGATCCAAATATTTATTTCACTTTTATCATCCAATGGATAGAAAAACATTCTGCTTATTCGGTGACAACTTTCATTGCCCTAATCATTTTCCTTTTTTTACTTAACTTTGTAACACAAACTTGTGCACCTCCACAACCTTCCACTTTTGAATTGAAAAAGTAACCTCTAAATTATAGTCTTAGATATTTTTTATTATCTTTCTACTATATATATATATATATATATATATATATATATATAACAGTAATTAAAGATCTTAACTTTAAAAACAAAAAAAGTGCAGAGAGCTTCAGAGATTTTCTCCATGATTGTTGCTATGTTGATGTCTCATTTGGAATGGAACAATTAATTATTCAAATATCTTGAATACAATGATGTGATTAATTTTTGATTATATTAATTTCATATGTACATCTATCTTAATAATATGTTATGCTAGGTAGCTTCATATCTTAATTAAGAGGTTAGTCCAAAAGCTAGCCCTTAATTACTTTCATTAATAGCCATGTACCTCCGACAAACTGATGACCATGCCAATTGTTCTACTTAAAGAAAATAATTAAAATGTGCATCCATTCGAAAAGAATGAAGAAGGTGCACATACCTATAAAAAAAAATCAACAATGCTGAAAGCCTCGAACTAGAGTTTGATGATGCTAATTAATGGTAGATCCGATTCTTTGAGTAAATCAAATTTGCAATTATACATTATAGAATATAGTGCTTCCCGAGTGGAATACATTTGGTCCAATTAAAAAGTTTTATTTCTTTTGTGACATATCTTTTTGAACCTGGTAAAGCATATATATATATATACACACACACACACACACAAAGTTATACACACATATGAAAGGATAAAAGGGAGAATATATAGTGTATAGGCCGCTTATCAGTTTATATATGCATCTAAAGAGTTCATGCTAGTGTTTTCATTACTAAAGTTATTTCCATAAACATCGTTTATTTGGCATTGTTTCTCAATATCCGATTTTGGACACGTCTTATTGTCTTAAATACAAGGTCAAACTTGAATAAATAAGGGCTCATCGTAAGTACTATTCCCATGTTCATCTTCTTATTTGACATAGTTACACTTTCTAGTGGTTGTCAGTGTCAATTATTACACTTGACCTAATACGGAGTAATTAAGTTTGGATTAAATTTAACCAAATAATAAAAATTATTGCACCAACTCGTTAAAAATCAGGTTGAGTTGATTGTAAATTTGCATATTCAAGCTAAGTTTGGATTAAATTTAACCTAATAATTAAAATGATTGCAAAAATCAGGTTAGAATCAAATTAAATTTGGGTACAAAATCGTTAAAATCAAAAAGTTGGATTCAAATTGAATTTGGATTTAGGTACAAAATTGTTAAAAATCAAGTTCGATTCAAATTGAATTTGGGTTGACACATCCCAACTTACACTCCACGAAGTCTCGGGCACGACCCTCCCTCTCATCATTGCATATAAGTCTCATAAGATGTATCCTCTCATCATTGCAAAGTCTCATAAGATAAATGCAGTCTTCCCATCACATACTAAAAAGACTATCCATTTTTTCAACTAAATAACTCAAACTTTTCCGTTATTGAGAAGTTTCGTCAATGTACGAAGCGTTACCTTCACATGCTGAAAAACTGTTTCCATTTTTTAAACTAAATAACTCAAAAACCTTGTATCAATCCTGCAACGTATTGCAGCACAAGAACATTCTGATCATTTCATGGCATGCATCCAAAGAAACTATATTCGCTGTTAATTAGTTGAGCAACAAATAGTAATTAAACGGGATAAACAGTATGGGTTCAAAGAATACGATATAATAAGAAATCACGTCTACACTCGAAACAATTTGAAACCAATTCAAAGTTGGCCAGGAGAAAAATGGTGTAGAAGACAAGAAGTGAGGTCAAAGAGAGCACTTGAGAATCATCTGTAAAAAACAAATACATTAGCCATATCTCACACAAACTATAAAATATCAAAGTTAAGGTTACAGATAAAAAGAGTGTAAATGTTAGACACAAACTTCTCCATGTTCGAGTCTGTTGATTCCCGTGGCACACTGCACAAACTTCTGAAAATTACAGCATCATCAAGAATGCCACAGTGCTTAATCTGGACTAAAATTCATATACACATATAGATGAATGCTATAGAAATACATGATGAGCTAACAAAAGGGGAAAAATAGTAAGGGTAGTAAAACAAGAAAAAGGGAGGAAAAAAAAAGGAAAGGAAAGGAAAATAATTTCATTCTTTGCTTATTCTTTAGGTCATCTTGGACCAGACAATTCGACAGCATGAAGATTTTCAGTGGAATCGAGAATCCATTCAGAATTCCGAGGTGGGGCCAGTTCAATATCATTGGGGACATCCACCTTCTGCCATTCCTCCCATCTTTCTGCCAAACCATCACCTTCCAGCATTCTCACAACCTCTGACATCTTAGGCCGTTCCATTGGAGAGCCTTGTGTGCAGAGTAGTGCCACTTGTATCAGCTGCTCTACTTCAGATTCCACATAATTGGTCTGCAGATCAGGATCAACTAGCATGTCCAACTTCTTCTCTTTCAGAAGGCTTTTAACCTGGCATTTGTAAATAGTATTAGCGCAGATATGGCCAGCAGAACTGATGGACGTTTTAAATTGGTAAAAAAGCTAAACGTGACTACAAGCTACGAGGCCCAAATGCTTGCTGCTGCAAACTAGGGTAATATGCAATCCAACAGACATAAGATATCATAAGGTACCCATCATTTTAGTAAAACTAGAAAGAGAGAATATTAACAAAACAGGCTATGATTTCATAGCTTCCAAAGATTATGTTGACTTTTGAGGAATACGCCATGAGGCTTCTTACAAGGGTTGAGAAAAGCTTAATAATCCAAATCTTCACATGAGTTGAAATCATGTCTACAGCTTGCCAAATGTCTGAGTTAAAATCATGTCTACAGCTTGCCAAATGTCTGAGTTAAAATCAGTCAGATATCATTCTCTAACAAATATATATATATATATATATATATATATATATATATATATATATATATATATCATTTAAAGTTTTAATTAATATCTATGTTATAAAGCAAAATTAATGAGTCTGTTAATTTTGCAATAACTAAAACCCAAATAATAGATTGGTAGAATTGTTTCTTCTACTGCCACACAAAAACAAAAAGAAATTAATTCATTTCCATGGGAAATCTAAGCAGCTTCTTAGACAGTGATAATATTGACAGTTACTTCGGCTTTCTGGAAACTATGCATGAATAAGACAGGAAAATAATGAATTCATACCCAATCGAGCAGCATAACATCGTCATCATTTGCAAGCCGAGCAAGATCAAATGCCCTTTGTCCAGTTATTAGCTCTAAAAGCATAATTCCATAACCAAAAACATCAGTCTTCTCTGATGACTTCCCAGTAGAGAGATACTCGGGGGCAATGTGCCCAATGGTGCCACGTACAGCAGTTGTAACATGGGTATCCTTGTAGTCCATCAGTTTAGCCAACCCAAAGTCACCAACAACAGCCTCGAACTCTTCATCCAACAAAATATTTGCGGCCTTTACATCACGATGAATGATCTTTGGGTCACAATGATCATGCAAATAAGAAAGCCCTCTAGCAGATCCTAATGCAATTCTCTTCCTAGTCGGCCAATCAAGTGGTGGTTCTGAAGGTGGGCGCTCTACAAGAATTTATCAAAATGAATGTGACATAAGGCGCATGTCATCAGTTGCTCATAAAAGAGTTAGATATTGGAAATTAATATAGTCAATCAAAAATAAAACAGCCGAACCAATCAAGGCCACATGAAACAATTTAGATATTATTAAAGCTCCACTGCATCCCCACCCCTTTAGAGGTGAGTCTAGTGAACCCCAGATAGATGAGATAAAGAAACTCAATGTATCAAGACTAGTCTGAGTATGGATTAAAACAATGCATATTACATAATTGAAGTACTACACAGTTTTCAGGAAATGAATATTCATTTTTGAGGATGAAAAAAAAAAAATCCAATGCTCCAAAATAGGCAGCATGTGTCCCCAATTAGAATCATGGATATAATTCTGATTTATTCTGTAGTATCAAATTTAGCTTAGAAGCATGGTAAAAAACAAGCAATGCCTCTTAAATTGCTTACCAGTGCTCCAAGAATAGTTAGTGGGTGTCCCCAATTAGAATTATGGGTATGATCTTGAGCTATTTTGTAAACAATTTCTGTAATATCAAACTTAGCCCAGGAACTTGGTCAAAAGCAGCAAGCAATACCTCTTAAGCAAGAAGCAACACTTCCATTAGCCATATATGGATAAACAAGTAGCCGCTCAGTCGGTGTCATGCAAAAACCACGTAGTCGCAAAAGATTTCGATGCACAGCCATACTGATCATTTCTACTTCTGTTTGAAACTGTAACTCTCCACCTGGGGTGCGTTCTTCTTTGAGCCTTTTCACTGCGACCAGTGAACCATCAGCTAGGCGTCCCTTGTACACCTTACCAAATCCACCTCTTCCAAGTATGTTTTTGTTGCTAAAACTATCGGTTGCAACTTGTAGTTCTCGTAAAGAAAACCTTTTGAGCTGTCCCAAGTGGACTTCTGGATCCTCTTCAGCTGAGGAGAGATGAAACATGTAAAAAAGTAGTAATACATTTTACATCCAAATGTTCAACTCAATCATTTTTTAGTAGAAGCCTTAAAGCACAAACCAGGTACATCAAAGAAAAGTTCTTGTGGTTTCCTCCGGCGCCACCATGCAAAACCAATAGCTGGGGCAGCAAACAGTAAGGCAGCACCAGCAGCTACTCCTCCAGCAATTGCTCCAGTGGCACTATTTCCTCCTGCAATTACATTCAGAACGGATAAAATAGTTCAACACTCTTTGCAGATAAAAATTTAAACTTTCAGTATCATAAATATTCCAACAAGAAACTATCACTGTAATGGTTCAAGCATATTGAATAGTTCAAGAAATGTTTTAACACTCCAATATTAAAAATAACTCAATTACTGCTCTTATAGAAACACGGTTGAACCAGAAAGTGAAACTGTTCTTGACTTGTGCGTACCTTGAATAGTACAAAGCTAGTAACAGAAACAGTGCAACACAGATATCAATACGGAAAAATTATGCAACCTCAATGAATGTAGGGGCAAAATTGATAACAAAATTCTTAAATGCATATGCTGCTTGAAGAAAGTAGAAGCGTACAATGTTTTTCACCATAAGGTATGAAAATGAAGGAAAGTAATCACAAAATTTATTGGGTAAAACTGGACAAGCATAACATCAACTACAGTTACATTAATGGTCTTTTGTGTAGAAGGGAAGAGTGCAAGGAAGAAAAAAGTGGGCAGGAAAAGGAGAAGGGAAGGAGGGGAAGGGCTCTCTCTACTTTTTGACAGTTATTCCCTTCAAAAGACACCCTTTCCTTGTATAAGCATATAATGTTAAAACCATGTAATACCCTTCCCTTCCTCCTTTCGTTCTTGCTTAACCAAACAATAGAAGAAAAAGGCCCCTTACTTCCCACCTTCCTTTTTCTTTTCTTTTTTGAAACAGGTAAGTACTCACACACACTTTGCCCATGTCGGGGCTCAAACCCCTCCCATCCTCTTTGAGGGTGGGAAGGTTATACCATTGGGCTAGAGGCCCTTTGGTCTTCCCACATTCCATTTTCTTCCACTTCTTCAACCCTCATACCATAAGGAGCATGCCAATAACTATAATAACAGCACCTGGAGAAGAAATTGTTGATGGTGGGACAAATGGAGGAGGTGGAGAAAATGGCGGAGATCCAGGACAGGGTTTCCCAGTCACCGGTCCACATAGATCTAAGTTGTTAGCAAAACTGCATAATGTAAACAAAATATTAGCATAGGATTTTATACGAGTCATTCAAGACCACTAAATTTAACAACATTCAAAGGCAAGAAACCTGATGGGAGTGAATAATGAAAATGAGCCATTGTCTGGAACAGGTCCTGATAAGCGATTATTTGATAAATCCCTGGGATCCACAATGCAAAATTATTAAATCACATCAATGCATCAAAATTTTAGCAAATGGGGGTAAAACCAGAGGAAAAAGAAAAAGGAGGACAAAAATAAAAAAATAAAAAAATAACAATAAATAAATAAACATCTGCAAGAAAGGATATTGTCTAGGCACTTACAGGACTTGAAGTGCACTAATATTAGTCAAGGACAAAGGAATTGGACCAGAGAGGCTGTTGTTGTTAAGCCGGCTATCCTTATGCAGCCATACCAAAAGAAGACAACATTACATTCAAATACACTTCAAATGATGATAAATAGGTCAAAATACAAGATTAAAATTTTCAAAATGCTACATCTAAACACTTCTGAACAAAAATGTAAAAATAAAATAAAAATGGTATAGGATGTGTTTCCATACAGGAACCGCAGTTTTGTCAGCTTGCCCAATGTGTCTGGTATGGGACCAATGAAAGTGTTCATGTACAGATCCAAGCTCACCAAGTTAGTCAGATTCCCTAGGTCACTAGGAATGATTCCGCTTATGTTGTTACTATAAAGCTCCCTGTCACATAAAAATTAATTTTAACATTTTATGCAAAGAAAGTTTCAGTTTAGTACAAAATTATAATGAAATACACAATGACAAAAGAACGAAATGCATAAGCAACTGAATGTATTAATTAAAAAAGAATAAAATAAAATAAAAATAGCATCTGAAGGCCGAAGGTGAAATTATCAATTTAAAAATTCAAGAGCAAATGATACCAGCCATAACCATCGTAGCATTGTAACAAATTGTTAGCATGGCATTTAAAAGAAAGGAGTCGGGAATGGAGCTGGATTCTTATTATTGGAGAGAGAGAGAGAACAAAGCATACCATCTATATAATGTAATGTCAACATATGATGTTCTGGGATGAAAGATGAACATTAATAAGTTCATGTAAAATGCACAAGGCTAGAGATGTTAGGCATGTTGCATATTTTTCAGCAACACATGGCAGGTTAATGGATGTATATGGTACCAAGACATTCCCAAGCAACCCTTTATACTTTTGAAAGCAAATCCATGAAACGTGTAATGGAGCTACTGAACTCCAAAACCTCAAAGCCTATCCAAGTACCACCAAGGGTTGTAGCCTAGTGGTATCTCCCCTACCTTCTACAATCAAAGGTCGAGGGTTCAAGTCCCGCTAGAGACAAAAGTGAGTGTGTGAGTTACTTGCCATGGTAAAATAAATAAATAAATAAGTAAGAGGCCAATCCAAGTAACACTAAAAGTGCTCCCTGAGGCTTGTTTTACAACTTTTACCTATTTTGTAAAGCATGCTTACATTTCTTTTTTAATAATTGGTTTTGAGAATAGTGTGAAAATAAACCAATGGGTGAGAATACTTTCATTTATATTGTAAAAAAATCCACAATTCTATAACTATTCTCCAACGTTCACATTTCTATGTTTTTATATTCATTCGTCCAATATTTCAACACTTAAAATATAAGATTGTCTAAAAGGATTTTCTCATTCTTGGAAAAATCGAGAATAAAGTAAACATTAAAATGTGTCTCTATTTCAAGTTCTATTTTTCAAGTTATCCTAAGTACAGAGTTGGGCTTAATAAGTCAAAAAATCAACATTTATGTATTGCATAACATATTTCTGAATTTCCATCATTAGTAGAAGTCTAGAATCAAGTCTTGCATGGCTTTGGTTCTGCTCCAACAAGTTGTAAAAATCATCTAAAGGCACTTATAAGTGCCCAATGCCTTGACTTTGTGCTTCCAAAATGGCCAAAGATGTAAGCTTAAGGGTCCGTTTGGTAACCGTTTATGTTTGGTGTTTATTGTTTAAGCATTTATATAAACAATGTTTATGTTACACTTTTGTTTATCCATAAAAAACACCATTGTTTGATAATACAAAAACGTTCAACTTATTTTTAAAATCATAAACAAAAAAACATGTTTGTTAACCTTAAACTATTTTTTTTTTTTAAATCTACACAATAAAACAAAAAGAGTGTGAAATTCATTTTGCCTTTAATGATCTTCAATTCAATTCAAAGACAAGAAAAACATTTTGGTGCAATGTTTGATTTTCTATGTGGTATATGCAATTGAATGACCCATTTTCAATGTAATTTTACAAAAGTGTTGAATTAATGTCTACAATGCTAAAAGCTAAAATCATCTTCATTTAAAAAATAAAAATCAATATCATACATAAAAAAATGTCTGTAAAATGCTAGTAAGGGTTAACTAATTGCATCATTTAGTTGAGTACCGTCACATGTTTATATAGTTGTTGAAACAAGCCCTTTAGAAGAATGATCACATCTCACTTAATTGATCAGAGATACATCTAGGATATCATCTCAGTCTAACCTTAAGAAATGTATTAGTAGAAAAAAAAAAAAAAGCTAATAAGATAGCCAACTTTCATCCACTCTGCAAATAGTGTCTTCTCTTTAATAAGTTTATCTTCTCCTACCTTGTCATTCATTAAATCATCATTCAACAAATCATTTCAAATGTGTTCTACTTCAAATGAAGTATAGTCAACGAGTCCCCACATATAAAACATTTTCATCTAATAATTTCCAAATAGAAAAATGGATCTCAAAATATTCCCTTGATAAATTTTAGTTCCACTCAACATGGACCTGAAATATTTTAAGAATTACTGCCAATCTATATGCATTTGGAGTGCATAATTTTAAGGAAAAATGAGCTGCAAACTAATGATCGCACGTATCAATTTATAGAAAAGCAAGTTAACCTTCATGTCAATGGAAAATAATTAATTGAAACAAAGAACCATACATCAATAGCCATGTCCAATTCACCATGTTTAGATTAATCTATACTTGCATCAATACACATGTATGAAACCTCAGCAACAACTATCAAATTCGTAGAACAGACTCAAAATTAGAGAGTCAATTGGTTTTTAAAGTGCACCAGAATTGGGTTTTTGGTAAATAAAAAACCCACAAGACAAGGACAAGTTCTAGCTACAATTCAATGTCAAAATTCCATCTTTTCAAAAACAACAAACAAGTTTCGGTTAACATCACGATTCAAATTTCACCAACGATCCAAATAAAGCTTAAAGCATTAATCAAATGTATAGAGTCGACAAAGAAAGTGAGAGGAAAGAGAAAAGAGAAAGTGGGAGAAGAGACTACTCAGTGAAGAAGAAGATGTACTATAACATGGATGAATTAAAATGAGAGAAAAGAGAAATTGAGAAAAAAAGAGAGAGCACAAATTGGATGATTTTTTGTTGGAGGAGAGAAAAGTGATAAGCAGGTTCTTCTCATTGGTGGAGGAGCTCCCGGTGGACGGAGGAGGAGATGGTCACTGGTGGTGGAGGAGATCGGATTTGGGGAAGGAACAATGATAAACGGTTGGCTGGGCAATTATCGCTTGCGCAAAAGGGATAAAAGAGTTGCTACAGTGAATTTTTTTCCGCTACAGTGAAATTGCTCCCGCATCCGCTACAGTACTTCTCCAAACATAAACACATAAACGTCTTTTTGATGTTTAGGAATTATGCCTTCCGCTACAGTAGATGTTTAAGAGTGTTTGAACTTTGTATAAACAAAACAAATTTTAACAAACATGTTTTTCATTTAAATCTGTTTAAATAAACAATAAACACTAAACATAAACGGTTACCAAACGGGCCCTAAGTCTAGTATGACTTTGTTCCAATCTTTTAATTAAGGCAAACACCAAGATCGCACTAATGTCTTAATCGTCTCTCTCTTTTCTGAGTCAACAAATGGTGGATCAAGTCTCATAATGGTTTAGGTTCCGACCGTTCCAAAATACAAATCAAGACAGCATTATCAGATGTCTCGCATTAAATTTGCTTCACTTTATTATTCAACATGGCTTAGATACTAATCATCTTGAAAGTAATAATCTAATGTGCATGTTTAAGTATCTCATGCTTCTTTCTGATTATATTTTACCTTATCTTCTATAATTATTTAATTTTGTCCTAGTTATGGGTGAACTAACATGACGAGACACATTCGGATAAGATTCCACGGTGTATGTTATTTGTTGATAAAATTGTTTTAATTGCTGAAACTAGAGAAGGGATAAATGTTAAATTGGAGGTTTGGAGTGAAGCTCTAGAATCAAAAAGATACAAGACAAGTAAGAATAACACACACACACATATACACACACACACACACACACACACATATGGTGTGTAATTTTAGCAAAGATAGAAAAACAAAAAGGGACGTATCAATATTAAGGATCAATAGATATCAAAAAGTGAATGTTTCCACTATTTAGGCTCAATTATTCCCAATTAAAGAAAAAATTGAAGTTGATGTTAATCATAAAGTCAAGGCAGGATGGGTTAAATGAAAAAGTGAATTTGGAATATTGTGTGAAATACCCCTTCTAAGATTGAAAGGGAAGTTCTATACAACAGCTACTACACCAACAATTCTTTATGAGACAAAATGTCAGTCAGTTAAAAAAAAACACGAAGTGCAGCCAAAATGTGAATATTGAGATGAATGTGCGACAAGACAAGAAAAGACGGACAAGAATGAACACATTCATGACATGGTTGAAGTAGCATCCAATAAAAAGAGAAAATCGATTAAGGTGATATGAACAAAAGAAGACCACTAAGTGTACTAGTAAACAAGAGTGACATTGTCCACATTGAGAATAATGCTAGAGGAAGGGAAAGACCAAAATTAGCATGGGTAGAGTTAGTAAGAAATGGTATGGTAACATGTAATTTGACTGAGACTATGGCCTTAGAAGAGAAAAATTAAAAAATAAGCTTCATGTAACCGCCCCCAATCATTCAGAAAAAGACTTTGTTATTGTTCTAGTCATTCTATTATCATTAAAAGGTTAAAGGATAAGGTAAAGACATGTATGGCATAGGCCTTTCTCTTGATTAAGATACAAAGCAATTGTGCACTATTATGTGCCCCATATGAATGTCGTTGTACAAATTTTATTCCCTCCAACCAAAACGATAGGATCTAAACTAAAACGGTGATAATTGCATCAAGAAGATACCATTAGGTATTCCATTTTCAATTTTCCTTCTTACTTTGTACTTGAAGGAGTAAGGATTTACTCGCTGTGTTTTAGGTGCTACCCATACCTAAGGTAACATTAATATGTATCTATGTGTTACCCGTTCTCCTTTCTAATATTATTTGAACTAAAATATTAATTTTTCACTTATCATTAAGGAGAACTATTCCTCACATTATAGTATTTGATGTGTGAAATCATTCTTTGTGGATATCAGTCATAAGTCCAAGATGCTTTGTTCTACCTACTATAACAAATATTATATGTTTCAACTTTGAAATTACCTAAGTGCCAAGAAAAAAAAATCACAAACAACTTTAAAAAGTCAAATTTGATAAAATGCTACTGAATGTTATAAAGAAATGATTAGTGGATTGGACGGCAGATCAGGGCAAGTTAAAGAAGGAAAGAATGGGGTGGAAGACAAATAAAAGAGTTGTAGGCTTTGCCATAGCATTATTCGTTTTCGAAGTTGTCTTATTCTAGCCATGGCATTAATCGAGGGCCTTCTATCTGCACAGTAAAGCACGTGCATTTAGAAAGGTTGTAATCATTTTTTTCTTGGATATTTTGGGATGCCAAACACCTTCAACATGCACAATCAAATCCCAAAATCTACAGCTTTATGCATAAAGACCAGTAAAGGACCTCCTCAAAACACTTCTTTAAAACTATAATGTTTTCTCATTTCCATAATATTTTTCAAAACATTTTTCCATATCTAAAAAGATTAAAATACTTTCTTACTTAAGGCTACTTTTCATACATGTTCTCTGAGAGGGAGACTGCCAAAACCTAAGCGCAGCAAATGCCCAACTCAAATTAGCTAGGAATGTGTTCCCACCAGGGCTACATCAGACGTTTTGACCCAAACTTGTGCAAACCCAAGCTCATATAACTCCTTTCGCATATTCTACACATATTGTCTTCTTTGGAGCAACAATGCTTATATAACATGCTAAAATACACCTCCACATACAACTCCAACATTGGAAAACTGACCCAACCTAGCTCAAGAACAAACCAACTATTGAGCAGCTCAAGATAAACCCAAGTCAGGCTCAAATAACTCCTTTCGCATATTCTACATATATCATCTTCTTTGGAGCAACAGTGCCTCTATCAACATGCTAAAATACACTTCCACATACAACACCAACACTGGAAAACCAACCCAACAAATGTCAGGATGAACCCAACTAAATGAGTAGGCTATGACTGACTTTCTTTAACTTAAGGGTTGATTGTGAAGATAAAAATTCGGCTCCGCCAAGGTGAATTTAATCCCAAAGTATCAAGAACAGGACGCACATACTCCAGTTCTCATTAGGAGCAACATATTGTGTTTACACTGAAATTTTGAAAATATACAATAAAAAGAAAGGTTGATTATCTCTTCACTGGCTACAGAGATTGAGTGCAACTGGGGACATATTGTTACTTTTAAAAATTTACAGGAACAGGAATCTAGAAGATTAATAGAGAGAAATTATAGTACCGTTTAATTCTTTCGATTTGGAAAATGGAACAACAGCAACTTACACAAGTACTCATTATCATGTTTTTGTGTTGTGCATCTTACACTACAAAATGCAATGTGAAACACTTACAACAATGGTTAATTAAGTCACGCTCATAAGCCTGAGTGACACAAAGTTAATATTAAATATTCCATACCTTTTTAGTAATTTCCTACAAATTCAACAATAACCATCAAGCAACTGCATGGAGATAAATGTCCATGACAAGGCTGAAGGCTGAACCATCTAATCTGCCATGCAGTTATTTGAGTGACATAAAAATAAGTCAAACTTTCATAACATAAACATGTAAACATATAAATGGGGAATAGGCCAACTAATATATTATTGTGACCTTGCAATTGAATAACATCGTGCGCACACACGCAGACTCACATGCAAATAAAAGTTAATAGACATCAGAAGTTAATAGTTGTCGATACAATTGCAAAAAGAGAAGCCACATAGCTTCCATCTTTATACGCATAGGACACATACATGCCATAAAGCAAAGAAATGGATGAGTTGCATATGCAAAAGACCAATGTGAAAAGTCCAAGTTAATACAAACAATCCAATCACAATTCACTGTTCAATTTTGTAGACGGTTGAATTCATTTCACGATGACTAATAAACACACTTTTTTTAATTGCTCATGCAAATAATATTTGTGCCAACATACAAGATACAACCAGTAAACACTTTTGACAGCATAATTGAAAATTGGGGAAAGGTGAAGCCTTCAGCAATGGAAAAGGAAAGAAGATCAGAGCAACCAAATTTCATTGTATTTGATCATGACTTACAGGTACTGTAAATTTTTAAGCTGGCCAAGCTGAGGGACCAATTGACCAGATAATGCTGCATTTCCAAGATCACTGAGAGAAGGCACAAAGAATTCATATAATGCACCAGTAAGAAAACAAGAGAACTTTTCAAGTCTTCAGGGAAGATGAATACAATTGCATATATCATAAAAAGGCATCAATAGATGAAGTTGCATACACTCTTATAACACTATTTTCGTTGTTGCATGTAACATGAAACCATGTACAAGGGTTTACAAGGGTAGGATCCCAACTCTGCAGCACATTGAAAGGATCTTCTAAGTTGGTCCGTAGACTATGCAAAGCGTCACCTGTTTACAAAGGCAAGAATCAGCTGATCATCTAAACAAAAATAATACCAACTCAAGAATTTGGCACAGCAAAATTTTATAGCACGAGATAAAGATAATAGAAGAAGGGGGAACCAACATTGTCATTCAACATAGACGTAGATATATTACATAAAAAATATATATATTTAAATATGAGTTGCAGTAATGTTGAAATATGACAAGCTCCTGAATTTTTTTTTATTATATCAGGACAATAGGACAAAAGTTTTTCCAGATCTTTGGGAAACTAAATTTGAATTTCGAATATAGTATCATGTAACCCTCTATGCCATGCGAGCATGCGTACACTTTGAAATAGCTCAACTGCCTTAGCTGGACACAACTGACAGGGCTATGGATTATGATTAAGCGCCCCACCAAGTCTCAAATGGGAAATGTACCCAACAAGCAAATCAACAGAAAAAGGGAGAACAAATTCATTGTTTTTCAAAAATTGCCTACCAAACCTAATCAGCTAATTCTTGTCTACCAAGTGTATTTCAAAATGAGTGAAGACCGTGCTGCATGTAATAGGTTAAAGAGACAGTTTTTCCTCAGGGACTGAATAGAATGAGAGAGAACATATGTATGAACAGTTATCCATGCCCTCTTGCACTAAAATTTGAAGTTTGGAGGTTATATGGCAGATTCCACCCAGACATACGTGCACCCGACTAACATTCCCAAGTCCACCTAACATAGGTCACCCATGCAGGCACCTCATAGCTCAAAAATGGAATTTGATTGAAATACACTAGCACACTGACGACCGATCTATAATTTGCCCTCTTATTTTATAATCTTTCCACATTAGGTGAAAGTTCCATCAGCTTTATGGGAAGCTAGCTACCCCACAAATCAATTAGTCTTGTTTTTTTTCTAAGTAATTTGTTTTCCCTCAATAAATTAATGAGGTTTGAAAGAAACAGAGTAGACTGGAAGCATTAAATAATACAAACCGCCCAATTCTATATATATCTATTTATTACAAATTTTCCAACCATAAAACGATTTAGTACTTCTACGGAACTGCTATGTCATTTTCACTCAGTCCGGCCACCATAAGAAATTAACTACAACAATGAATTTTGAGAAGGAAAATACTATAATCTGAAAATAAAAGAAACAATTGGACATTATAGTGTATACAATTTCACGTGATTTAGTATTATACACAACTATAGTAACCTACAAATTTCAAGTACATACACATTTCAAGCAAACAAAAACAATAAAAAGAAGGCACAAACAAACACAAATCAGTACACACCTTCCGTATTAGCAGAGATCATCGTAAGAGGATGAACCACCATGACCAGCCATATCAGAACCGAAACAGCGATCTCTCGCTCCATCTCTACTTCGTTTTTCTCTCTTTACCTTTCATCTACTTCATCAATCTCCTCCACCGATCCAAACTCACATCACATAAACCCTAAACCCTCCCAAAACCACAGTCCAGAGCGAATGTCGCCAAAATCTACACCATTTTCAGCAAAGATCGCATCAAACGAATACAAATCGAACGCCGATCTCATCCTATCACGAAAACGAAAAGATTATCAGTAGATTCGACACCATATTCACTTTTTTGCTTAGATTTTTCTATACAACTTTTTTATGCTCTCTCTGTGCACACTTACACTCTCTCTCTCTGTGCAACGTTTCGATCATCCTTTTGTTGTCTCTCTTTCTCTCTCTGCGTGCAGAGTTTCGGCTGCCCGGGGGTGGTGCCCGCTGACCGGAGTGAGTGCAAACACACTCTACTCTAATAAAGATCGCGCACTTACACCGTTTTAGTCAAAGACAGGACAGCAGGGTCCACATTTGCCAACTAGGATTCGGTCAAAGTCTTAATCAAATATTCCGACACAATGCTACAACGGAACGTGTTTATTTCACAACATCACCGTTTTGATGTTGCCACCTCCTAATTCGACTTGCAACTTGGAGCTATTGCACGGTTAAAGCCCTAAGATCCTTTTCATGAGCCACATCATCCAACTTATCACATATCTTGAGAAATTATTAACTATTTTCGGGACTATTAGCCAAGACCAATCAGAATAGGACACAGAAGCAAGTCTTAATTTTATGTTAACTTTATTTTAATTTTTTATTTTATCAAGTTCTGATTTATCGGAGCAAATGGTCCTCCAAAATACCTAATAATTTTTTCATATATCATACCTCAAATTCACCCCTCTAGGTAACTTTTGAAGGAAAAAAAAAATCACCTCTTTAGTTACCCAAGTTGCATTTTAGTAAAATTTTATCACTAGAAAATCTGCGACTAAGAGAGAGGAGTGTGTGTGGGTCCATTACTCCACACATCCCTTTCTTTAAGTCATGTCACATTGTTAATTTTCTTACTATCGTCGTCAAATTTTAAAGTAAATATGATGAACGATATAGTACCGAAATAAATGAGTGTACTTTGAGAAAGTTTTGGTACACCTGTATATCTCCATGAATGTGCTCAATGGATGTTATATCTAATTTTTTTCTTACACTTTCATTTGTGAATGTCTTGTCAGGTCAAAATAAAATAAAATTTTCATAATACAAATAATAAAAAGTTGTGATGGAATTCGTGTTTAGTTCAAATTACTTGATTGAAGTTGAGTTTGAGATTTGCATAGCATCAACAAAGTGACCTAGAATTAACTTTAATTTGGAATTTTTTTGAATCAGTTCAAGTTTTGAAGTCATTATTATATTCATTGTAAAAAAATAAAAATAATTCTTTTCAATTATACAAAACTAACCGAAATAGTAAATTGATAAGTTTGTATTCATTGAATACATTATTATTATTTTACTTTGGCATGAAAAAAAAAAAAAAAAAAAAGGTATTGACACATTTATTTTGTTTTCAAACGTATAACTTACATCTATTAATTCGATGCATTGACTCAAAATTCAGTGGAGTCGCACGTGAATGCATCCATCCGATGAATACAAAACTTAGCTGTTTGGTTTACTTTCTGTTTAGTTTGGTAGGCATGACCAACAATAGTCCAAAAATAAAGTTGTTAGGTTGAGGTGAGTCGCTCCAAGTCGGCAGTGTAATTAGTCTCAATTTTGAGTGCAGGTGATGACAATGCGAGATTGCGAGATGAAGTGGTGCCAAATTTTACCACATGATGATAGTGACTGACCATTGGTGGCACTTAATGTGAACACACTTGGTCTTTTAAGTGAATAATGACACTGGTGGTAGTGATTGGCGGGACCTGTTACTTTTGTTTAAATGGACAATCCAATAAACTTGGTGAAGGGGGTTGTCTCCGTTTTTCCAAACCATATGATGATTTTTATTTATCAAAAAAAATATGTATATATATATATATATAAATTAAAACTTGATGAAGTTTTAAATCTCCTGTATCAATGAAAACCTAATTGTCGCAACCTTTGAACATGTTACGGTGGAGGATGGGTCCTTCACTAAAAGGTTGCAACCTTTTTCTTCACCAATATATATATATATATATATATAGCCTTAAGCGTGCGTTGTGTCCGGTCCCCACAAATTTTTTTTAAAAAAAAGCTGATACAGTGATACCTTATATTAGGCTTATAAGTTAAAAAGAGTTCACACTAGACAACTCTAGAAGGTGTTCTTTATTTTATATTATACTTGTTAATTAATTTTATGAATTGTAGCCTTTAGTATTATTATATTAATTATACTGTCGGTTAAAGCTAATATAACTTAATCAATATCTGAAATAACTTCGAAAGAGTTGTGCGAAGAGTAAATCTATTTACAACTTTTTAATAAAATTTAGAGTAAAATGCAAAAAAAAAAAAAAAAAAAAAAAAAACCTATACTTTACCTCAGTTACAAGAACCCTCCTAAGAGCAAGAAAACCCCAAAGTTTGTAAAAGGGAAAAAAAACCCTAAACTTATATTCCCATAACAAAAGACAATTATACTCTTTCTTATTAAATTTTTTATTTATCATTAAATTATCTTATTATCTTTTCTCTTATATAAATATCAATTATACCATTTACCTAATTTTATTATTGTTGTCAATTTATCAAAATAATGAGAAAAATACACGAACTTGTAATTACTATCAAATTTGGCCATTTTATAAAATAATTAACTTATTATTAAAACTTTACTGTTTATAATAAAACTTATTATACTCAGTTTATAATTTTTTACCTTAAAACAAATACCTTTTTTTTTATACAATATATTAATAAAAAATTAAAAAATACTTGAATAAAAAAAGTACCTTCTTTTTTATGCAGTATATTCATGAAAAATTAAGGAAGTACTTAAATTGTTTAAAAAATTACTTAAGTTTTTTATTAAAAAAATTAATTTCAAGAATTAAAGGTAATTTATGCAAATGTGATGGAGAATGTGCCATCAAAATAGTATGAAATTTTTTCATAATTTATTTTAATAAGAAAAATCGATTAAGTGTAATTCGGTAACAAAATGTGATAGTTTAAGGGGGTTTGTGTAAAAAATATAGTTTAGGTGGGTTAATTGCTAAAAAAAAAAGTTCAGGAGGGTTTTCTGCAATTGAGGGTAAAGTATAGGGTTTTTTTTTTTTTTTTTGCATTTTACTCTAAAATTTAAGCATTAGTGGAGTTTGCCTAAAGCCTACCATGTGAAAAAAAATATTAGGTACCGCAAAATACCATTGACATCTATGAAGCACGGATACTTCCCCGGAGGCGCCATGGCCGTATCGGATACGTATCCGATACGGATACGGCCAGGATACGGTCGGACACGTATCGGATACTCCCAGGAAGTATCCGTTTTTTTTTTAATAATTTTTTTATTTTCGGATACGACAGGATACGGCAAGGATACGGCAGGATACAGCACGGATACTTGGGGATACGGCCAGGATACTTCTCGGATACGTTTGATTTTTTTTTTTTTTTTTGTTAATTTTTTTTAAAGATGGTAGCCATATTGTAATATTAAAATTTAAAAAGCTTAGTTACAATGTGGGGCTTAATTTGTAATAAATCAAAAGATCTTTAATGTTGAAAAAAAAAGATCATTTAAGTTAAAACTTAAAACTTAATTTGTGTTCTATTAATTTTTTTGTATAATATATAAAATATATATATATATATATATTTGCCGTATCCCGCCGTACCCGTATCCTATTTTTTTTAGATTTGCCGTATCGCCGTATCCGTATCGTGTCGTATCCGTATCCCGTATCCGTATCCGTGCTTCATAGATTGACATTCAAAAGTGGCAGCCGTTTTAGCATCACCATAGATTAATGAAGAGGTAACACATGGGTAATGATGTGGCCAATCAGAAATGAGCTACAAAGTTGGCCCATTGTGACCATGGTGTGAATAGAGTTGTTGCTAAATAAAGAAGAATAATATCTTTCTCATTTCTTATTCATAGAAAATACAATAATATATATATTTCTATACAACTAAATAAGAAAACTAATTATACAATAGGTAACCCTATGAATTAGTGGGTCAACTACTAAGAATAAATAAATAAATTACAGAAAATTAGGGACCAAATCTGGGAGCTGCCTAATTTACAAAGAATCCCTAATTTACAGAAAAATCTCACTTAATTGTGAGATTAGTCAACTTTCTTTCTTAAGAGGGAATCTCCTGATTTCTTCAATCAGCCCAAATTCTTCAACTTGACTAAATCATATTTGATTTCGTCTACACTCTCCCTCAAGCTTAGCTATATATGTTAATGAAACCAAACTTGCTCACAAAGAACTCAAATGTTTGTTCTGTTAGTCCTTTTGTGAGTATATCAGCTAGTTATTGAGAAGTAGACACATATTCAATGCTGATCATGCCCCTATCAAGTTTTTCCTCGATAAAATATCAATTTACTTCCACATGTTTAGTCCTATCGTGATGGATAGGATTGTGAGCTATACTAATAGTTGACTAGTTATCGCAGTAGAGGTGTATAGGTTCTTCATATTTGATCTTCAACTCTTCCATCACTCTCCTTATCCAAATAACCTCACAAACTCCATGAGCCAAGGCTTTATATTCAACTTCTGCACTGCTTCTTGTGACAACAGTTTATTTTTTACTAGGCCATGTCACCAAATTTTCCCATAACAAGGTACAGTACTCAGATGTTGACTTCCTATCATCGATAGAACTAGCCTAATCTGCATCAATAAAAGCTCTAACTTTTCGATCATCAGTTTTAGCAAAAAACAGTCCCTTTTCTAAGTGTTTGCTTCAAATACCTCAAGATTCTATACACAGCATCAAGATAACCTTAACATGGTGCATGCATATACTGGCTTACTAAACTCACGACAAAGCTATGTCAAGTCTTGTATGCAAGAGGTAAATGAGCTTTCCAATAAGGCGTTGATAACTTCCTTTGTCGATAGGATCTCCTTCAAACATTTTTGCCTTATTACCAAGTTCAATTGGAGTTTTACTTGGTTTACATCCCAATATGCCAGTTTCTTCTAAGAGATCTAAAGTGTATTTCCTTTGAGAAACAGAAATACATTTCTTACTCCCTGCAAAATCCATTCCCATAAAGTATCTCAAAGCCCCAAGGTCTATGACTTCAAATTCCTTCGCCATCATCTATTTAATTCCCTATATCTCCTTAATATTATTCCCTATAACGATAATATCATCAACATACACAATTAGAATAGTTATCTTCTCACATTCAGAGTATTTGACAAATATTATATGATCAATTTGTTCCTGAATATACCCAAGCTTCTTGATTACTTTTGAAAAATGGTCAAACCAAGCACATGGGGATTGTTTTAGACCATAGAAAGACTTGTTGAGCTTACAAATAATTTTACTTTCCAATTTGTCTTCAAAATTTGGTGGTTAATTCATGTAAACCTCCTCCTCAAGTTTACAATTAAGAAACTTATTCTTTACATCAAGTTGATGCAGTGGTCAATCAGAATTTTTTACTAGTGAAAGTAAAATTTGGATGGTATTGAGTTTGGAAATAGGAGCAAAAGTTTCGATGTAGTCAATGCCATAGGTTTATGTAAAATCTTTTACCACCAACCTTGCCTTATACCTTTCAATAGAACCATCAACCTTATACTTTACTGTGCACACCCACTTACACCCTGCAATATTTTTTTCATGTGATAATTCCACTAAGCTCCAGGTATTGTTTTGTTTAAGAGCACGCATCTCTTCGAATACAGTAGCTCTCTATTCAAAAATTGTTAATGCCTCTTCAATAGACCTGAGAATCACAACACTAGAAATATTTGAAGTAAAAGCACGAAATGGAGATGACGGATTGGAATAGGAGGTGAACTTGGAAATAGGATGTTGAGTACAAGATCTAACACCCTTTTTAATTGCTAGAAGAGCATCTAGATCAAGATTAGAATTTGGATTACCTAACTCAATTGGAAATTGAGGTCCTACCATCGGTTCGGCTTCTTGACCGTGAGTAGGATTCATGATTTCTTTGTTTCCTTGGGAGACCTTTCTTCTATAATAGACACATAACTTTTGCTAATTAAGTATAGTCGATTCTCCCTATTTCTAATACTGGTATATTGTCGGATGGCAGACTTGACTCTGAGATGGGAATTATTTCTAAAATATTTGTTGGATCATATAAAACAGAAGTTGGACTCGAAATATTAGGCAGACTAGAAGTGGTAGGTAGATGAGGTAGAGGTTGTATAGTGTTTTCTACTCCGAGTAATGGCAAGTCAAGAGTGTCCCATGAACAACAAGCTTCTTGATCTTGATTCTCTCCCTGAAGTGAAGTTGTATAGAAATAAAGAGTATCCTCAAAGAATGTAACATCACAAGAGACATAGGTTTTTTATATTTGAGGACAATAGCATCGATAACCTTTTTGGGTGGGAGAGTAGCCAATGAAGATAGTTTTGAGAGCACGGGGATCAAGTTTATTTCTACGATAAATGTGAACGAAGGTTATACATCCAAAAGTTCTTAAGGGAAGAGCATTAGAGGTGGAAATATGTGGATAGTGTTTGGTGAAAACAGATAGAGGAGTTTCGAAGTTGATGGTGTGACTTGGTAGGCGATTGATGAGATATGTACCTCTTAGGAAAGCATCTCCCCATAAGTATTTTGGGACTTTCATGGTAAACATGAGGGCTCGAGCTACCTCCAACAAATGATAATTTTTTCTTTCAGACACTCCATTTTATTGTGGAATGTCAACACACGAGCTTTAATGGATAATACCATTTTTTTAACAGATATTCACCAAAGATAGAATTAACATATTCTTTACCATTGTCTATTCGAAGAATTTGCATATGAGCTTGGAATTAATTTTGAATCATTTTGTGAAAATTTTAGAAGATTTGACAAGCCTCAAATTTTTCTCAAAGTAGATAAACTCAAGTAATGCGTAGTGGTCATCAATGAATGTGATAAACTATTTTTTTCCATGGGAAATGATGATTTTGGAAGGTCCCCATATATCATTATGAATTAAAGAGAATGGAGTGGATGGTGTATAGGGTTTGGTGGTAGGAAATGAAGTGCAAGTGTGTTTGGCAAGTTGACATATTTCACATTCAAAAGAAACATAATTTTTATTATCAAATAAAAATGGGAACAAACGCTTTAAATAAGAGTAACTAGGATGGCAAAGTCTATGGTGCCATAACATTATTTTCTTAGTACTAAAACAGACACAGAATCAACACCAGACATAAAAGCTTGTCTACACTTTGAACGATCATCTTCAAAGTAATAAAAATCATCATGAATCTTAGCACTGCCAATCGTCCTCCTCGATGATAGGTCCTAAAATTGACATGACAAAGATAAGAATTTAACAACACAGTGATTATCATGAGTAAGTTTGCTAATAGAGATCAAATTGCATTTTAAGGCATGAACATAAAGGACATACTTAAAAATAAGGTTTGGAAAAAGTCTAATGGTGTCAACCCAAGCAATAGAAGTTAAAAATTCATCAAAAATCTTAACAGTGGTATGATTAGAATAAGGAACATACGAATAAAAACAATTAGATTCACCTATCATATAATCGGAGGCACCTGAATCAATGATCCAAGGGTCCTTAGAGGAAATGAAAGAATGCAAGGCAACTTCCTCTATTGAAGGAAATGGGTCTCGTGCCACCACTCAGCCGCATACCTCATCCAGATTTCAATTAAGACCAGCAAGAAAATCATAGACGCATTCATTTTCAAGTCTGTGTCACTGCTTGACACTACACTCAGCGCAAGAGGAATCATTTTCAAAGAAAAGATCAAGTTATTGCCAAAGAACTTGAAGATCAAAGAAATACTGAGTTACATAATTAGTGCCTTGTTTCATCTTCTTTAATTTTGAACGAAGCTCAAAAATTTGGGAAGCATTTCCAAGATCTGAGTACATTCGGCTAGCAGCATCCCAGACCTCTTTTGCAATTTTAAAATAGAGATAATGGCAGCTGATTTTAGGCTCCATGGAATTGATAAGCTGGGCAAGAACAATAGAGTTCTCGGCTAACCATGTCTTGTATGTGGGATCGGTCGGAAGAGGAGCAGGAAGTTCACCCGTGATGTAACAAAGTTTGCATCGACCACAAATGAAAATCTTGATAGATTGAGTCAACTGTAAGTAATTTTTTTCATCTAATTTGTGGGCTATAATGTGAATAGACGAGATATCACTACCGAAAAAAGTAGTGACAAAAGCATTGGTTGGACGCTTGGCTTGAGTCTGGCTGAAAGTTGTAGAGCCGATATTGCCGCCGGTTATGGCTGTCTCATTATCAGCTAGGGGCGCACAAAAATTCCGCAAATCCGTGAATCCGATCCGATCTGGACGAATCCAATCCGATCCGTTAGCTAATGGATTGGTGGAGGATTAAAAAATTAGAATCTGTTAGTCACGGATCGGATTACGGATTGGAAGGTCAGAAATCCAATCCGATCCGCAATCCGATCCGTGGTAATCCGTGACTATATATATATATATAATTACTAATTATATATATATATATATAGTCACAGATTGCCACGGATAGGATTGCGGATCGGATTGGATTTCATATAATAATATAATATGCTACATACTTACATGGGTAAACCTAAAAACTCAATATATATTATATTTGTTTATTTAACAATTATGTTCATTTGAGATGTGAATTAAAAAATGTTGTGAATTTTTTTCTTGGAATTTTTGAAGTAAACAAAAAAAAATTCAAATAGGAGTAAAGGCCCAATTCGCCAATCCGATTCGATCCGATCCGTTCAATCACGGATCGGATCGGATCGGATTGGATTTTTGCCAATTCGTAATCCGCGGATCGGATTATGTATAAAGATCGGATTAGGATTATACATAATCCGATTCGATCTGTGGTCACCCCTATTATTAGCCATAAATTATCGGGAAAAAAGAAAAAATGGGTATAGATTGCTCTGTTTTGGAATTGAAAAACTGAGGACAATAGAAAGGCTTGAAACGAAGAAGAAAATTCCAAAAAAAGGCCAACCTACTCTGATACAACTAAATAAGGAAACTAATTATACAATAGGTAACCCTAGGAATTAGTGGGTCAATTACCTAGAATGAGTAAATTATAAAAAATTAGGGACCAAATCTGGGAGCTGCCTAATTTACAAAGAATTCCTAATTTACAAAAAAATCTCACTTAATTGTGAGATTAGTTAACTTTCTCTCTTAAGAGGGAATCTCCTGATTTTTCTCCAATTAGCCCAAATTCTTCAACTTGACTAAATCAAATTTAATTTCGTCCACACAAAAATTATGGGAAGTCGATCCAAAGCCACTATAATATTGGGATGTTGTTACTAGAAGATTAGAGTGACTTGTTATCTAATTTGTTAGTGAATGTCACATGTCGGCTAAGGGACATGTGGCTGACGGCTGAACTACTATGTGGATGATTAGTTGTTATAATATAAGGAGTGGCGGAATGGATGACATATGGTTGCTGAAATCTTAACCACAAATTTGAATTTTGATTATTATAGAAAAAGATAAAATTAAGAAAAAGGAAACTTGGTTAGTTATTTGTGATGGGGCAACTTTAGTTGGATATACCAAAAAATGAATGGTATAACTTGTCTAAACTTCGGTGCTACGGAACTTCAACTAGCATGGAGTTTGGTTATAGATAAGATAAGGATAATGCATATCTCTCTTGTTCCAACGAGGGGCAATTTGTTTCCCAATACAACACGATTATCAATTAACTATAAATACAACCACCCGTCTCCCGAGAGAGGGAGGCCACTGATTAATTACATAAATATCTTTCTGTACCATGTCTCATCAAGTACTAACTTAATCATCGGAATGTACCTAGCTGGCTTCCCACTGGCACGGTCACATTTTCTCTGTTTTGCAGGACGACGCATCATACCAGATTATGGGAATCTTTGCGTCATCAGTTGGCGCCATCTGTGGGAACGATTATTTTTCAACATTTTGATGTGATCCAGTTTCGACACAACCATTGAGTACTGCAAGTGGGGCATTTATGTCTCCATAGATCCTCCACCACTATAGAACCCATATGAGGGTTTCATGCCAAGGGCCCTATCTTCTATATTCAATGGGGGAAACTCATGTCAAAAGCAAAATGACCAGGGCATCTTCGTCAGGTGGGCAACTGTCAACAACACTGGTGAATCAAAAATATTTTACCAACAACACTAGTGAATCAAAAACATTTCAGAAGGCTCCTAAACCACCAATCTGACAACCTGGACCAGACAATGTCCTGCTCATGTGCTTCCTGGTTAGGCGGACATATCTAGTTAACACCTCCCTTGACAACAACCCTGTCCAGTCAACACTTCCCTTGACAACATGTCCGATAATTTGGCTAACTTATCTGACCGCCTTAGTGGACAACCTATTTGGCCTACGTTGGGCTAACCTGCAACTTATTCCATGCACTTGTCAAAGTGAAAAAAGATACTTTTTTCTCTCCTACAAAGGATAAGGATCCAAAACGTTGTGGTCTTGTTAGCACTGCCTATAGTACCATTGGCAAGACCATTATCGCGCGTCCTTCGCTATTACAGAATCCACAAGATGGACTTTTATCTCGAGTTCTCCACATATAAATTTATTCACAGTTAAGGGTTGGGAGCATATCCAGTGACAAAGTCTTCATGTACATGTAACAACCTCCTCTTTCTAAAGGGGTGAGCCTATTCTTCCCCTTATCAAAGTGGCAAGCCTATTCCTCTCCTTATTAAAGGGTTGAGCCACAAACTTTTTCCTATTAAGGGGATATCAATAACGGTGGTCTATGAACCTCCTTATTAAAGGAGCAAGCTTACTATTAAACTTAACTTACATACACTTCTATGAAGGGCCCTTATTGAAAAGGCGGGATGAATTAATCCCGAGATCTATGCAAAACTACTTGCTACGGCAAAACGCACATCTCCACGAGAGGGCCATTCTTAAAAGGGCGGGATAAATTAATCTCAAGAAAATGCGACCAACCTACATACACCTCTACAGAGGGTCCTTATTGAAAAGGGCAGGATAAATTAATCCTGAGATCCATGCAAAACTACTTGTTATAGCAAAGTGCATACACCTCCACAAAAGGCCATTGTTGAAATGGCGGGATAAATTAATCCTGAGATCCATGCAGAACTACTTGCTATGCCACGAAGGGCCCTTGTTGAAATGGCGGGATGAATTAATCCTGAGATCTATGAAAAACTACTTGTTACGATAAGGCGCACACCTCCATGAGAGGGTCCTTCTTAAAAGGGTATAATGAATTAATCTCAAGAAAATGCGACCAACTTGCATACACCTCTACAGAGGGCCCTTATTGAAAAGGGCGGGATAAATTAATCCAGAGATCCATGCAAAACTACTTGTTACGGCAAGACGCACACCTCCACAAGAGGGCTCTTCTTAAAAGGGCAAGATGAATTAATCTCGTGAAAATGCACCAACCTGCATACATCTCTACGGAGGGCCTTTATTGAAAAGGGCAGAATGAATTAATCCCAAGACCCGTGCAAAACTACTTGCTACAGCAAGACGCACACCTCCACGAGAGGGCCCTTCTTAAAGGGCATAATAAATTTATCCTAAGATCAAATGCAATTTTTTTGCTAAAGTAAGACTATGTCACCCACAGGGCTCTTTTCAAGGGATGGGATATCTTAGTCCCGAAGAAAATATAAGAGTTTCTTACTAAGGGGGTTCCACTTCAAAAAAAAATTTAGAAAATAAAAGTCTGCTTCAATTGCTTGTGCGTTTTCCTTAAGTTCCCAAAATGATAGAATACAAACATGAGTGGTTACAAACCACAATAACAACAAAAATTAAAGACAAATGAAATTAGAAAAACTAATTATAATTCACAAAGCTGGAATCTTCATCATAAACTGGCGGAGTCATTATTATCATCAGTCAGGTGCACAATTGCTACATACATTCCCAACACGTGAAACACACAATTGAGAATTAGGGGGCAATTGATGGGGCAATTTTAGTTAGATATACCAAAAGATGAACAATATAGCTTTTCTTAACTTTGGCGCTATGAAACTTTAACCAGCGTGGAGTCTAGTTATAGATAAGATGAAGATAACGCATATCTCTTTTATTTTAACAAGGGGTGGTTTGTTTTCCAATACAACATGAAGACCAAACAACTATAAATACGACCACCCGTTTCTTGAGAAAGGGAGACCAAAGTTTAATTACATAAATCTCTTTCTGTACTATGTCTCATCAATTACTAATTGACCTTCAGAGTGTACCCGACTGGCTTCCTACTGTCGCGGTCACATTTCATCTGTTTTGCAGGATGACGCATCAGACCAGATTATGGAAATTTTTGCATCATCAAGTTGGATAATGGGAATCCCATCTCAAAAAAGATAGGATAAGAGATAGACACATTCAAAATATTTATATGAAGAGATAAATCACACATGACAGTTGCTGAATGGTTGACTTTGTCAAAATTGATCTGTTGAAGATTTTTCGACTAAAAGTTGTTAGAAAGCTAATTGAAGCTTATAAATAATAAAATTGGGAGCTTTGCAAAAAGTCCTGACCAACACAAATTCATCTCACATTTATCTCGACCTTCTTTGTCAATTTATCTTTTTTGTCATTTCCTTTATGCAATTTATTTTAATGTGTTAGAAATATAAAAAAATTGTATTGATTGAATTGTGTTGTATTGTATTATGAACAATACATAAAGACTTATTTATAGGCACATAATCTTAGAGACTAAGAAAACCTAAGAGACAAAAACCTAGGTAGTTTAGGAAAAGAGATAGGAAATCCTAGATGGTTTAGGAAAAAATATAATAGTAACCATATATTCTAATAGCCCCCCTCAAAATCAAGGTAGGTTCTATGAAGCCAATTTGAGTTTAGAGGCAAAATCTTGAATACGGCTTGTGAAAGCAATCTGTGTCGTGGCTGCGAACACATACAAAAAAATTGTAAAAGAGTGGCTCGGTAGACAAAAGTAGCTCGTTGGAACTTCGAAAAAATCAAAAGCGGCTCATTGGAGCAAAAATTGATTTGAAAATCAGATAGTGCGCGAACCAAAAGTGGCTCAACTGACAGAACAAATAACTGTTGAAATCAGTTCGTAGCACTAAAAAGTGGCTCGTTGAAATCAGGGACTTTGACACACAAATGTTGTAACAGCCCGCTCCACCTGATGGTATGATATTGTCCACTTTAGGCCTAAGCCCGTACAGTTTTGCTCTTGGGTTTTACCCTAAAAGGTCTCATACTATTTAGAGAGAACACACTACATATAAGTACATTCCCTTCTCCACAACTAAATGATGTCAAATTGAGCATCTTGTAGCTTGCCATTGTGCTAGCGTGCCCAGTGTCTCTCGCACCTGCCCACATCACACCCACTCGCCCATGAGGGTAACCATAATCCACCCCTTTATAAGGTCCGACATCCCCGTTGGCACAATTCTGGCTAGGTTCAACTCTAATACCATTTTGTAATAGCCCACTCCACCTGATGGTATGATATTGTCCTCTTTAGGCCTAAGTTCGGACGATTTTTCTCTTGGATTTTACCCCAAAAGGCCTTATACCATTTGGAGAGAACACACTACTTATAAATAGATCCCCTTCTCCACACCCAGGTTGTGACACCCCCTAATTTCTATACATAAATTGGTCAGGCTTATACACAAAAATTAGGAAATACCACCACATAATAACAAATAAGCATAGAGTACAAAATGCAATAAAAAGGAATTTAATAGCAGAAAAAAATCTAATAAATAATAAATCCCAAACCATAAATCTCCATAACTAATTCATAATTTAATTCAGACTATATATCAAAATCCTCAATTAAATACAACTCGGGAATCAGTCCTATATCCAAAACTAGAAATAAACCATATTCTAATAAACTGAAAATAAAATATAATTAATCCCTATTCTAAAAATACTGGAATAGAATGTAGACACGTGAATTTAAGGAGAATCACAAACTCAACTCTATGGCTAAAATTGTCTATGACCTGAAATATCAACAAAGAGTGGGTTAAACCCACGAACAAGTCCTCCCTACTACATCCCAATCACAGAATCGATAAATCAACATCTACCATCCAAACAACCTAAACTACATGATAAATACACAAATTTCATGCTTATAACACAATTGATGAACAATTTTACATAATAACAACAATAATAAAATATAATTATAAAAAGACAATCCTGATATGCCGTATATAAATATATATATTGGTGAGACTACTTCTTAGCTATCTCCTAAACCTATATGACAATCCTGACATGTCATGCATATATATATTGGTGAGACTACTTATTAGCCAGCTCCCAATTTCGTACAATAATTCTGACATACCGTGTATATATATATTGGTGAGACTGCTTATTAGCTAGCTCCCAATTTCGTATAACAATCTTGACATGCCATGTATGTATATTAGTGAGACTGCTTATTAGCTAACCCCCAATTCCGTATGACAATCCTGACATGTCGTGTATCTATATTGGTGAGACTACTTATTAGCTAGTTCCCAATTCTGTATGGCTATTCTGACATGCCGTGTATATATATTGGTGAGACTGTTTATTAACTAGCTTCCAATTTTGTATGACAATTCTGACATGCCGTGTATATATATTGGTGAAACTACTTATTAGTTAGCTCCCAATTTCGTATGACAATCCTGACATGTCGTGTATATATATTGGTAAAACTACTTATTAGCTAACTTCCAAATATGTATGGCAATCCTGACATGCCGTGCATATATATATTGGTGAGACTACTTATTAGCTATCTCCCAACTTCGTATGACAATCTTAACATGCTGTGCATATATATATATATATATATATATATATATCATTACGAAGAGTAGATTAAAAGCGTATAATTATGTATTTAAACTAATTTATCATTTTCCACAAAGTAAATAAAAAAAATTAATAACAAATAAATAAATAATTAAACAAAGTAAAAATATTGTTCACGGGTACTGTTCACCGACAATGTTCACAATTATTGTTCACCGACACTCTTCTTGGGTACTGATCACCGACAATGTTCACAGTTACTGTTCACCGACACTGTCCACAGTTACTATTCATCGACACTGTTCACAGGGTTACTATTCACGACACTGTTCATGAATACTTGATAATTGCATGGGTTGCATGATCTGTTCTCTACAATACATGTATTTATTATTAAAAAAAAAATTCAAAACCTAACATCACAAGAAAACCTAAAAACAAAAGGAAACTAGTAGCACAAGAAACCACTAAAAATAAAATTTTCTTTAAATTTCTAAAAAAAATAAATAAGAAATCTAATAATTAAAATCTACTAAATATTAAATTTCAACCAATTCTGAGTTCGTTTGGTCCATGAACAAAATTTTTGAAATATTTAGCAGTTTTCCTATAGGATGAAAAAAATGTAATTTTGGAGACTTATACGAGAGTTTTCGGCTGAAAAATGACATGGTCCAGTAACAAAAACTACTGGGTTTTGTTTATTGGGTCGTTTCTGATTGAGAATGAGTCTCGTGGTGTCAAAAGACGTTTGTCAAAAAATTTTGGACACCAACATTGTTCACAGAAATTAAATGTAAATACATATAACACAATTTAATTCACTAGATATAAATTTTCTAAACAAAATTCTAGATTTTGATCAACATACATATCTCCAAAAACAAAACTCTAATATATACACACACACACACACACACACACACACACACACATATAGATATGGTTTCATAGGTGAAAAGTTTATAAATTCAAAGAGGAAGAAAAGAAAAGTCACTTGCTTATTTGAAAATAAATATAGAAATCATGTAAACGCAAAACCCTTTTGCCCAAAATCACGATCCTCTTCAATTCCTCTTCTCAAATCCTTCTTAAGGTTTGTATATTCTTCTCTATACCTCTCTCTCTAAAAAATATACATATAATAAAATTTGTAGAACCCTAACATATATATTTTCCTTAAATCATCTGGGCTTGGGCCTAAATAAAATAAACTCATTCCCCCCCCCCCCCATGAGCCCAAATGTACACTAAAACAAAACCCAACTCACCAACTCAAAATAAAAGGTCTATCCTACTCCAATAAAAATAAAGGCCCAAAAAAAATTATATATATATAAAAAAATAAAACATTTAATAAAACTACTTCACACTTATTTAAAACAACCAAAACATTTAATACCAGGCAAGAGAAATCTAAATTAAACATAAATAAACACATTAATAAAATTAACTTAAAGCATTTAAAACACTCACAAATCAGCAATCTAAATAAATAAATGACCCATTTAAATAACCTCAAAATAATGAGGTATTACACAAGCAATGTGGGATTAAGCACCTTGTAGGCTACAAGTGTGGTAACTCGCCCAGTGTCTCTCGCACCCGCCCACAGGGGTCATCACAATCCACCCCTTAGGAGGCCTGACATCCCCGTCGGCACACGTCCGACTGGGTCCGGCTCTGATACCATTTTGTAATAATCCGCTCCACCTAATGGTATGATATTTCCCGTTTTGAGCCTAAGCTCGCACGGTTTTGCTCTTAAGTTTTACCCAAAAAGCCTCATACCATTTGGAGAGAATATACTACATATAAGCACATCCTCTTCTCCATACCCAAGTAATGTGGGATTTAGCACCCTATAGTCTGCCAGTGTAGTAACTCACTGTAATAACCCACTCCACCTGATGGTATGGTATTGTCTGCTTTAGGCCTGAGTCTGCACGGTTTTGCTCTTGAGTTTTACCCTAAAAGGTTTCATACTATTTGGAGAGAACATACTACATATAAGTACATCCCCTTCTTCACACCCAGGCGATGTGGGATTGAGCACCCTGTAGCCTGCTAGTGTGGTAGCTCACCCAGTGTCTCTCGCACCTGCCCATATCACACCTGCCTACAAAGGTCACCATAATTCATACCCTAGGAGCCTTGACGTCCTCGTCGGTACACTTCTAGCTGGGTCCAGTTCTGATACCATTTCTAACAGCCTACTCTACCTGATGGTATGATATTGTTATGTATTGGGCCTAAGCCCACACATTTTTGTTTTTGAATTTTACCCCAAAAGGTCTCATACCATTTGGAAATAACACATTACATATAAGCACATCCCCTTCTCCACACCCAAGTAATATGGGATTGTGCACCTTATAACCTATTAGTATGGTAGCTCACCCAGTATCTCTCGCACTAGCCCACATCACACCCGCCCATAAAGGTCACCATAATCCACCCCCGAGAAGGCCCAACATCCCCGTCGGAGTACTTCTGGCTGGGTCCGACTCTAATACCATTTTGTAATAGTTTGTTCCCCTAATGGTATGATATTATCTACTTTGGGCATAAGCTCGCATGATTTTTCTCTTGGGTTTTACCTTAAAAGGCCTCATATCATTTGAAGAGTATGACGTATATTTTTGTAATTGGCAATCTTCGGTGTCAAAACTAAACACGCTCGAGTTATAATCTTTGAGTTATATTTTTGTCATTGATAATGCAATTGAAGTCTTAGAGTGAGCATGAAGTGCTACACGAACCATGCAAGGATTTCTCAAATGATAAAGTTTGAATCTTCGGAAGAAGCCATCAATGGTCTGAATAAAGATTCGATCAATTGAAGTATCGAGATGGTTTCGAGTGCATGAGGATATCGTTGATCACATGTGAGAGTTACGTAGTCTAAGTAAAGTGGTGAGAACACATATATTTCACACTGGGAGGTTCCGACCTTGAATAGAGGGACTTTTTAGCAAATTGCTTAAATATTTAAGGTTGGACCGGTCCAACTCAAACTTGGACCAGTCCAAGAGGTCTTCGAATATTAATTTTTGACAGGAAAAAGCCTGGACCAGTCCAAGAATAGGCTAGACCGGTCCATACTTCCTCTCTAGCGAAATTTATCCTGTAGAGTCCTGTTTTGACCTGGATTTGACCCTTACCTTTTCAAAAATATTAGGACTTGTTTCCTATTAATTTTTAACTTGTTTTTTTAAAGAAAAATTAGGGTTTTAATTTCTATAAAAACTTTATATGATCTTTCTCTCATTAAGCTTTCAACATAACATAAATTCATATTCTAGAGAGAAAAAAGATTGAGATATTTTTTTATCAAATTTTTTTTCCTCAGATTCTTTGTTTATATTTTTGAGAGCACACACATATTCACTAAATCATTTAGGGTGTCTCTATTTGCTTGATCAACTATTCGAAGACTGCATTGAAGATTTCTTCGTGATCAAGTTACTGGATTAGTTTTTTCTATAATTATTCATTGGTGAGAAATGAGAAGAAGATCGAGCTACGAAGGGCACATAATACTTGCTAAGTGTTCATGTTATTTTAGTTAGTCTTTTGAGAGAATTTTGTCGTTAGCCAGGAATCTGCAGCAATTGGACGAGGTAGTCGCAATTGTAAGCCTGAGGTGTTTCGCATCAAGTTCTTGTTAGAGTGGAGTGAATGTGAGTTTGGGACGGAGTCTGTTGTACTTTGCTTCGACAATAGTGAATTTGCTTCTCCGGGGCTACAAAGCCTCACCCGTGGTTTTTTTCCGATCTGTGTTTTCCAAATATATTTGATGCATTCTTCATTTTACTACACTTTATTTTATTTACTTACTTTGTGAGATTGCTTAAATTTTAATTGGGCTTAAAATTGGATAATATGAATAATTAAGAAAAAAATCAAATAAACCTAGTCACCCCACTCTGGGTTTTAAATCTAACATTCGTAGTCGCTTTCATACCGCGTAATTCACAATTGGTATCAGAGCAGTGTTCTCTAATTTGTGAGTAGTTCCTTGAGGAGTATTTTTAAAATCAAAAATTATTTTTATTTTCTAAAATTATCATAGAATCTACTATGAAAGAGGGTGGATCAGTTCTGCGAACTCCTTTGTTTGATGATTCAAATTATACTTTTTTGAAAGTTTAGCATGAAAATCTTTCTCAAATCTCAAGGTGAGAGAGTATGGATGTCTGTTGAGAATGGTTATACAATTCCTTCCACTACCCCTAGTACTGGTGATGCAACTGTGACTTTAGATAAGGATAAAACAACATGGTTTAATGTTAAGCATGAAGATGCTTTCTGTTGTTCCTTCTGAATTTCCTAGAATCTTTGCTTGTTCCACTTCAAAAGAAGCATGGGATATTTTACTAGTAACTCATGAGAGTATCACCAAGGTAAAGAAATCAAAGTTACAAATGCTAATAACTAAATTTGAAACAATTAAAATGGATGAATATGAGATGTTTTCTGATTTTTATGCTAGGCTTAATGATATTGTTCAAAGTAGTGCTAACCATGGTGAGAAAATTTCATCTTTTCAGGTTATTACAAAAATCTTGAGGTCACTACCTGATAGGTTCTAAACCAAGTTGAAACCCTTAAATGAGAGTAGAGATGTTAATTCAAAAAAGGTGACAGAATTAGTTGGATCAATTCAAACTTTTGAGATAAAATATCCAAAACTTCATAAAATAAAAAATTTGGCTTTAAAAACCTCAAAGACTTCCAAGTTTTCAAATTTGTCAAATATTTCAAATTCTTCAAAATTTGAAGTTGAAAATTTTGAAAGTTTTGAATATAATTTAGATAATGATGTTGTACTCCTAGCTAGAAAATTTAGAGAGATCCTTAAATATAAAAATAATAGAAATCTTAGGAAAGAAAATCCTTCTAAATTTAAAGTCAAGGCTCATCATTTAAAGGTAAGGATGGGAAGGAAAAAGAAGTTGATGACTCTAAGAATTTTGAAATCACTTGTTGGACATGTGGTTGTAAAAGTCACACATCTATTCAATGTTTAAGTCCTAACAAAAATAGCTTTAATGTAAAGAAAATTTCAAACAATAAAAATAAAATCAAGAAAGCTATTATTTCTGAGTCTGATTCTTCTAGTTCTGATAGTGATTCTTTTATTGAGAATAATGTTTTTTCTTTTGTTGCTCATATTGATGATGATACTACTAATGATTCTTCTTTTGATGTAGGTGAAACAAATATGTATACGACTCTAAGTCAAGTGGAGTTTGAAGATTCAAAAGTTGAGCAATCAGATGAAGAACCATGTGAGAGCAAACTGCAAAAAGTTTTTGAGAAGTTGCTGAAGGCTTATAATAAGAAATCTGAGAAGCTAATACAGATAGAAATTGAAAAAAAAAGCTTTAAAGAAAGAGAATGAAGAGCAATTGAAGTTGATTGAAGAAAATAAATCTGATATTTAAAATCTTCAAAGTAAAGTTGAGTTTCTCGAAAGCGAGGTGAGTCAAGCTATTTCTGCTAGAGATACTCTTGTTGTTAGAATTAATTTTCCTGAGCCTAAATTGAAAAAATCACAAGAGAAATTGATTACATTTACTTCCGAGCATATTAAGATTAATAACATGATTAGTGTTGGTAAGCCTGTAGGAGATAAAACTGGACTAGATTTTGTTGGGTCATCATTTAAGGAAAAAACTGTTTCTGTCAAACCCAATAACTTGAATTTGTCTACACCCAAACCTAAGCTTCAATTTGAGTCTATGCATGCTAATGTTATGTCTAATGTGCTTCATTGTTCTTTTTGTGGTAAGAATGGACATAGTCAACACTATTGCTATAAGAAGAGAAAACATTATAACTCTGATTTTCATGTGCATAATTCTTTTGCTAAGAATATGGTTTATGCTAGAAAGCATATTATTGGAACAAACCAAAAAATTCTTAAAAGCATATTTTTGTTTATTTTTATGATAATCATGTGAATTTTGAAATCATATTTTCTATGAAATAATATGAATTCTCTTTATTTCTATTTAAATGCACTTTGATTTGTGAATGCATGATTGAGACACTTAGTTTATCAATGGATGAAGTACTTGAGTTTATGATCTAAGCATTGATGACTAATGTGCTATATTTATTTCTTTTTAGAGGTAAATATTTTGAGTCCATACAATTTGTGCACTACTCCAACTCTGAGAGAATGAATTGAAAACTAATGTGAAGTTGACTAGAGTATATTGTATGAGTAGCATTGAAGGCTTAAATGTTCAATGAAAAAAAATGAAAAGAAATGATTCTATTTTTATTCAACATAAAAAGAAAAGAAAAAAATGAATTTGTTGAAAATCTAAGACAAAAGGAAAAAGCTACCTTTGGGATGTGTTCGAAACTATCACTACGACATAAATCTTCAATAAATTATCTTTTAAAGAAGTTGTTTTGAGAAAATAGCTAGTTGCTCGTAAGCTTGAAAGCCATTGTTTTAGAAATAAAAAATAAAATTCAATGAAAAATAATTTGATCATGTGTGATTTTATTTGCTTATCATCCAATGTGTTTTAAAAGATAAATCAAAGGAATTTGATTAATTTTTGATGATGTTGGATTGCACACATACACATGGATTTATTAGATGAATTTTTAAATTTTTATAAATATTTGTGTATTGGAATTTATGCCATGATCACGAATTTAATGATGAATTTTGTTGACAAATTTATGGGTTTTAAAATTGTGCATTTGTGAATTGTTTTTGAATTTTTCTAGAAATTTTAGAACTCTTTGTTATTTTATGTGAAAATTTAGTTTTAATGATTATATGATTGTTATATTTTTTATTTTCACATAAATAAAAATCCAAAAAAAGTTTCCTATTTTTTCAGATTTTGAGAATTTTTTTAGAATTTTTAGGCTTTTTAAAAAAAAAAAATTGCAAAACTGGTTAAACTTGGTCAATTGACCAATTTACTCAGCTGAATTGGTCCAAAGTGAAGGATAGACCGATCAAGCAAGGCTCATCCAGAAGACTTTTAAGTGCAAGTGTGCTGTGTGACTTCATTTGTTGATTATTTGTTCTTGTGTGCTTTTTCTCTTCATTTTTTTTCTCATTTTGCATCAACTCTCATCATACTTTGTGCTTGATATATTGCATCATATTAGTTGATATTTGTGTTTAATTTTGAGTTGAATTGGTGGAAAGGATTGATATTTGACGTATTTGGGTGTTGATTTTAGAAGATTGAACTAACAAAGTTTCATTGAAGCTTGTGTTTTCAAAGCTTACACACCAAGTGTTTGAGAAAATTCTCCATCAGCTCTCACATTCCTATTTTACATTCCTCTCATCGTGGCAATGGCCAGTGGCTCTAGATGACACAGTGTTAATGTTTCTCTAACACCAGAAGGTAATATAATCTTCACAATAGATCATTTTGATGATGAAGGAATCTTTGATTACTATCGAAAGATGGTTGGTTATAGGCTAATGAGGTGTGAACGGAGCTTAGATTTGGATAGCATATGGCAAGGCTATCATTTGGAGTTTGTGCATTACTTTAGAAGCAATGGTTAGGGTTCACTAGCTAATCTTGGCAAAGATTGTGTTCTCGACATGGTTCGTTACTTTTATAGCAATGTGCTTGTTTATAGTGACAATGAACTATGGATGACGGTGAAATATTTTGGGACAAAAATCAAGGTGACTACCCAATTAATTTATGAGGTTATTGGAGTTCCAGAGGTACAAAATGGTATAATTTTTCCTTATATAGGTACTAAAGAGAACCGACCAAGCATAGAAGAAATCATTAGGATGTTGTGTCAACCGAATGCTCCATTACTTGAGAACAAAATCACAAGTGCCTACGTCACTGACAATGTCTCTACATTGAACTTGATTGTCTCCTACACTCTTGACCCTCATAATCATAAGGGTGATTTGCTGCGACATCGATGTGAGATCATGTATCACATTGTGAATGGTGATAGAATTAAAGTACCGACTATTATTTTGAGGACTATTTTTCAAGAGACAAATGATTCTAAGCCTACCAATGCTTTGCTTTTTCCGTTGATTGTAATGAAAATTCTTAAGACAAAAAATGTGTATATTCCTTCCAATGCTCTAGTTATGAAGCCCAAAGGGAAGTTCGCGACTTCAAATGTTAAGTCTTTGATAACTAACAAGATTAAGGAAATAGCTCAAAAGGAGGCTGCAAGATATCATATTGTGGAAGAGGCTATGGAAGAAAGTGATGACAATGCTCCTATTACTAGACTTTATGTTCTGGATTCTAGTGCTTTTATTGCCAAACAGTACAATCAATCCATGAAGGGATTGGAGAAGTGCTTGAAGAAGAAGTTTTCAAAGCTTAAAGCATTGATTAGGAGAGCTTTACTTGGAAGCTCTCGAGCACATGGTGATGACAAGGATGATGAATATTAGGTCTTAGTGGTTTAGACCTAGTATATGTTTTGCTAGACATTGAGTTGTTGGTTATGTTTATTACTTAAACTTATTATGTCTAGTTCTTTGATGTCTATGTTTTATGTTTTTTATTTGCGCGCTTAGACATGTTATGCTCTATGCTTTATATGCTTTTTTTACCATGCTTATGTATAACACTCCATTAGTTTGGGACTTATATGATATATTTGATTGGAGGTTATGTTTTTATCTCACTTAATCATGGTTTATTAGTTCTCTCTTGTTTTCAATATTTTTACTTTATCAATTTGTTCCAAAAAGGGGGAGACTTATATAGGTACTTTTACAAAAGGGGATATATATGTTTTCTTTGAGACATGTGGGGAGATAATATACTTCATTGGTTATATGATTAAGAGAGAGTTTGGAGTTGATTTTTATATCATTATATTTTCTTGATTAAGCTTTCACATGTAGTGTTGTTTGTATAATGTACATATTTTACAGGTTTTTGGCAGACACTACATATGAAGTTTGAAAGCTGGCTCATGATGCTCTGAGATATTCAGGATATATTTTTTTGTATTTGAGATATATTGTAATATGATTTTTCCAGTGGTTAGATTATAATTGTCTAGGTTAATTTTGTCACGAAATTGCCAAGGGGGAGATTATGACATATCTTTTTATAATTGGCTATTTTCGGTGTCAAAAGGAAACATGATCTAGTTGTAATATTTGAGTTGTATTCTTGTCATTGATTATGTAATTGAAGTTTCAGAGTGAGCATGAAGTTCTACACCAACCATGCAAGGGTTCTTTAGAGGATGAAGCTTGAATCTTCAGAAGAAACCATCAATGGTTTGAACAAGGATTCGATCGATTGAAATATCGAGATGGTTCCAAGTGCATGAGGATATCATTTTTCACATATGAGAGTCACATAGTCCAGGTAAAGTGGTGAGAACACATATTTCAAACCGGGAGGTTCCGACCTTGAATAGAGGGACTTTTTAGCAAATTGCTTAAATATTCAAGGTTGGACCAGTCCAGCTCAAACCTTGGACCAATCCAAGAGGTCTCGGGATATTAATTTTTGATAGGCAAAAGCCTGGACCGGTCTATGTTCCTGGTCTAGCGAAATTTGTCTTGTAAAGTCCTATTTTGATCCAGATTTGACCTTGAACTTTCCAAAAACGTTGGAACTTTTTTTTTTTTGATTTTCAACTTGTTTTTCAAGGAAAATTAGGATTTTTAATCTATATAAAAACCTCATATGGTTTCTCTCTCATTAAGCTTTCAACAAAACTGAAATTCATATTCTAGAGAGAGAAAACATTAAGATATTTTTCTAGCAAAGATTTTTTTTCTCAGATTCTTTGTTTATATTTTTGGGAGCACACACATATTCACTGAGTGATTTAGGGTGTCTCTATTTTCTTTATGAATTGTTTAAAGACTGCATTGAAAATTTCTTCGTGATTAAGTTACTGGATTTGTTTTTCTATAACTGTTTGCTGGTGAGGAAGGAAAAGAAGATTGAGCTACGAAGGGGACATAATACTTGCTGAGTGTTCGTATTCTTCCAATTACCTTTCTGAGAGTATTTTGACGTTAGTCAAAAATTTACAGTAGTTGAACAAGGTAGTCACAGTTGTAAACCTGAGTTGTTCCGTATCAAGTTCTTGTCAGAGTGGAGTAGGTGTGAGTTTGGAAAATAGTCTGTTGTACTTTGCTTCGACGATAGTGGATTTACTTCTCCGGGGCTACAAAGCCTCACGTGTGATTTTTTCCCGATTTAGATTTTCCATGTATATCTGGTGCATTTTTTTACTTTATTGCACTTTATTTTATTTACTTACTTTGTGGGATTGCTTAAATTTTAATTGGACTTAAAACTAAATAATTTGAACAATTAAGCAAAAATTAAGTAAACCTAATCACCCCCCTCTAGGTTTTAAATATAACTTTTGCAATTGCTTTCATACCACGCAACTTATAGAGAGAACACACTATATATAAGCACATCCCCTTCTCCACACCCAGGCGATATGAGATTGAGCGCCCTGTAACCTACTAGTGTGGTAGCTCGCCCAGTGTCTCTCGTACCCGCCCACATCACACCCGCTCATAAAGGTCACTACAATTTTGTAACAACCCGTTCCACCTGATTGTATAATATTATCTACTTTAGGTATAAGCCCACACTTTTTTGTTATTGAGTTTTACCCCAAAATACCTCATACCATATGGAGATAACACATTACATATAAGCATATCCCCTTCTCCACACCCAAGCGATGTGGGATTGAACACCTTGTAGCCTGCCAGTGTAGTAGCTCACCTAGTGTCTTTCATACCTGCCCATATCACACACGCCCACAAGGTCACCACAATCCACTCCCCTAGGAGGCCCGACGTCCCCGTCAGCATACTTCCGACTGAGTCCGGCTCTGATACAAGCTGCTATGCCCAGGAATTCGGACCACCTGGACTTCCTTAGTTCGAGTCTGAAATATGGATTATGAGGTGTCATTATTGCCAAATCATCATCCTACTGCTCCACCTGATGGTATAATATTCTCCGCTTTAGGCCTAAGCCCGCACGATTTTGCTCTTGAGTTTAACCTCAAAATGTCTCATACTATTTAGAGAGAACACACTACATATAAACGCATCCCTCTTTCCATACCCAAGAGATGTGGGATTGAGCACCCTGTAGCCTGCCAATATGGTAGCTCGCCTAGTGTTTCTCATACCCACCCATAAGAGCCACCACAATCCACCCCTTTAGGAGGCCCGAAGTCCCTGTCAGCACACTTTTGGCTAGGTCCGACTCTGATACCATTTGTAACAGTCCGCTCCATCTGATGGTATAATATTGTCCGATTTGGACTTAAGCCGGCACAATTTTGCTTTTGGGTTTTACCCCAAAATGCTTCATACCATTTGGAGATAATACACTACATATAAACACATCCCTTTCTCCACACACAGGTGATGTGAGATTGAGCACCCTGTAATTTGTTAGTATGGTAGCTCACCCAGTATCTCTCGCACCTACCCACAAGGGTTACCACACTACTGGTGGAATGGAGAACTCTGGAGAGACCCAAATGATGGTTGTCTACGGCTTTGGATAACGTATCTATTATCTTTGAAGAAGAACAATTTGAATCTTTTTGCGAATCCAAGTCAAAAAAGATGAATTCTCACATAGAAAGTCACAGTCAGAATAGTAACTTCAAATGCAAATTTGACCACTTTATTCTACTGGAAATATAGACGAATAATATATTAAATCGAAGTTCTTCAAATCTCCTATCTTCGCGAATTCATATCAGGTTCTTTCGATTAGTAACAAAGAAGTTATGACCAAAACAACTTTGCTGTGTAGAAAAGTGCGAACTAGATTTTTCAATCTTCACGAAGATAATTCGAACACCACAAATCTAATTTTCTCGACTTCCAAACATTCCCAAATCTTCACTCCTATGTCCTTATATGGAATCCACAAGCAAGAAATGAGTGGGCTTCAAGTCACCAGGGCTTCAAGTCACCTTTGAATTAGGGTAAATGATATAAAGAATTAGAAGACAATTCTTACGCCAATTGTGTAACGACGCTAATTAGGTGTTGATTTGGTGGAAGCTATTTTCTACAATTAACCGTTGGGGATGAAACAGATGGTGTAGTCCCCGGTGGTGACACAACGAAATATGAAGACTACCAGAGATTGGTAAGATATGATACCATGATAAAAAAAAAATATAGGAAGATTGTATATTCAATTGATTATTATGAACAATACATAAAGGCTTATTTATAGGCACATAATCTTGGAGACTAAGTAAACTTAGGAGACAAGAAACCTAGATGGTTTAGAAAAATGGTATAAGAAATCCTAGATGGTTAAGGAAAAGGATATAAGAAATCCTAGATGGTTTAGGAATGGTATAATAGTAAATATATAATCTAACAGCCCCCCTCAAACTCAAGATGGATTATATGAAACCATTTTGAATTTGAAGACAATCTTGAATGCGATTCGTGAAAGCAATCTGGTGATGTTACCAATCGTGATTGCTAACACATACAAAGAAGTTACAAAAGAGTGGCTCGGTAGATGAAAAATAGCTTGTTGGAGCGACAGTAAGATCGAAATCAACTCGTTGGAGTGAAAACTGATTTGAAAATAAAAAAGAAGCTCGTTGAAATAAGTGAATTTGACACATAAATGCTCGTGGGAGTCGATGAATTGAACTTGAACTTGAACTTGAACTGGGCTATCGATTAACACCTCTATATATAAGGCAGAAGCTATTTTCTGTGATTGACTAGGACCGCCAGGGATGAAGCTGATGGTGTCATCCCTGGTCGTGAGGGTGGACAATGAAAACTACTAGGAATTCATAGGCTTTGATACCATGTTAGGAAAAATATAAGAAAATTTTATTAATTGAGTTGTATTATGAACAATACATAAAGGCTTATTTATAGGGACATAATCTTAGAGACCAAGTAAACTTAGGAGACAAGAAACCTAGATGGTTTAGGAACGGAGATAGAAAATTCTAAATGGTTTAGTATAAAATATAATACTAAACATATATTTAACACAATGCACTTTACTTTCCTTGCACTTTTTCAATTATAATCCTTTACATTTTTTCATCTTTAATTCCATTTCAGTTCCTTCTAAAAGTCCTATTCATTAAGGCAAAATTGAACCTTAAAGATAGTTGTTATTCTCTCTCTTTCTCCGATCAATCGTCTAATTTTCATACCTACAAGAGATATTTTGTTCGACCAACTCCCATTTTTTTAAAGCCAATTTAACGGCTTTGGCACGCCTGCACCTCACACAACACTAATCGGATAGCACGACCGATTTAATAGTCGAACAGATACTCAATAATATATCGTCCTCGTTCAACTAAATACTCATTATTATTTTTATTTATATAAAATAATCACATAGTATTAAATGAGAATGTTATATTATCGGCATTTTTGGAGTAATCTGTAATTACCCATCTAAAACGTGTCTTAACTCCTTGGAAAAGGCAAGACAGTAGCCTTGATTTTTGATCCAATGTTTAGTCAAGTTTTCTTCTCAAAATTAGAAATCTGAAAATTTTGGCCAAGATAGGGTCACTTGGCCTTCAACCTAGTGTTATATCCATGAATCAAATTTCACTTAGAATTCAAAAGGAGGTTTTTGAGAATGTGAGAGAATATTGCATCCAAAATCTTGTATAGTAATAGTAAAAAAATGTTTTTGAAACATAGTATTGTTACAATGAGAGCTCTTCATCAAAAGTTCTATTTATTTAACTAGTGAATTGAAATGTTTATTAAATAACTCATTTGACTTTTTCATATATCTTAAAAAATTGTGTCAATTAATTGATTAAATATCAAAAGCTCATAACTCTTATCATGAAATAACTCTCTTGATAGCAATATTGTATGGAGCATTAGGGATCACATATATACACATGCACACGTGAGCATGTGTATTTATATATATTTGTAACTATATTTTTATGAGTTAAGTGATTGGCATTGACATGTGCAATGAGTCACAGACGGACATGTGTCCTAAAATTTGATTTTTTTTTTCTAGTTAGACACAACATGAACATAATTGGAACATTTGGGGTCTGTTTGGTTAGACGAAAACAAATAGTGGAAAGTAAAAAGTGAAAGAAAGTGAAGTGAATGAAAGGAAAATTAAGTTTCCGGCGTACATTTGGTTAGCATGATTTTTTTTTCAAAACAATTGTGATAAAATATTATTTTGTTAGTTTGAATAGCATAAAATTGAAAAGAAAATGATTGCACTTATCAAAACAACCCTTATAATTTCAAATACTAGAAAAATAAATAAATTTGTGTTAGATCAAATTATAGTAATTCTAAGAGTAAAATATAAACTTTATAAATGTAAAATAGCTAACATAAGATTTCCTCGTCGTAACAAATAATGACATGGAGGTCTATGTTATAAACGTTCAAATCTAAGGAGAAGTTTGTGAAGTTTTGCAAATTGAAGGAAAGTATGCGTAACTATGTCAAATCTCAAGAAAGGTTAGTAAAAATTGTCATTGATTTTATTCTATGCTTATATTATGCATTGCAAAGAAGGTTATAACACGTAGATGTCGACCAAGTGCTTAAAAAATAACCCATAATGACATGGTTATTTAGATGGTTGCAACATTCCAAAATATTCTACACTTTTGTAAAGTTGTATAGACTAGTAGGAAAGTTTTCTACAATTCTTTGATTGCTTATAAATATTATAGATATTTTATTTGGAGTGTTCTAAATTTAGAATTTTATAGCCATTAAATTGTTAAAACTTGTAAAGTATCTTAGTTGTATATTTTAAAACCCTTCACATGTAAAATGGTGGGAGAGCATTTTGTCACGTGTTGTTCTCCACCATTCTTGCCACCATGCGGCATCTAGGCATTATACAATAAGTAAGCCTTGGAATTCATTTGCCAAATCTTGTTCAGTTCTAGCACCACATAATCATTTGTGGTATTTCCAAAATTCTCAAGCCATCACAAAAACAATTGTGGCATTCTGGGTCCAACCTTGGGTGGATGAACTTCGTTCTCTCGCATGATGTGCCCCAACAAATATTTGACAAGTGTCTTAAAAGGTATAAAACAAATTAAAAATAAATTAGATCTATTTTTTAATGGGTTAACCCAATAGACCCCTCTATAAGCCCCTTCCTCTCAAACAAAACCATCGAAATTTTTTATTCTCTCTATTTCAGATAATATATATATACACACACCTAGTGTTGAAGAAATAATAACGAATGACTCTCAAAAAAGGTACATACATACAAAACCAAAAAGATAGATTTTTCTAAAATAACTTCATTTTCATTTGAAATTTCAATTATAAATTTCTTTTTGCTTGTTAATGGAGATAAAATTAAACGAAAAAAATTGGATTTAGCTTGCAAATAATGGAGATTCTTTCATGTATTTCTCTTTGTTTTGGGTAATATAAATGTGTGTGTGTGTGTATATATATATATATATATATATATGTTATTGTTATAAATACATATATGTGTAATATAAAGTACAAAGATATGAAAATTAGGGTTTCTCAGTGCTGGTGGCGGAGGGTGGAGCGGCGATAAGGTATTGTACGGAGGTTGGGTTAGGTAAGGAGATTTGTAGCAGATCTGGTAGTAGATAACTAGAAAGAGATGAGTGAGAGAGAGATAATCATAATATGTTGCAGATATTGAGAGAGAAATACGAGAGAGAACGTGGGATGAGAGAGAAATTTTTGTTAATTAATGGTAAAGAGAGATTATTGTTACCCGTTTGTTAACTTACCGAGTTTGACCCATTTTTAATTTTTAAACAAGTGTCACTATTTCACTGGACCACATCATGCCAGAAGACGAAGTTTGTCCACTCAGAGTTGGACCCAAGTATTGTCCTATATTTGTTATTCAACAACTCATACAAGATGGAGGTGAATAGTAAAATCAACCACCAACCAGGGGCGGAACTTAAGGTGGGCTAACCTGGGTTATAGCCCAGGTCCAATTTTTTTTTTTTTTTACTATACTTATTTAGTTGAAGCCCACTAGCATAGCCCAGCCCACAAACCTTTTATTTTCTGACTAAGACTCTCATTTAGCTTTCATAAGTCATTACATTGTTTTTTCGTAATTTAGTTTGTAGAGAGACAAAGAGATAAACAAAGAGCCAAAGACTAAAGAGGTAACTGGTAATTTCTCATAATTTATGATTTCACTTGTGAAATTTCTTGTACTCTGTTGAGTTTAATTATGTCAAAACTAAACTTTGCAACAAGATGGGTGATAAATTTCTTGCAAATTGCATGATTCCCAACATTGAAAGAGAATTTGCTGAAGATATTGATATAGATTCCGTAATTAATGAATTTGACTCTCTTAAGGATTATATGGTTCATCTTCAATAGCTTGTTTAAGAAAATATTATATCTATTTTTGTATCTATATATGATATGCTTGATTAATCTATATGAGAACGTTCTCATTTTTTTGTCTATTTTTGAATATTTATAATATATCTTTGTCATAAAAATTATTGTTTTTATTTTTAATTTTTCTTACTTTTAGCCCTCCCCACGTTGCAATCCTGGCTCTGCCCCTGCCACCAACCCACAAATGTCCAATCCATAAGTCTCATAAACGCGAAAGCATAACCATACATTTATATATATATTTTATTCAACAACTCATACAAGTGGGTTGTTCAAGAGGAGCATACGTTAGCTAAACCATCAATTACTCAGGTCTGTAACACAATACGATACATTGGATCATGGGATCCGATCCATCGTAATATAACAATATGATCTATCGTATTGTGAAATATGATTTATCGTATGTTACAATCTATCTTACCATCTATCGGAAGACACTGGATTGCTCGATCAATTCTTTAATTTAATTTAATTACTGTAAATTCCGATCTATCATAGTTCTACAGATAGAAACCCCTATTTTCAAAACCTGTCCATTTAATGTCCAAACTTAGCATACATGTATTATCAATAATAAGAAAAACATGTCCAATAACATTCATAACATGTATATACAACGGTAAACCATAGTTACCTCGTTTAAAATGGATCCATGTTTGAAAATAATATACATTGAAACCAAGTGTACAAGCTTGTCCATCATAACACATAGACACACTTAGAATTCAAAAGAAATGATATTAATGGGAAACGATATACAAAATAGGAAATACATGTCTTCAGGCTAACTTCTCCATATATGCCCAATATGGCGCACAAAAGCATAAATATACAAAATCTCCCAAGAACGTCCTAGTGCTTCAACCTTAGCACTTCTAAGCTTAGTCTACGGTCGGTACCTTATCTGAAAAATGTTTGTAAGGAGGGGGTGGGAGACAACATGCCTAGTAGAGATACTCAAACCAACCTATGCATTGACTCGATACAACGTACATGAAACGCAATCATAACATTCTTATCCACTACATGGCATATTATCAATGTTCATACTTTAATGAACTACAATGCAAAAAGTGCATAACCACAAGTTCAACAATGTAATCAATGAAAAAGTCACATTAAAGCATTAACAATTAATATCTCAATTCAATCAAGACTTAAACACCAAGTCAAGTAAGTTCAAAATCAAGAAATATGAGAGTATTCGTAGATCTACCGGATAAGTACCCTTAGGATAAGTATCCAAATTTCTATCTTTACCGGGTTACTAACCCGAGGGTTTAGACGTAACCACCTTGACCAAGTTTAGGTCCTTGCACCCAAGGGCACCGAGCTCTTCTTGCTATTTCTAACATTCCCCCAAAATCATCAATCAAACACAGGTTTCAAGTATGATGACACATATAATTTCAAGAACATTTCAATTCATACTCAAGTGTATCACAAGCCACTTAATTTTATGCTAAAACATGTAATCTCATACATAAATCAATACATGTTATTCTTTTCACAAGTTGTCCATACAAATGCAATTTGAAATAATTTTTTTTTTTTTTTTTTTGCATTTTATCAAACATGTGGTCCCCTACATGTACACACACTATTTCTATAGCCCATAAGTGATCCTAATGGACATCATGTATTCTCTAGAGCACCTGTACAACATATATGTTCAAAATGCAATTATACTACACACTTACACATACTTTAACATATCAAAGCCTTCAATTATCATGTATAACATTAATATACATCAATTCCATCATATATATATATATTCAATAAGAGATACAAGTACTCAAAGACACAACCGTTCCAACTCTTCTAAACATGCTTAACAAACTAAGATCAGTATGAAATCCTAGGGAATCGATGATAGAAATGAGAGAACACCCCTATCTCAATTCCAAGCCAAAACTAAACCTTAGAAATCTATCCAAAGACTTAGAACACTTCGAACTCCACCGAACATAAACTTTAATCGGATTACAATGTAGAGAATGATGAGAGGAACAACTTCCCTCCTCTCAAGACCCGAATCGAAGTCCTTAGCCTTCAAAATAGAGAAATGAAGCTTGAAGACGAAAATGGTGGGAGAGAGAGAGAATTCAAATTTTCTTCACTCATAATGCCTATACATATCATTTATATCTATATTTTAGATATTTATCCAAGACTTTGCAACTTAGTTCCTCAAGTTTCAAGTTTTTTTCCTCTACCCTTTTGTAATTTCTTTTAATCGCAAAGTGACACTCCCTCATTTCACGAAACTTCATTTAAGTCCCTCTAAGTTCACTTATACCCTTACGTCACTTATAAAAGTCCTAGTCATCTCCTGGTTAACCCAAACTCATACTGGTTTCACACCTGAATCCAAAAACTAAAAAAAACCATTTAATCACAAAACATGCAGTTAAATCACTAATCATGCCTTAACTTAATTAAAATGTAATTAAAATTGAATTTTTTTTAGATTTTACACCTTATGTAATGTATTGAATAGCACAAATCTTTGTGTGGTGTCTTGGCACCCTCCAACCTCTATAAATACGCCTCACTCTTCACATTTCAGGAAACACCAAACTAGAGAGAGAAATGGATAAACACAAGGTGCTTTCTCTGGTCCTTTTCTAGTAATTTTTGCATCTTGTTCATTTCTTAAAGTTTCGGTTCAATTTTCGATATTCCAACGACTGAAGGGGTCTGAATTGGAATGATCGGTTTAGAGGTGGTGTACTGCAGTCACACGGTTGTCTGATGCCCCTCTCACCCAGAAAAGAATAATGAGTTTTGGGAACTTCCTCCAACCAAATAAAGTCCTCTTACTCATTTCTTAAAGCTTCGTTCAATTTTTGACAGTCGCATAGCTAAAGGGGTTTGAATTGGAGTAATTGGATTAGAGGCGGCGGCGGTCTGGATGCCCACATTTGCTTGGAAAATAATAATGAGCTGTGGGAACTTTCACCAACCAAGTAGAGTTCCATTGCTTATTTCTTAAAGCTTCGGTTCAATGTCTGACAGTCGCAGGGTTGTCTGGACGCCCCCTCGCCCGGAAAAGAATAATGTGTTATGGAGATTCAACATCACACATGTTTACATCTCTCACATTTCCTCACAATACTGCACTACTCATGTTTTCATAAAACTCGCATATTTTTATAAAAATCTAATCTAATTAATTGAAGGAATATGATAAGGGGACTACAAATTACAAATTAATTATTTTTCCCTCCAAAATTAGTGTATTTTTTCATTTAATCGGACATTTCAACATTGCATCTTTTTTTTTATAAAAAAAAACTCATGTATCATCAAAACTCAAAAAAGGCCAAAAACCCAATTTTCATGATTTTCTTAAATACCTAAAATTACCATCGGACATGGGGTTGAAGATTGAATTGTTTAACTCCAAATTCACCCGATAGACATCAAAATGCCCGAATGCATTACATTTGTTTTCGAAAACAAAAATTATTTTTTTCAAATTTGATTGCAACTTTCTTTTAAATTTTCAAAGTATAAAAATAAAAAAATATTATTTTAAAATGTGATAACCGTAATATTTTACGAATGCTTCAGGACTGCCTAACACTCCACAATTCTCTCCACTATTCTGAAAAACTCTATAACTCCATCTACTCATCATGCCATGCAAGCGCCTCATTAGTAGCAGGCTTGTCTCTATTAAGTTCCAAAGTAATCAAACCTATGATATAACCAAATTCCAATGGGATAGACACACAAATTTGTAGTGCTCCAATATTCACGATCCGACCGCTCGGCGAGATTGGTTGCTTTGGTTTTTTGAGATAACTGAATCAAACTCACTAGCTTGATGTAGGCCTGTGAAAACAGATGCATGTCTGTGAAAAAAGGAGTAAAAGATAGAAGAACCCAACAGATAAAAACATTGGAATAATAGCACCTTAAAATAAAATATAACTGCACTACTTTTATAAGAAACGAACATTTTCATGCATTTTATGCCGTTATTGTGTTAAAAAAAAAAATTTACTACTTGCAAGAACCTAGTTTTCTAAATAAAATTAAATCTTTTCCACAAAAGTATTAAATCTTTTCCATTTCCTTTCCTGCAACTTCGTGCTATTCAAATAGCCTTTTAAAAAATGAGATTCCAATTCAATTTTAAAATATTAAAAATAATAATATAAATTTTGAAAAACAAAGGAATTCTTTTTGAAAAAACCGGATATGTAGTCAACATCGCACTTGATTAACATAATTAGACTGATCAAAAGCAAATAGTGGCACTATGACACCTTTATCCTAATCTAGGAATTGAGTGTCTCAATTTTTCTTATATCACTTTTTTTTTTCTTCCTTTTATTACTATTTGGTCCACGTGCCACACTAATGAAGGGCATGCAGTTGAACTAAAATTTCACAAAATTAAATAATTTTTATGATTAATATTGTTGGACATAAATTACGGGTTTATTTTCATGTTATATTTGACATAAAAAAACCACCTTAATTAAAATTTTATTTTATTTTCTAATTTGCATTTTTCCTTCCATCATACATGAAAACGTGGTCCAATCAATTCAGTAAAGTCATTGGACATTGGATACAATATTATTATACCTCTCATGTTGTTAGAAATCTCCTACTTTATAATATATTTTTGTTTGTCGTTGATATGAGTCAAATGATTAATCATGTTTATGTTAAAAGGTAATTTAAAGGCTTGAAAGCTTCGAATTCTTATCTTTTCACTTCAACTTTTAATTTGAATTAATGTGATATCCATTGCTAGCAAAAGATGAAATAACACTCCCAGTTCTTCAACGGTTTGCTAGAAGAGCGGTGTAATTTTTGAACTAATAGAAAGAATCATGTAATTATGCTATACTTCATAAGAGTTGACTGTGACTTGCTCTTAAATTTAATTTCTCTTTTTCAAATTGTCTCTCATATCATGTTGCCGTCCTTTCATTTTAATTTTTTTCATATTTTGTTTGTCATACTCGATCTTTTCATCTATATCTTCCATTGTGGATTTGAATTTTGAAATACGAATTTTGTGGTTCCAAATTGATAGATTCCAAACTTAGACTTGATTTTAAAGGAATAAAATAAAAAATACAAAATTTGAAATATCATGAAATATAGTCGGAATTCTTTGTTTGGAAAAAGGAAAAGTTGCCAAATTTTTAATTTTGGATGGAAGAAAATAATATATATTCTAAAATGACAATATTATCCTTCAAATTTTTGCATACTTTTGAATTTAATATTCTCGTGTGTTTTAGATAACAAGGATATAATGGTGAAAGAAATATAACATTTCTTCTTCATTTTCCTTTTACCAAATAATAAAAGGGTAAATTCTAGGGGTGTACAAAGAACCGTAGGAACCAGAACCAGAACCAGAACCGAGGGGAACCGTACCGGAACGGTGCCGAACCGTGACTACGGTTCCGATTCCTAAAATTAGAAACCGTTACCAACGGTTCCGGTTCCAGTTCCGGTTCTGGTTCTAGGACCAGTGGAACCGTACCGGAACCGTTGGGAGTAACAATTCCCTGGAACCGAACCGGAACCGTTTTAAATTAAATATGTGTATATATATAAAATATAATAACTATATATAATATATATACATTATATATAATTATTATATGTAATGTATATAATTATTATATGTTATATATATAATATAATAATTATATATATATATAGGGTGCCATTTTTAGATTGTAGGTCTCACATTTATTTAATGAATATATATATATATATATTTTGTATTTTCAAACTTCATTGAAAAAAAAAAAATCCAAGGAACCGCGGTTCGGAACCTGAACCGAACTGAGAACCGCGGTTCGGTTCCTCACGATTCCAACCCTTAACGGTTCCGGTTCCGGTTCCAAAAATTAGGAACCGTTGGTAACAATTTCGGTTCCGGTTCCACCAAGAACCGTGGGGAACCGTACCGTGTGCACCCCTATAAATTACCACTTCTTATGTTTTGACTTTAATACAATTAGGTCCCCACCTTTGCAAAATTACACGGTGAAACCAAACACTTTTTTTCGTATTTAATCACTGCTCACCTTTTACATCAGCCGAACCAAACACTCTCTTCACAAAAACCCAACACTATACACTCCTTTGTCACCTTCTTTCTTGATTTCTTCTCCTTCGTTTTCGATTTCGGGCCCAATTGGCGATATTGTTACAACCCTTGGCGTTTGATTTAGGTATTCTGATGAGATTTAGAAACTGCTAGAAACTTTTTTTAAATCGTTTGATAATTTTTTAGGATGCCACCTAAAACATTAGTACTTCGTTTCGTAAAAAAAAAGGAAGAGGGGTGAAGAAAAAATAGGAGAGAAGGAATAAATTTCCTTTATTTGGTAGAGAACATGCAATGAGAGAAGAGAAAAGAAGATGGATGAGCCATCCTTCCTCTTTCATAAATTTTTATCTTTTCAAATTTAGATGGAAGACAGAATGGAAGACATGCAAGGTTATTATACATGTTTTAAATTACAAAACTTTCTTTATTTCTCTTTCATTCTCTCCTAACAAACAAAATAATGTATTATCTCATTCTCTTCTCTTCCATCCAACAAAAAAAATAAAAATGGAAGAATACAATCTCTTCTCTAGGAATGTCTCATACATCCCTCATTCTCTCCCTTTCATCCAATTTTCTTCCTTCCTACCAAACGGAGCATAAGCATAGTTTAAAACAGTCCAAAATTACAAACAACTAGGAGGTTGCTTAACGCTTATTGCTAAACACGCTGAGTGGTTATATTATGTAAAAAAATCTAATTACTATTTCATCCTCGTATAATCGCAATCTAAGTGTTCTGTCCATGTTATGTAACTAAGTAAGATATTTTATGAAGTGTTGATAAATATGATTGTTGTTGGAATTTAAGCGGGATGATTATGGTGTTGGGTGGATGGATGAATTATTTAGATGATATGTGGATGGTTTCGAAATGGTTTAGATACTAATATGATATTTTAGTTATATGGAATGAGGAGAACATGAAGTAAAAGATTTGGTAAAAGAATTAATATTTATTTTCTTTTATGAAATTGTTGATTATTCTTGAGTTATAATTTCTAGTATTTTCTTTATTCTAAATATTTTTACACATATTTTGACAATCTATATCTAGAGTTACAATTCCTAGTATATTATCTTTTCTTTCATTTATTTAGTTCTAGAGTTTAAATTTTAATTTGTTTAGTTTAATTTAACCATTTTGAGACATTTATTTTTAAAATTATGTTGAATTAATATTTTCTACGATTATTTTTGACATTAATATTCATTGCTAAATTGATATATTTCTTTGGGTGGAATTTATTGTTTTATATTATATATATAGTATCGTTTATAAAAATGTTATAGGTAGAAGATATTAAGGACAAAAATGTAATCTGTACATTATTCAAATTCAACTTTTGTATTTAACAAACAATCTGAATTCAACACTTAAAATTAAGACAACATCAAACAAGTCTTCAGATAAATATATTCGGTACTTAAAATTTTAGCGCTTAAAATATAGTACTTGAAATTTTCAGTGCTTAATTTTCAATTTTATCAAACAACACCTTAATTAATAGTTGAAATCACAAGAGACCCATGCCAGGAATCGAAACAAACTGAAAGTGTGAGAGCAATTGGAAATGCCCTAGAATTTGGGACTAATTATTTTGACTATGCACAAAAAAAAACACACACACACTTTACATTTATTTGATTACTCGTGGCCTCCATAATAACTTGTTAGTTGGTTTGTATAGAGTTTTGGTATTTTTTGATTCAATTCTTAAAAAAAAAAAAAAAATTCACGAGAACATAAAATAATTTTCAAATCTTTTTCTTTGAAATTGGTTATTTTAACTTTGTTTTCATAGATAATTTCACATTGTTTTCTGATTTTCTGGTTTTTTTTAAAAAGGGGAAAATTAAATCATAAACCAAAGCTTTTTATCCTTTTTTTTTTTTAATGAGGGCATTCAAATAATTTTAAATTATTTATCTTTTGTATCGATCTTCTACAAACAAAATAAAAGAAAACAATATTAATTTTTCCCTCCCTTTAGCATGAAAGTATTGAATATAAAGAAGGAAAACTTTAAAAACAAAGATGATATAAACTACCATCAAAAGTGCATATGATTTTTTTTCATATGAATTTTTCTATAATTTTTTATGCATTTCTAATTTTTTATTTTTTATTCAAGAAGTTGGATTGCCCAATAATTTTTTTTATTTTACTTTTTGGTATGCACCTAACAATTTCAAATTTTTAAGGGTTAATTACAATGACATTCCCTGAAGTTTGACATATTCTCACATGAAAACATTCTTTCATTACAACTATCACTCACACCGCAAATGATATTTCCGTCATTAACTCCATTAGTTTAAGTGTAAAATGTCTAATATACCCCCACTTTTTTATTCTATTTTATTCCAAAATATCAATCATGCCAAAAGACCCATTTATCCCTTATTATGAGTCTGTCCTTTGATGGTGCAAGCAATCTCTCGCAAAAAAATCAAGAGACCTTTCACTCTTCCTTTCAACACTCGCTCTCTCTAACAAACAACAAAAACTAGCCTCTTCTCTCTCTCTCTCTCTAACCAACAACAATAACAAGCCCACTTCTCCTCTCTTCCACCTATTCTCTATTCTCCTATCTCTTTCTTCTTGTTCTTCCACCAGTATTTTCTTTCTTCCACTTGTCTGTTAGTCTCTTTCTCTCCATACAAACTTAACACCAACATATATTGAGAAGCTCATAAATGTTGGAAAGTAATCCCCCTTTGTTCGGCGTAATGGAATCATATCATCACATCACAATCACACAAGCATATATAGAGATAACAATTAAACACATTTATGCACAACACGATATTTTAGATGGTTTATCTAACTCTAGGGTTACGTCCATGGAGAGTGAGATTCTACTATAATTGAAAAGATAATATACAACACTGAAAAACATGCCTATCACACACACTCTTTCATTTTTTCTCTTGTCATTTTTCTCCTAAAATTACATATACTCTCTCTTCTTCTCACAACACTCATTAACCCCTTACATCTTTCCTCTCTCTCTACCTTTTCCTTTAACCCTACCTCTATTTAAAAAGTCTCCAAACACATTCCTTGTTACACAAGAATTACAATTACTTAGAGTCAAAGACAACTTGTCCTCCAAAAATTACCTATTAAAATATAACTCTATATAGAAACCTAATTATATTAGGAATATGAGACACAATTCCTAACAATAAATGTGTAAGTATATTAAGAAATCAAGGACTAAAGGCAAGATCACGATTATGTAAGTCTCTTAGTCTCTACGAGTTCGAACAAGAGCCAAAACCTTGGCTTTACAACGGTTTCAAAAATCGACGGTTGCACTACCATCGATGGCAATGATTTGTACCTCTACTTCCAAAGCCAACGCCTCTAGAAGCCTTTAATTCTCTTGAATGGTAGCAATTTAAAAAGACAAAAAAAACCTCACAAAGAAAGTTGTCTACTAGACCCAAGCTATAACCAAAACCCTAATTCAAGAAATGGGTCGAGGTTTAATTCTAGGTTGGTCTCGCTTAATTCCTTGAACAAAATGAGGTGACAGAGAATGTGGTGGGTGAAGAAAAAGAGGTTCTAGAAAACAAGAACGATTAATGTGAGAATTGAAGCTTCTTTTGGAGATAATGTGTTGGAATTTGATGGTAGGGAGGTAGGTTTTCTTGAATCTGTTTAGGAGTTTAATTAAGTTCTCTCTATGTTGGAAACTCTGATTGATTTAGATGAAGAGTACATTTAGTGGTTGAGATTTGCAGGAAGTGAAATTTTGTCACTTTGGAATCCATATGCACGCACATTCGATTGTTTCCAATTGTTTCTTCCAACGAGAAGTAACAAAGGTGTGCATATATATATGTGTGTGTGTGTGTATATATATATAAGGTGGGTCTTGGTTGATTTAGTTGAGAGGGTGGGCATTTTCATCATTGAAAAATAGATATGTGGGGGTAATTAAGTAAATTTACAATCTTTTGCAAGTCAAAAGATGAAAGGGCATTCATGTCAATTTACATGGTGTTAGGCCTTTGACATCATGTGTAGGTAACAATTTGGAGTGTTTGTGTAAGATGGAGAAAACATTTGAGTGTCAATGATAGCTAAAATGAAAAAATTATTTTCATGTGAAAATATGTCAAATTTTAAGGAATGTCATTATAATTAAACTAATTTTTAAAGTGGAAGGGAATGAGGGGGTAAATTATTAAATGAGTTTGGAGGACAAAATAGCATTATAAATTACTTTTTGGATGATGTCAACGAAAAGTAACTCTGGCTGCCGGAGAACGTTATATGAAGGGATCAAAGTGTTATGTGTAAGATAAAGTAGGGGGTGATAGTGTAATTTTGTAAAAGTGAGGAGTTTGATTGTATTAAAGGCAAAGCACGTGGTCTAAGTGTAATTTAACCATAATATAATGTGTAAGCTCCTTATTTTCTCACTCAAAAGGACACATTCTCTTCCTGTCTCAGTCATTCTTTCCACCTTCCTTTCTCAAACTTTTCCGTCGTACTTGGTAGATTCGAATTCTTTTTCCAAACCTTTTCGAAACTATCTATGATTCCAAACACTTTTTGTTCAGGGTTTGATTCATTCAGTGCTTCTATCTCTACCTAGTCCTAGACTCAACTCTCACCATAATGGAAGCTTAGTGAATTACAATAATGGAATGGCGTTGCATTGAATGGAGTTTCAAAATTATAAGATTTGGGTGAAGAGGACAATTGATGATATTGGTTAAGAAAATGACTGGTTCAAGCCAAGTGGACCAGTACAGGTTGAGGTATAAGTTTATGTATCTGAGCTTTTCCTTTTGCTTGTGTTCTGTTGTCCAAATTTTGTCTATATGATTGATATATGCATTTTTTTTTTTATATATTCTTGAAATTGAGTTGGTTTGCAGCAAAATAAATGAACAAATATATAAATAAATATGTGGAGGGATAATTAAGAATGTATTAATTGTGTTGTGAGATTGTAACTTCCACTCTGATGAGTTATAGTTGGTGGTGGCAAGTTCAAACTAGGCGCATTGTCATGTGGTAAAGGGCAATTAGAGATTAGATTAGTTAAATTTATTACAATTGTGGCATATTTGGGCAAATTTTATGGTTGTAATCCATGCACATAGTAGCACTCATGAGAACCTCTATTCTTGTAAATGAAATCTAATTAGTTAGCTAGTGACGTGGCGGTATCTTTCCAATTCTTTTTAGATTTATTATTGAAATCTCTATTAAGTTCTATGTTTTGGGATTTGTTATAATGTTTTTATAAGTACCAATTGATGGTAATGATAATAAATTTAAGAGTCAATTACTCTGACACCTTTTAAGTTTCTCTTTATTACTCATACATTGAATTTGTGAAAATAAATTGGTCAAGCTTGGTGAAGTTTGGTTGATCTTATCTCAACACCCTTGCCAACAGTTTACTGTTAGATTAGTTAAAAATTAAAATAAAATACCAATAATACTTTAATAAAATTACAAAATTATTCTTCTTCACAATAATGAACACAAATACTCTTATTTTAACACACAAATCACAACTATTATATAGTAGTGTTCAACTTCTCCCTCTGTATGTAGAGAGTGCAATCCGCGAAAGGTAAGAGAGCCCTTCGATTTTATCCAACCGCCCAAAAACAAAACCACCTCTTTACTAAAGATTCTGGTTTTAGAAAATACAAAACCGCTTATATTATTCATGTTTTGACTCTTTTGTATTCCCCTTCTCTCTTAATTTCTCTTTCTCAGGGTATCTACAGTGATTTTTCTATATTTGTTTCTCCATATTCAAATTTTGACCAGTCATGTCAACATTTTAACAAGCTACAGCAGAATCTCTAGAATTTGTACTGTTGTCTCGGTAAGAATTAGGGTTCCCAAGCTTTCTAGTTTGATTATCTTTTTAGCTGCTCTCTGGCTTATAAATTCTTAACATCTGTCTCAGTATCTCCTCTTCATTGCGTCACTGTTGAGTGTCTTTGAAGTGACACTAATTTGTAATATTTTTTTCATTAGTAATTGTATCATTTTACACCTTTTCAATATGAATTATTTTATTTTATTAAAGTGTTCAAGCGCGGGATATCTTTCAATGCCTTCAAACTCTGCCCAATTATTTATTTATATGAAAGGTTTGTACTATTTAAATCTCAGATTATCACTGGATCATTTTCAGCTCAAGATTTGTTTACTTGAGGATAAATTACTTTGATCTTTCTTGAAGTTTGATTTAATTACCTTCAAATTAAAGTTTTGCAAAATTGCTCTGACATCCTTATCAAACTAACGATTCATTAAATAAAATCACATCTAATATACAATTACAAAAATACTCTCAAGTTATAATGTTTTTGTGCAAAAATAACTTCAATTTCTAATTCTTTAACTGAAATTAACATGTTATATATACATTTTTTCTCCATCAATACCACACCAGCACTATCGTCACTGAGGGTAGTTTAGGCATTTTAATTTTATATTTTAATGGATTTTAATAGAGTTGACGATCAAATAACGGTATGGGTACCTGGAGTAAAGTCAACGAAATCTCGGGTGAGGTTGAATACCATATTTTAAAAACTTTAATTTGAAGGTAAATAGACAAAACTTCAGGAGATGTCAGAGTAATTTAGTGTTTGATTTTTTATGTTAAATAATTTTATAAGAGTTCACTGTCAATTAATGGTAGGTACCTGAGCAAAAGAAATGTTGAATATTTTAAAAAAAATTAATCCGATAATTAGACAAAACTTCATAAAAGGTCAAAAAAATTTACCCTTATTTTTATGCTAAAAACATATCTTTTAAGTAATTAGAATTTAAGATATATGCAAAACATATATCTTAAACATGGAAGATATTTAAGGACATGAGGCTAAACAATATATGGGTGAATGTATAGGTTCTCTCCATTCTCCACAACTATCTAACTATTATTATCATTATTATTTGTTAATTAAAAAACAAAACATTTCTCCATTAACAAAATTTATTAAGTGAAGAAATATATATTATATGGGATGATGAGCAGATGAGTTCTAGATTCTTCTAAAGTAGTGTAGAAAGTTGTAGAATGTTTAGAGGATTCTAGGATGTTATAGGAGTGTGTAGAGTAGAAAATGTTTTAGAGAAGAAGAGAATAGTGTAGAGATGTAAATATCTAGATATTTTAGAAGAGTATTCTAGACAGTAAATCTCAGCCGGTGAGTAGAATACAGCCATCCATTAGGAAGAGCATGCCTATAAATAGGTAAGTCTCTTTTTGTGAAAAACAAGCTACAAGTGAGTCTAAACCGCTTCCTCAGAGTCACAGAGATATTATGATTGCCAACTATTTCTCCCTTTTGCAGCCATAATATCTAGTGGACAAACAATCTTTATATCTGTGTTTTTTTTCCCTATATCGGCCGACAAAGATTTCAGTGACTTTCTATTTACCTGATTAAACATAATACATGATTTTTAAAATCATGTCCACCTGTAATAATGTAAATAAAAAGAATCAAACTTCAAATTTACGATCCCATAGGTTCAATTCCCCAACGCATGACCAATATAAGCTCTAAGCTTTCTTTGTAACTCCCAGAACTTATTAATCTTTCATACCTCATTTCATATGAAACTCAAACGTTCTCTATTTCATTATATTCCATTTATATTCCAATTCCATTCATTTAATATCCTTTTGGTATCGTTTCTACTATCTCTCTTTATTTCTATATATAGTGAGTTTGTGATTATTTTAAAATCTTTTTCACCATATCTTAGACATGAAAATAATCAATTCGGTTATTGTTGTCATTGGGGTCGTACTCTATTATGGATTTTTCACTACATTCTCTATATTCTGTCATCGTATATGGTAGAAATATCAACTCTCTGTACATGTATACAATGGTTTACATCAATGTGATTCATTCATTTTCATTATTAATAAACCAAAAATCCATAGCATGCTACACTTTACTAAACTAGGTAAACAGAGAAATTTGAAATTTGATATTAGAGTTGGTAAGCAAAATATTCCCAATAGGTTAGAGAAATGTAATTATATTAACATGACAAATGGAAAGGGAAACAAATTTTTGTAAAGACGAGGTAGCAGTCCTTAAATTCTGGTAGACAAATACCAGTGGAACCTACAAATATATGCATACAAGAAATCTCATTGATGTCACCAATTCATGATTATTAGGCCTTGTTTTGTTATTATTGAGAAAATAACAGCATTGCATCATGAGAATGGGAGGCAAACGAGGATAGCTTGAATGGCAAGAGGATGAGCAATGTGGTTTCTCCACTTTGACTCCCTTTTGACCAGTTTCTTGCTTGTCTCCTGGAGTATGCATGAACAAGGAGGTAGAGGACACTCCCACTGTGTTCCACATTAAAACAAATGGATAGAGTCATATTCCAAATATGGATTGAGGGTCACAAATTAGGTAAAGTTGGTAATGGGCAAGTTACAAGTTATTTGCAGAACTTTGTTCAATGTCACAAGTTAGAAATATAGGGATATCTCTTTAGCTCTTTTTCAGCAAAGCTAGCATAACAAATTAGCCCTAGTTGCACAAGATAGAAACAGAGAAATTCCTTCATTATTTCTTTGCTCCACCATAGACAGCATATAAGTTGTTTTTTCTGCATATTCTGCCTTCTTTATGCATTCTCATTTTCTCAAGTACCATACAAGAAATTGTGTTGTGAATCATGTAATGTAGAGGCGATGGAATTTTATGTAAAACATGTAATGTCTTTCAATACATAGGTTTACCACAAACTTAGTTTGCAGTCGGTTCTTTCTCGTCATCAAACTCAATCTACACCTCAGTATCACCGTCTCATGTATACAACCTGAAAATAAAACAAAACAAAAACAAATTATAATTTAAACAACTTAAACATTGATTTTAATAAAAATAATATAAGTAATATTATAATTACATAGGTAGAAGGCCAAGCAACACTCGCTCCAGCTGTAACTCCAATTTTTTTAAAAAGTATTAAAGGTATGGGCAATGGTTCTTCCCGCACTATAGAAATACTTATTTTCCAATTATCGGATCCTAATTCCGCACCCTCATTTGTGTATGTGAGTTCTTGGTCAAAATCACTCTTGGAATTACAATGACATTAGTCATGCTGGGGCTAACAAAATAATGAACTTCCCTTATACTCTATGCAAAATAAGTATATATAAGATATTAAAACAAATTTGATATAAACAAGAAAGAGAAAAAATTTATTATTTAGAAATAAGATAACATTACATTAAATATTGTATAATGATTTTATGTAGAACGATTTTCTTATCCTCCTTTATACAACTTATCCTAGTTTATATCTCTAATATGTCTCCTCAAGTGCGACTTGGTAGAGCACTTGCGTGGACCCAATGTGTTATAATTTTTTAATTATTGAGACAGGGTGACGGCGAGGTTGAAATCCAGAATTTACTGCAATCTGAAGCTCTGATACCATGTTAAACATTATCTATTCTAAAAACTTAAGCTATTAGAGACGATGCAACTTGAATAATCAGCCCTTAAAATTAATATCCCTCCTACACTTATGCTGCCAAAAGATTAATGGAGTGATGTCTCATCAACATTGAGATCTAAATTAGATTTTTTTTCTATTATTTTCAAGAGAAATATGATTTTACGGATCGGATGCCCTATACATATCCAGTAAGTTTGATATATTATTTTTTTCCGGAAATTCAAACAATTTTATAAAGCAAGTATAAATGTACAGAGGGACTGGACTACAACTTGTTGTACAAAAGCAGGCCCAATAACATTTTACATTTTAGAATCCTAGTGATAATAACCCGTTCCTACAAGCCCAATAAGCCCAGTGGTAGTAACCAGTTCTTATTAATTTAAAACATTATAGAGGTATATAATCAAAGCATTAAAAGTTAAATGGAATGTAATTTGATCCCAACTCTTTCCCATAGAAGTTGATAGAACCAAAAATTCTATATAAAAAGAAGGGAGTGAGTGAAACTGATAATAAACACTGTTGGAGTGCAAGTTATTTGGAAGTGTTTTTTGTAAATGGTGTGTGTTAATGCAGATTTGCTTGCATGTGCACCATTTTATGCCATTAACATTCTCGTGATGGGGATTGTGAAGCATTTTAGAGGATCCAACTTTATTCCTTGGATTGTTGCTTTCACTCGAAAAATTGTCTTCCATATCTTATAGTTCTCGACTTTGCAACAGTACAATCTGTTGGCAATACATCAAAAGTTGAAAATACAATAGAGAAACAATTTCACAAGACACCACAAATTTACATGATTCGGTAAAAAACTTTATCTACATTCATGAAAGCGCATTAAAAATTTCACTATCAATAATGATGAGGGCAGGACCGACTCAATCACTAGGCGACTGAGTCGGTTTGCCTTAAGCCTCACACAAATACTCTTTAATAAAAAGACCCCATTTAAGTAAGGTTTCACAAAAAGACTACTCTTTGATAAAAAGGTTCTCATTTAGGTAAGGTTTAATAGAAAGATTTTATAAATATGGGTAATTAGATTCTATAACTTTGTTAATGATTTCCTTTCTTAGTGATATCAATAGGGTGTGCATTTGACGTATACATTATCTTCTAATTTTTAGATTGAAAATACTAAATATAAATATGATTAATTAGATTCTAACTTAATTTAATTTTTGTTAGTGGTTTCTTTTTTTAGTAATATAAATAGGGTGTATTTCTTTTCCAAATCTTTTCTTATTTTACTATAATTATTCTACTATAATCTATTTTTTTCTTTTTCTAGACTATTTTCATTTCATTTGGTTAATTAGTAAAGTTTCTAAAAATTTAAACCTAATTAATATTATTTTTAGTAATATATTTAAAATAAAAATAAAATGTTTTCTTTAAATTTTTTGCCTTAGGCCTCAATATGTATCGAGGGATGAGAGTTTACAATGGAGACCTCTGAAAACTCTCTACAACTCATAGAAACCATAGATGTCTATATATATATATGGTACTAAACATTTTAGAATTAGACCTAAAAGTCCACAAAACAATATTTGGACCATAACAGTCTCCAAAAAAAAACTCGGACTTGTGAGCTTGACCTCCAATTGAAATCCGCAAAGTGATAGCATAACTCAAGATTGTGACTCAGTTCCACAACTTCGACGCAACCCTATTTCGAATACTTTTGTTGGATGCATTCCAGATTTTAACTGGAGAGTCAGCGCTCATATGAAGTTCCTAGTGCAACTCGCAAGTCAAATTTTCAAGCATAAAATGAAAGCAAAAGAGCTTGAGGAAATGTAGGCCAAGACAACTTACAGATGTGTGATGAATATACAAGTTGAGTATCTGGGTTGCATCATTATATAGAGTGTAGAAGGAACTTATCATGGTGATTTTCTATATAAGTTGTATTCCTAATTAGATTAGTCAAAACCACTTTGTGATCAACTTGTGATTAGGATAGTCAAAATCAAGGATGTAAAGAAACTCTGCATAATAACATAGGAGACATTGTAATTTCTTCCCAAAAAAAATTTTGGGATTTTTTTCCCTTTTAATGAAAATTGTGTAAGACTGTTTCCATGTACCATGTATTCAGAACCTGATTGTGTCATTCCACTGTGAGTTGTATTTCTAGACTACTTGTCCTGAAAATGAACTGCAGTTTCATTTAAACAAGTAAACTGAACAGATGGTCCATGAGCTTTTTTGTCCTTCAATATTACAGTAGTTCACTTGCAATCACAACCTGAACGTGCAGCTTCATCTCTAACACTGGGTCAACAATCTCTCTCTCTCTCTCTCTCTATATATATATATGTATATATACACTAACATTTCTCTTTCTTTTTTCAAAGAAATTGTCTGCTTCATCCTTTGTCTTTCAATGACATATTATAATGGTCGAGTGCTTTTAACCTTGTTGGCTAACCAAATTTAAAATTAAGCAGGTGAGCTGTATTGTGGAAGTCCATGTGCTAACGAATTTAAAATCCTAAGTTGACATCTTTAATTATGTACCCACCGTACGAAAAGTGAGAAATGCAAGTATTATTTTATGCACCATTTTTTTCTTTCTTCTTTTTTACTCACTAGTTTGATTAAATGTCAAGGATAATCATGCATGTTTACAGTCTCCTCCATAATCCTCTGTCATGATGATTGGATTACAGTTTAACTTTTGTTCTTTTGTACAATATTTACATAGAGAATCGTTTGCATGTGATCTCTGTCCTGATATATGTTTTAGAGACGAAAGTGAATTTATTAATTTTCAGTTAATTTAGTCTGACAAAACCTAGTCTTGGTGTATATTGTGAGATATATATATATATATATATAGTTTAGGGTATCGTTGTGGGATTAAAAGCCTAAAGTATTTGATGAGAGATGAATGTCAACTGAGAGACAATAATGCTATACCTTGTAATCTTCATGTCACATGTCGACTTTGTTTGAATGTAATTAAACAACTTTGAGCCTACTGGCTGTTTGAAACATTCCCATGTACATAGCATATATGGGATTTATATATATGCCATGCATGTGTATTAAATTTAAAATTATGACATTACTTCGGAAAAACACAAAATAAATTGCTTCAATTTCCTGATGAAGTTCTTGTATAAAAAGTACAAACTCATTCCACCAAGACTTCTGCTATTGCGGGGTTTGAAGAGAATCAAAGACTTCTGTTATTGTGAGATCCGAAAAGAATTAGATGTACGCAGCGTTGTGGAGAGCCGGAAGTACTAAAAGAAGAAATAGAAATGCTTGTACTGGTTCTTAAACATGCAGTAAAATAATAATAAAATATTTTCAGATTGTGTTTCCATGTTCTTCCTCATCAAGAATGCGAATTGCACACACTGTCTGTCTCTCAACCCATTTGATCAAGTCATCTTCCTAGTGCTTGAAGCCAGGTTGGCTGAACCCACATGAGAGGACAAATGTGACATTATTAATCTCCTCATTCACACCATCCAACAAGTATGTTGGAAGAGTGATTAGATACCAACAGTTTTTAATTTCATTTTACTGACAAAATTGTTTTTCCAAACAGAGTACCACATGTTTTGGTTAGACTAATCTTCGATGACCTCCTGGAGAACCAAATTAATGTGATTTGTGGAGAGCTGTTATGCCTTTCACATGAGGTCCAAAGGTGTTTTAAACGCCATTATTTGTGTTTCTTCTTTTGTGTACTGTAAAATAGAAAATTGTACTTTGTGTAGACGAATAGTTACTGAAAAGTCTAGAAATGCTTCATTGTAGCTGTTTTCACGTGAAGATGAATGGTACGAATTTGTGTGTGTGTATATATATATATATATTTATTGATACCCATCAAAGCTACCTCTCCAGTCCTTTTAACCACTAGTAAGTTGTAATATCCTTTGACGTCATTTATTTTAATTTAAATATTTTATATATTTTTATTATTTTATGTGAGTTGTTTTGTTGATTGTGTATTATTTGATTTTAATTTATTTGAGTATTTTAAATTGCTAGGGAGTTTATTTTTATTTATTTATTTATTTCGGGTTAGACTGGGTCTTTAGATTTTCTTTTATTTTAATGTTGGATTGGGCAGGGGTGGAATTGGATTGAGTTGGACTGGAATGGCTGGGTTAGGGGTATAATTATTTTGATGGGCTAGGGCTTATTTTATTAATTTTCCCCTTTTAGTTTTAATTAGTTTTCTAAAAAAAAAAAAGAAGGGACTAGAGTTTCTGTAGTGAGTTTTACGCACAAAAACTGAAAGTATAGACGAAAGAGATGAGAAAGAAAATGAGTGATCGAGTAGACGAGTTTCGAATCATCGAAGAGGCAAATTCGATTCTTCTTTTCCAATTTGAGTCTGTATACATAAACTAAATCCTGTAATGTGTAAATTGTTTGTGGCATTGTTTTTTTTTTTTTTTTTATCTTTTATTTTGGTATAAAATTCTTGTTATAAATATGATTTTTGTGGATTATGATTTCTGTGTAATTAGAATTGCAATTGAGGATTGGTGTTGAAATATTTATCATAGATACATGTATATGATGAATATGTTGATATTTTAAGTTTAAATTCTTGGCTGTTTAATGTAAAAATTTGTAGTTTGTTGAGTTGCTCTTGTTGGATTAATTTACCCTTGAACATTCGGGAATGGATCATGGAAAGATTTAAATTTAAAATTTAAAAATTTGTTGAAGAACCCTAAAAGTTGTGATTTGAGAGTTTTTATTCCGGGGCATTTTTGATAGGGTTTTTGGTACCAATAGATAGCTTACGACGAGAGGAGAAGATCAGTATAAAATTTGGGTCGAACGAAGGCCGAAAAGTGGCCGGAAAGAGGCTGCCTGCGCGCGTGAACAGTGCGCGCAGGCTGGGGAAGGAAGAAGGCTAGGCAGCCTTCCTCCACGCGCCTCGCCGACTCGTGCTAGCGCCGGGGAAGGCACAAATGGGCCCCACTCGCCAGGGCCCACCTATGGGCCCAGTTTGGGCCCATTCTGAATTAGTTTATTACTTTTTTTATATTTTTGGAATTTATGAAAAATCTTGAAATTTTGAAAAATTATTTTTTTAATATATTTAAATATTTCATAAAATTTCCAAATTTTTATTTCAACTTCTTGGGGGTTAAAAAAACTTGGATTTTAAATTTCATGTAGAAATGAGCTTCCCTCATGGTTATTTTTTATTTTAAAGTTTGTCTAAAAATTGGGTTTCTATTTTCTTTTATTTAGAAAAATATTTTTAAAATTCTAAAAAATTTTGTGATCTTTTGGGGACAGAATACACTTGGGTTTTAAATATCAAGTCAAAATGAGTTTCCCTTGTGGTTAAAATAGTATAGAAAGTGTGCCTTAAAACTAGATTTTTATTTTCTTTAATTTTGTTAAATCTTTAAAAAAATTTGAAAAATTCTAGAATAATTAAATAGGGTTCCTAGGAACAGAATAGGCCTAGAAACCTAGATTAGAGCTAGGTTTAGACTCCCACGAAGATTTAAGTAAATTGGAGATTTGATTGTGTGCTTGTTAATATGAGTGGGGGTTGCGTTATTTTACTCCTTAACTGTTTTCTCTTTGAAATTATAAATGTCCATGATATACTTGATTTTAATTTATTTGTGAACAAGTTATCTTATTGTGATGATTAAATATCCGATAATTTAAATCCTTACATTTTATGCAATTTTAATCGTTATGCACCTTATTTTATTTCATGTTGTGAGTTGGTTTGGGAGGCATGTTAGGATTGCCAATACTTATTAAGGTATCTAAAGTTAAAGGAGGCATGTAAAGATTGCCAATACCTATTAAAGTATCTAAAGTTAAAGGAGGCATGCAAAGATTCCCATGGGCATGTCAGGATTGCCAATATCTATTAAGGTATCCAAAGATAAAAATGGTGGTATGTCAGGATTGCATAAATTTAATAAAATACATGCTTATGTTTCTTTGTTTTGAACTTAAAGAATGTGTTCATTATTATTTGTTAAGGGTTTGTTGGGACATTTTAAAAGATGATATGTATTTTTGAAAATATGAACTGGATAAGGAGTGACCTATATGTTTATACCTTTAATTTATCTTATGTCCCTCACACTGAGAGTATGTATACCGGTTCTCTGATTGGGATGTAGTAGATATGACTTGCTTGTGGGTTTAACCCACTTTGTTGATATTTCAAGTCCCAAGCCGGTTCCACCGCGAGGATAAGGTGTTAGGGTTTGGTTGTGGCAGACATCCCCTCTCATCAGTTACATAGTAGGAACTTATTCTCTTCTTCAAGATTCAAACTACGAACTTTTTTTAGACTTTGGTTGTGGGTTTTAATTTAAAGTTAAGAACTCTTGTTCTTTCTGGTTAAAGGATTTTTGGGTTACGGGACTTCCAAATTGTATTACTAGACATGTAGTTATTTATTTAATGTTTATTTTTTTAATTCTGTATTTTGTACTCTATGCTTGTTGCTACCAGATGTATATATCTCTCAGGTTTTGTTTATGAGAGTGGGCACCTCATGCCCGAAATTTTGTGAGAATATTTCAGTTGGTATCAAAGCATTCCAAGTTCAAGTATTCTCGGGTCTTTAGGGTCCGTTGTATGATATCTTCCGCGTTGCGTATTCTGATAAATAGAATCTAAGTATAAGACTCATTGTACTCTATACGTCTTAGTGTATTATTGAGGTATTATTTAGATGTCACCCCGTAAGAGGAGGAATGCGAACCATAACCAGGGTCAGGACAATGTTCAGGGTGGGAATGCAAAACTTCCTCCCGATTTAGCAGCCATTATTGCTCAAGCTGTAGCTACAGGAGTGACAATTTCTCTTTAGAATCAGCAACCACCGAAGATAGTGCATATTCCATTACCAATGAAGCAGCCTAACAGTTGGGGAAGGATTCGAAATTCTTTCACAAAAGGAAGTTCCTGGACTTACAACAGAAGGGCATGACAGTCGTAGGGTATGAGTAGGAGTTCACCAATTTATCTTTAGTTGCACCTGAGGAGGTGAACACTGAAGAGAAGAAGATGAGTTATTTTGTGAATGGTTTGATTTGGCCTACTCGACAAGTCATTGTGGATAATCCAACTTATTCCACTTATGCTCAGGTGGTTGATGCTGCATTGTAGCATTATCAGATGAGGAGGGATTACAGGAAAGGACAGGGGGAGAAACGAAATGTCAGATACTCCGCTAGTCAGATAGTGGAAAAGAAAAATAGAAATAGCAGGACAACCTGTTCAGCAGATGCACTATGGGAGGGTCTACGACATCATGCCATATGATGTGCAGGCTCCTCAGGTGATCGAGGGTATGGTTCCGATAAATGGTAACTTTGGTCATATTTTTATTTGATACTAGGGCATCTCACTCTTTTGTGTCTTAGTCGTTTGTTAGGCTATCGGGTATACTTACTCAGTCGAGTAGTTCTCCACTTACTATAGCTACACCACTGGGAGTTATTACGGTTTTACGAGAACGCTGTACTCAAGTCACTATAGGCGTTAACAGACTCAAGTTCTTAGCAGACCTATTGGTCCTAGACATGACATGAATTCATATGATATCATATTCAGGATGGATCGGTTATCGCATTATTATACCCAACTTAATTGCTATGATAAGCCAATTATTTTTGTTATACCAGGTCAGGGGATATATTTGGTTGCTATGTCGCAATCAAATGGAGAATCTAGTACTCACCTATTCTTTATTAGTGAGGAGTTTCTAGAGGGAATTACAGTTTCTATGAATTCCATTCCAGTAGTGCGAAGCTTTTAGGATATCTTTCAGAAAATTTCAAAGCTACTACCGAGTCGTGAGATAGACTTTGTGATTTATTTAGCTCCAAGCACCAGGCCTATTTCTCAATCAGAGAAAAATTATACCAGACATCTCAGTATTGTTCTGCAGACACTAAGAGATCACCAATTGTATGCAAAGTTTGAGAAATGTGATTTCTGGCAGAGGGAAGTAAAAATTTTGGGTCATGTAGTATTTGAGAAGGGGATAACGGTTGATCCAAATAAGGTGTCGACAGTGTTGGAATGGGGGCAACCTACCTCACCCATGGAGATTTGTAGTTTCTGGGGTTAGCTTGTTATAACTGTAGGTTCATTCAGGGCTTCTCCAAGATTGCTAGCTTGCTCACCCGTATGACTAAAAGAGGTGTGCCTTTTGTGTGGGATAAATTTTGTCAGGCGGTGTTTGATAAGTTGAAGAGCAAGTTGACAAGTGCACCTGTTCTAGCTACCCCTCAGAATGGTATTGAGTACTTGGTATATACCGATGCGTCATTGCAGGGTCTGTGGTCTTTGCCTTGAGGATCTGGAGGCATTATCTATTAGGGGAGACTTCTAGGTTGTTCAACGACTACAAGAGTTTTTCATATCTGTTCTTACAGAAGGAGCTGAATATGAGGTAGCATAGGTGGTTGGAATTCGTGAAAGATTATCACTTTTTCATTCAGTACCACACAGGGAAAGCGAATGTAGTAGCTGATACACTTAGTCACTTACTCTATGTTAGTCTTTCATCTTTATTTAAAACAGAATGTAATAATTTGAGAAACATTGATGATTTAACTGATGTTTTGAAGCGTGTGTAGTTGTTACACCTATTGTCATTCGGAGGATAATTTCAGATCAGCTTACTGACTCGCAGTGCATAGAGAAAGTGGCTGAGTTGAAATCTGGAGAGATATCATTTTATATAGTGGATACGGATGGAGTATTACGATACAAGGGGCGGTTAGTGGTTCCTCCTAAAGATGATTTGAGGAGGTCAGTGATAAGTGAGGCCCACAGTTTTCAATTTTTGGTACACCCAGGAGGGGATAAAATGTACCAAGACATGAAACAACAGTTTTTGTGGGCAGGCATGAAAAGAGACATTGCTATATTTGTCTCTAAGTGTAGCACTTATCAAATGATCAAAGTTGATCACCAGAGACCGCCGGGATTTTTGCAGCCACTACATGTACCGGAGTGAAAATGGGAGAGCATTTCTATGGATTTTATTGTGGGACTTTCCACCTTACAGTGAAATCATGATGTTATTTGGTTATAATGGACAAGTTGAAAAAATCAGTCGATTTCTTGCCAGTTCGCTCAAGTTACACTTTAAAGTAATACATGAAGCTTTACATTACAGAGATAATGAAGCTCCATGGCATACCTTCGTCCATTATATTGGATAGAGATCCGAACTTTGTATCAGAATTTTTGGAGAGCTTTCAGAAGGCTATGGGTACAGCTCTGCATCTCAGTACAACCTATCACTCTCAGACCGATGGTCAGACTGAGAGGGTTAATCAGATTCTGGAGGATAGGTTGCGAGCATGTGTACTTAACTTCAAAGGTAATTGGGAGAGTTATTTACCACTCGTTGAATTTGCTTATAACAATAATTATCAAAAGACTATTGGTATGGCACCATTCGAGGCTCAATATGGGCACCCATGTAGGTCGCCTGTATATTCTGGTTGGAGGTTAAAGAGAATAGATTCTTGGGTCCTGAATTTATTAATGACACATCAGAGAAAGTCACTCTTATTAGAGATCGTATGAGGATTCCTCAGAGTAGATAGAAGAGTTATGCTGATCGCAGAACTCGAGCATTAGAGTTCAAGGTGGGGGATCATGTTTTTACTTAAGGTTTCTCCCATGAAGGGAGTACTGCGATTTGAGAAAAAGGGAAAGTTGTCACCTCATTTTGTGGGTCCTTTTATGATTACTGACAAGATCGGGGCGGTAGCGTATAGATTGGCATTACCAAACATAATGCACATGGTGCATAATATCTTTCATGTGTCTATGTTACGGAAATTCTTTAGGGATGATGATACTTATCAGCACATTGAAGTTGGGAAGATTAAGTTGCAGCCAGATACAACATATGTGGAGCAACCTTACTGTATTCTTGATCGTAGGAACCAGGTCATTCATTCTAAGACTATTCTTTTAGTTCGTATTCAGTGGAGCCACCACAATGAGGCAGAGTCCACTTAGGAAAGGGAGGATGAAATAAAGACAAATATTCAGAACTTTTTATTTCAGGTATGAGGTGAATTCCGATAACGGAATTCCTCTTTTTAGGGGAAAAATGTAATACTTTGTAATTTAAGGATATTTAATTTAAATTTTTATTTATTTAAATTATTTATTATTGTGGTGTTTTAAATGCTTTAGTTAATTTTTGTGAATGCATGTTCTTTGTTTTGTTTAATATAGATGGTTGATTAATTCATGCTAAATGTTGATTGGCTTCATTTTTTTTTATTTTTAATTATTTTCAGGTTGGGCTAGACTTTCGAGTTAGGCTATATATATTTATATATTGGTGGGCTAAATATATTTTTATTTATTATTTTAATTATTTTAGTAATTCTAAAAAAGAAATAAAATAGAAGAAAAAGAAATTAGGGTTCAGTAGTACTTACGTACAGAGAGTTTCTACGCACAGACAGTGAGAGGACAGTAAACGCCAGAAAAAGGGAGAGAAGGTGATTTTGTTCAAAATGATAAAGCAAGTTCAATCTCTTCACTTCCCCTTTGAACTTGTAAACATATATTTTTATTCCGTTAATTGATGTGTATGTATATACATGTATATAATTATTTGTTAGTAGGAATATGCATGTTAAGGGAGCTTTCGTTGATTATACATGAATAATCTGTGAATTTGGTAAAGCTACAGTGTAATTTCTCATATGTATATATGGGTATATATATATAAACATGAAATTCGTAGATGAATTAAACTCTGTTTTTGATGGATTCTAATCCAATTAAATTGTTTATCTTGCTCTCCCAAATAGTTCTTGTAAGTTTGGTTGTGAATTGTTGGATAATTTGACAGAAATTTGAGTTTGAAATTAAAGAACCCTAGAAACTTGAATTTGGAGCTTTTTGATTTAGGCTATGAAAGGTGGGAATTTTTGTATCAAATGAAAGTAGAGATCAAGGGAAGTATTTTGGTATAAAAAAATACATGTTTTGGTGGCCAGAGGTGGCTGAAAAGTGGTCGGGAAGTCGCTGCTCACGGCTGCCGGCGCTGCTGGAAAGAAATTGGATTAAAAAAAATGGAGGAAGAAGATGCAGCACACGCGCACCGCCGGCGCGTGGGGGCGTATGAGGCCATTTCTAGAGGCCAACGGGGACCGAAAAGTGGTGGTCCAGTCCCATTCGCCGAGCCCAGCCACTAGGCCCAGGCTAGAATATTTAAATATTTTTTTAATTTTTAAATCATTTTTAAATTGAAAAAAAAATAGAAAAAATATTTTAAATTACTTTTAAATTCCAGAAATTTTTTGAAAATTCAAATATTTTCTTTTGGACAGAAAATACTTGGGACTTTAATTTCAAGATGAAATAAGTTATCCTAGTTATTGATTTAGTACAAAAATGTACTTTAAAGTTGGAATTTTTATTATATTTTAAATTATTAAAAAATTTTAAAAAATTCTCAAAAATTTTAAAGGCAGTTTATGCACGGAAACCTAAGATAGAGTTAGGTTTAGATATATTTGATGTTTAAATTGAAATGTAGGCTTTTGTGGGGTTTTTCTTTTTAATTAATTACTTCTTTTTCTTTAATTATTTCTTTGCTATCATAAATGTACTTGATTAATTGTATGATGATTAAATCAGTATGGGAGTATCTTAAACTCGTTTACTTTCATGGTATGTTGTGTTATTTTATTTGTTTAAATATGTAATGTGACGATAGGGTTTTCATGATATTAATTAGAATGCTTTTAAGTATGCTAGATTATTAATTTAAAAGTAATATGAAAGTATGTCAGGATTGCCTAATGCCTAAAAAGGTATTTGTACATTATATTTGGAGGCATGTCAGAATTACCTAACACCTAATAAGGTATCAGTACATTATATTTGGAGGCATGTCAGAATTACCTAATACCTAATAAAGTATCAGTACATTATATTTAGAGGCATGTCAGGATTGCCTAATACCTAATAAGGTATCTGTACATTATATTTAGAGGCATGTCAGGATTGCCTAATACCTAATAAGGTATCTGTACATTATATTTAGAGGCATGTCAGGATTGTCAAATACCTAATAAGGTATATATACATTATATTTGGGGACATGTCAGGATTACCAAATACCTAATAAGGTATTAATAAAATACGAATATAGGCATGTTAGGATTGTCTAATAATTAATAAGAAATTTAGTTATGTGTTCAGGCATGTTAGGATTGCCACTTGTTCGAACTTAGAAACTTGTTCTACCTTTATTGTGATAATGGATGGGTTGGTTCAGAACATATTTCTAATTATTTTTGGGATAGGAGATTAGAAGATAAAAAGGTATATTATATCTATATGTTTTATATTCATTTATATAGAGGGTATGTTTATCGGTCCTCTGTTGTGTGGTAGTAGGGGGAACTTGCTTCTAGATTTAACCCACTTTGTTGATATTTCAGTTCCCAGACAGTTTTCATCTCGATGTTAGAGCGTGAAATTCGTAGAGTGTGACAATCATCTATTCCTTACTAAATTTCAATGTAGAGACTTAGATCTTTTTAAAAAGTATTTACTTTATGATTTTTGGTTAAGGGGTCCTGGAATTACGGGACTTCCAAGTTATATCGTTCAAACTTGTATTATATTTATTTAACATTATTATTTATTTCAGTTGGACTTTCCTTTCAGCATTTATAATTTTTTTTTTTCGGTCCTTGTATTCTATGCTTGTATGCTATTAGTTGTAGATATTCTTTATGTTTTATGTGTGAGACTGGTCACCTCATGCGTGAAATTGTAGGGGTATTTCATAAGTTAAATATTATGCCCATTTTCTTCATCAATATTAAATTTAATCCACCTTTGTTGCTGTAAGCCTGTAACCTGCAAAAAAGAGCCTTTTGTTCTGTAATCTTAATACAGGCAAAAATTCATGTGTAACATATATATATATATATATATAGAGAGAGAGAGAGAGAGAGAGAGAGAATAAAATACGATTTACTGCTGGCAAATTGAAGATATATCAATTTTCTTGTCAGATCAGGAACATTTTGTGAAGGGCTATTTTGATTAAATTAATTAAAAATAATAAAATGGTTATGCAAAAAAGTATTTTTGTAAAAAGAGTCTTTTTCACAATTTTTGAAAGCATATGAAATTATTTAGTGACAAAAATAACATAGGTTATTTTGCCAGTTTTAATTTATTGTTTAACTCGACACCCTTTTTTTTTATATATATATTATTTATTGTATAACCCGAAACCAACATCCTTTTTATATATATATATTATAAGATATGTGGTTACAATTTTCACTCAAATTTTTTTCAATGGGTGGTGATATTTTTCATCAAAGTTTCATAAACATGAGATTCCGATTCGAGTTTAACAATAGCTCTATGTCAAAGATTAGGTCTGTATGTAATTTATTATTTTGCGTCACCATCGATTATTGCTTACAAGTTTATTTATGCTCTCGTGCTAAAAGCTACATTATTTAATTTTTAGGTCCCATTATATTTTTAAAAAAAATCTGTCAAAAGTCCCATTACTGAAACATCTATACTTTCTGTTAAGTCCTCTACAGTTTCTTTCTCCCCATTCGTGTTTTCAAAAATGCCCCCATTTCCTTCCCTTGCAAGTTGAAACCTTGGCTTAAAACAATTTCACACAAGCCTTGTCGGGTCGTCCTGGAAACGTCAGTTTAACGTGCCTTGTTGGGTCGCCCCTAAAAGGAACGGGTTTGAAATGTCTTAAAATTATGGACGAGTTTGAAAAAAAAAAATTTTAACTATAAATTTCAAATAATAAAAAATATATAAATAAATATTTTTGAATTAGCTAGCCCTTCCACCTGGCAAATACATCATAAATGTTTAGAAAGGATTCAATTATTGCTTGACCCAATTTGTGTTAACAACTGTTTGATAAAATCAAAGCTTCTGTGTTGTGCCTGCTGACCCAAAAAAGTAGCAGACGAAAATTAATTTCAAAGTCCTTATAACTAGATTGAGAGGTCCTTCTTTACCTTTTAGACATTGGGGTGATTTGGACATTGCATGGATTTAAAGTTTAAACACCTGATCTTGTCTACTCTTGCATGATCTTATGCTTTTTGAAACTGATTTACAACTTCTTCCTTTTTTGTCAGGGATTTATAACTTGTTAGTCGCAGTGTGTGTTTGTTATATATATATATATATATATATATATATATATATATATATATATGTGTGTGTGTGTGTGTGTGAAAGATGTTCTTATCTCAATGTTAAAACGAGAAATGGATTCTCTCGAAACATCTCTAAAATATCAAACGATTACAAATGTATTATGTCACCGCTTATTTTAACTACCTATAATGTATGGTCTCATATTCAACATAATTTTAACAAAAATGTTACTTGACATTTAACCGTATGTTACCTTAGAAATCCTTTAAGAGCATCCACGTCAGTTAAAAAGACATATACTTTCATTGATAAATTTAAATGTTTGAAAATAATTTGCTTTGCAGTGTTTATTAAAGACCTTAAGCCCATTCAAAACCAAATTATGCTGATGGATAAATAGATTGATCTAATAATTGATTTAAAACGATAGTAATTGAAAGGTAAGGCAAAAAATAAAAAATAAACATTTTTTTTTCTCAATCAAAATTTCAACAATTCTTTTTTTATGTACATTACATATCTTGGAGAGTTGAAGTTCACTGCCAAGGACTGCACTATGTATTATGCCTAACTTGACCAATTCGCAGCTTAAACTAGGAGAAGTTATTCAATACCCTTGAAATTCGCTTAATGTTTTTACCGGCACGGATCAGATTAGCTTTTAGACATTAGTTAAAGTAGGAGAGTACCCAGAAATGTATTTTTTTTTCCTTTGATATATATGTAATAAAATAGAATAAAATCTGATGATATTCTGAGAACTAAATACAGATTACAAGAAAAATATATTTAACTAAGGGAGGGACTGGGTGTAGATATAGTCCTCATTCTCAAAAACAGTACTCATCTCTTCTGATCCACCATTAATCCCTTGTCTGCACTCAACAGTGCTCTCCTTGCCACACTCATCATCAGCTCGTCCCTGCGCCCAATTAATAATCTCAAACATATATAAATTAACCACATATATATATATATACATATATATATATATATAGAGAGAGAGAGAGAGAGAGAGAGAGAGAGAATTACTCACAACTGTTGCTGGCTTTTCAAGAGTTGCAATCTGTTCATTTGCAATATTGACTTTTCCTTGAACAACAAATATGAGGTAGAAGAAGAAAACAAGAGAGAGGAAGTGAGAGAAAGAGGTGAATGATCTCATTGTACTTTAATTGGACATATATCTGTGTCTATGAGCAAGGTAGGAAAGAGTGATGCCTACTACAGTACTTTGTTACTGCTAGAAGAAAAGTGAGAAGAGATTAATTAGTTTTCAAAGCATCTTGAGTACTGCAAGCTCTTGTATGTACAACTATATATTCTAATCTTATATGGACTTTGTGAGTTTAAGTTACATTTGACCTGTCTCCTGATTCCATAGCAGCAAGCTCGACCATCAAGAGGATGGGTTGGCTTTTCTCATGCTTAATTCACTAAAATATGAAAGAGACACACAGTTTTTTCTTTTGTTAATTTCCAAAGATTCCTTTATCTTAGCTCTTTATAATTAGAATGAAATCAAACAAGGCCATCCAACTATATAAATAATATGATACAACAACTTAGTTTGTTACATGAAACCATATATATATATTATATAGAACTTTTTCACATGTGTAAATTTGTCGTTGAATAATTTCTTAAAACAAGTTAGTTTCTCATCTTACAAAAATTGACAACTTAACATTCTAAGAGAACTATAATGACATATATATCATTTACTATATCTATTATGTCATTTTCTCTATAAATATAATATTTTTTTTAAATCTTAAATAAAAAAAATTATATTAACCTTTTATTTTTTTATGTTTCTAAACTTTCTTTTTTGTGGAACATCAGAATTTCTTCTGTTCCATAATAGAGATTTTTTGTACCGGAAGTGTATTCTTCTGGATACAATTCTTTTTCCTGTTTTGGGTTTTTTAAGATTTCTATTATTTTTGTTAGTTCTTGACTTTTTTCTGATTAATATTTAGCTAGAAATTTTATCTAATTATTTTTTATTTTTAAAAAATACTATATTTATAGAGAAAATGACATAATGGACATACTAAAAGGATATATATGTCATTATAGTTCTGCTAGAGTGGTCAAGTTGTCCACTTTTGTAAGATGAGAGACTAATTTGTTTTAAAAAATAGTTCAGGTGAATTTGCACATCTGAAAAAATATCATGTATTTTTTTGCACTTTTGTTTAGTTCTACCAAGGGGTTAACATGCCAACTTTTGTAAAATGAAATATTACCTTTGTTTAAAAGGATACTTCAAAAGATAAATTTGCATATTTGAAAAAGTTCAAAGTTTTTTTGCACTTTTGCCTATTTTATACCATCAAATGACATATACACAAAAAAAAAAAAAAAAAAAAAGACTCTCACTTTTCATTTGAATCAAACAAAAGCCTAATTCAAAATCAATGCTTTTTTTTTTTTTTCCCTGAACACAAAATCAATGATTTCCATATATGCAATCTTGAATGTACACCATAATAAAATTGAAAGATTTCAACCCTTTATTTTTTATTTAGAAAGAGGAGGAGATATTATTACACCACAACCTTTTTAATACTGGATTTTAGTTTTTTACAAAATAACTTTCACTCTGATAAATAACTTTCACATTATTTTTGTACAAAATAACAAAACTCTCTCTCAAACTCTGTTTTATCGGTCATCCCCCAACAAAATAATTCAAATTTTAACTATTTTTTACAAAATAATTGCCTCACTTAAAGATCACATCAGAGCAATAAAAGAGCTTGTATTTAATGTGTATAAAATCACACATCAGCCCAGTACATATCACACATCTAATCAACTCAAAACCAAAAAGAGTTGGGATCCTATGCCCTACCCGGTCCTGCCCTATTCATTCTTTATAATTTTATCAGTTTAAATTTAAATTTCACCATCTATAAAATATATATTCACCACCCTTAAATTTATATTCCACTTTTCTTAAATTTTAAAATTTTTGAAATATTTCTTGTTAGTTTTTCTGTCACCATCCATAAAACATACATTTACCACCCTTAAATCCACATTTCACCACCCTTAAATCTTAAAAAACTTAAAATATTTCTTGTTAGTTTTTTGTCACCAACCATAAAACATACATTCACCACCTTTAAACTAATAATCACCATCCTTAAATTCACATTTCAACACCGTTAAATCTTGAAAAATTTAATATATTTCAAATCATTTTTCTTTTCAACACAATTAATCTATGATCCAAAACTCTTGTGGTGCTTTTTTATTAATATTTAAATTTAATTATTATTTTTACTCATAAAAAATAATATTAAGTTAAGATTAAATTATTCAACAAATTTAATATAGATTTTCACAAATTTAATAATTTTACTAAAAATTTTCAAGTTAATTTTTTTTTCAACAAACTTAACCTTGAATTCAACACCCTTAAATATTGAAACATTTGAAAATTTTCAAGTTAATATTTTTGTCAACACTTTTAATCTATGTTTCACCACAATATGAGTAAAAAATATTATTAAAAAAGAGTCATGAGAGTTTTGGATTAAAGGTGTTGAAATGTGAATTTAAGGATGATGATTGTAGGTTTAAGGGTGGTGAAACATGGATTAACAGTGTTGACAAAAAAATTAAGTTCAATATTTTATATTTTTCAAGATTTAAAGTTTGGTGAAATGTGGATTCAATGGTGGTGATGGTAGGATTAAAGGTGGTGAAGCATGGATTAACAGTGTTGACGAAAAAATTAACAAAAAAATATTTCAAAATTTTCAAGATTTAAGTGTGGTGAATATATGTTTTATGAATGGTAAAATTTAGATTAAATTTGGTGAGATTTAAGAGTAGTGAATATATGTTTTATAGGTAATGAAATTCAGATTAAATTTAATGAAATTATAAAATAGGGATAGGACAGGATAGGACTCGGGATCCCAACTCAACCAAAAGATAACAGCACACTTCACCATCATTGATCTGACATGGACCAGCCATTCAAATCTATATACCAATTTAGACACCTAACACGCTTTCCCTGAGCTTGAGCTCGTCTAACCTAACAAGTATCAGAAAAGAACAAATCAGAACCAGCATTTACAATAGTTTCAATTAGGAGTACAATCTTTGTCCCCAGAAAAAGATGGATAAAAGCATGACTTTACATACACATGTCTCTACAATTACATTTATACGATGCTTTTATTTTATCCTAAGTACCCAACAATAAGGACTTAACCCCAAGTTTGACCCCACCATGTTAGATGATCCGGACCATCAAGAGAGGGACACCTCTTTTCTTTCGGGACAGTACTTAGAGGATGATAGACGGTGGACCCTACCTGTTGAGCTCACTCTTAAATTCTTGATTTTGAGTAACTTAAGACTTGTTTGATATGTATTTGTGTTTTGTATTTTGTTTTTATTAAAATTAGAATATTTATTTTTTATTATAAAGTGTTTTAAATAATAATCAACAATATGTTTTAAGTTTTTTTAATTTTTTTTTTTTTTGGCTAAACATAAAAACACCATTTTGATATTTCTAATTTCAGTAACAAATATAATTTGTTTTAGTAATTCGCTGCAGCGTTGAAACAAAAACAGAAAAAACAAAAATAAAACGTATACCAAACAGACCCTTAGTATTATATCATATAAATTGAATTTGAATGTATTAAGATGACGAGGATTTTCTTTCTTTTTGTTTTTAAATAAAATTATTTACATAATTTGGATGTTTATTTCTTTGAAATAATTTGGTGTTTATGGTTTTATTATCTTTTCTTGGGTAGGTGTTATGCCTGTCTTCTTAGGCGGGAGTGTATTTATTTGTTTTTGTTTTTGTTTTACTTTTCTCACTTTTCTTTTCATTACTTTTCATTATGTTTTAGTTGTCACCACTAACCAAATCTAACATTCTTGCCTTGAAAAAAAAAAAAAAATTGTCACCAAATGAATGATTACCACTTTTGTATAAATGGGCATCATTTGGTGTGCCTCTTGTATAGGACAGATGTTGAAGAGAAATATTAGAAACATAACTAACATTTAATATTATTATGCATAAAGTAATTGCTTATAAATTTAATTAGCGTCTTCATGTTTGTTAGTTTGAGTCTTTTGATTTATACAAAATCCTTCATTGTGTTGCAATTTTTATCCTATATCACCGGGTTCAAGATCCATTTTAATTCTAATTTTTATAAATTCTTTTCAAATATTGGGCCAAAATAAAATAAAATAAAATAGAATAAAATTTGTATTGCAACTTTATTTGTACATGTGTATATTCAAATAATAAAATCAATGAAGTACTTAAATTTAGAAAGAATGGAAACTTATCAGTAGTCATGGGACTTGACACGCTATCTTTTAAAATGATCCCATTATTTTTGGTATATTTTACTTTTGAATATGTTATTTTTTAAATTAAAAAAATGCTCCTACTTCAAATTATATATATAAAAAAAGCTTTTAGTATAGATTTAGGAAGCACGGATACTTTTACAAAAGTAACGTACTCGTATCGTTTCCGTATCCAATACCGATACTCTCGGATACTCCCGAATACTTATTTGATACTTTTTAAAAGTATTCATAATTTTAAAATATATTTTTTTACATCTAACACCTATCCAATACTTCTCACAGACTTCAAAACACATTTTTAACAAGTTTTGAACATAAAAATATAATTTTTTCAACAATAATATTATATTATAATTGTTAAGAAAAGTTTACAATTCATTTAAAACAAAAATGTTGAGATACATATCAGTGCAAAATTTATTTATGCTAATTATACAATGACTCTTAACTCTTATTTTATTTGTTAATAATAATATTTTATAAAGAAATGTTAATAACTCATTTTTTGCATATATAAAAATATAATTTATTATTTTTATATTATTGTATCTTGCCCGTATTCATATCCTTTTTTTTAGATTTATCTTATCACAGTACTCGTATCGTGTCGTACCCGTATTTCATATTCATATGTGTATCCATGTTTCCTAGTATGTACCCTTTAAAACTTTCTTTCATTCGCTATAATCTTTCAATTATAAAACCTCTTTGTTGTTGTAAAAGTAATAATGTATCACTATATTGTAATAGTAGTAGTATATAAATATATAATATAAACTATATAATAGTTAGGGAGAGAAAATAGGCAGAAGAGATTGATATATATATATATATATATATATATATATATATAGATATATGTGTATAACAGTAAGAGAGAAGAAGATTGAGAGAGTAGAGATCCGAGAGAGAGAGAATGAGAGAGTGAGAGATTGTGCTGATATCCCAAAAACCATACCAACTTATAACATACACATGCCTTATATATAGGCAAAAGTGGGGAGATATTTAGTTTAGATAGATATTTATGTGGGCATGAACCCACTTGACAGACCCACTTGTAACACTCTCCCTTGGGTTCATGACACTTTAAAGAGAACAAGATTCTTGTGAACCTGAAAATGGTATTGCATATACAAGAACTGCCTCATTAAAACCTTGTCAGGAAAACCCAGTGGGATAAAACCCGATCGAAGGAAAAAGAGTGCAGTATGCTAATACCTTTTCAAACAAATTCTCCCCCTCATCAGCATGAAAAATCTTTGAGCTGTCGCATTCCAATATTGTGAACCAATTTCTTGAATGTCATGGTAGGCAGAGCTTTAGTAAACAGGTCTGTCAAATTATCACACGAACGAATTTGCTGGACATCAATATCACCATTTTTCTGAAGCTCGTGAGTATAAAAGAATTTTGGTGAGATGTGCTTGGTTCTGTCTCCCTTAATATAACCTCTTTTGATTTGCGCAAGATATGCAGCATTATCTTCATATAATATTGTTGGGATATTATTTATTGAGGAGAGTCCACAATTTTCTCGAATATGTTGTATCATTGATCTTAGCCAGACACATTCTCGACTCGCTTCATAAATTGTGAGTATTTCAGAATGATTTGAAGAGGTTGCTGTCATTGTCTGTTTCATGGATCTCTATGATATAGCAGTGTCACTACAAGTAAATACATATCCTGTTTGTGATCGAGCTTTATGTGGATCAGAAAGATAACCTGCATCTACATATCCAACTAACTGGGATTTTGATTTATTTGAATAAAACAATCCCATATTAGTGGTCCCACGAAGATATCTCATTATATGTTTGACACCATTCCAATGTCTGCAGGTTGGTGCCGAACTGTACCGTGCTAGTAAGTTGACTGAAAAAGCTATGTCTGGTCTTGTGCAATTTGTAAGGTACATCAGTGCACCAATAACACTCAAATATGGAATTTTGGACCAAGCAATTCTTCATTATCTTCTCGAGGACGAAATGAATCTTTCTTCACATCAAGCGATCGGACGACCATTGGAGAACTTAATGGATGAGCTTTGTCCATATAAAATCGCTTGAGAACTTTTTCTGTATATGTTGATTGATGGATAAGAATTTTGCTTGGTAAATACTTAATTTGTAATCCGAGGCAAAATCTCGTTTTTTCAAGCTCTTTCATTTCGAATTCTTTCTTTAAATAATCAGCAGTCGCAGTGAGCTCATCAGGAGTTCCCACAAGGTTTAAATCATCAACATATACTGCTATAATTGCAAATCCAGATCCTAATTTTTTAATGAAAACGTATGGACAGATTGGATTATTTACATATCCTTCTTTGATTAAGTACTCGCTAAGGCGATTGTACCACATGCGTCCAGACTGCTTTAATCCGTACAACAATCGTTGTAACTTGATTGAATACATCGACCGTGGTTTTGAAGCGATTGCTTCAGGCATTTGAAATCCTTCAGGGATTTTCATATAAATATCACTATCAAGTGATCCATATAAATATGCTGTAACCACGTCCATTAGATGCATATTCAGCCTTTCTGTGACTGCCAAATTAATCAAGAATCGGAATGTAATTGCATCCATTACCGGAGAATATGTCTCCTCATAATCAATACTAGGCTTCTGTGAGAAACCTTGTGCCACTAAGCGGGCTTTGTATCTCATAATTTCATTTTTCTCATTTATTTTTCGTACAAATATCCATTTGTACCCTACAGGCTTAACACCTTCAGGTGTCTGGATTATTGATCCAAATACTTCACGTTTTGCCAGTGAAGTTAATTCTGCCTGTATTGCCTCTTTCCATTTTGGCCAATCATTTCTACGTCGACATTCGTCAACGTATTGAGGTTCTGGATCCTCATTATCTCTTGCAATATCAAAAACAACTCTTTTTGTGTCATCAAGGGCTATCATTTCTTCAGGGGCTATCTTTGCTCCCTTTGTAAGTATGGCCTCCTCAGGAGTGCCATATTCTTTATCTACTTTCTCTTGTACTTTCCTTTTTCGAGGAACAGTATCTTTTGCACCAATGGGTCTCCCATGCTTTAGGCGTGTTTTAGATGCATCTGCTGCAATACTTATAGATTGTCCAACAGGAACATCTATTCGTGTTGGAAAATTGGCAACAGGGATATGAGATTGTATCACTTTATTTGTATCAGTAAATGCATCTGGCAATTGATTTGCAATACTTTGCAAATGAATGATTCTCTTAACTTCAAGTTCTTTTTAACTTGTAGGGGATCAAAATGTGATAATGTCGTAACATTCCAAGTTATCTCATATTGTTGTTTAGGCTATGTCATTTCTCCCCCTAATGGTGGGAATACCATCTCATCAAAATGACAATCAGCAAATCTTGTTTTAAACAAATCTCCTGTCATAGGTTCAAGATATCTAATGATAGATGGAGAGTCAAAACTTGCATAAATTCCAAGTCTACGTTGAGGGCCCATTTTTGTTCGTTACAGTGGTGCAATAGGCACAAAGACAGAACAACCAAAAACTCGTAAATGAGAGATATTTGGTTGTTGACCAACCATAAGTTGTAGAGATGAAAAACTATGGTAAGCAGTTGGTTTCATACGAACTAATGATGCTGCATGCAATATGGCATGTCCCCAGGCTGACACAGGAAATTTTGTTTTCATAAGTAATGGTCTGGCAATCAATTGAAAATATTTTATAAAAGATTCTGCTAGACCATTTTGAGTATGAATGTGTGCTGGTGTTCAACATCAGTGTCAATAGACATGCAATAGTCATTGAACGATTTAGATGTAAATTCTCTGGCATTATCAAAACGAATTGTCTTGATTAGATAATCCGGGAATTGTGTTCTTAAATGAATTGTTTGGGCCAAAAATCTAGCAAATGCTACATTTCGAGTAGAAAGTAAACAAACATGGGACCATATAGTTGATGCATCAATTAAAACCATAAAATAACGAAAAGGTCCACATGATGGGTGAATAGGTCCATATATATCTCCGTGGATCCTTTGTAAGAAATCAGGAGATTCAACAACAACTTTTGAAGGAGATGGCCTCACAATCAACTTTCTTTGTGAGCATGCAGTGCATGTATAATCACTTGTTAAAAGGATTTTTTGATTTTTTAATGGATGCTCATTTGAATTTTCAATAATTCGGCGCATCATTGTTGACCCAGAATGACCAATGCGATTATGTCATAATATAAAATTCTTTGGGTTAGAGCACTTCTGGTGCATCACTATATGTGATTCAATTGCTCTTATTTTCATAAAATATAACTCAGAAGAGAAAGTAGGGAGTTTTATTAAAACATGCTTCTGGCATGAAATAATTGATGTAATGCATAGATATTCCATACTCCCTTTATTTATTGTCTCAATATGATATCCGTTATGACGTATATCTTTAAAACTCACCAGATTTTTCTTGGATCTGGCTAAGTAGAGAGTATCATCAATATGCAATTGTGTTCCACATGGTAACACAATATTAGCCCTTCCAGAACCATCAATCAGGTCTATGGAACCTGATATGGTATTAACATTAGCTTCAGCTAATGTTATATGGGTAAAATATTTACTATCTCTCAGGATAGTATGTGTCGTGACACTGTCTACCAAACATATATCTTCATTACATTAATAAAAGTGTAATTATAAACAAAACTTATAATAATACACTAATAAAAACCAAAGGAAATGATATCAAATCAATGTGGACATTTCTATCATCAGTCCACTGATTATTTGTTTCAGGGAGGTCTTTATAGATTTCTAAAATATCAAGATGATTGATGGCTACCGGTTCATAATTTTTGATAGCATTTGTTTCAATCTCTTTTTCCTTCCCTATTTCTTTGATTTGAAGCTTGATATAGCTCAATGAAGTGTTTGGGCATTTCGGCAGATCTGTGACCAATGCCCTTTCATACCACAGCGAAAACAAGCATTTTCATATTGTTTAGAGGTTGCATTCAGCACACCTTTCAATTTTTCTTGCTTTGCCCCACTTACATTTCCTTCATGATAATATGGTGTGTAGTTCCTACTAGGAAACTCAAATGAAGGACAACTATCATAATTATTATTTCTGCTGTGGCCACGTCCACGACCATTAAAGGATGCTGAATGAAGCTGATCCAGTCGGACGGGATATGTGGTTTTCTAATAAGAGCTCATTATTTTGTTCAGCTACTAATAAACAAGATACCAACTCAGAATATCTTGTAAAATATCTCTCTCGATACTGCTGCTAGAGGATCTAGTTCGAGGAATGAAATGTGGTAAAAAAAAATTTCTAACATATCCACATCATTTTTAGGCTCTCCACATAAATTCATTTGGGAGCTAATAGAGCTGAATTATATTCTATTACCGATTTATAATCAGACAACTTCAATTTTGACCAGTTGTCTCGAGCTCTTAATAGGATTATAGTTCTTTGATATTCGAACCTATCCTTCAAATTTTTTCATAGTGTGGACGAGTCTTTTATTGTAAGATACTCGAAATTTTATATGTAAGTATATTGACATAATAAAATAATATAAATGTGAACATGTCACTTCGCAATCGGGAAGGACTTTATATTGATATAATAATATAAATATGAACATGTCACTTCGCAATCGAGAAGGACTTTATATTGACATAATAATATAAATATGAACATGTCACTTCGCAATCAGGAATGACTTTATATATACATATATATGATATATTTATATGTATATATAGATATATCTATATAAATATATAGATTATATGTATGGGTATATATATATATACATATACACCAATAGATATATTATATATTTATCTATATATATATAGATATATGTATAGATATATTTATCTATTGAAATACATAAAATATAATTTTCGTATATTTTACTTGGAAGTGAAAAATGAAATTGTCTTTTCCGTTCGTCAGAACTTCGTGCTTTTACTTGTCTTCTCGAGTGGTCAGAATCTCGTACTGATAACGTGTTGTAAAAATAATGATGTATCACTATATTGTAATAGTAGTAGTATATAAATATATAGTATAAACTATATAATAGTTAGGGAGAGAAGATAGGCAGAAGAGATTGATATATATATATATATATATATAGATATATGTGTATAACAGCAAGAGAGAAGAAGATTGAGAGAGTAGAGATCCGAGAGAGAGAGAGAGAGAGAGAGAGAGAGAGATTGTGCTGATATCCCAAAAACCATACCAATTTATAACATACACATGCCTTATATATGGCCAAAAGTGGGGAGATATTTAGTTTAGATAGATATTTATGTGGGCATGAACCCACTTGTAACATTTGTACATTACTTCTTCACTTTTACACTCTTATACTTTTTTTCAAGACAAAAAGGAGCATAGAAAATGATGCAAGTCTCTTTCAATATATTTCTTGATAAGTCTCTTCAATATATTTCTTGACCTAAATCAGTAAGAAAAAATCTTAATACTCATTTTTCACTCAATCTCACTATTTGTAAATAAAAATACTCCTTATCATTTTACGTTACAAAATATAATAATAATAATAATTTTGTTAACATTAATAGATTGAATTTTTTGTGAATTGATTTTTCAAATAATTAAAATTACGATAGAGTCTTGTAATTTACTGATATTATTTCATATATCAAAAGAAATTTTCATACAAGTTTAAAACATAAAAATTTGTCAAAGGTAATCATAAATGTATTGAAACAAAGTAGTATTAATCAATATCTAAATTTATTTATTTATTTATTTCTTAGTAAAAAAATAATATCTTCACATTATTCAACACTGTCTCACCAAATTAAATTCCTGCTCCTCCGTTGTCCTTCTTTAACAAGACCCATTTCCCTTACATTCCAGATTGGTTTTGCGTGCATATATCATATATGTATAGTGTGAGGATTTGTTGCTGGGGTGTGGCAGTGAATATAGAGGGAAATGTGTAATATATATATATATATATACACACACATAGAGAGAGAGAGAGGATTATGATCCAAACAAAAGAATGGTTAGTTAGGAACTTAGGATAATTTATCATAATACAAACTTCTCTAGTTTGACCTTTTCGTTTCACTAAGAGCCAATTCTACATAGTAATTTTTTTGATCTTGCACAATTCTTATGTGTGAAAATGCATGTGTGGATGTATTTGAAGAGTACCAGTCTCACGCAAAAATGAAATAGTCCTACATTATCACGTTAAAAAGGACGAGAAATATGAAAGAATGGAAAAAAAAAATTTTTAATTGTTTTGATAAAAAAGCTAGAGAGAAAATGGTTAGTACTTCAATAGAAAACACGAACACTTCATCGAAGGTGCTATACTTTTGTAGGACATTCGAACATCATGTCGAACACTCGGACACGTGTCGGACACTTCGTAAAAATGTCCTAACATTTTTTTTTAAGACACTTCTCAAACACTCCTTGGACACTTCTCAAACACGCGTAACATTTTTCTTTTTAGGATACTTCTTGGACACTTCTCAGACACTCCTCAAACACGCGTTGGACATTTCATAGCAATGATGTACATTCAAATATCTTGAAAAAAAATTATATGCAACTAAGTTATGATTAAAAATCTAGCTATATATGTAGAGGACTAAATAAGTCTGGTTCTTTAATCTATTTATCTATTTTTGTTTATAAATTTGTTTGGTTCTTAATTGCTTAATGAAAAATTGAAATATTTTGTAATGTAGTCTTTTTTTTATTGAATAATTAATATATATTAATATATTATATTATTATTTTATAGTCGTATCATTGCCGTATGAAAGTCCTATTTTTTTAGAATTTTCCGTATCACCGTATCCGTGTTGTGTCGTATCCATGTCCGTGTTGTGTCGTATCCGTGTCCGTGTCCATGCTTCCTAGGTTCTTCAAGAGGAAAAGAATTTTGCTGAGACTTATGGGGGTGGGGGGAAGAAGAATTTTGCAAGTGTTTTAAGCTTTGTTAATTTGGGTGAAAAAAAAAAGTAATTTTGAAAAGTGAAAATACTTAAAAAATAAAGTGAAAAAAAAAAGTTTCACCACATGCTATATTAAGTTGAAAATTTTGCAAGGAAGTTGCAAGACAAGTACCATTTTGTGATTTGAAGAATTTGAATTTTTTTTTTTCAAGTAAATACATCATTCAAAAAAGTTTTGGAAAAAAAAAATTGTAGAGAGATAAAAAGAAATGAAAAATGGATATATTGGAGAAAAAATTGTAGAGAGATAAAAAGGAAATGAAAAATGGATATACAGTGTTGCAACTGAACCGAATTGTCCATGAATAATTCAGAATTAACTCGTTTAAAGTGTGGCTCGAGTTGGAGCTTGATTTTTGAGCTGATTTAGTAAATGAGTCAATCCCGAATATTGTTTGGCTTAGCTTCTGTAGGTTTGTCAACACTAATGCTTAATTTGGTAGAAAGAAAGAAAATTGAATGGAAGGGAGAGAAAAATGGATGGATATGACATCCCTATAGATAGAGATGACAACGGGACGAGTTTGGGCGGGGGACCCCAACCCCATTCCCGTCCTATTTAGCAAAGTTTCCCCTATCCCCACCCCAAACTATTTATTAAATGGGGCGGAGCGAAGGCATTTTTTTTTTAAAACTTATTTTATTTTATTTTATTTTGGGAGAGTACTTTTGTAATTGTACTCTATTTTAGCCATTACACTCTTATGTGATCTTTGATAATTTATACGTACACAATCAATAAAATTTGAACAAGTAAAAGTTATATTTATAACTATATAAGACTAATTTGATATGTGTATAATATATATAAGGGTAATATGGTAAATATAAAATATAAACGAATCGGGGTGTGGTAAAGTGGTGGTACTTATCTCCTTCTCACCCCGCAATCATGTGGGGTTTTCCCTTTTACTATTTAGACTCCCCCAAAATCGGTTTAAACGGGGTGGGGTGGGATGAGTCAGGTCTCCTCTGGGGTGAGGCAAATTGACATCCCTACCTAGAGAAGAGATTTTATTATTCCCTCTTTTTGTTTGGTTTGATGGAGGAGATGATAAGGGGATAATATCTTACTTTTTTGTCAGGAGTGAAGGGAAGGGTGAGATTTATTTTTACCATTATACCCATCACTATTAATAATACTCCTTTGAATATTTATTATGTTATAAGTCCTGTTTTATAATTTAAAACTTTTTTAGTAGCTTACCTTTCTTCCTTTCTCGTCTTCTATCCATTTTTGGAGGAATAAAAATTGAAAAAAAATAGATTTAAGTGACCAAAATTAAAGATAATTGTTTTATAGTAACCATAAAACTACAAAAAGAGGAATAATTACCAATTCTAAAACTATATTGCTCTTTAGTGACCATTTTATACTCAATTACAAAAACATCATTCCTCCATCTCTCTCTCCCCCAACTTAAAACATTGTCTATACACACCGTTACATATATTGTGTATATCAAATACTAATAATATAAATATGGTGAATCTAGATTCTATATACGACTCCAAATCATTTATTTTTTTAACTTTCCCTCATATAGTACTTATTCATTAGTAACTCTCTCTTGTTTAATTGAACATTTAAATATGATCAATATACAGTAAGGGTTTCTGAAATTTTGAACTATCGATCTTAACTGTGTATCTACATAAAATACAATAAAAACCCTAACTTTATATATATATATATATATATATATATATATATATATATAATGCAAAGTTGGGTTTAATTATGACTTTAGTTTCTAATCTTATAATAGGTTAATTGCATAATAGAACGTGAGAAATATTATGTTTAATTAATCAATTATTTTTAGTAACTACATAAAACGCTTTGACAAAACTACTCTCAAATAGTCACTAAAGAGCAATTTAGTTCTAAGATTGATGACTATTCATCTATTTATATCCTTAGGTTCACTTTAAAGCAATTAATTTTTAATTTTAGTCACTAAAATATAATTTTTTCAAAAAAAATTGTAAAAGAATAGGATAACTCATCCAACCTCTTTTCTTTTTCATCATTGTCTCATCTCGCCAAACGATTTCCTTCCTATATTTTCTCCACTCCTCTTTCTTCGTTTATGCCAAACGAGCATAAACTTGTGTGAGCTTGTATAAGTTAGGCTCATGAACATAGCGTGTAAACTCGTATAAGTTCATAAACGAATCAAGGCAATTTTGAACGCGAGTTCAAACAAATTCCGAACAGGAATATGGTATCAATCTTGTTTTATTTATTTATTTATTTTTATTATTAAACAAGTCAAGTTCAAACTAAACTTTTCAAAATAACGAGGAGTCGAGTCCAAATTTTACTTTTAAACTTGTCACAATTTCAAGTCAAACCTAAATTGAACCAACAAAATAATAAGTCAAGCCTACGCATCCTAAAGTTCACTTACACTTAGCTCATTTGAAACCCTCTGAATATTGATGTTGGAGAGAAATGAAGAGAGAGAGAGAGAGAGAGTAGGTGAAGAACAACCAAATACGAAGAAATATTGGGGAGTTGTGGTTGAGTGGTTAGTGTTGAGAAAGAAACTAAAGATGAAAGCATTCAACGTGGCAAAGAAAAAGACAAAAAAAAAAGAGGAATCGTGATGGTATAAACTTTTATTTGATGTTCAAAACTAAAAAGAAGTATTTAGTTTACATTACATCAAACTTTGATTTTTTTTACATTACTCTGTAGTAATGTCACACGTCGAGCTAATTGACATTTTTATCTTTTCAACCAATTTACACCAATTAGGTCGTATGAACTATTCATTTTATCTTCGCATAAAATGTTGTTAATAAAGATCTAAAAATTCCATGAGAGAATCATTCATTTGGAATGTAGTCATTCATCAAATATATGAATGTTTATCTTCAATAGATGACAACATTTGGAATAGAAATAATGTTATTTATTTATTTATTTTTTACTGTTTTTGAATATGTGTTTTATGAGTGGGATGATGGTTCCACCACATAATGTCATATTAGGGTTGCAAATCAACCGAGTTAAGTAGAACTTGAGTCTGTTCGAATTCGGGTTCGTTTGTTCGTGACTTAGTTTGGGCTCGAACAGATGAGTTCGAGCTCGTCTCAGACTCTCGTTTAATAATAATAATAAAAAATTTGAGCTCGTGTTCAAGATTGTTTTATCCCATTCCGTTCATGAACGTAAACAAGCTTACATAAGTCTATACTCATCAACATGTTCACGAGCTTACGAGCTCTAAACGAGCCCTATACAAGCTTTGTTCAGCCCAAATGAGCTCATGCTCACGAACTGAGCCCAATATTGTTTGGGATCGGTTTGTTTATTAAATGAGTCTAAAAATCAAGTTCGAGCTCGATTTGTTTACTTAACGAACGAGTTTAAGCTGAACCCAATCTGTTGACAAACAGTTCGATTCATTTGCAGCCCTAGTCATGATGATGTTAGGTTGTGGGATTTACCACTCCTTTTACATAAATGATTTTTCAAAACTATCACATTATTCTTCGAACAGTGATTCAAGTTGTCGATTTGGGTGAGTGATTAAAGATTTAGCTAAAATGTTATTCCTTCCGTACCATATTAGATGTTCATTTTTGGTATTATAATTTGAAAAAATTAGATTTTGATGACCAAAATTAAAAGAATTTGCTTTGTAGTGACTTTAAACTCAATAAAAGTATATAGTAACCAAACTTAAAAAATAATTGTCAATGAGTACTCATTTAACTTTAATGTCCAAAATACCCTTTATTATATTAAGAGATTCTTAATTCATTCTTCATCTTCTCCAATCTACCTTCAAATATCATAAGTTTCAAGATTCATATTATTAATTTACGCTATTGTGATAAAATGATGTATATGTAGTTCTTTACCTCTTTCTACATCATATTAGAGGCCTAGATGTGATTCCATGAAGTTTCTACACCTTGCTTCATTCGAACGTTGCCTTGGATTCGTATTTTAGAAAAGAAATTATATATATATATATTTAGAAACAGAAATGATATTTTGCTCACCAATGAATAAGAAATTCTTTCACACCATATATGATAACTATTGGATATGATTGCAGTGATTTTGAAAAGTTACTTTTTTTACCTTCATCGGTGAGCAAGAAATCATTACTATATATATATATATATATATATATATATGTGTGAAGAATAATTATAAAAAAATTGGATTTATTTTAATTTGACTTTTCTATGTAATAATATTTTGGACGATCCAAAGAGAGGGAGGGACTATGAATGGTAGGATGGAGAATCACGAATTCTTAGCGCGGCGGTGATTAGGCAGCGTAGCACGTTCCTTGCACTTGCACACCACCCCAACCTTCCTCTTCCAAAAGGAGAGAGGCAAAACAGAACCAGTTAACGGCGTCAAAATTACGTTAAAAAGCATGTGAGGTCTGAGTAGGGCCATGAGTGAGTGAGAGAGAAGATGAATGGGGTTGTACTTTACAGACTGTAGTTAACTCACCCCACCAACCAACACTCTCCACCTGACCTAAACCGCCATTTTTAACGATTTTTCCTTATTCACCCCACCTCTCTCTCTACAGTCTACACCCTTGTAAATATATATGTACATATATATATATATATGCATATATAAAAAACCCTAATATTTTTCGCCTCACACACACATGCTCTCTGTCTGTGCCTGTCTCTGTCTCTCTCATAAGCAACTCATTTCCAAATATAAAAGCCCTAATTCTCTCTTTTACTTATTCCATTTTATCAGCTGCACCTCTCTCTCTTGAAACTTTCTTTCTAAACTTTCTCCACTTACTCTCTCTCTCTCTCTAACTTACGGATTTTTGATTCTAGGGTTTCGAGAATCAATCTCCATCAATGAATGATTATTAGGGGTTTTCCGCTCACATTGACGCCAATGAATCTCACTCTCACTCTAAACCATTTTCTCTCTCTACTCCTTTTCTCTCTTCTCTCCTCAGTCGCCTTCGTCTCTTCCACCGCAGACGAAGTCCGATCACTCCTCGAGTTCAAGAAAGGGATCCGAGAAGATCCACTTGGAAAAGTCTTCAATTCATGGAACCAGTCGTCTGCAGATCTGAACACTTGCCCTCAGTCCTTCTACGGCGTCTTTTGCGACGACGCTGGCTATGTCTCCGCCATTGTACTCGACAGACTGGGCTTGGTTGGGGACTTGAAGTTCTTCACACTTAACGGACTCAAAACGCTGCAAAATTTGAGTCTTGCTGGTAATTCTCTCACTGGTCGACTCGTTCCGGCATTGGGATTAATGAGTTCTTTGCAGCATTTGGATCTATCCGGCAATCAGTTTTACGGTCCGATCCCCGCTCGACTCCACGATCTTTGGGGATTGAATTATCTCAATTTATCGTCGAATAATTTTACTGGTTGGTTTCCGAATGGAATCCGGAATCTTCAGCAACTGAAGGTATTGGATTTGCATTCAAATCAGCTTTCGGGTGACATTCACGACCTGTTTTCAGAGCTTCGAAATGTCCAGCACGTTGATTTGAGCTATAATTCGTTTCAAGGGTCGCTTTCAATGGATTTGCAGAACATTTCGAGCTTAGCAAATACGGCGCAATATGTGAATTTGAGCCACAATAGGTTGGATGGTGAGTTCTTCAATGATGACTCTATCGCATTGTTTCGGAATTTGCAATTGCTGGACTTGGGCAATAATCAGCTAACTGGGGAGCTCCCTTCATTTGGTTCACTCCAAAATCTCCGAGTTCTGCGTCTGGGAAGTAATGAATTGTCTGGGTCTATCCCCGAAGAGCTATTTGAGAGTTCAATTCCTTTGGAAGAACTAGATCTCAGCGACAATGGATTTTCAGGTAAGGAATAAACTTCTCCTGTAAAATTATCTGATCAGTAAATCAGTAATTTCTTAGGCCAAATCCTTAAATGCACACGCTTTTCTTTGCTTAATGATGCTCAAGTATCCTGTGTAACTTGGTTGCCTTTTGCATTTTCTTGAAATAGTATGATGAATTCTAGAATTTCTAAGTATAATATATGATTTTTCACTGTTGCATGCATTTGAACTTGGTTACATTATACATCTAATCTTACGTATTTATATTGTTGTTTCCAACAGAGATTTGCAAACTGGCCCCTTTTGAGATTGGTTGTCTGACACCTTAGGTTTGAAAGACAGATGTAAGAAAAGTGTGAAAAACACCTCTCTACAAGTTTTGGTACCAAATTGACGTCAGACCATTAGAGTTTAGCACTACAAAAGAATAACTACTATGGTTAAGGTTCTATGTAAAGTGGTTGAGGATCGGTTGAGAATTGATTGGGTAGAGTTTTGGGATATAAAAGAGAGGTTCTGGTGGCTGTTCTAGAGTCCCTTGGGGATCATACTGAAGGGTTGTATCAGATGATCCCAAAGACCTTCGAAAGCTTCTAAAAGTTATCTTGAACTAATCTTTATTGAATTTGAAAGAGTAGATAGGCACATATATGTATTTATAACATAGGGAATTCTGACTCTATTATGAATTATACACCATTTTTAGAAACTTAGAAAATCTTGATTGGTAAAACTCACACAAACCTACTAAAAATAAAAACATAAAAGACCCATAGACCTATATAGCTGCAAAATGAAAATTATGGATGGCATAGCCCATGCTAGAAAGTCTGAAAGTACTTTAATATACCCACCCTGCTCCGAAACATAGAATATATATAAACTGAACCAGCTCCAAACTAACTTAAAGAAAGCATAGAAGAAGGCTCAGTTAAAAGCAAGATCGACTATGAAAGTCCCAAGTGGGTCCCATTTTAGAATTCAACAAGTTTCTAAGAATTCTCTTGTATTTAATTGTTCCTACTAGAGCTTCTTATGGGTTGCTTCAGATGAACTTTGATATTAAAAGAGTGTATTAGTGGGGGCCGCGGCTTATTTGTTACACATTATGCCATCATCACATCATGGGAATGTTCATTATTTAATGGTGAATATTTAGTGAGACCTATCAGTTGGTTGCGATGAGATGCAGAAAGTTCTTTGTAGATTGCACCTCCTATGTGTGGTTCACAAAGATTATATTTTTGGGCCAATTTATTAGAGGTCATCTGTCTCTTTCCTAATTTTTTGTCAGTAGAAGTATTAATATCTCCAAAGAACCTGACTTGGAGACGAATACCGTAGTTGATCTAATTGAATGTTTCACTTCATCATGCGAGAACTTTGTCAAAAATGGGGAATTGGTTCCTATACGTCAACTGGACCTTGCATGTCTATTGCAAGTGTATTTTGGTTATTGATAGTTAAGTTTTATAAAATTTTCATTTGGATTGCAGGAGAGTGCAATTATTGATTCCTCTAATGCATGTCAGTCCAACGTCCATTTAGTATTGACAGTTAGGGTTCATGTTCTTAATGGCTGAACTAGAGGTGTTCCTATTTTAATTCTCATCCAATGACTTGAATTCTGAAACTTATTTATGAGTGCTGTAAGATAATTTCTTTTTTTTTTTTAAATAACTAAGATCACTGCATTAGCTGTTATAGGGTTTCTATTTATATTTTCTCTATCATTGGGCTTTTAAGATTTCATAATTTTTAACATTTACATAATCTAATCCTTTTTATTTATGTAGTAGTTTTTTTTTCCCAACTACTTTAAGGTACTAAAGTAGCCACCATCAATATCTTGTACTCATAACATTTTTATATTTATAATGTAAAGCATATAAAACAACCGTTTTCATTCAAAGAAGTATATCAATTTAACAATGAATATTAATGTCAAAACTAATCATAAAAAATATTAATTCAAACTTAAATAATGACCATTATTCAAGCAACACTTATTAATATAATTCTAAGGTAAAGTTGAGAATAGAACCTAGAGATCTTTGAGTGTTCCAAGGAGGAGTAATAAAAGGCTTGTAATAAGTTGTTCTAAATTTTTCTAGATATTATGATGAGATATCTAGAAATGAAAAAATAATAAACAATTCTGATTTTTGTAGAAAAATTTAAAGAAAATTAGAAGGTGGAACTGAATTATAAATAGATTACCCACAACTAAACTGGCAAGTTAAACGAGAAAGCATATCATTACACAAAAAGCGATGTTACCATGAAGTTCAAAGTGAGCATTGAAAAAAATGGTCAACCGTCGAAGATGCTCTTATTTCTTGTTAAGAGTAACAATAGTCCATTTAAATACAACAACAATGGTGGAACAAAGGACTGCTATTGGAGAAATAAACAAAATATAAATTGATCAGTGGAAGAAGTTGAAAACGGTAGGAGATGATAGGAGATCTTCAGTTTTTTAGATGCCTATACAACGTTTATATCAGGGCAAATAGGTTAATAACAAAATATTTTAAAACTAAGATTGCTCAGCTTGTTTAGCATTCAGTGTTAAGCAACGCACCCATCGCTTCAAATTTTGAGCTCTTTCCAGCAACGCTTATTTATTTAAGTGGCACCCAAAATGGTTATCAAAAGCGCTGATTTTCTAAAATCGCTGTCCGCGTTCAGCACTTAATTCTTTTATCAAAACAGGCCCTTGCTCTACTGAGTGTGTTTAATGACCCACAATTACTTATCTCTTAGAAAGAAATTTCAGAAAAGGGTTTGATTTAAGTCAGGGAATTGACTTATTGCTGAATACTAAATGTACACATGAAAGGGTAGTTTTATACTTTTAATGAACGCTAGAAATTTATTTTTTAAATATTCAATTATACAAATTCTGTTGCATAAATTATTCAGGACTACTAATTCATTTATTTTTTGAATATTCAGTTATAAAAATTCTGTTGCTTAAATTATTCAGGACTACTAATTCGGGTCTAAAATTTTTTTGGTGCTTAATCTTCAATTTTATCATAGAGTCATGTTGATATGATTTCCATTTTCATTTAGTGAGCCCCTAGTCTGGAGGTTGCTTTTCCAAGTCTGCAATTCTTATTACAAGCTTACAGCTTATCTGCTGCTGGTTGCTCCTCGAGTCTTGTTGAGTTTTCTGCCAAGAGGGCTGTGAGATTAATTTTAATTATTCTATTACAATGTTGGGTATATTTGGAGCACTAGAGTTGGTTCTGGAGCTAGACACTGCATGTTTCAATTTTGTATTTGCAATGTGACATTATTTGTTTGGTTTCTTCTGGATGTTTGAGATTTTATTTTTGGCATTTAACTATTTTTTTGGTGTATGGGATGATAACATGTTCATGAACTTGTGGTTGAAAGATTGGGGTTGCAGGAATGTGGCCGGACCTCCTTGTTAAGCCCCTACCTACTACCTTTATCGGTTGCAACTGAATGTTATATTTTGTTCATTTTACAGGAATTTTTGCATTGTAACATGGGTTGATTATCCCTTTCCATTTTTCCTTTATAGAAAACTTGCATGATGCGTTTTTATTTTATTGTTTGTGGTCTCTTTCTCTAGGCACAATATTTTGTTAATGGCTTAAGTATCTAATATTTTGTGTACAGGTTCAATCCATGGAATTAATTCTACAACTTTGAGTATATTGAATCTTTCGTCAAATGCGCTGTCAGGTTCTTTGCCTTCTTCTACGGGAAAATGTCTAATTGTGGATCTTAGCAGAAATATGCTCTCTGATGACATCTCTGTTATGCAGAGTTGGGAAGCTACTTTGGAGGGTCTTGATTTAAGTTCTAATAAGTTGTCTGGAAGCATTCCTAACTTGACTTCTCAGTTCCTGAAATTGACTACTCTTAACATTCGAAATAATTCTTTAGTAGGTAACCTGCCTCCTGGATTGGGGACCTTTCCGAGGCTCTCTGCAGTTGACCTTAGCTTTAATGAACTTGAAGGGCCTATTCCAAGTAGTTTTTTCACTTCAATGACCTTGACGAGGCTGAATCTTTCTGGAAATCATTTTACAGGACCAATTCCTCTTCAAGGCTCACATACAAGTGAATTATTAGTTTTACCTTCTTATCCACAGATGGAGTCTCTCGATCTCTCTGATAATTCCTTAACAGGTACCTTGCCTTCGGACATAGGTAACTTGGGCAGGCTCAAATTGCTGAATCTTGCAAGGAATCGCTTGTCAGGACACATACCTAATGAATTGAGCAAACTTAGCAGCTTGGAATACCTTGATTTATCCAAAAACAACTTTAAGGATAAGATCCCTGATAACCTTCCATCAACTCTAAAGGTATTCAATGTGTCCTATAATGATCTATCAGGAAATGTTCCACAAAACTTGAGGAACTTCCCTCTAACTTCATTTCAACCTGGAAATGCATTGCTTATCTTCCCCAATGGCAAGCCATCCCAGAGTGGCAATCCTGTTGGAATTCAAGATAAAGGGAAACATCACAATTCAAAATCCAGTATTCGAGTAGCAATTATTGTTGCTTCAGTTGGGGCTGCTGCGATGATTGCCTTTGTTCTACTGGCTTATTATCGCGCACGACTTCAGGATTTTCATTCAAGAAGTGGATTTAATGGTCAAACTACTGGTAGAGATGCTAAATTAGGAAGATTTTCTAGGTCTTCGCTCTTCAACTTTCATACAAATATTGAGCCTCCACCAAATTCATTAAGTTTTTCTAATGATCACTTGCTAACTTCAAATTCAAGGTCATTGTCAGGACAGAGGGAATTTGGTACTGAAATTGTTGAGAACATTCTGCCTGAGGCAGCGGCTGCTAGTTCGACATCCATGAATCCAAATGTGCCAGGCAATCATCCAGCGATACATGGAAGGAAGTCCTCTCCTGATTCCCCAGTATCTTCCTCACCCCGATTTATTGAGGCGATCGAACAACCTGTGACGTTGGATGCATATTCTCCTGACCGGTTGGCTGGAGAACTTTTCTTCCTTGATGCTTCCCTAGCATTCACAGTTGAGGAGTTATCCCGAGCTCCAGCAGAAGTTCTTGGTAGAAGCAGCCATGGCACGTTATACAAAGCTACTCTGGAGAGTGGGCATATGTTGACTGTGAAGTGGTTGAGGGTTGGATTGGTCAAACATAAAAAAGAATTTGCCAAGGAAGTTAAAAAAATTGGCTCAATGAGACATCCAAACATGGTTCCTTTACGAGCCTATTATTGTGGACCAAGGGAACAGGAGAGGCTTATTATAGCAGACTATGTCCAGGGAGATAGCTTAGCTCAACATCTTTATGGTAAGACCTTCAAGAATTGATATATGAACTTTTTTTTTCTCTTATTTTTCTCACATTTTCATTTCCTTCTTTTTTTATTTTTTATTTTTTCCGGATACATGATATAGGGTTTTGAGCAGTCTGTAATTGATTTACTCCAAATTTTATTTGGATTGTCAATTAAAATTCTGCATTGTAATTATACATCCCTATTTAGACTTGTGGCTCAAGAGAAACATTGTCTGTTTACTTGTTAAGATCTTTTTCTGACATCTATTTTTTCAAAAGGACTTGTGACATTCATTCCATTGTCCAGTTATTGAATTCAATTGATACTGAAGGGAGAAACCTTGTCTTGTGATATCAGTCTTACATACAATAAGCTAGGCTTTGTCACAGAATTTACAAATTGTCTTGTTGATTGTATTGTAGGAAACTCCGTGTGTCATATCTTGTAAAGCCATTCTGGCTATATGAATTTTTTGCCTGGGATTATGTTTTTTCTTTCTTCTACTTTTATGTCTCGTTTGAATATTTAAGTGTAGGGTTACATATAGATTAGTATTACGCCTATATTTCTTTTGCATTTGTTATTTATGAACTGAAACACATTGCGAATGAGATTCCATAGTGAATTGCTGTTTGCTTATCATATGTTATAAATTGATGAAGTTAGAGCACAGATGAGTGATAATTAGATGTTTTGGAGAGAGAAGATAAGTAGGACTAAGACCAAATATATAGAATGGAACTTTTTCAGGACTAGGAATGTATTGAAGCGAGGGTAAGAGATACCAAAAACTGATATTTTCAATTCCGAGGCTTCATTAGTCAGAGAGTGAGAAATTGGAGATTTTGTTAATTCATAAAATTGTAGAAGGATGGGTTTAATGGAGGAGTGCTTGTGACATATTAAGTGATTAACAAATACCTAAAATTTGATGAGAAACTTTATAAAGCATCTATAGACCGGTAATAACTGTGTTATGCACCTGTATAAGCTGTCATAATTGATGGCATTTGATTAAAGTAGCCCTTTCTAGGATTGAAGCTTTTAGCTGAAATGCTGACATTTACATTAATACATTACTTTGAATATTCAAGATAAGTGCTGAGTGTCCTAGTAAATTGATGGAATCTAATCCTAGTATTTCGAAATAATCTAAATGATGCACGACTGCAACTCTAACTTTTGAGGTTTGTGTGTGTGACTAGGCTCACTCCATAGATGGTTTTAGCAGAACTCATATTTTGGATGTCATGATGGCATTTTCTGCAATGAGCTTCTCCTAGTTTTGAATGTCTCATCAATATGTATCTTATGCAGAGACAACACCTCGGAGGTACTCTCCACTGTCGTTCAGCCAAAGATTGAAAGTTGCTGTTGATGTTGCTCAGTGTCTGGTGTACCTTCATGATCGAAGCCTGCCTCATGGTAACCTAAAGCCAACAAATATACTCCTGGGAGGCTCTGATCTCCATTCTTGCCTTACAGATTGTGGTCTCCACCGCTTGATGACGCCAACAGGCATTGCAGAGCAGATATTAAATCTGGGAGCACTTGGATACCGTGCTCCAGAACTTGCTACTGCAGCAAAACCAATTCCAACATTCAAGGCTGATGTGTATGCATATGGAGTTATTCTGATGGAATTATTGACCAGAAGAAGTGCTGGTGATATTATATCAGGTCAATCTGGTGCTGTCGATCTTACAGATTGGGTTCGGCTGTGTGATCAAGAAGGACGCAGAATGGACTGTGTGGACAGAGACATTGCAGGAGGGGAGGAACCCTCAAAAGCAATGGATGACTTGCTTGCAGTATCACTGAGGTGTATTCTACCTGTAAATGAAAGGCCTAACATCAGACAAGTCTCTGAGGATCTCTGTTCTATATCTGTTTGAAATTTTGTACATGTGTCTTGGAATTATTTTTTTCTGTTCCATGACTTCATTGTTTATTTCCATTTTCTTTTTTCTTCTTAATTGGTTTCCTAGCCTCTAATCTGGGCTCATTATCACATTATTTTTCTTAAATTTTTGTGTAAAGGGATGATTGATCCGTTGATTGATTGACAGACAGTGTTTCGATTTGATCTTGAACTGAAAAGAATTGCAATCCTTTTTGTTCCCATTGTTTCTGCTCACAGATATTGGCCCCAATTCATAATAATAGCACATCAAAGACACAGGTTGACCTCTAATATTGCATCTAAAAATCATTTGGCAAACAAAATGACTTCAAGAGTTTTTATTTCAATGGTAATCACTTCTTGTCTGATACAAAACATTTTCATTCAGAGAAGAACATGGTAAGTTATCACAAGTGTTAAATATAGCCCTATTATTTGAAACATATATTTGATCGTTGATATGCATGTAGTGTCTTGTTGAAGAGACCCTAAAACCAAAACAACAAAATTTTTTCCTTACAATTGTCTCATAAGTTCTGGTTTTGCCAAGTTCATTATCAATTATTCGTTAAATTTAAAATCGTAGTTTGGATAGAAAATAGAAAAATTCTTACAAATGATGCCAACAATCATGATCTGGTTGGGGTATATTGCACAATGTTGAGAGCACAGGCGCATGAATATCTAATTGCAAACTGTAAACAATCAAATAAGAATACAATAATATTTAACACATTTCAACAAAAATCTTGGACCTGACAAATAATTTATTTCCTTTCGTAGATAAGTTACAAAGAATAAAGAATACACAACACTCAAAATCCTGAGTAACAAACACTACTTGAGTCACCTCGCTGCACTGGTGTTCTTGCGTTTCATGCGAGTAAATACATGACAACTTCAAGAAAAAGAGGTGTACTTTGATGTAATGCAAGAATGCCAATTCAAGTGCTGCTAAAAAACAAAAAAGCATCATATGCACAGCTGAAATCCGAAAACATTGGTGATGTACTGAAATCAAAAAATAGAAATATTGAAACAAGAAATGAGAAGTTATATCTGATTTTTCTCTTCCAACATCATGATCATCAATTAGAAAGAAAGAAGATCTGTTTGAAGTTGCCACTGCATCAGAAGACTTGCTCCCTCAGGACTTGATTCACTTGGAGTAAGACTAAGCTTTCTATGCATCAAGTATCAACACAAAACGAATCCCATCTACTCATCTGTATCCCAATATCCTTGACTTGTTCAGCCTTTAGGTCAACTGAAAACCATTTCCTCATCCCTTGTCAAATTATATTTACCAAACATTACTTTTCGAAAGAAAAAAAATTATATTTACCAAACATTTCCTCATTCCATGTCAAAAGAAGCTCACCATTCCTCCTGCAGCCAAGCATTCCCCCGAGATCACCATACAAATCAAAGGCTTACATTTTGGTCCAAGATTATACTATACAATCCCATATTCTTCAATCACACATGATGTTGCTGTGCTTCCAGTCATAGCATAACCATGTACCACAGAAGCTTGACTCCCCAAGCATAGACACCTTTGGCACCTTCACATATTCTACACTCCCCGGCAGCTACACCTCGCAGAATAATTCACTGCTCATATCAGGTAGCAAGACTGAAATGCGAGAAAAATCCGACATTCCTCCAACCCAATGAAAACCACATTAACAAAAGCCTGAGCTGAATATGTATTACAACATATATGATAATGGGGAACAACACCACTAATACTTCTCCAGGTAGTCGTCTTAAATAACCCAAAATCGTCTCCCCTTTCCCTAAAACAGTCTGCAGATTGATTGCTTTATTTTTCTTTCACCTTCTCATTTCTAAGAACTTATTCTATCTCCATTGAAGTATTCCTCATTCAAATAAAATATTTGGTTGAAGATAATCTTTCAGTATTGGTCCTCTCTTTTCCCCCTCATGTTGCTATCTCACTTGCCTATACCCACGTCTTACCTCCAATTCTAACCCTTTTCATTCTAATTTACCTAATTAAAACCTTTGATTTCTCAAAAGCACAAGCTCTCTCAATATGTAATAGCGTCACATGGATCAAAAATCCTTGAAATGCTAGAATATGTGATTCAATTTTTGAAACAATTTGGAATATTTGAAACCTACATCTGATCTTAAAGTTTATTTTTTCTCAAATACAGAAAAACCCTAAAACTAATATTACAATTTTTTTTCAATAGTCCGATCTCATCAGTTTTGGTTTTGGGGTTTCTCCCGTTTGAACAATTAATCACTTTAGAGTCTTAGTTTTGTAGCTCAATGGCATAACCTCCCCATCCTCAAAGAGGAGGGGAGGGGTTTGAGCCCCGCTATGGGCAAAAAAGAGTGTGTGAGTCCCCAACTAGGGAAAAAAAATGGGCACCTTGGAATAAAATTCCGAAGAAAAATATCACAAATGATGATAACAATCATGATTGATTGAACTACTGCAAAGTGTTGAGCAAACGAAAGCACCCTTACATCAAAGATCCAATCATAAATAGTAAACAATCAAATAAGAATACAATAATTAATCTGGTTCGATGAACCTCCCTATATCCTATTTTTTAAAGGAATTACAAAGGATAAAAATACATAAAACCTGCAACCGAAGGTAATACCCGAAAATCCCTAAAAAAATAGAATATGTTTTTCATTCTTGAAACAGATCAGATTCTCCAAAACCTATTCATTCTTAAACAGTTCAGATTCGTCAAAACCTACCAATGATCCTAGGTATGTGTTTTGCCCTCGTATCCTTTTTCAGATATTGAAAATACCCTAAAACAGAAATTACATTCAGATTAGGTTTTAGTTCTCTTTCACCTCAGAGGCAGTTATGTTGCCAGACAGTGTTCCAGTGCTAGGTGCTTATAGCCATGTTTGTGTGGGGCAGTTAGAAACTTACAAAAGAAAAGCAAAATACCAGAATCCCCTCCGAATTCTAACATCTCAGTTTGGTAAATCACCTATCTCCGAATGCCAAGTTTTAAGGTGTCCAATCTCTAAAAATTGTGCAGGAGCATTATTATAGTTAAATACTAAAAAAAACCAATAATTCCAAATGTGATAAATAACTGTGTTATGAATTTTAATACACACATTCATCAAAAACATATGTTGGCTTTTAATACAGAAACCCTTGATAATAATTAACACATTTTCCAGGATTGAAACTTTTAGCTGAAATGCAACACTAGAACATTATTTATTCTAACTACCCGGTAAATATTCAGCTAATTTGGTGAAATCTAATCAAGTATTTTGAAATCATCTAAAAGTTGCCCAATCCTAATTTTGAGGTGTCTTTGTGTTAAGGACAATGACTGGATTGGATTGACACAGACATTGCAGGAGTGGAGGAATCCTAAAAGAGTAACGGATGAATTGTTTGCAGTATAACTAAGGTGTATCCTTTCTGAAAATGAAAAGCCTTGTATTAGACAATTCTTTGACAATCTCTTTTATCCATCTGCTTGAAATTTTGTTCATGTGTTTTGGAATTATCTTTTTGTTACACAACTTCATAGTTGATTCTCATTTTTTTCCTTCTCCAAAATTGGTTTCCAACACTTCTAATCTGGTTAATTATGAAGTTATTTTTAAAAATTTTTTTGTGTGTAAAGGGATAAACAATCTGTTAATTAATTGATGGAGAGTATTTTCAGCAAATCTTAATTTTCTAATGGTTTTTGCCAACAAATTTGGGGATGATTCATAATAGCAAATACAAACATAAATCTCAAACATTACATCTAGAAGTCATTTGACAAACAAATTGTCTATCCTTTTCTTTGGATGGCAATTTTTACTTCCATCATATAAAATCATGCCCATTCGCAAAGAAAGAAAAAATAAAGCAACTCATCAAACAAGTTAAACATCGGCCATGAATGAACCAAATTTATAAAATATAATCAATATCATTCGAGTAAATGCATCATCACTTTAAAATAAGCGTTATTTTGATGCAATGCTGGAATTAACATTCATGAAAAGCTAAAATCTGAAAACATTTGTGATATACTGGAACTAAAGACAGAAATACTGACACAATGCTAAGATAAAAGAGTACAAGGATAAGTGAGAACGTTTATCGTGGTTTCATTCTTCTGACACTCTTGCAATTTTCTTGGTTGCTCCAACTCCAAGCTTTCCTTTAAGAAAATTATAAGCTCTCTTTTGAGTAACTGCTGCAATAGAAGACTAGGCTTGCCCCCCTTAGGACTTGATTCACTCCCTAAAGTAAGACTAAGCTCTCCATGTAAGTAACAACATAAAATGAGTCCAGAACACCAGATAACCGTATTCCGAGATCCTTAACTTGTTGAGACTCAAGGTTAATTGAAAACAAGTAATGATTTGTTTCTCTTTTCAAAAAAAGAAGTTCATCATTCCTTCTGAAACCAAGTATTGTCCCGAAACCTCTATCCATATCAAAAGTGAATAGTTTGGTCCAAGATTCTACAACACCATATTCTTTCATCACCCATATTGAAACTTGGTGAACCAAGCCATTAACATGGCCAATACAAAGTGACTCCCCAAGCACTGCAACAGCCGAATTTGTCACCACCCATCCATATTCTGGACCTATCGGGAGCTTCATCTCAGAAAATACCTCACTGCTCATATCAAATGTCAAGATTGAACCATCAGATGCAGCATCCATAATGCGTCCAATCCAACGGACATCTCCATTGACAAAAGCGTGAGGTGTAAGTGGATTACAGCGGATACGATTATGGGGACCATCAATACTAATGCTTCTCCAACATCCTCTATTAAGGGACTAAAGCTCAACCTTGGGATCTGGACCATCAGATTTGCCGATGTAAGTAATTATAACCACCTTATAATCATTAGTTTTTTAATCAAATCCGTATCCAAGAACAACCCGATTCCGATTCCGGCCATGTGAACCAGCTCTACGAACCGTGTTATTCAGGGCAATGATAGGCACTGGAAGCCTCAGAGATTTTCTAATACTGGGATTCCACAGAACTAAACTATTCGCACAATCAAAGATATTATCAGTGAGACATACCAAACCATTACAAGAACCAAATATGCGGAAATGAGAAGCAGAGTTTGGTATTGGGCTTTCAAGTTGTATAGGAGATCTATTCAGTGTTTCATCATCGAAATGCACTGAAAAACGACATGCTCTTTCTCTGCCATAAATGTACCGCCCGATGAGAAGTGTGTGTGTTGTTGATTTTGTTAAAATAGATTGTTCGACTAAGGTTTGATGTGATGAAATTAGGACTACTGATTAGAGAACACCATGATCTACAAACGCACCTCATCTGCAGAAGGGTTTTAACCGGTAGTCTCGTGAGGATTTCAGTCATCAATTCGTCGTGCAGAAGGTCCGCCATTGCTGAGATTTCAAGGAGAGACGGAGAGAGAGAGATTTAGGGCTTTTGAAAACCCTCGATTCAAATGCACTCTAAACTCTAAAGTGACTCTCTTCGAATAGCCCTTTCATTCAGCTAAGGCTCAAGCATTTTCATGCTCTTCAGTCTTCTCCAATTTTGAATTGCATTTTCATATGAAAAAAAAAAAATTGCATTTTCATGTGACCAAAAGCCCCTAATCGATGAAATTACCGAATCAATGAAAACGTAGCGTAAACCCTTTCCTCTTTCCCTAAAACATACAACACTACGGCTCCATTTGGATACACAAGAGAGAAAAAAAGGAGAGGCTCCATTTGGATACACAAGAGAGAAAAAAAAAGGAGAGGATAACTTTAGTTATGAAAGGAGAGAAAAGAAAGGAGAAGATAACAATAATCTTTATTTATGTTTGAATAAATATGAGAGAAAAGAAAAGAAAGAATCATATTTTTGTTTGGATAAGATAGGAAAGAGAAAAGAAAAGAAATGATAACAATCAAATTACTATCATACCATTTTATATTTAATGGGACATGTGTGGAATAATAATTTTCTATTTCTAATTATTGAGGGTAGTCTTGAAATTATAAAAGTACTACTTAATTTCCTATCCTTTTCCTTCCAATTTTCTCATTTTTGGGATGATAGAATCCTCTCCATTCTCTTCATTTAAAGTACTTAAATACAAAACACATTATTCTCTCCTTTATTTTATCTCCTGATCCGTCCAAATCTTTCGATCCAAACGATGCCTCCAAGATTGACGAAGTTGCAAACTCTCAATCTCTGTCTTCTTGGTCTTGCCTTCTTTTTTTTTCTTTTTCTTTTCTTGTAATGACTTTTCTATTCACTATTTTGAAGGCTGATATATTACTTTGATTTTATACAACCCTTTCCTATATATATATATAGAGTGCAATTTTCACTCCTATATATAAAATTGCAAGAGACGGTCCCGAAACGACTATATATTCACATCAAAAGTGAATAGTTTGGTCCAAGATTCTACAACACCATAGTCTTTCATCACCTGTATTGAAACTTTCGCTAAGCAAGAAATCGAAATGGCTCATACAAAGTGACTCCCTAAGCACTGAAACAGCCAAATGTCCAATCACCCAACCATATCCTGGAGGTGTTGGCAGCTTCATCTGACAGAATACCTCACTGCTCATATTGAATGTCAAGATTGAACGATCGAAGCAGCATCCACAACGCATCCAACCCAATGGACAACCCCGTTGACAAAAGCCTGAAAATAAAAATAAAATTATAATTCTTATTTTTATTTTTATAACTTTTCTAATTATATTTATTCTTTCTCTCACACTTCATCCCTAACACATCATCTTTCTATTTTTAAAATTCAAAAAAATAATAAAAAAATATATATATATTATAATTCTTATATATAGATATTTGGTCTCATTCTATTTATTCTATGACTAACTTCATTCCTAACACATACTCCTAAAATATAATATTATTTAAATAAGTATTTCTTTTCTAATTCTATTTCTTCACTCTCTAACTTCATCCCTAACACAAATTCCTAAAATATAATATTATTTATTTTAATAAATATATAGAAACATAACATTTCTAATGTATTAATGAAAAAACACCATTTTTTTATTTTTATAATGCATGTTTAAATTTTTATAATATTATTTATTCTAATAAATAAATAGAAATATAACATTTCCTTAACTCTTAAATAAGTATTCTTTTCTAATTCTATTTCTTCTCTCTCTAACTTCATTCCTAACACAAACTCAAAAACTGTAATACTATTTAAATAAGTATTCTTTTTTCTAATTTTATTTCTTTTCTCTCTAACTTCATTCCTAACATAAACTCCTAAAATATAATATTAATTAATAAAAAAAACCACTAATGGAAAAACTTCAGAAAATTGAAAAAATTGAACTAAATAATATTTAATGAACTCACTAATTTTATAATTTAGCTATTATTTATGTACTAAATTAAAATATATATTTAAGTAAATTATTTTTATTAAAAAAATTGAACTTTGAGATTCAAATTTTAATTTATATATATTTTTTGAGCACGTTCTGTTTACTAGTGTGTATAAATACACACAAATATATGTACAGAATAATGTGTATGTATCTAAATTATTATTCATGGCCTACCCTAGCCCTGTCTTGTTTTATGCACAAGGATTGATTGTAATTTTGAAGCAGAAAAATAGACAAGTATGAAAGCTCACAAACTAGAATAATGTTGTGATGATGCAATTTTATTGACCCATAAAATTTAATATCAAAAACAGAAAAAGAAAAGGAGCAGACATATATATATATATATATATATTCCCAGACTAAGGATTGGAAGTAGAAGAGGAAGAAGCCATATTTACAGCAGGCTGCTGGTAATTTGGGTTTGTGGAAAGAGAAATTTGTTTGTAGCAAATATAGAAACACTGGCAAACATAGGGGTGATCGTCTTTGCATTTTCCCCATCCTTTAGGATACACCTTTGCACAGAACTTGTCACACCATGACCGATTGCAGAAGAAGGGTGGTGGTGACCCACACATCTTTTCATCCTTGCATATTAATGTCAACTTGTAACTTTCACCTGCATGTACGTGCATGTCATCCATTATATATATATATATATAGCACAACATTCATTGATGTAATATATAAAGAATGTATGTGTGGACAATATTGAATTCAATGGCTTGAAGATACAAATTAATGTGCCATCTTAAATGGAATCAGTCCAAAAATTAGGAGACATCAGGAAAACAGATGATGTGTGTGTGTGTGTATATATATATATATATATGTTGCATTGTCATTAATTACGATGGATGGTTGCTGTTTCTCCTTATAAATGATGGATTTATTCAGAAAAGTTAGTGACAGATGTGATGAGACGAATCAATTTATATGGAATTAACATCAAACGTGCATGGACTGAGAGAAATTAAACAGTTGTACCAGCATGGATTGAGATAAGAACCATGAAGATGATTGGAAGTATTGCAGAGCACTTCATGATATCTTGAGTTGAAGCTATGTTATGTTGATCGGTGATCATACATGACCAGCTGGTACAATATATCCTTTTAGAGAGAGAATGCATGGATGGGTAAGTTTATGGGTAGGCAAGCAAAATCTGTTTGAATGGGTAGGGAATTGTTAGCCAACACCGATTGAAGGGTGGAGGAGTAGTACTGGAGTTTATGGGTAAGGAAAGGTTAGAACACACTGTTGGAACAAATTTAAGTTTTTTTTTCCCAGTTAAAGGAATAAATTGAGAAAGGAAAATTAATGAACTTTTTTGTAACATTCATGCAAATTAATGCATTGACTGTTAGTAAACCAAGAGTAGAAATAGCGATTAAAAATAATTTTAATTCAATAGTTAAAAAAGAAAAGAAAAAAGTATTCAAAATTACACAGATTTGAAGGAAGATGTTACGTACTCTTGATTCTTGCCTAGATCAAACTCATAATTCCAAGATTCTATGTACTAATTTAGTGAGCTTCATTCTTGTCTAGATCAACTTACAATTCTCATGATTCTCTCCATTAATTTAGTCTAAGACGATTGTAATAAATTCTTATCATTTTTGTTGTTATTCTTTTTTTTTTGTTTGTATGTATTCTGTAATGACCTAAATAGTTAGGCTGTACAATGAAAGGAGACAGAGACAATATTTACTCTAAAACAACCAATTTCAACAATAGCAGAGGATGGAAAATTGGAAATCATGGAATTTTTGCTCTACTGAAATGCAATTTTGATATATGGATTAGATTAACAAAGTAGATAATTAAATATTGCTTAAAGACGTATAACAAGTGGATCCGTGGCGCAATGGTAGCGCGTCTGACTCCAGATCAGAAGGTTGCGTGTTCGATTCACGTCGGGTTCAAACCCCCCTCTTTTCACTAATAATTCCTTTTTCTTTTCTTTTATTAAAAATAAATAAACATGATCAAACCCAATCTTTTGGGTTACCCGGCCTGATATCTCTTTTTCTTTCCAATGCGATATATGGTACATATATACATATGCATACATTTATCTATACATATACGGATTCCCTTGCAGATGTCCGTGTAATAATATATACATTGTGTGTATTTGCTTATACACAGGTCTAAGAAGATTAGTAGAAGGGGTAGTTTGTATCTCTGAAAAAAAAACCATGGTCAGAGTGTCAGATTTATAGCCGAGAACATCACCCAGATGATCTCCTTTTGATTGGTTATTTTCATGTACGATTTTTTCTAGACAAGTTTTTTTTTTAATGTTCTTGTTTCTTCGCTTCTTTGAATCCAGTAGCGTTTTATTGGGTTCTTTCATTCATTTGATTTTGTAAAGCCAATTGGAATTGATTTGGCAAAACCAATTTGTAGAAGAAGACGAAAGATTTGAAAAGCATTTGTGAATGTAGAGAGAGAAGGTTAAGGCAGCAGCGGTGTTCTTTGGTGGAGAGAGAGATGGTGGTGCAATGTTTAGTAGAGAGAGAGAGAGAGAGAGAGAGGAGGTTAACAGTGATTAGGGTTTTGTAATGGATATTGAACATGGAGATTTACTGGAGAGAGGATTTCTTTAGGGGTGGCAATTTCCTCCGCCCCGACGGATTTCTGCCCCGCTTTGCCCCTAATGGAGGAGATTTGGTCTGCCCCTAATAGGAGTAGGGGCGGGTATGATTTTTTTAAGAAAACCAGCCTAGTACCGGCCCCGCCCCAATTATATATATATATATATATATATAGTGACATAATTGTATAAAATGTGTCATTTCTTTTATTATTATATTACTTATATAAATATAGTATACTAGGTATACGACAACCACTAGATTACCTTGTTCTACTCTATTCCTCTCTTTATGTTATGACTAAAAGAGAACTCTATCTTATGTACATAATAGATCTATAATAAAAAAAAATTCTTGAAGGCCAAAACCATTTCTATTTCCATTTACATATGTATGTATGTTTGTGTCATTTTCTTTAGTCTTATATATTAGGGTTTTGATTATAAGAGTGTTGTATTATCGTTTAGGTACATTAAGCTCAAACATCGAATTCAAAGCAAATAAAGCAAAGGATTTTAAGAATTTTGTTATTCCTCTCTTTCTCTAAACGGGGCGGTGGTGGTATGCTTACCACAAATCCGTTAGGATTCTTAACAGAAGATGGATTTTATATTTCCTTAATGGGACGGGATAAAATTTTGGCATACCCGCTCCGTTGCCATCCCTAGATTTCTTTCTAAGATGTTTTTTTACCTGGTTAACCCATTAAAAATGAGTCTAATCTATTTTTTTTTTAATATTATATAATTTTTATGACACATGTTCGTTTTTCGTTGGGCCACATCATCTGTTCCTTATGACCTGAGTATTGTGCTTTTTCATAAAGGAAGTTAGTACTCGAGTCTCAGACAATATTACGTTCCAACGTCCCCAACCTTCATGGGGAGGATTAGACTGTCAAAAATAATCTAATCCCTGGATTTGAACAAACTCAAGGACGAGCTAATCCTCCCCTTGAAGGAGAGGAGGTTAGCTTTCCCCATATCTATATATATATATATATATAGCTGTTAATTAGGTTTACACAGTTAATATCAGTATATAGGAAAGGCAGGCCAAAACTCAGGTATCCATGTGGCTCTTCTCGGAGGTGTGAAACTGCATGCTAGCCTGACAATTCTGTATACGGTGCTGCGCTCATCACTGCCCAGCTCCACTCCAGAGACAAAGTGGCTTTGGCTAAGGATCTTGGGTACTTTGACAAGATGAAGGGGATGAAACGATATAGGGCTAACATTGTGACATAAAAAATCCTTTGGAGAGCTTTTGCTCAGGCCCGAAATGATATATGATCAAGTTGATGCTTCATTTAAGAATCTTGATGAGAGCAGAATCTTTTAAAAACTCATCTCAGCCTTTTCCAGAACACAAATGCACCACACATTCTAACTCGGTTGATGCATCAGGATATGGGCACAATTATTCTGAATACAACGGCAAAAGTATATTCAAAGCACCCTCAAGTTGGAAAGTACTGAAAATTCAGCCATTCAATCTTCGTCTGACTCTGCAATCACAAGCCAACACATCAAAACATAACGAGAATGATGGGCAATCAAAAGCCAACACATCAAAAAATAATGACAATGATGGTTCCAGATTCAATGACAAGTTTTTCCCTCTAATATACAGTTCCGGAAATCCTTTTTTCACTTTAGTAAGAGGAATCGAACTTCCATTTCTCCAGTGAGGGGACAGGAAAGCAAGGGGATAATCCAAACTATCTCCCTGCTTTTAATGCATTGGCAAAGGATCACCTCCTTACAATGTTGACATTGCGAAGAATGGGATACAGAATCTTAATAAAAAGAGAAGCATACCACGTATAGCCTCCATGTTGTCTTCCTTATAGACACCAAGAGGTGAACCGTGGACAGATAGAAGCATCTCCCCGTGTTTAGGAAGCCTTAGAGTTTTGGGTGTCATTCCAACAGACAACCTGTGGCCACTCACCTGCAATTATAATTATAGCTACTATAGTCATTTCCAGCAACTCTTTTACTACAAAAAACAAACATAACAACCATCTAGATGCTTATTTAGCTTTTAACTAGTAGCACATTGTTAAAGAATTATCATTCTATTTTACTACTTTAACCCACTATTTATCGTGATACAATTTTCCTTTTCATTTATTCAATTAAATAAATTGCAAAGCCATATCATTTAACAATATAGCATATTTTAGTTTTAACAAATTAATGAAATGAAACTTGCTGTTGAAATCCTCATAGGTCCAACTCCAGAACACTACATTATAATGCAACAGGCACTCCCATTTTCAGAAGTATGACAGAACCCATAAAGAATACTATGCAATTTCAACTAAGCTTCTTGGCCAGATTGTCAATGATAATGCATCCCAATGAATTTTTTTTCGTGAACAAGGAGTAATAATTGAATTTCTTAACTCACTTGGTGCAATCCAGTTAATTTGTAGAACTCTTCAATCTACTTTGGCAAATGAAACATGATTTTGGCTTTTATTAAATTCCTAAAAAATAAAGATTTCTAGAAAAGTAATCAAAAACAAAGGTCAACAAAAATAGAACCATCCAGAAATGAACAAGAAGACACAAACCCCTGGAGTTTGAAAACCATATTGCAAACCAAGCATCTGAGTACCAGACGATTCCTCCAAAACCTACAAGAGGAAAATTTTGAAGCAGAAAATAAGGAAACAGAATTTTCAGATTGTCATCAAAGCATTATTTTATATGTTGCCATCTGAAAAACATGGGAAACTCAATATCCCTCTTGTGATTAAACCTTGCTAACAGTTGCAACATACTGTTTCACAAAACATTGTTATCTTCCACTACACAACACTGAAGAAGGAAGCATTGTTTAATAAGAAAATTTGCCCTATAATATCAAGAAAAGAAAGTGCATCCGAAGTCCAAAACCCCCTCCTAAACAACACAACCACAACAAAAATCACGTAAGAACGTACAAAATCCTTGATCTGCAAATTATCAGCACCAAGGAGGTTCGCCTTAACTGCCACCAATCAGATAACCCAAGTAAGGTACAACCACAGCAAGAAACACAAATTCTAATATGTCAAAAGAGATTTATCAATACTTGCTTCGCTTGAAAAGTCAAAGCCACCAAATGATGGCATTACAGCAGAACAATCAGGATAAACTATGGGCATCCGATGTAGAAGAGAAGCATGTATGCTTCTTCCATCAGCCTGGTTCATTGTTAAGTTACCATCTCTATCCTTCCATTGCACTTCGTACTGTCCATATTTTTCATGTTTAAGAAGTGACAGATGTGGAAGATTTTCCTTGAAAAATTGCAGTACAGGAGTCTGCAGCTGTTCCTCCTTAAAATATGAGCGAAGCAAGCACAACCCAGTAAGCAAATGTTCAATCTCCATATCACGAATGGCCCTGATCGCAGCAATTCGATGTTCAGCTGTAAAAAGATTTTAAAAGAAAGTAATAATTAATAAAAAGAAAGGGGATAAACATTGACCAAAAATGCACTGCTTCATATAAGAGGAAGATCTTATAATACAAAATATGACAAAGAAAATACAGACAGTGCATAACCCAGCCACTGTTTCTTTCTCTACTCTTCACGTGAGAAATCCCAATCCTAAAAAAAGAGGGCCTGATGGCAGATCACCAACACAAAACATGCAGTCACACATCCCGATGGCAGATCGCCAACACAAGACATGCAGACACACCACATGATTGAACACTAATCAAGAAACCCAGTTTGGGTGCAAAGTGAGGCCAAAACAGTAAAACGCATTGATCAAGGCAGGAGGATATGTGTGATTGCCACGGATTTGTATTGTAACGGTTATGTTAGTGCTTTTAACATACATAAAACGCTTGTAATAGCTTACTAAGCAAAATGCTCTAAATAACAGAAACATGGTGGTGAATTACCAATGGCCCAATTGCTTTTTAGTACTGAAATGACGAGAATATTGTACCTCAAATCTACCATCTAAAATGTGTATACCCAACAAAAAGCTCTCATTTGGGGAGCTTAAGATTCTAAGGACGAGTTGGTTGTGTTAGTTGGAGTAAACTAAAATTGATCGACCAGGCTCCAATTACTAACTTTTTAATAACAATACTGTTTAATAATACCACAACTTGAATCCAAGTTGGACTTTGGTTACCCAACACATCTATCCAAGCCCAACCCAAATTAAGATTGTTGGAAAATATATTATTGGAGTGATTTATGAGATTGATTTTAGGAATCTTCCATTAATGTATTTTCCATATTTATCACATGTAATCTTTCACCTATAAATAGAAGTGGTCATTGTAAATAAAACTAAGAGAGAATATAATAAAAGTGATGTAACCTTCCGGGCTTTGTGTCGTGGATGTAGGCCATAATGGCCGAACCACGTTATATTCTTGTGTTCTTCTTGTTTAATTTCTCTTTTCAATTTTTATTTTATTTTATCAACATGGTATCAGAGCAGGTTATCATACCCTACTCTAGATTCATCTCGAATCTTCAGATCAACTCGTCTCGAATTTTCGAATCAACTTGTCTTGAATCTCCGAATCAACTTGTCTCAAATCTCAAGATTAACTCATCTCGGATCTTCGGATCAACTCATCTTGAATCTCCAAATGAACTCACCTTGGATCTTAGGATCAACTCGACTCGGATCCCCCGAAACTTCGTATTTAATTTCAAGTTGGACACTTGAGTTAAAATCTCCGTATACCAACTTGAGGGGGGGTGTTGGAGAATATATTATTGGAGTGATTTATGGGATTGATTTTAGGAATCTTCCATTAATGTTCCATATTTATCACGTGTATTCTTTCACCTATAAATAGAGATGATCATTGTAAACAAAACTAAGAGAGAAAATAATAAAAGTGATGTAGCCCTTTGGGTTTTGTGTCGTGGATGTAGACGGTAGTGGCCGAACCACGTTATATTCTTCTGATCTTCTTGATTAATTTCTCTCCTCAATTTTATTTTATTTTATCAACAAAGATCAACCCACTCAAGTTGCACTCCTATCAGCCAACAAGAGACATGCTGCCATTATCTGAATTTTTATTCCAATACATAGATCAAACGAAAATTAATGTCTCGAAAGAGTTCAAATTGAGCAATGCCTTGACGTCTCATAAATTTAGAATCCATACTACAGCCAATATATAATCAATGGATAATGTAATAAAACAAAAATAAAAATATCTGAAAACATTTTTATCAAGCAACTCCACAATCCATTACCAACAGTAATTACAAAATAAGTAAATGAAAAGACTTGTCTGAGAGATTTTATAAATCCCTTTACAAAAATCTCTTTCATTTTGGAAATCCCATAAGTTGATAGAATTAGAAAAATGATGAGAGAAGCAACCACTTTGGAGGAAAGATGGCACTTAGTTTTTCATATTAGCAATGGACACAATCAGTGTATAAATAGATGAGAAGAAACATGTAACGAAATAACGAAATGCATACTTTCCTGGTCTCTGCATTTATCTTCTTTCTTTTCAAACTCCTCTGGACCAGCACCATCTTTGTCACTTGCATCAGGTGAAGCAGATTGTTTGACAGTTCTCTTAACTCTTCGTCTTGCCATTGAATAAGAAAGCGTAATCTGGGAAAAACTTAATTTAAATGTGTTACCATCAGCAGAAAATTCTCCTTATGTAAGTGAGACTAGTATAAGGACATCCTGAACAAGACATATCACATCTGACCTGAGGTAAAACTAATACTAATCATGTGAGTAAATATCAACATAGATGTCAAAAGAAAACCAGTTTAAATATGTCAATTGATGGTAACACCTAAACAAGCTTGTATACTGGTGCATAGAAAATAAGTTCCTAAATCACCCTTGGTAGTTAGCTTAAAAGAATATGCCAATGTAGAACAATATCAACAAAAGGACTTCAAAAGCAGCAGAAAGCCCTGATCAAGTTAAATAGGTCTTTAGAAATGGAAAACAAAAGACTAAAAATCTGAAAGAAGGGAGAGGATGGTGGGAAAGAGACTCTCCTTTAATGCTTGCTTTTTTAGATGTTATGGTTTATATGGCAAAAATGTGGCATAGAAGATGTATGCACAAAGTGCATTCTAGGCAGAGACAACGCGTCGAGTGCAGTGAGGATGGTAGGCTGATCAGACTAGCCGCTAGCAACATACTGAGGAATGCAAGAAACAGTAGGCGGTACTGATTTGGTTCTGTTAAAATAACTCATTAATTCCAATTTTCCAATTAGGTATCTCAAAATATGAGTCGTAACTAAATGCGTATGGCTCAACTACGATCACCTAAACTTAAAATATGTTACAACTTACAAATATGAGTCTTGTTTTTACAATTGCAGTTTCTAAACCAACTGAAGTACACCCTAACACTAGAAAGTTACAATACACAAGAGCAAAGCTTAGATCTTAAACCAAAAGCTTGGGATATTTCATTTAATCATAGGTTTCAAATATTTTTGAAAATATTTCATTTTCATTTGATTTAGGATAGACCTTGAATTCATTTTTTATTTAATGTTAGATCTTGAAAGATTACTGGTAGTTTAAGATTTCACAATCTACAATTAGGAGAGGAAACAGAGATTGATTGTTGCCATTTGCTTTATTTGGAGGCAACACAGAGAGATTTAATGGTCATGGAGGCTAATGGTGAGTCTGATTCAAGGTTTGTTATGGGAGTTGAGAGAAGGGAATAGAATTTACATGAAGTTTGACAAGAAAAGATGTAGTCTTGTATATTTAATGGATTGGTAATTGTGAGAAAATTCCAAAAATAGATTATTACTTCCATAACCCAATATATCATGTGCTTTTTATGAGAATTTGAGTTTATTTTGGTGCACATGCATGTTTAATCCTCAGTAATATAGGCTAATACTAAATTATTTTTCTTTAATTTTTATACTATATTCAATTTGCACGAAACTTATAAAAGGCATCTTCAAATGGTTATTTGCACTCTATTCCTTTTACAACATAAATAACTCATTTTTTAAGCCTAATTATCATGAATTTAAATTTCTTTTCATGTTTGAGTGCACATTTGGTCATAAAAGTAGCCAAAAATAGAAATCATTAAGCTTTTTCATCAGACAATGGCATAAAATTAAATATAAATTTAGCACCCTAAAAAAATATCTTTATAAATTCAACAAAATTTATTAAATATCATTAACATCCATTTTTTGTGATATTTGGGATTAAAACAAGTGTATCAATGCAATATTGCAATTTAGGGGAATTATGCAATAGCATTAACAATCTTGGTGGTCACATGACTCACATCCTTTACAGTCTACATTTGTATCACTTAAACCATTACCATTTAGAAAGGCAGTTACTATTGTTTAAAACCTTGGTACCAAGTTGTACTAGAGCATTATTCGCTGACACAGAGACCAGAACCACTATTTAATATCATTAATGCAACCAGGTATTGAAAGGGTATAAATCCTAGTCTCCATCCTCCCAAGTCCTAACCAAGTACAAGCAATGTCCAACAAATACTCAAGTAGATGGATCCCATATCTATGAATGAATCAATGATCAGAATCCTTGGCGAGGAATTAAATGACTTTTCCACCTAGATCACAAATAATATAGAATCATAATTCTAAAATTTCAATCAGCAACCCAAGAGAAAAAATAATAATAAAACATTTAATATGACATTTATTACATAAGACAAGTGCTCTCAACAAAACCGGTGCATAGTAAAGCCAGGGCTGCCAATTGTGAGAAAGTGAGTTCACATAAAAGCAGTCACTTTATGCAAAAGCTAACAAAGCTAGACCTGTACCACGTCTGCACCTCTCAACACCCTCCATTAACAGGTATGAAAGCGAATAAGCCTTTCTCTAGTGTTCACTGTGGAAACTCATCTAAAGTTCCATGTTAAACAACCATCTACTCCAAAAGCTTACGTTGTTAAAGAGAGTGCAACTTGAATATTTATATCTCTAAGACGCCCCCTCAAGTGCGACTTGGTTGAGCACTTGCGTGGGCCCAATGTGTGATAATTTTTAATTATCGGGGCAGGGTGACAACAAGGTTGGAACCCAGGACCTGCTGCTGCTTGAGGCTCTAATACCATTTTAAACAACCATCAACTGCAAAAGCTTAAGCCGTTAGAGAGAGTGCAATTTGAATATTTATATCTCTAACATTCCAAATGGGCAAGACACTCTTCATTAAGAACTCCTTTGGAGATGATAAAGAAGTATATTTGGGGGAAAAGTCGTTTTAAGGCATTAAGATCCTTTATTGCCTTCGGCACGGGGCGAAAAGGCATTTGACTGGGTAAAACATAAACTTCGTCTTAATCATCACATTCACATCTAATTTCCAAATAGAGCAGAAGGAAAGAAAAAAGAAAAAGTAAATATCCAAAAGTAGCACTAGGCATCATCTTAATCCCCATGGAAACACCCATCTCTTTCACAAATATTAGATTGCTAACTCTTAATCTCCTCTTCTGTCATCTCCATATCAGCCATGTCTTCTTCAAAATCTGGTTGTAAAGTCAAAGCCATTGAAATTGTGCTTGATTTTGCTTAGTGTCTACATTCTCTCCTTCAACAACAACTATACTTGCCAGTTGCCACATGTCAATCAAGCCATCATCATCAAACACAAATTCAGCCTCTGCAATTGGGGGCAGGTCTACACTCATTTCACCAATCAACCACTTGTTAATTTAATCAATATCAACCAATGAGACAGGGCCAGTCACAAGCTATGGCTTCTTTGCATCAACTAGGGAGCACAGCCCACACACAAAGTACACAACAGCAGCTAGCAAAACTAAGCTGGTTAAGGAAATCCTAGCCCCACACTATCAGAGAGATTAGCAGTATTTCCACCATCAAAACGTTGAATTTAGAACTTTACTGATAATTTACGCGTGTGGTAGTAAAACTCACCAAAGGATCACCAAAAACAGCCAAAGAACTAAATTATAGCGCACAAATTTTAGCCTTGTAACACGGTACAATGTCCCCATTGAAGGTAGCACTACGTACGAGAAGTGGAGCATTAAAATGCAGTCATGCGCTAATGCTAATGTCATACAGCCACAACCAGCGTTTGTGTAACAATCAATACAGTCTCTCAAGCGGCCCTGACAAGGCTCTCTATAAGCATTTACCAAAACCATATCAACATATATATATTTGATTTTATAAATATATCAATGCGAGCGTAAACTTCACTACCAATTGAAATCTGCAAATTAACTAGCAAGCAAAAAACCCTAATTCCGTTGTTCGACAGTAATGCTTCCAAGTGATATAGAAATTATGGCTCTTTGAGTTTTGCTATTAAAATGCTGATGTTTGTCGAGCAATATCTATATAAAAAAATACAAACTATGTATTTATATATGTATATAACACAAACTTACGAGTGTGTTTAAGATCGTTGACGGACAATTGCCTCCGGTCGCCAGAGCTCGCAGTGTGAGTTCGCCGGAGATGAGAGAGTGAGGGCGTGACTTGTTTTGGGCTCTTCGTGGATGCAAAATTACAAAGCCTTGTGGCAGCAAGTCAGACTCAGAACCTGAAATAAACTGTTATATTTTTGAAATTTTCGTCTCTTTGAAAAGTTTCCCTCTATGCTACTGTATGTATCAAAGACTCTAGGCCCAAATCTAAACTGCTCAATGTTAAATGGATTTTAAGATGGCCCAACTTTCTATCGGATTTCCAGTAGTTTTGTGTTTGCGCATCTCTGGGAATAATTTCGGACCCACTGTGTCCCAATGGACGGAAAATTATTAAATACCATTATACCAACATTGCTACTTTTTTTTTTCTTTCTTATATGTATGTTCCATGTGTATATTTACAGGCTAAAGTGCAAAAAATATTCCTGTTTATAACAGAATGTGCAAAAAAATTATAAAGGTCAATTAACTCTTTACATTTTTTAAATTGTACAGATAAGAACATTCCGTTACTTCAACACTGACATTGACAGAAGTATAAAATGTTTGAAATACCTTTACAATAAAAAAAAAAGAGCAAGTTTCATAAACAAGGTCGTGGCTACCATTGGATACATGAAATCTGCAAATATCAACCACGTCCCAACTCCTGCCTTACTTTGTCACCGTCCACCACCGTCATCAGATTGTTCCGCTACACCATAGTTTTAATTCAAGCCCAAACCATGAGAATTTCCACTTCACAAACAGTAAATGAAGATAGTGCCATAGCAATGATGCACAGAGATAGGGTTGACAAGTTTAAGGTGATAGAATAATGATTTTGAAAGCCCATGTATACATGTGCCGGAAGCTGGAGGTAGTTGGGCTTCACCATTAAAGCTTTGATACAGAACTTGAATTTCTTTCCTCTCTTTTAAAAAAATTACCTTAGCGATCTAACTCTCTGTTTGCTATCCCACAGTATTAAAGTTGATCATTATTTTTTGGCTGCTTCATCCTCCTTTATCCTCAAATACTTCTGAGCCCGGAAGTTTAGATCACTCATATCTCTTGGAACACTCTTTACCAAAGATTTGTGAAAACCTTCCTCATGCACCATTGCTATTTTAAAAGCTTCTACTGCCGTAGTTTGATCGCACTAATCTATCATAGACATCTCCAAATTGAAGTGGGTCAAAAAGAATTTCAAAGTTTCTCTCTTAACCTGTCTCATGGTGAATAACAAGGAGATGGTTCTCCTTCATTCTTAATTTCCAGCATACTAAGCAACAAACAACTCACATAGCCATGGCGAACTTCAAGATCGAGCGAGACGGTTGTTGCTTAAATTATAGCAACGCCGGTCCTAACAGGGTGGATGGAAAGATTTTGCACATGAGTGCATCGTTTTCCACATATAGGTTCATCTTCTGCTGATACTGATAGATGTGCTCCATAAGATTTGTTCTTCAGTCGAAGGTAACGAACATATGCAGGGTAAACTTTCTCGGCCTTTCGATCTTGACTATATTTTTTATAAAGGGAGACTCGATCAGTCAGCTGGTCATGAGCGCTCGGTTGGCTGGACAACAGGATCTATTACCCTTTAGTTCATCAATCTTGTGTTGCATCTGGGTTCTACATTCCAGAGAAAACTGTGCGAGATTGATATGATCTTCATTGACCCAGCCAAGGTGTGGATCACCACCTACGAGTTAGTTGTGATGAGACGCACTCAATGAGTGGCTACTTGAACCAGCTCCTTCGTTCCACTGTCGTCCAGGGTCTCTCACACTTTTGACACATTCTACCTTTGCTTGGAGGTCAACGATCTACTGGCATAAAGCTTCTTCTGTTGGGTTAACTGTTGAACGTTCGGCTGCGTTGGTGGCTCTTAGAGGTTTGGCAATATCGGCGATACCTCCCTTTAATTCCTATGGATCTGCCCAAATCTACCATATCGTAAGTATTTCTTCATGTATCCACCATAACTATGAAATTTTCAAGTTTGAATGGAAAACGATAGAACGTTTCCCACAGACGGCGCCAAAGTGTTAGTGCAAAAAATTACTTGACTAATTTTTAACCAATTAATCTATTGCACACACTCAAAAATTCAAGAACACGATATTTTTTAGAGAAAAGATAATCATTTTTCATTAATCTTTCTCTCTTTTTTATACAAGTTAAAATTTGAATCCTTTTAGGACTCAAATTTCTCTATTTACAGCTATCTTTTCTCTCAAGCATATAAATTCCTAATATAATTTGGATTGACGTCTATATTGGACCACTTTAACCTTGAAAAAGATGGCCTGACCCATTATTTCTTTTGAGACTATTCTTTGAGGCTTGTTTTCTAGATTTTGGGCTTAATTCCTTTTGGGTTCGGCCCGTTCGTGTGTTACTAGGCCCATATGAATAGCTGGGGGATTTTTCCCCTACAATGTTTTCATTATATTATTTTTTGTGAATATGTTTCCATATCTTTTAACCACCAAAATGAAATGTAATGTTATTTTTTCCTAAAAGTTTTGTTATTTTATATGGTAGTGAATGGTGATAAAAAATTAAAAAATAAAAATCCTTGGAGAGTCTGATAATTTGATTTGTGGAAGATGCTATGAATTCTCCAACAATGGTCCTTTTTTCTCTTTTTTTTTGGTTATGGAAACAATGGTGTTTGTAATTAAGAATATCAAATTTTTTGTCATGGATGAACATATTTATTTCAGGTCATCAATTTTATTGGGATCTTTTTCCATCAAATAGAAGGATGACTGATTGTTGGAACAGAGTATACATATAAAACTAAGATGTAAAGAATTTTTAGGGTTTTACTTTGGCCATTGGTTGTCTAAAAAACATGCCCTCTGGTGACCGCAATCAAGGCCAACCATAGGGGCAGATGAACCATAACATACAAAACGTTTAGGGATGGCAATGGGTATGGGGTGGGGGTGCCCTTTCCCATCCTCGTTCCCGTTTAGAAAAGCTACTCCCCTACAATGTTTTCATTATATTATTTTTTGTGAATATGTTTCCATATCTTTTAACCACCAAAATGAAATGTAATGTTATTTTTTCCTAAAAGTTTTGTTATTTTATATGGTAGTGAATGGTGATAAAAAATTAAAAAATAAAAATCCTTGGAGAGTCTGATAATTTGATTTGTGGAAGATGCTATGAATTCTCCAACAATGGTCCTTTTTTCTCTTTTTTTTTGGTTATGGAAACAATGGTGTTTGTAATTAAGAATATCAAATTTTTTGTCATGGATGAACATATTTATTTCAGGTCATCAATTTTATTGGGATCTTTTTCCATCAAATAGAAGGATGACTGATTGTTGGAACAGAGTATACATATAAAACTAAGATGTAAAGAATTTTTAGGGTTTTACTTTGGCCATTGGTTGTCTAAAAAACATGCCCTCTGGTGACCGCAATCAAGGCCAACCATAGGGGCAGATGAACCATAACATACAAAACGTTTAGGGATGGCAATGGGTATGGGGTGGGGGTGCCCTTTCCCATCCTCGTTCCCGTTTAGAAAAGCTACTCCCCTACAATGTTTTCATTATATTATTTTTTGTGAATATGTTTCCATATCTTTTAACCACCAAAATGAAATGTAATGTTATTTTTTCCTAAAAGTTTTGTTATTTTATATGGTAGTGAATGGTGATAAAAAATTAAAAAATAAAAATCCTTGGAGAGTCTGATAATTTGATTTGTGGAAGATGCTATGAATTCTCCAACAATGGTCCTTTTTTCTCTTTTTTTTTGGTTATGGAAACAATGGTGTTTGTAATTAAGAATATCAAATTTTTTGTCATGGATGAACATATTTATTTCAGGTCATCAATTTTATTGGGATCTTTTTCCATCAAATAGAAGGATGACTGATTGTTGGAACAGAGTATACATATAAAACTAAGATGTAAAGAATTTTTAGGGTTTTACTTTGGCCATTGGTTGTCTAAAAAACATGCCCTCTGGTGACCGCAATCAAGGCCAACCATAGGGGCAGATGAACCATAACATACAAAACGTTTAGGGATGGCAATGGGTATGGGGTGGGGGTGCCCTTTCCCATCCTCGTTCCCGTTTAGAAAAGCTACTCCCCTACAATGTTTTCATTATATTATTTTTTGTGAATATGTTTCCATATCTTTTAACCACCAAAATGAAATGTAATGTTATTTTTTCCTAAAAGTTTTGTTATTTTATATGGTAGTGAATGGTGATAAAAAATTAAAAAATAAAAATCCTTGGAGAGTCTGATAATTTGATTTGTGGAAGATGCTATGAATTCTCCAACAATGGTCCTTTTTTCTCTTTTTTTTTGGTTATGGAAACAATGGTGTTTGTAATTAAGAATATCAAATTTTTTGTCATGGATGAACATATTTATTTCAGGTCATCAATTTTATTGGGATCTTTTTCCATCAAATAGAAGGATGACTGATTGTTGGAACAGAGTATACATATAAAACTAAGATGTAAAGAATTTTTAGGGTTTTACTTTGGCCATTGGTTGTCTAAAAAACATGCCCTCTGGTGACCGCAATCAAGGCCAACCATAGGGGCAGATGAACCATAACATACAAAACGTTTAGGGATGGCAATGGGTATGGGGTGGGGGTGCCCTTTCCCATCCTCGTTCCCGTTTAGAAAAGCTACTCCCATCCCCCCCCCCCTCCCACCCCATTTAATAATCGGGATGGGGGGGGGGTTTTAAGAACTTTTTTTTAGGGGATTACTTTTGCGATTGTACTATTTTTAGTATTTACATTCATGTGTGATAAGGTATTTGATAATTTACATGTGCATCGCCAATAAAATTTAAACTAATAAATATTATATATATATAACTATATAAGAATAATTTTGTATGTGTATTATATATATGAAGGTAATATAGTAAATATAAAATATAAATAGGGCGGGACGGGGTGTAGCGGGACTGGAGTGCTTATCCCCATCCCTGCCCCACAACTTTACCGGTTTTTCCCTCTCACCCCATAACCGCCCCAAAATCATTTAGTCTCCTCCTCTATAACCGGCTTAAACGGAATGGGATAGAACGGTTCCCGCTGGGACAAGTTAAATTGTCATCCCTAGAAACGTACAAGGGTTCATTTATCAAGTGACCCCCTCCAATGTGATGATCAAAGTTGTCACAATTTGTGCACACAATTGAAACATGAAGTTTCATAGGTGAGCAATCCTAGAAGCAACTACCTGCATCAATTTTTAAGTCATGATACTTGTGTGTTAACAACTATAGAAACTGATTTATATATATATACCCCCTCCTCCACAAAGAACAACTTAATTTCACAGTATCTGATCTGAAATCCTACTAATTAATTAGAGAAAATTAAGATGAGTCGTCTACTAGTATGGTCTGTGGCCTGCATTCTCTTTCTAGTTTCAAACAGGTCAGCCATGTGTGCACCTTCATGCGCAGTGGTTAGTTTAAATTTGGCCCCGTGCCTTGGTTACCTGCAAGGTAGTGACCCATCCTTGGCTTGCTGTGCAGGCGTTAAGGAAATGAGTGGCATTGCCAAAACCAAAGAAGATCGTGAAGCCATTTGTAACTGTGGAAAGGCAGCTCTGTCTAACATCAAATATGATCCTAATCGCATCCCTCCTCTTCCCCAAAAATGTGGAGTCACTCTCACTCTGCCTCCAATAGACAGTCACACTGATTGTTCCAAGTAATTCCTGCCCTCTCTCTCTCTCTCTCTCTCTATATATATATATATATATATATATATATATATATATATAACATGAAAGATAAGTTAACCATGCTTGCTTTCTCATGCATGCAGGATTGCGTTCGAATACGCGTTCCATTAATATAACGCATGTCTAGAAGAATCACTTGTATGATGATATGAATGAGTTATAGTGACACAACAATTTGGTCCAAAAAAAAAAACAAATGGACAATAATCCAGTCTCTTCTTGTAATATCCAGAAGAAGTACAATATAAAATGAGAATTATGAGATACAAGCGATGTAGCCAGATGGGGAAATTGAATCACTGTGTGCAAGTACTCTCTCTCTCTCTGACATCATTTGAAATCTTTGCAATTAGACACATCTGACACCACTCGAAATAAAACTGTTGAACTACTCTTAGAAATTTAACGGATTATCTGTCTGCTGGAATCAATAAGCTTCTTTTTGTTAATAAAAAGAAAATAAAACTACAAGAATATAACAATTGGTTTAGGCTTGAATGTATATTTTTTTCATTCACCGCTGTAAGCTGTAACACGAAGTTGGGGCTAAAGTAAAATATATATACATGTATATGCAAATGGGTCTGTCTATGAATATTTTTGTTCTTTTTTCTGCCCCATTATGTTTGTATTGATAAAAGAAAAATTAGGCAAAAAAATAGACAAAATAAGAATGACAAGTTCGGATGCGGAGGCACAATCTATCAACAATGTCACAATTTTTTTTTTGATGCAAAAGAACTCTTGAATAAATTCAATGGAGGATGACAGTGCTAAAGGAGAGAGAGAGAGAGAGGAGAGAAAAGAAAGGAGAGATGCCAGCACAGAATTTATGTTGCAAAAGGATAGTTTAGGGGCATTTTTGTCATTTTATCTTTTAAACAGCGGAGCACCTGAGTATTTTATTGAAGCGCGAATAACGTGTTAAATTCATAATGCACTAGTCTCAATTTTCCTCTTTTCTTGTTAGATTTGTTGTTTTGCGGAAAAAAGAAGATAATTTTAGAGAAAATAAATAAATTGGTAAATTTTAGGATAAATTACATTGATTTATATGAGATTTACTCTAATTACTCCGTCACCGTTAATCAATGACGAAAATCGCTCACATCAAGTATTTAAAATTAATATAATACCAATATTACCCTTATTTTAAGTACAAGGATTTTTTCAACTAAACTACAAAAATACCCTATATATTGAATTAAGATGTTATATATACATATGTATCATATAGGGTAAATTACACTTATTTCTTATCTAGGTAAGAAAAATTATACGATCATTTCTTAAATATTGAATAAGAGTTGTGATGATTGATGTAATTATAACCGTCATTTTTCACTCACGTAAAATAATTTAATTACTGCATACCACTCCTTTATAAGTGACAGTAAGTTAATTTTATAAGTTTCCTTCCCACCACCTCTACACTACAACCGTCCCACCAACAAAGAGATTGATTGCATCACATCACCAACAACAATGAAATATCCACTAGTTTGTACAACACAGGGTAAGTATGTGTCCACGATGTCCACATTCGGATTAGCATCCATTTTCTTCCAATTTTGGAATTGGAAGAAAAATTATTCGAAATTTTCACCAATGCAAATTCAAGACTCTCAAATGCAACATTAATGAAATAATGTGAAATTACCTTTTCTATTTTATTTTAAATATTCACATAAAATATTATTTTTATGTATTTTTATAGACTATAGTGTCGTGGATAGTCTATACTCTCTCTTCACAATGCCATAATTTTGACAAAGATTGATTTTGTGCTTGTTCCGTCGTCTTTTGGAAAGAGAAGTGATCCATTAACTTTCGATAAATTTGCTGAACAATTCTTACAGAATTTCACGAATTATCCATCTGCTGCAATCAATAGGCTTATTGCCCCAATGTAGAGTTTGGTTCCCAACAAAAAGAAAATAAAAGCACAAGAATATAAGTTGTAACAATAAGTCCAAGCTTGAATGTATATTATTTTATTCAGCAATGTAATACATAGTTGGAGTTACACTGAATATATATGATATATCCATGTATGCAAATGGGTGTGTCTATGAATATTTTGTTCTTTTTCCCGCCACTGCATGCAACACAGTGTTTGTAACTTTGTATTGATAAAGAAAATTAGGCAGATCAATAAACAAATATAGAATGATGAGTTCAGATGCAAAAGTACAATCTATCAATAATGTCACAATTATATATATATATATATATATATATATATATATGCAAAAGAACTCTTGAATAAATCCAATGGAGGGTGAGAGTGTTGTGGGAAAGAGAGGAGAGAAGAAAGAAGAGATGCGAGGACGCAGTTTATGTTGCAAAGGAAAGGTTCAGGGTCATTTTTGTCATTTTATATATTTAGACATTAGAGTGGAACACCTTAGTATTTTATTGGAGCATAAATATCATCTCCCCTTGTATAATCATGCAGCACTCAATTGTAAATTGGTAATGTGCTGACCTCTTTTTTCCACTATTTCTTCTTAGCTTTGTTGTTTTGTCACGAAAAAAATAATAAATAAATTTTATAGAAAAAAAAGGATTAATTTTAGGATAAGTTACGTGACTGAGATTTACTATAATTACACAGTCAACGCTAGTCAATGACGAAAACAGCTGACATCATGTACTTAAAATCAATAGAATACCAATATTATCCTTATTTTAAGTATAAGGACTCTTCCAACTAAACTACGAAAATACCCAATATATATTATACATGGATCATATGTACGCTTATCTCTCCCCTCGATTAAAAAACTTAGGTTTAAGTGCAAAAAACACTCTCGCTATATACAAAATGTGCAAAAAAAAACATCCATACAAGTTTAGTATACTCATATAACCCCCTACTAGTTGTTTTCGATGAGCAAATACCTCCCTCTGGCAAATAACCTTTGACTGTCATATTTGACTTTTTTTAAAAAAAAAAAATTCAAATTTACCCTTTTCACTTTACCTTATAAAGTGCAAAAAAAACCCCTTGCTATAAAAAAATGTGCAAATAGCCCCTGTTATTCGAAAAACTCCTTGTCCATTTTGGACATTTTACATATTTTTTTTAAAAAAATATTGTAAGAGTATTTTTGTCATTTTATAATTCTGGTATTGACAAATTGACGATTTGTCCTTATTTGCACAATTTGAAAACTGCAAGGGGTTAATTGAACATCAATAGATATTTGGCATTTGCACATTCTACGGACCTCTCTTAAATATTGGATAAGAGTTGTGATACAACATCCAAAATTTGAACATATTCAATTGCATTATGTGAGTGGGAGATGACGTCATTCTCCACTTACATAAAACAGTAAAGTTGTTGAACTACATACTATTTTGAAAAAAATTAGATTTTGGTGATCAATCCTAAACAAAATTATCCTAAAGTAACCATAAAGTCTCAAAAAGATGAATAGTCACCAAAATTGAAACTTAATTGTTGATGAGTAACCATTTGAAGTTAATTTGGTAAAAAATACTTCATATTTATTAAATATTCTAAAAATAATTTTTAGATGACGAAATTACCATTCAATATAATGATAATTCCTTGAATTCATCATCCTCTGTCTTTATCATGGTCTCAAAACATGCTAGAGAGGATAAGAAGTTAGAGTTGCTTAAATTTGCTTACTAATTTTTGTTAAACAATATTCCAATTAACCTATTATTATTTTTGGTAATGAAAAGGATAAATAAATCTTGGAAATTAAACAACCACAGTGGGAATAGAACCCATGACCTTCAGATCCAAAGTTAGACGCGCTAATTCACTACGCTATGCGATCTTGTTGCTGATTACACCTATTATTATCAAATGAAATAGGTCAATTTGAATTGAGATTGAAAAGAAAGATGTAATAAAGGGAAATTCAACTGAAATTATTGCCTTCTAGTAAAACGATGAAATATGATTTATGAATCTGATTCCATATAGTTTATATAAGATTTCGTTGAGTTAAATTTTGTTGAAGATAGCTCAAGACTTGTTTGTCTTATGAGGTAGAGTATAATTGAGTTTTTATTAACTTCAACCCAATCCAAACTTTATTTGATTTTTAACCTTAACTTCCAATAGAGAGATTTGAGCCTGAGTTGAGCTTAAATGAAAGAGTCCGAGTAGAATGGTAGGTTGGATTCGACTTGTGTTGAAAATTTCATACTTGAGTTAACCTTAGTCCTTTGACTAAACTAACGCACATCAGTTGTTAATAGATACTCACCTGGGAAGCACAGACACTTCACTAAGGGGGTATTGTGACTATATTACTCACTTGAACACGTGTTGCACACTTTTTGAAAATTTTCTTTTTCGGACACTCCACGGACACTATGTAGCACTCCTCGAAAATGTGTAAGAGTGATGTATATTCAAGTGTTTTGAAAGAAATTTATATGCGACCGAGTTATGATGAACAATCTGAGATAAATATATGTAGATGACTAAAAAATGAACAAAAATTGACTGAATAAGTATGGTCTTTAATCTATTTGTCTATTTTTGTTTACAAGTTTGTTTGATTCTTAATTGTTTGATGATGAATTGAAGTATTTCTGAAATGTAGTCTTTTTTTGTTGAATAATAAATATATATTAACATATTATATTATTATTTTATAGCAGTGTCCGTGTCCTTTTTTATAATTTTTCATGTCATTGTTTCTTGTCGTATCCATATCCCGAGTCCGTGCTACCTATTTGTCCCATTTGAAAAGTCAATATGAGATAATTGTATCACCATTAGTTTTGGAAATTTTCCTAACTTGAGCAATTTATATTTACATTTCAAAGGATAATTTAGAAATTTCAAAAAGATACTTAAAAATTTGGAATTCTAAAAACATTCTGGAAAAAAAACAATTAAATTGAAAGTGAGGGAGTAGAGAGGGACAAAAGTTGATGTGAGATGTGTACTTTCTTCAAAGCAGTGAATATTTAACTAAAATAGTTTGATTTTTTCGTGTAATATACTATCTCTGTCCGATTTTATTAGTCCATTTTTAAAAATCTAATTTTTTTTTAACTTGGCAATGGGAAAGAAGATGAGAAGTTGAACCTTTTTTTTTTAAGAAGACTGCTTTTAATATTATTATTTTTTGTAGTGGTGGTAAATAAATTACCAAATCTACCCATAGGATGAATAGTTACCAAAATTGAAACGTAATTGCTGATGAGTGACCATTTGAGGTTAATTTGGTAAAAAAAAAACTTCATATTTATTAAACATTCTAAAGATAATTTTTAGATGATGAAATTATCATTTAATATAATGATAACTCCTTGAATTCATCATCCTCTTTCTCTTCCTTGTCTATCCCTCTTTTTCTTTTTTAATTTGCCAGTCTACCAATTAAGAAGATAGGATTTCTTTATCATCCTTGTCTATTTTCTCATTCTCTCTACTGTGGTATCAAAACATACTATATAACCCAGAGAATAAACAGTTACATAACAAATTTGAGCCACATTAAGAGTTTCTTAAATTTGCTTACGAAGTGTTTGAAAGAACGAAAAATGAGAATTCTTTTTTTTTTTTCTCACAAAAAGATCAAAAATTTTATTAGATCAATAAAACAAATATCATTTGTATTTAATTCATATTAACTCTGTGTAGAAATTGGGAGTATATTGTTTCTTAATTCTACTTGGACTTGAGAAAAAATTGCAAAAAACTCAAATCAAATGCTCTGCAATACTATTTATATTGCTTCAATTTGAAGAAGATTAAACAATCTCAACACCATTCACATGCCACATAATTAAGTACAAAAAACTAGTATTTTGATTTGTTTTATCAAATAATTTATTTTTTAACATATGCTATCAATTATCCAAAAAAAAAAAAAAAAAAAAAGAAATTCATTTCTAATAGTTAAACAAGACCACCATTAAAAAGAAACAAAGTCACTACAAGATCCAACTATATGAGAAAATGATTTAATTGTTACCGCTCTAAATTATTGTTTCTTATTCTAGTTGTTACTCCAATATTCTGGTTGTTATCACCAAATAACAATTTCTAGCATCACCTGCAAATAAACAATAAAAACTAGGAATTATATAAGAATATGAATAATACAATATATGAAGTTAAAAGTTCTTTCTAAATATTTATTAGGCAACTTGACAAAGTCATTGCTTATTAGGCAACTTGAAATAAAATGTTTAATTGACATTAATGTAAAGGGTAAATTTGTCCAATTATAAATAATTTATTAGAGGAATGATATTTAATTGAAATTAATGTAAAGGGTAAATTTGTTAGAGGATGGATATTTACGTAATAAGTGATCAAATAGTCACTCATCAGCAATTAAATTTCAATTTTGGTAACTATTCATCTTTTTCATACCTTATGATTACTTTAAAGTAATTTTGTTTAGCATTTGTCACCAAAATTTAATTTTTCCAACTATATATATATTTTTTGAATAATTACATATACCTCTTTACAAGTGACAGGCTTAATGTCACTTATCAAAACTTATGAAATTATTATTATATCCTTTAGCATCTCCCCCACTAAATCACAAAAGTCGCCACCAACAAGGAGATTCATTTCTTCAAATCACCAACAACAATGAAATCTCCAAGAGTTTGTACATACATGGTAAGTATGTGTCCAGGATGTCCACATTCAGATTGCAACTCACGGCTACCATCTCCCGAGCATCCATTTTCTTCCCATTCCAAAATCGGAAGAAAATTTATTCAAAATTTTCACCATGAAACGATGTGAAATCTTCTTTTCTGATTTTAAATATTCACATAAAATATTATTTTTATAGTGCGTGGATGGTCCAAACTCTATGTTCACAATGCCATTATTTTGACAAAGATTGAAAGGTACCTCCATTTTGAAAAAATTGAAAGATGCCCACTCCTAAGTCCTAATTGGTGCATGCTTTCAAGGTTCAAAGTATTTATTATTATTTTTCCCTTTCAAAGTTGTTAAGGGTCCATTTATTTAACTTTTAGTACCATCTATTTTTCTCTTTGAAAGTTGTTAAGGGTCTTTATTTAACTTTTTAGTACTATCTATTTTTCTCTTTGAAAGTTGTTAAGGGTTCATTTATTTAATTTTTAGAGCTAGCTTGGTATACAGAAATAAAATGAAATAAAAATAAACTAGGAATGAGAATAGAATAGAATGTCCATTTTTATTTTCATGTTTAGCTGCAGATAGAGAATGATGTATGAATGAAATGATAATATCTTCCAATAAGTATACTTTTTCATAAAACATAATAGTTTTAAAAATGCAAATGATAAACTAAAAACTTTCATTTTCTTTCACAACTTAAAATATAGCAAGTTATACATATGGACATGTGACATGTATATATATATATATATATATAGGCGTGTGGCAAGTATATAACATACATATTATATATAGAGAGAGAGAAATTAACTCTAATTACATATTATATATAGAGTAATGCTACGATACCCGAATCGATTTTTTGACGACTCTAATAAGCAGTATCCAACAAGGACTCTTACACCATAATCAATAAGATAGACTTTCTCTCCTCCTACAGTGTTTCAATCAATGTTTGGCACCTCAGTGGATTTTAAAAATCAATCGATACTTTTATTATTTTCCTTATATATATAGAGAGAGATGTAAAAGAGGGGGAAAAATTAATAAAGAGAGTTGGTGATTTTAATAAGAGGTGTGAATGGAATGACTATTCCATAACTCATGAAGAAAAATGATTTTGTTGAAATAAACATTTTAAAAGAATGATTAGAAATGACTATTTCATTTTACAACAAACAAAAAAAGGGAGAATTAAAAGTAGGATGGTCATTCCCATTCAGCCCCCGTTCATTCGTACCAAAATTAGCCTTTAATCCTGTCGAAAGTCGTTAAATTTATTTAAAACTTTTAGTACTATCGAAAGTAAATGCTGCGGGTTAACTAAACTTCGAAAACCCCACCCTTGGATTCTCCGTTCCAAATTCCAAGCTCGATAAGATGACAAAGAAAAAGGAGTACCAGAATATTCACTCTCTATAGGATGTTAGTTGTGGTACGGCTTAGGAACAGAACAAGAAGCGTCTAATCTAAAAATTCAGCAGAAAAAGAAGAAGAAGAAGACAATGCCATGTGAGTGATTTTCTCTTTTTTTGTTTTTTGGTTGGTTGGTTGGTTGGTTTGATAGCAATGAATTAAATTCCAGTGTTTTTTAGTTCATGATTTTTAGTGGTTTGGTATGATAGATTAATGGGTATTCAAAAGTCAAAACTGATGTTTCATGCCATGGAAGGAGTTCTAGAACTGACTGAGAAAATGAATGAGTCACGTTGTGACCTGGAAGTCACGGATTCGACACTAGAAACAGATTTTCAATGCAGGTTAAGGGTTGCGCACACAGACTCTGCAATGGCGGGAACAGATTTTCAATGCAGTTTGGTGAATGTTGATCCATAATCACTTCTCTTCATGTGATGTTGGTGGTGGAAGAATCTTTTTCCCTTCCTCTTCATTGTTTATTAAATCAAGACCCTTAAATCAATGTCTGCCCTCCCTGTATATAGACTTTATGGTTTACTCAATTACTGAGTGGGTTTTTTTTTTGTCCTTTTGGGGGGGGAATAGTGTTAATACAGTAGTGAAGGACCTGAAGGTTGTGAAGTTTGAATAAGGTAATTGATCTTGATCCACTTTAATCACATATATAACCTTAAAAAGAACAAGAAAAGATAATTCAGAGAGTGCAGAGTCAAAACTATAATTGTAGTTTTGTTTTGAGGACTGTTTTTCTTTGTCCCATTTGTATGCTTGGATTGAGAAAAGCACGAGGATCTTTGAGTTGAGAGAGCTCAGTTATTTCAAGTTCAATAAATTTATATTTATTTCTGAATACGAGCTTTTTTGTGGATGTGGCTCTTAGATCAGAGAGAACTATTGAGGTACCTCTTTCTTAAGTTTTTTTTTAAAATAAAAATAAAAATTGTTTCATAAGAAGAATTCTGCTACGCTTGTTGCACTTGTTCCTATCTACTTTTTTCCTGTAATGAAGGCTTGTTCAAAGTTCATTTAAAATTCCTTGTCCTACAAAATTTATGATTAAGTTATATTAGCATGAATTCTAGAATATATATCAAAAATAGAAATTAATTTTTGGTTTAAAGTTTCTTTGCTTTTCTCCTGTTTAAATTGACATCTTTTTGTTTAGTTCTAGCCCATAAAATAAGGTGGTTCTGAGATGCAGCCCATAAAAGTAAAAGTGACAAGACTTTGCTAATTCATCTACCAATACTCTTCCCTAGGATGCTTTTTGTCACTCAGAATCGTTTTGTTTCTTACCTAGATGTAGATTTACTTTTCATAAGATGCGCCTTGAAAGACAGTAGCCTGGATCTTGCTGTATTATTGACAAAAACATGTAGGCTAAATTGAAAAAGGAAAACAAGGGAAAATTAATTTAAACATTTTTTTTGAGTTCTATTTTAGAAGTTGGGGTATAGTGTGTAAGGATGGATAGTAGAATTTGAAAAGTACATCATCCTTACTTGTTTGAACTTATTTGTTTTTATTGCTTGCAGCTCTGTTCGTGTCACGGTCCATCTTTACAGTTCTGTTCTTTTCACTGTTGTCATCCACTTCAAGCCTTAATGATGCTCCAACCAAATCCAGACGTGAGGTCATTACAGCAAATCATGGTGTTGTTGCCACTGATGATGGCCGATGTTCAAGAATTGGCAGGGATGTCCTTCGTGAAGGAGGTCACGCTGTTGATGCATCAGTGGCTGCTGCTCTTTGCTTAGGTGTTGTGAGCCCAGCTTCTAGTGGCATTGGTGGAGGTGCGTTTATGCTTGTCAGGTTAACCAGTGGGAAGGTACAAGTCTTTGATATGAGAGAAAGTGCTCCCATGCTAGCTTCTCAGGTACTCAGTTTGATAATTGTCTTCCTTCCTTCCATTTGGCTTCACAATCGTCTAAAATGCATGATCCTTGAAGCGCCTTACTTAAGTGCTTAATTGATTATTATGAAGGATAATAATTTAAAGAATAGTCCCTTTTGGAGGTAACAGAATCAGACCTTTAGCTGTTATTCTCTGATCTTCTCTTTTTTTCCCTCGAAATCAAAACAATAATGTCTTGTATACTAAGTCCAATGTTTATCAGAGAAATACTCTACATGGTCATCATGAATCTGTTTATTCAATCTACAAGTCTCTTTTGATACATGTGTACATGCCTAGCAGCAGAAGATCTTAGGTGGACAAGGGCTTTGGCCTGGAAGATCCACCTAATCAAGTTTTCTTGGTTGTATGACTATCATTGTGACTATTTCTTTTCATTGCTTATCCAATGGTTCAGACCCACACCATCTCTTGGTTAGGATGCATCGTGCATCTTTGTCAATGCGAGTTGAGCCTAATCCATGCACCCCCAACCCCAAGAAAAATGGAAATGGGAGGACAGACTTTGACATAAAGTATGCAAAGTGAAGCAATAGTTGTTAATTAGGAATTTTTTTTGTTATCTTATTTGTATAAACCAATTATCCGTCCTTCTATTTCTACATGTTGGCTGTATTGATTATCAAAGATGATATTTTCTGAATCTTTTTCTATATGAAGGAAGGAATATTTCAAAATCCTTTCTGTTTATATGGGATTCAAATAACATTGACATGAAGTGATATCTGATGGATGTTTGTAATACTCAAGTGACTGCCTCTGGTACTCATAAAATATATATTGAGTCACTGCCTTTTAGGGGCCACTGCTTGGTGCAATGGTAAAATGATCAGGCTGATGAGCATGAGAATCTAAGAGCAGTTGCTTTCTGTAAAATAATTCCAAAGATTAGGCTTGTCCCCAAACCACCCTTCCCAAGCACACCACATAGGCAAAGACCAACATTTGAGCAATTGTCTATACCTTTCGACTTCCCTTGGTTGTTGATCTTATTTGATTATAGTGCTTATGAAAGTAACTTGGAGTGCTTATCTAACTAGCTAAAATAGTCAAGTCAATATTTTTCCATTTTGTTCATTTTTAGAATATGTACGCGGGAAATGCTGCTCTGAAAGCTAGTGGTGCCCTCTCCGTAGCAGTTCCAGGGGAACTTGCAGGCCTTCACAAAGCTTGGAAACAATATGGAAGGCTTCCATGGGAGAGGCTTGTAAGGCCAGCTGAGCACCTTGCTCGGAAGGGATTCAAAATTTCACCCTATCTGCATATGCAGATGGTAAAAACAGAATCAGGTATCAATGCAGACGAGGGACTTCGCCACATATTCACGTCAAATGGGAGCCTCTTGAAACCAGGTGATATCTGCTACAACAAAAAACTAGCACAAACACTCAGAGCAGTTTCAAAATATGGATTGGAAGCCTTTTATAATGGAACAATCGGACTCAATTTGATTAGAGATGTTAGGAAGGCAGGAGGGATAATAACAATGGAGGACTTGAGACACTATCAAGTTAAACTGAGAAGACCAATCTTTGCAGACATTCTAGGGTTTAAAATTCTCAGTATGCCGCCTCCTTCTTCTGGGGGTGCGGCAATGGTACTTGTAAGTGTATCTCCTCACTTCCCTTTCCCCTTAGTCTTTTAGTGCAATGCTTTATAAAGAGGCTCACATGATGCCCCCATTTACAATCCTTTATAAGAGGGCTCACATGATGACCCCCATTTGCTTGTATTGCCACAGATACTGAATATTCTTGCTCAATATGGATTCCCCGTGGGTGTTTCTGGCCCCCTTGGAGTTCATCGACAGATTGAAGCATTGAAACATGCGTTTTCTGTGAGAATGCGTCTTGGTGATCCTGATTTTGTTAATGTTAATGAGGTTTTATCTGATATGCTCTCTCCAAAGTTTGCAGCCGAGTTGAAGAAAACCATATATGATAACATGACCTTCAGTCCAGGACATTATGGTGGCAAGTAAGTACCTCTATTACTAATAAAAATGATCATCAGATGTAGTATAGCCCTTTGGTTGCTTCGGTCATTCCAGTGAGAAGACTGCAGTTATATTTTAGAGGACTAATTTATAAATGGGTATTGTGTTTGCACGTATTTTTTCATTAAAAAAGAAATAGAAGGTGTAGCATTGTCATTCTTTTTGTTGAAGCAAATTCTGCTGTCGACAATCGTCTGACTTCAAATTTAAATGAATGTTGACTATATAATTATTGTTGCATCTTGGATGGTGAGCGAAAGTGGTGTGCTTTTGTGCTCTCTCTTGATTATGAAGACGTGGTAAATTTAAAGCATAAATATCAATATGACCAATAAAGCACACAACCAGGACACTGTGTTTATGGAGTAAGGTACTTATCTTGATTTGCCCTTCAGTAATCCCATGTCACTGTTATTCTAGGTCAAAGTCCAAAACAATTGGATATCTTCTCCCAAGTTATTTATGCTTTTGTTTTGGGTCATTGAAAGTTTCTAGCAAATTTCTACAGAAAGTTACTGCAATCATTTTTTTTCTCTGTCCTCTTTTCTATGTAGTCTTCTTGGAAGAGTTGTTTGATTTGTTTGACTTGATATAACTGTAAATATAATATGCCTAGTGTGCCCCATTTATTGTGCTCACTAATCAATTTCTGTTGAATCTCTGCCTCTTAATAGGTGGAATCAGATCCATGATCATGGCACCAGTCACATGTCCGTTGTAGATAGTGAGCGAAATGCTGTTTCAATGACTTGCACTGTAAACTCATACTTTGGAGCACAAATTCTGTCACCGAGTACTGGAATAGTCCTTAACAATGAAATGGATGATTTCTCCATCCCTGCAAATGCTTCTGTAGATGTTCCACCACCGGCACCTGCCAATTTTATTCGTCCATCAAAAAGGCCACTGTCGTCGATGTCACCCACTATTGTCCTAAAGGTAACACTCATTGATCACTTTCTGTTCTGAGTTTAATCTCTTTGAGTTGGGATTAGTCCCTTTCTCAAATGACAGTTAATTGGTGGCTGCTGCCCAATACCTAATTTGAACGCCTATATCATACTTGGTATAACAAGGAAATATTGTGTTGCAATATATATCTGGCATGAATCATGATATAGTTATGATTGTATGGTCTCTCTAGAGAGTATTATGTTTATTGTTCCATGAAAACTTTTTCCTGTCTTGTTTATGCCTTTACAGGATGGAATCCTCAAAGCTGTTGTAGGCGCGAGTGGAGGAGGCATGATAATTGCTGGGACTACAGAGGTATTCTTGAATCATTTTGCCAAGAGAATGGATCCATTCTCTTCTGTGATGGCTCCAAGATTCTATCATCAGGTCAGTATCGAAAATGCATTTACTACTGCAATTTTTTTTTTTTTTACAAATTAGCCGTTGGACTTTCTAATCTGTCACAATATTGTACATGCAGCTGATTCCAAATGTGCTACGTTATGAGAACTGGACAACTGTGAGTGGTGACCACTTTGAACTTCCTGGAGATACAAGGGCAGCCCTCCAAAGGAAGGGTCATGTCCTACAAAGCCTTGATGGTGGGACTATTTGCCAGTTTGTAGTTCAAGAGTTGGAGCCTTCAAAATTGGGGAAACTTGTGGCAGTAAGCGACCCAAGAAAGGGTGGGTTTCCAGCTGGTTTCTGAATTTATGGGGTGATTTTTGGGGGATTAATTTCCTATACAGTGACTGTATTATGGATCAAATTCTCATTTTTTTTTCATTGATACAATGCAAGAAAAGCAAGTCACTTTAATATAGAGGACATGAATTTGTTTTAGAAATATATTCTTGCTTTTCTTAATGGAAACAAAAAACAAAATAACGTTCATTAAACTTGTTGTTTTCACATTTTTAAGAACAAAAAATAGTGTATAGTACACATTTGTTACACATTTTTTTCTTTTTTTCATATTTGAACCTGTAAGTATTAGATAATATAAAAGAACTTTTCAGCATTACCAGTCTTTCATAAGTATGATATCATACATACGTGAAAATTAAATTAAATTAAATTTGATATCATATATATGTGAAAATTAAATTAAAAAAATATGATGCAAGTTAAAAGATAATAATACAAATAATATTTATATCATAAAAAGTTATTATTTTATAAGTGAATTTTTTTAAAAAAAGAAGATAAAAGTAGGAGCATTTTCAAAGTGTTTTTTTTATTTTAATATAGATAATTTATGCACATTATATATTATTGATGGGGTATTTGACTCCAATTATATGTCATGTGACATGGGCTATCGTGATTCGCGTGATGTGAATGAAAGGTGAACGTTGACCACGACTCTTCTATCTCCAGATGGACTGGAGAACTGAAGGGTTAGTCTCTTACTCGGATATATTTTTATCCGATTGCTATAAATACAGGGGCGGTCCATATTCCAAGTATGCAATTAATACCTTCTATGTGCATTTACAACTTTCAAAGCCTTTCCGATATTTGACTTGAGCGTCGGAGCGTAATCGATGGGCACCACGCCGGTGTCCCTCTAGTTACCCTTTTCTTGTCTTTTTTAGGTTAGCGTTGACCCAGATCGTGCGTCGATTTGTGCTTCATCAGCTGGCGTCGTCTGTGGGAATCATCACGAACTTGATAGATCTACACAAAGCATGATAAACCTACAATCTGGGCTAGAGACCGTAGTCGGTCAAAATCCTCCTGTCGTCTACAATCCGCCCGCCGGTTAGGACCCTCATATCGGCCACAATCAGCTAGCCGATCAGGATCCTCTTACCAGTCATAACCCACGAGCCGATCAGGATTTCCTACCGGCCACAATCTTCCAGCCAGACAGGACCCCTCTATTGGCCGCAACCCTGCCGACCACAACTTTCCAGTAGCAGGAGAAGGAGGCATGCAGCCCCTGGTCAGGGAGACTTGCCTAGAGTATATCCTGGAATCCCAAATGACCAAAAGCGTGTCGCAACGTTGGAACACCAGGTTTAGAGAGTCTGATCCAAGTACTCCAACAAAATGCAACAATCTTGCAACGCCTTCCCCCTGTAGTACCCGTGCCATCACACAGCCACCTCAACCCAGTCTATCTAGAAAGGAACTATATTGTGTGAGACAACGAGATTCTGGCAAAAACCGCTGCCCAGAGTCATGTGAGAAGCGAGCAAATTGGGGCTCCGTTTGAAAGAGCTCGTACTCATGGAGATTCAGAACAGACAGGGGAAACTGCTTATTATGATATGTTGATGCAGGACCTCAAAGTTCAGGTGGAAAGTATGACCCATGCCATGAAGGGAAAGGGCCCTGTTACAATGGAGGATTTGATTCAACAAACCAACCTCCCTTTTACCGCTGGAGTAATGAATTGTTTTTTTTTCAACAAGTTCAAAATGCTCGCCCTTGAACACTTTGACGGGACTAAGGACCCACTAGATCATCTTGAGACCTACAAGGCTCTGATGTACCTTCAAGGAGTGCCAGATGAGATCATATGCAGAGCCTTTCCCACTACATTGAAAAGTTCTGCCCGGGCATAGTTCAATAGTCTGAAACATGTGTCAATACATTCCTTCAAAGAATTGAGCCGGTTGTTTGTGAGCAATTTCATTACAGCTCGAAGATACAGGAAACCTACGACCTATCTTCTGAACGTAAGGCAGGCCAAGAGAGAATCATTGCGAGATTACATTAACCGGTTCAACAAAGAGATGTTGCAGGTTAATACTTTGGAGGACAAAGTAACAGTTACCGCGTTCATTGGAGGCCTACAGCCCTCAAAGTTTTTGTATTCAATCTCTAAATATCCACTAGAAAGTATCTCAGAGCTACTCATAAAGGCCTAAAGGTACATAAATGTCGATGATGCCCTAGACGCATGGAAGGAAAAAGGAGATGATGATAAAAGATAGATAGGAAAAGGGGAAAACATTCCATTAAAGAAGAAAGGGACCTCAAATATGGCAAGACAACGTGAGACCAGGGTGATAGGTCATCACGTTGAGATAAGGGACTCAGTTTTACCCCATTAAACACATTAATAAGCCAAATTCTTCTCTATATTCAAGATGATCTGGCAGTGACATGAACCCAAAAACTAAGAACTGATCCCGCGAAGAGATCTCGCGACAAGTATTGCAGGTTTCATCGTGATCATGGATATGACACAGATGAGTGCATCGACTTAAAGAGACAAATTAAAATTTTGATTCGTAGGGGTCAGCTGCATAGATTTGTGGTTGGAAATGAGAGGGGGGCACAGAACTGCCCACATGAAAGTAAAGACCACAATACTAGAAAAAACCCTCCACTGGGAGAGATCAGGGTTATCCCTGGTGGGTTTGCAGGCAGTGGAGAGTCAAAGGCGGCTCGAAAAACGAATGTGAGGAAAGTTAAAAATTTCTATGAAGTGAGCGAATCGCGCCCCCCCCCCCCCATCACCCTCGAATAAAAGATCAGATCATAACTTTTTCAAAGGCAGATACGAGGGGAATTCAACGATGCTCTAATGGTTACATTGACTATCGCCAATTTTACAATTAGGCGGCTACTGATTGACAATGGTAGTTCTATTGACATTCTATTTGTAGAAGCCTTTAACCAGATGATTATCAGTAAGGAAAAACTCAAGCCTACTAAGTCCCCACTTATCGAATTCTCTGGGAGAAACTTTTTCCGCTTAGTGTCATTACTCTTCCAAACACCTCTGGTGCAAGTCCAAGATAAGTCACGAAGATGATGACCTTCTTTGTGGTGAATTATCTGTCTATTTATAACGTTATTGTGGGAAGAGCTACATTGAATGCCATAAAGGCAGTTACCTCCACATACCATCTCGTTGTAAGGTTCCCTACTGATTATGGCATTGGAGAATTAAAGAGAGATCAAGCTACTGCCTGGGAATGCTACGCCACTTCTCTAAAAAAGAAGAAGATGTTAGAGACATTGAGCATTGAGGGCCTAGAAGTTGAAAATAAAGAAAAGGTCCACCATGCAGAGCTAATGGCAGAGCTAATTAAAATCAGCTTGTATGAGCTAGAAGCCAATAAGAGGGTAAGCATGGGGTCGTCACTTTCACCCATTGCTCGTGAGGAACTCATTTAATTCCTCAAAAGAAATCAAAATGTATTTGTTTGGTCCCACGAAGACATACCTGGGATTGACCCAACAGTTGTTATGCATCAATTTAATGTTGACCCTACCGCTAAGCCCATCAGACAAAAAAGACGAACTTTCGCTCCAGAAAGAAATTTGGCAATATCGCTAATTTTGTACAGGAATCACACTACCCAGACTGGTTAGCGAATGTAGTCTTGGTGAAGGAACCCAATAGCAAGTGGCGCATGTGCGTAAATTTCACCAATCTAAATAAAGCATGCCCAAATGATAGTTTTCCTCTCCCACGGATCGATATGCTAGTAGAAAGAATGGCTGGATATGAACGACTTAGTTTTATGGATGCTTATTCCAGTTATAATCAACTCCCAATGCATCCATCAGATCAGGAGAAAACATCTTTCATAATAGAGAAAGGGTTATACTGTTATTCAGTGATATCGTTTGGTTTGAAGAATGCAGGCACGACCTACCAGAGGCTGGTCAATATGATGCTCAAAAAGCAAATCGACAGAAACATGGAAGTGTACGTTGATGACATGCTCGTCAAAAGTCTGAAAGCCATGAATCATTTGATCGACTTACAAGAAACTTGTGATGTCCTCCAAAGGTACAAAATGAGGCTCAACCCAAGTAAATGTACTTTTGGAGTCTTGTCTGGAAAGTTTTTGGGTTACTTAGCCAGTAAGAGGAGAATTGAGGCCAACCTAAAAAAAGTTAAGGCAATTTTTGACACAAAATCACCCAGAACGGTTAAAAAGGTTCAGCGATTGACAAGTAAGGTGGCGGCGTTAAACAGACTGATCTCTCGCACCACAAATAAATGCTTCCCATTTTTTCAGGTACTCAAAAAAGCCTTTGAATTAACCCCAAAGTGTGAATGAGCCATAGTTGACCTAAAGCGGTATCTTGGCTCACCTTCACTTTTGTCTCGTGCAAACCTGGGGGAAGAACTATACCTGTACTTGGCCGTTTCCCCTACAGTGGTCAGTTTCGTGCTAGTACAAAAAGATGAAGGGGTTCATAAACGTGTATACTATGCCAGCGAGGTACTTCGTGGGGCTGAAGAAAGGTATCTCGTGATAGAGAAACTAGTTTTTGCCCTGATCATGTCAGACAGGAAACTTAGACCATACTTCCAAGCACACACAATAGTGATATTGACTGATCAACCACTCCGGCAAGTTCTCTTCAAGCTCGAAACTTCTGGACAGCTTGTGAAGTGGTATGTGGAGCTGGGGGAATTCGCTATCCGATATAAGTCAAGATAGGTAATAAAATGTCAAGTACTTACAGACTTTATGGTTGAGTTGACTTATTCGCCAGAGGAATGGCAGACATCGGTGGAAGAGTGGGAGAGACCAGTTTAACAAAATGGAAATAACCAAATGAACCCAGACTACACATGGGAATTATTTATAGATGAATCATCAAATGCACAAGCAAGTGGCACATGGATAATGATCATATCTCTTGAATGGGAGACCTTTAAATATGCCTTGTGGTTTGAGTTTAAGGTGACAAACAACAAAACTAAATATAAAGCTTTGATTGCAGGGCTGAAAATAGCAAGATTTCTCGAAGTGTAGCAATTAAAAGCTTACACTGACTCCCAATTAGTTGCTCGGCAAGTCCACATAGAATATGAGGCAAAAGGATAAAAATAAAGTCCTACTTGCAGAAAGTTCACGAGCTAATTGCTCACTTCCAGAGGTTCTCCATCACGCGAGTCCCCCGCGATGAGATCTCTAATGTCGATGCTCTTGCTAACTTGAAAACTGCACAGGAGGCTGCGGATAATGCAGTACATGTGGAGCACATGAAATAATCAAGTATAACAAAGGAAGTATTGTGCGAGGTGAATCAAGTGGCTCAAGGCATGGAATGGGCTGATCTGCTTATCAAGTTCATCAGAGATGGCAAGTTGCCACTCGATAAGGTGGAGGCGTGCAGAGTAAGGATCAGGGCATCTAGATATACCATAGTCGATGAAATCCTTTACAAAAGAAGAGTCTTCTTGCCCTACTTACGATGTGTTTCGACAAACGAAGCTTGATATGTCATGAAGGAAATTCATGAAGGGGAGTGCAAAAATCACGCAAGGGGTAGGTCTTTAGTGTATAAGGCTATCAAGCAGGGATACTCTTGGCCCACCATGCAGTAGGATGTGCTGAATTTTGTCAAAAAGTGCGACAAATGCCAACGTTTTGCCAATATCCCAAGACAACCACTGAAAGAGCTAACCCCGATAGTTGTGCCATGGCCTTTTGCCCAGTGGGAGATGGACTTGATCAGTCCTCTACCTATGGAAGAATGTTATTGATTTTGTATGAAAATTGATTATATGTAGGTTCGAAGTACCAAGGGTCATTGTCACAGACAATGGAAAGCAGTTTGAAAGTACATTTTTCCAAAGTTTTTGTTTCGGGCATGGCATAAAAAATCATTACTCCTCGCTAGGCCACTTGCAGGCGAATGGGCAAGCTGAAGTTACTAACAGAACTATACTCAAGATGATCAAAACGCGTTTAGAATACTCCAAAGGTTTATGGCCAAAGCTACTACCAAGTATCATATGGGCTTACAGAACCACCACTAAAGTGCCCATTGGAGAAACACCTTATTTTTTAGCTTTCGGAAGTGAGGTAGTTCTCCCAGTGGAGATAGGTCAGTTGGCAAGTCATCAAACTAAGCATTATGACCCCAGTCGCAATGAAAGGGAATTGATGGCTAGTGCTGATTTCATTGAAGAAAGAACATAATAGGCCCGAGTACGGGTAGTGGCGTATCAGTAAGCCATGTCCCGATACTACGATGCTTGGGTCAAGTAGAGGAGTTTTCAACCTGGAGACCTAGTCCTCCGTGAAGTGACTCAAGCTACCAAACCCCCAAGTACCGAAAAACTGGCTTCTAACTGAGAAGACCTTTACAGAGTTATCCGAACTCAACGACAGGAGACATATTGGTTGGAAACGTTGGAAGGGAAGCAATTGACCCATCCTTGAAATGCCAAGCATATAAGGAAATACTATTAGTAAAACTTTTTTTGTTAAGTTGCATTTACTTTATTAGTTCTAGTTGAAACTTATATTTTTGAACATCCTCTATTGTTACTAGAATATCAATAAAAACCCTTTTTGTTTCAAAATATGTTGGTATAATTAAAATATAAAATGAACAATCAACCCCACTGGGGCACACCTCGTTTAAAGGGCCTTTAATAAAAATGGCGGGAGAATTAATTTCGAGAATATTGTCAATCAACCCCATTGGGGCATACCTCGTTCAGAGGGCTTTAACGAAAAAATGGGATGAATTAATTCTAAGAACATTGTCAATCAACCACATTGGGGCACATCTCGTTCAAAGGGTCTTTAATGAAAAAGGCAGGATGAATTAATTTCAAAAACATTATCAATCAACCCCATTAGGGTACACCTCGTTCAGAGGGCCTTTAATGAAAAAAGCGGGATGAATTAATTTCGAGAACATTATCAATTAACCCCATTGAGGCACATCTCATTCAGAGGGCCTTTAATAAAAAAAAATAGGATGAATTAATTCTGATAATATTTTCAGTCAACCCCATTGGGGCACACCTCGTTCGGAAGGCCTTTAATTAAAAAGGACAGATAAATTAATTCAGAGAACATTGTCAATCAACCTCATTGGGGCACACCTTGTTCAGAAGATCTTTAATGAAAAAAGCGGGATAAATTAATTCCAATAACATTGTCAATCAACCCTATTGGAGCACACCTCATTCAGAGGGCCTTTAAAGAAAAAGGCGGAAGATTGTCAACCGACCCCATTGGGGCACAATTCGTTAAGAGGAATTTTAGCAAATGACAGGGTAAATCCCGCAAAGTTTGTCACACAGCTTTATTGAGAATTATGCTATGAAGATTTTTTAATTAAAGTTTCTTAAATAAAGGACGACACTATGAAAATAAGATAAATTATTATTGATAAGCAGAATTACAAAGCCATAGGTTAACTAGCACTATAGAAGAACAACATTACAATGCCAATGAAGAAAATAATCAAAGGTCGGACCCCTCAGCGTCATCCAGTTGTAAGCGGGAGAATTCCATCCCTGGATATATGCCCTACGCTTATTCTCGAAAGTATTCGAATCTTTCAACGTATGATTGGTCACATATCCTATCAAATTCAGGCAAGGTTTTGAACTGCTAGACAGCCACAGCCTTAATCCCTGGCATATCAACGTTTAGCCTAGCCACCTTCTCTCGTTCGTTATGGAGTAGGGAGTTGAGAGCGTCAACGTCCCCTGCATGAGAGACATGCGAGGAACACAATGACTCTATCTCAGAGTTCAGAGTTGTACGCTTGGTGTTAAAAGTAATCATCTCTCTCTCAAGTTCACCTTCCATTCACAAGAGGCTAACCCTCTATTAATGTGTTAAAATATGCATAAGTATACAGAATATGCATAAATATACGACATAAGTGTGATATCAGTATAATGGAGGAAATAAAGGAATAAACCTTGGCCAGGTTAGCCATAAAATGCCCGATAGTCGCATTGGCTCCTAGCGCGTCTGCCTGCTCTAGGTCATTTTGAAGAACAAATTGCCTAGCCCTGGCAATGACATACTAAGGATCAACCAACATCGATTTGGCAGTGCTAGCTGCAGACACAAAAGATGTTTGGGAGTTACTGCTTCTAAATAGTTGGGTCAATGGCACCCTAAAGGAGCTCGGATCTAGGATGCTCCTAGGTGCAAGGGCAACAATATGCATGGGGGGAGGTTCCAACAGAGGGGGGAGACGATATGTCCCCGTGTCCAAGAACCGCAGGCCTTCGTGGCCTTTTTAGAGTAGAGGGAGAAGAGCTAGACGCGACACCCTTACCCTTTTTCCCAAATAACTAAATCCTTGTCAACCTTTCTTCGAGAAAACTCTGCACATTTTTACTAATAAGCACATATAATATCATTTGTTAAAAAAAGATAGGGGCGTGGAAGGAGAAAATGTATACCTCGTTTGTCTGCAATACAGGAAGGGTATCCTAGTGTGGCAAGTCCCTCGTCCGAGGTTAGGACCAGGGTGTCCCTTACTGGATGGGCATACGCCCTTTCCAGCCTCTCTATTTCCAGCTCATCCACGCTTGGCTCAGGCCTCATAGCTGAATTTAAAAACAAATGCTTGTTATATATATATATATATATATATATATATATATATATATAGGGTAAAGAAAAATGGGGTATGAGTATGAGAAATGAGGGCAAGAGGATGTTTACCAAAAACGTCCCTGTCTATCCACGTGCGGGGAATGCTGTAGGGTGGAAGCTCCCAGCACCTGAAGACAAAGAAGAACCATTTTTTTCCACAATTTGATTCGTGCTCTATTGTCGATGAGCACCAGGGACTTAGACGGATGTTTTCCACTGGTTTAGTTATGGAAGTGGCACCAATCGGCATTTTTTGCAATAGTGTAGCAGGAAGAAACTCATTCACGGACAATGGTCCGTTTTCAAGTGACTTCCATAGAACTAGGGAAGCCATGAGTATCCGCCAAGAAGTTGGAGTAATTTGGGAAAGGCAAAGATTGACAGCATGGAGGAGGTTCTTTATAAACTTTGGAATTAGGAATCGGAGGTCGCAGGTGAAGGCGCTCTCATAAAAGCATGTCTCCCTATCAACGATGAAGTATGCTATTTCCTCACTGGTAGGCACCCTGACAAAAACTCCAGCCGGGAAAAAATAGTGAGTGGTAAGTTTTGTCACCTCTAAGGGAGTCATGGAAGACGCCAAGCCTTAACACTCTGAATAGTCTTTCATAAAATAATACTCCCTCCGTCCCAAAATTCTTGGGTACTTTGAGAATTGTGACTCACGATTCTTAAAGTACCATATATTTTGGGATAGACGGAGTAGATGAAATTAATGCCTTCTTGAAGAGGAGAATAGGGAGCAAAAGGCCTTAGATTGGGTTTGTGAAAATTGTGCTGAAGAAAGTAGTAGCAGCAAGAGAGAGGAAGTGATGGAATCTTGTAATTGCATAGGATGGCATGGAACAATGAGGATGGCCGGTGCTTAAATAAGCATGGCTGCTTTACAACGTCTATCTCCAAACGACTACTTGGCAATGATCATAATTCAAACGTTTACTTGGCAACGTTCATTATCCAATGTCCACATTCCAACAATCATAAAATCCACGAAAATAGGTAGCAAATTGACCGACCAAAGCCGGCCACCCAAGATCGGCCAAGGCCGAGCATCAAAGTCGGCCACCCAGGACCAGCCAAGGCCGGGCATTGAGGCCGACTAAGGTCAGGTACCCAGAACCGATCGATCGACCTCAAATCCCAAGTTCGACTTAGAGACCCGATGAGTTCTGGTTGGGCGTGGATCAAAGATTCATTTTCTCTTACACAAGAGTATGGGTCATGGCCCAATGGGCTAATCAAAGTGTTCCTAAGGTTCAACAAATAACCCTCTTGAACAGGGGGCATCTGATGGGATATTTGAATCCAATTATATGTTATGTGACGTGGGCGATAGTGATTCGTGTGACGTGAATAAAAGGTGAACATTGATCACAACTCATCTATCTCTAGATGGACTGGAGAACTGAAGGATTAGTCTCCTACTCGGATACATTCTCATCTAACTGCTATAAATACAGGGGCAGTTCATATTCTAGGTATGCAATTAATACCCCTTATTTGCCTTTACAGCTTCCAAAGTCTTTCCGATATATGACTTGAGCGTTGGAGCGTAAACAGTAGGCACCATGCCGATATCCCTTCAATTACCTTTTTCTTATCTATTGAAGGTTAATGTTAACTCGGATCGTGCGTCGATTTGTGCTTCATCAATTATCATATTAATTTACTATACATTATTTAACTAAGTAGACAAGAAAAAGATTGCAATATATAAATAATAAAACAATTGTGCAAAAAATCATGGATAATAAAAGTTATGTTTAATATTATATATTATTTAACTAAGTGGTCCCGTTACATTGGAAAGAATATTTTTTTGTTACAGTAAAAAAACATAAAAAACATCTTATTTTTTTCTCCCTTCACAAAAATGAGAAACATCTTTTTATTACAGAGAACAAAAATATTTTATTAAACATAATTTTTTCTTTTATTTTTACAATTTTCAAAAATAGAAATAAAAAAATATATATATTTTCGTTAGTAAAGTGACTCTTGTTTTCCTATTTTTTGTTTTTAGAAGCACACACGTGCACCATAATGTTTCTAAGAGGCTCCAGCAGTCAACCTCCCCAAGGGGAGGAGTAATCGTACCATCATTATCTTAATTTATTTTTGCTTTTGATTTTCCAAATTTTATACAAAAAAAAAAATGCACAAAAACCAACGATGAGCATAGATGTGTGATTTGTTCCATAACAGGGCCAAGTACAATGAATGACAGCTCAAAGGCACGAATAATGTTCTCCTTTTAGTTTTACCGATCATGGCATCGTGATTGAGTTACATATTCCTTTTTTATTAACAAAAATATTCTTGTTAAAATATCATTAATTTAAATTCATGTTCTCCTATGAGTTTTACCAAACATGACATATTGATTGAGTTACATATTCTCTTTTTAATTAACAAAAATATTTTCGGTGAAATATCATTAATTCAAATTCACTTTCTCTTTTTAGTTTTACCAAACATGGCATATTGATTGAGTTACATATTCTCTTTTTGACTAACAAAAATATCCATTGTTGAAATATCATTAATTCAAATTCACGTTCTCCTTTTAGTTTTGCCAAACATGGCATATTAATTGAGTTATGTATTCTCTTTTTTATTAACAAAAATATTCTTGTTGAAATATCATTAATTCAAATTCATCTCCTTTTAGTTTTGCTAAACATGGCATATTGATTGAGTTACATATTTCCTTTTGGATTAACAAAAATATTCTTATTGAAATATCATTAAATCAAATTCATGTTCTCCTTTAAGTTTTGCCAAACATGGCATATTGATTAAGTACGTATTCTCTTTTTTATTAACAAAAATATTTTTGTTGAAATATCATTAATTCAAATTCATGTTCTCCTTTTAGTTTTATCAAACATGACCTATTGATTGAGTTAGGTTTAACAAAAATATTGTGGTTGAAATATCATTAATTCAAATTCATGTTCTCCTTTTAGTTATACTTGACCAATGCATACTTAATGAGTCTAATCAAACCAACACCACCAATTCTACTAACATTGTATGGAATTAATATTGATTCTTGTATAGAATCACCATAATCGAAAACCCGTGCTTATTCTTTAATAAAGTACAACTAGGACTAATCCTGTAATTAGAAGCACAATGAAGGCCATTAAAAAGGGAAACCTCCGTAGCGAATCTTTTCACCACCTACCACTGCTCACTTGCACTGTCCTTTTGCTTTCCCCATTATCGGATGAGCTTTGAAGTTTCTTAAACAAATGCAAAATCCACGCCACCCTCTCCCCCATTTTCCCATTATTGGGCACCATAATTAACACCTATATATACACACATATATATAATATATATTGTGCTATTGGAGATCTGTATTGTAGAACAGAGCTCTGTACTCTAATCGGCCATGGCATTACAGAGAAGTCTTCTTAGACGAAGCTTGGAAGCATCAAAAGCGAAGTATCTGTACAGTATCTCGATCCGTAGCTTCTCATCCGCTTCTTCGGCTCAGCTTGAGCTGCCTCCTTTCGATTACGTGCCGAGGCCGTACAAAGGACCGTTAGCCGATGAAGTCCTTCAGAAGCGCAAGAAGTTTCTGTGCCCCTCTATCTTCTACTACTATCAGAAGCCTGTAAGTATCTCTCTTTAAACACTATATATATATATATATATATATATATATATATAATAATAATAATAATAATAATAATAAAGTGTGTATTTTAGGAATTATAAATTTCGATAGCCTATTGTAGTTCCGGAATTGATTGCTGAATGATGCTAAATCAAGAGTTGTATGAGCAGTATTGTTATTATGAAATGATTGATCTAATCCAAATGTATATAGGTTAATTTTTTTTTTTTTATTTGGATCATTGTTGTTTAATTGATGTATCAACATTAGAGGAAAAGTAGAAAACAGAGAGATTGTGAGTTTGATATGGTTCATGTTTGATTTTCTGGGAATCTATTTATATCTCTATATTTGAAACAATATTTTTGCTGTAGTGGGAAAAATTTTGTTATTGTATTTCAACTAGCCATGTTTCTTCTGATATGATCAAATTGAGAATGTTTGATTTTCTAGCTGCTCGCGCTGTCAATGAAATTGTTTCATTTCCTTTGACATCCTTTGTTTAAACCCTTCTCTGATGCCTTATTTTAGTTTGAGTGACAATTATCAAGTACTTTCCTAACCATGTCACTGGCCTTGGTGTGTGCCTGTGCGCTTGAGTGCGTGCCTGTGCATGTCCATTTGTGTTTTTATGTGTGCCGTCATCTGCATACCTCCATGAGGTGCATGCACCCAATTGTTCAGCATGGAAAGCCTCTTTAATAATTTGTTCTATTTATTTCAGTTTGAGAGGTCGAGTTGGTTTGATTTTTATGTTTTCTTATAGGTTCCTTTTTTTGGAGGTTCATTTTTACAAAGCTACACTTCAATTTTAGACTTTTGACTTCTAAATTTTAATTATGTTTAATTGACCTTGATATGGGCATAACTCCTTTGTTTGAGTAATGGGTTTGGTTCTTCTGAAAATATATTAGAAATTCGTATTCTCTACATTGCCTGAGATGCTACATTGAAGGTGTTATTTAATTTTGAGTCACTGTCTCATCTTATATTTATACAGTTCATAAAATATTTCTGTTACTGTGCCTAAAACTTTATATTGGCTTTTGTACTTCATCTCAATCTAGAATGTTAAATTAAATTAAGATATGGACTGAACTAGTCAGAAAAAAGAGAAAAAAGATATGGACATGACTTCAATGTACATTGTAAATTTGACAAACTTAAGAATCCCATCTTTCAAACCAATTTCAGTTTTTAAGTTTTCATTATGTATTCAGCTCAATATTGTTGAAGGGAAGATGCAATATTTGTTTGATGATAGTGGCAAGCGCTATCTTGATGCATTTGCTGGGATAGTCACTGTGTCTTGTGGTCATTGCCATCCTGAAGTTTTGAATGCCATCATTGAGCAAAGCAAGCTGCTTCAGCATGCTACAACTGTATATTTACACCATGCAATAGCTGATTTTGCAGAGGCATTAGCATCTAAGATGCCTGGAAACCTAAAGGTATATTCTCTATAATCTAAATCTTTATATAGCTACCATCAGTTCATCTCTATGTTATGATATTTATTGAATGTAGAGCATGTGAAGTTTGTACCCTAGTACGAGAAGACGGTTTCAAATTTGATTGCTAACTTTGAAATATTGAGAATTATTTAGTCATATATGCCACAACGAAATATTCATTCATTTATAATTATATGGATGACAGGTGCAATTTCCACCCTTTCATTGTCTGATTGTCTCCTCTCTTTTTCCTTTCCCTTTTCAATTCAATGGAGCAATAATGTCTATTTAGTGAACTATAGGATGCTTCCTGGGAAGTTCTATTTATGAATGTGTATATCAAGCGGGAATATATCTCTACTATTGTTAACTCACCTTGGGAATGCAGGTTGTGTATTTTGTAAATTCTGGGACAGAAGCAAATGAATTAGCAATGCTTATGGCGCGTTTATACAGTGGTAATCTTGGTATGATTTCTTTGAGAAATGCATATCATGGTGGAAGTTCAGGTACAATTGGACTAACTGCTCTTGGCACATGGAAGTACTCAATACCACAGGTTCGTTTATTCACTGATGCTTATGTAGAGTATATTTTATTATATTGATTTGGCTCTCTGTCATATTTTAGTATGTAATTTATTTCTTTTCCCCTGGGCTATCATTATGTCACACTTTTTCCGAGCCGGAGAAGTTAATGCAGTGTATTTCATTTGGCTTAGTAATCTTATGCAATTCATAGTTGCTCTGCCTTCATGTTTCTCCATGGATTGTGCTTATTCAATCTTGACACTTGTGTACTCCCCTTTCTACGATGGATTTTGTTTTTTTCCTGCTTTCTGTTGTTCTGCTGTACTTTGTAAGTCCCAGTTCTTTCCATAGAGTTTCAAGGTATGTTAAAGTGAGCTTTAAAGGCAGATTCTAGGCTAGGTCCTTTTGAATTTGACACCTTATGTTATGGGTGGGCCCCGGTTGTGGAGGAAAGAATGGGAAGAAGGCTCCTTGTTCTTAAAATTATGTTAACAGTAAGAGAGAAGTCAAAGAAAAGAAACTGGATATGTTTCCCTTAAATCAGTGGCATACAAGACTTACAATAATTCAAACTTGACTTCCTCAAATTGGTATGGGACTTTGCAGGGCGAAATTCATCATGTTATAAATCCAGACCCGTATCGTGGAGTCTTTGGCTCTGATGCCAGTCGTTATGCAAAAGATGTTCAAGATCATATTGATTTTGGTACTTCGGGAAAAGTAGCTGGTTTTATTGCTGAAACAATTCAGGTTTGTGTAAAATTCCTTGTCCAATCAGATTCGTGATTGGGAAAATGTTATATTTATATCACATCTTTTTTGAAACTTTAGGGAGCTGGAGGATCTGTTGAATTAGCCCCTGGATACTTGAAACTGGTTTATGATATTGTACGCAAGGCTGGTGGTGTCTGCATTGCTGATGAAGTGCAAACTGGATTTGGTCGCACAGGAAGCCACTATTGGGGTTTCGAAACACAGGGTGTCATTCCTGATATAGTTACCATGGCAAAGGTCTCCATTCATCCCTTCTAGTTTTGTTAATTCTGAAAAGCATTAAACATGATACAGTATTTCATATTTTTCTTTTTTTGGTTTATTTTAATGTTTTTTATTTGTTTATCCTGGAAAGCATTAATGCACCATACAGTATTTTGTAGGTCTCACAAGTTTTTTTTTTCCGGGTTACCTTCATTTATCTTGTTCTATAGTTCCATTAAATTTCATGAATGATACTTATCAGGGTATCGGCAATGGTTTACCATTAGGAGCAGTGGTGACAACTCCGGAGATAGCAAATGTAATGGCTCAGAAGATTCAGTTTAACACCTTCGGTGGAAACCCGGTATGTTCTTCTGGTGGACTTGCAGTGCTCAGAGTTCTTGATAAGGAGAAGCGTCAACAGCATTGTGCTGATGTTGGATCTCACTTGATAGGGCGTTTGAGAGATCTCCAGCAAAGACATGAAAGTAATTTCTCTTTAACTTGCTATTTTGAGAAGAAAAATTTTTTCTATTTTTTTCCCGAATATTTATTAATTTGTCATGCTGTGACCTTCAAATCTTTGTGTCAAAGGAAGCAATTCACAGTGCTTGGTAATTGTATGGATATTATTTCTCCGTACATGTTTGTTTTGTGATTCATGCTGAAGATTGTATGATGATGATGGTTCTGTTTGTCCTACACTCATACTAATTGATATTTCTTCTCATATTTATCACATAACGGAGTATCCCTCATTAATATTCTTCATCTAAACAACATCATGCATTTATATAAGTAGAATTAGAATCTATTTCACTTTGTTTTGTCGACCTCAAGTACAACTCTCCGGCTTATTAGTTTTGACGTGTTTCCTAAGTTCTTTTTCAAATTAGAATTTCTTATATTTTATAAAAACTTGTGTCTTCTTAGGGCTTCCCCACAAAATTCTTTAATGTCAATATGGAATGGTCCTCAGTTTTGGGCCTTTTGGCTTGCACAATTCTACACACCCTGACACTTGCTGTTGTGTCCAAATGGATAAGTGATATAATGGTTTGTGTCATCACATAGCATTAATGCTGGACAGGTGAGATATTCAGGTGAGGTTTTAGATTGGTGGGCACTTGAATCATGATTTTGCAAACCGTAATACGGCTGAATGGATGTTTCCTGGGATTAAAGGATGCCAAGGCTAATCAGTATTTGGGTTTAGAAAAATGTCTTCCCCTTGCCTAAGCCATTTGCCAGTGACTTATCATGACAGAAAAAGTCTCAAACAATCTAACTTCTGATTCCGACTCTGCTTGGACTGGTGAACTTTTTGTCTTCTTACAATAAGTATTTGTACAACATCCACTATTTTGGAATTGCGTGGTATATAATTGATGTTCCTTCTCACATCTGTTTAATCATGTTACTCAGTCATTTATTTTGGAATTATGTGGTATATAATTGATGCTCCTTCTCATATCTGTTTAATCATGTTACTCAGTCATTGGAGATGTGAGAGGCAGGGGCTTAATGGTGGGGGTAGAACTTGTGACTAACAGGAAGGAGAAAACACCTGCCAAGGCAGAAACTGCAGTTCTGTTTGAGAAACTTAGAGGTATGTGAATACTAATGAATAGCCAAAACCAAAATCTTTTAGTTAATTTGCACGGAATTTCTTGCCAAAATATTAACCATTTATATATTCCTAAATGTAGAGCTCGGTGTTCTAGTTGGGAAAGGGGGCCTACATGGAAATGTTTTCAGAATAAAGCCACCTATGTGTTTCACCAAAAACGATGCAGGTATTCTTTTTGACATTGCAAAGTTTGAGAACTAAACTAACTCCACAAATGAATAAAACCCAGTCACAGAAGGGCGTCTTGCAAAGAAGAATGGCTATTTTATTGAACAAGTTATACTAATAGACTTTGTTAATTTTAACTTCAAATATTTTATTATATGGTAAACAGTGTCATCTGTTATGAGCAATTCAAATGTTTTTGTATCTTCAGATTTCTTGGTCGATGCTTTAGACTATGCCATATCAAAGTTATGAGAATCTATCCACAAGAGCTAGAAATGTCATATCAAAGCTATGAGAATCTTTCCACGGAGAGCCAGAAATGATTCTGCAGTCTTTTAGTCCTCTCCCACAACTACCACAGCAAAGAAGCTGATTTTCTGAAGCATAACTAACTATGTGGACACTGGAGTGCGATGCCAAAGACTATGTAATTATGTAATTGCAGCTTCTTCTGCATTACATTTAGATGGGCAGAAAAGAATTTCAATTCTGAAATAAAGATATCGACTTGGTTGCATTGTTTATGTTCATCTTATTGACCAATACATTGCTGAGAAAAGAAGATGATAGGAAAAGGGAAAGTTTTGGGTTTTAGGCACCAAGAGAGAGAGAGAGAGAGAGGAACTGGAGCAGCGTAACTAGTAGTAGTGTCTTTCAGTCTAGAGGCACAAGCCCACATGATAGTATCCCACAAGAAGTGTTGCCTAAAAAAAATGCTCCCAACAGTTGACATAAAACAAAGCACTACCTAAATTTAGCAACAATATTTCTATTTTAATGATGTTAAAGACATGAATATTAGAATAAGACCTAACAACACTGGTTCTTGGCATGTATGTTATGGATCACATACATTTTGCATCACCTTCAGTGTCTTCCATCCATTTACACAGCAAGACCAATGAGGTAAGGTCAAAATCAGGGTGCCAAGACGATCGGCTGCCATTTCTCCACAATACAAGTGTTTGATGATGCATGATTTGTTATCACTAACAAACTAACACCCTGTTTGGAATTATCGGAAATTTAAGCCACAGAGTCCTGATATTTTCAATGAATACTGATCGAGCCGCAATAGAAGGTGGTTTTAAATTTTAATTTAAAGTGACATTATAACTTAATATTTTCAGTTTCAGTACTAAAGTTTCAGCATATGAATTCCAATACACAAGCAAGAACTAACCGAAGAGAAGGAAGAGTTCTTACAATCCTATGAATAATCAAAGCTAATTTAAATTTTCATGCTCATTCTATACCTCATTGAATATCCACTCAAACTAGATGTACTCTTCACAATCTTTTTTTTTAAAGAAAAGAACATGAAAAGTGACAGTTTATAAGGTTCGTCATCGTAATCAGATAATTTTGACAGATGAATTACCAAACACAAGCAAGAATTAACTCTGTCGGAGTTGTTTTATTTCTGGATTTCCAGATTATCACAATACACATGGCCTACAATGTATTGGAATCTTCCTCTTTTCATTTTTAATCTTGCAATCTTACAATCAATATAAACAAAGTATTTCCAAAGACAACATTATTATCAGTAACTTTTGTCACTACTGAACAAACACAGGGAGTAAAAGTGGATTCATAATGTTGAGAATTCTAGGATATGAACCTGCTGATATAAATTGCACAAAAGAGAAATGAAATTCAAAATGCTATCTTCTGATCAAAAGCATCAACACAAATCTGTGTTTTTTGTTCCTTTTGACTAATTTATTTCCTGAGCATCTGCTCATTTCAAAAGCATGTAGGAAGTACTTTCTACAATATACATTTAAATATCACGAACACTCGAAATAAAGGAGACTACTGTATGTCACAATTTACATTCCATCTGCAGATTCACAATTCAAGACTCAGAAATTCCTCTCAAGACAATATAATGTACAACACTAAAAATAAATCCAATTACAAACTTCTCTTGATAAAATAACCATATCATGGTTATGGCTTCTCAATCGTGGAGGCTGCTCCAAAAATGTCAGCGGCTGAGATTATGCCCATGAATATTTTATTTACATTACAAGAGGCACATGTGGCTGCTGAAGCATGGTTCTAGGCGACTGACTGTTCCATAAGGATTGTGATCATATATGCCCATTGTATCACTAGGTAGGCTGGCGAGCAGCCCAAAGCGAACTCAAAGCTCTAAGGCGTTCAAAGTACTCCCCCAGGGCCAGCAGGCCTCGAGCTGCTTGGCGCGTAGTCAGGATGCGGGCCACCTGTCGCAGGGTCTCCTGGCGAAGATGATCTGCCTGTCCAGAGAAAAAAGCACAATAAAGTATCGGTAAAATGTTCAGAATGCCAAGTTACAATCTCTTACTACATCTAAAAAGTAGTAATCATAATCCGTTTTAAAAAAAAAATTCACCATAACCTGTATAACCTACTGTAGGCACCTTCCTGTTTTTGCTCTGTCTCAGCATTTTATTTGTTTTTTTGTTGCTTTTTCTTCGAATGAAAACCATCAACTAGTCTCCAAAAGTAGTATTTCTTATTGCACACAATAATAAACTTTGCATGGTGCTATGAGATGCACCCAAATCAGAACACATGCCAGTGTGTGTGCGCGCACAAATATATTATAAGTTGTGCACAGATATCAAGTAATAAACTAGTGGAACATAGGAGTTTAAACAAATTGGATACCGATGAACTGGAAACCTGGTTATGTTAGAAGAAATTCTCAAGAGATGCTCACGAACATATCCCTTAGATAAAGATAAGAATGAGAGGTAGAAATGAATAATTTCAAGAACATATATACCATATTTTGATGTTTATGAACTTAAATCCTCCATCCAATAATGAAATAAAACCAAAATGTTCAGTTCATGCAACCCAACTTATGATAAGTTTCCATCTCAGGGTAAAAAATTGAAAATACTAACCCAAAATTATTCATCAATCACACGTTGGTAAATTTGAATTTATCTAGGGCAAATCTATTTCAATTAATCTATTAAAATAAAGCAATAAAAATTCTTTCAACAGCTTCTAACAGGGAATGAGTCTTGAACCAATAATAAAAGAGAAATTTTCTTCTTGAATGAGTGGAAACTTGTAATCCATTTAGTAGGAGGGAAGAGTAAGAGGAAGGGGAGATTGAAAACAGAAGATGGATAGAGTTCCCATTATTTGCTAAGAAGGAAAGGAAGAAGAAAGGAAGCAGAATCACTTTGACATATCACCTCTTTCATTCCTTCCTCGTTTCTTTCACGGTCTACCAATCAAAAGGAGGAAAGCGCAATTATCTTCCCTAGGGATGCCTTTTTCATCCCTCTTACCTTCCTTTCTTCCCAATTTTCCATATTCATACCAAACAGAGCATTTGATGAGCTTTTCTGGTAGTGAAGAAGCCAAAGCAATGTTAATAAACAAAGGTTTCCCAATTGATTGTATATCTCAAAAAACTCTCAGCTGGGGCATTATGATTCATTCCTTTCAATACCACCTAATCTTACAATAAAGTAAACAAATGCAAAATTCACTTTTCAAGAGTCAAAAGCCAGGAAAAAAAATCACCTTGTTTACAAGAACTCAACAATGCATCTTCATAAGAAGTTTGGAATAATGTGAAACTAGTTCATATCTATGAATATCTATGATAAGTAACCTATTTTGATTAACTGGCCTTCTACAAAAGACGAAGTAAACTTTAGTAGATAAAATTTTGAAAGATGAAAGAATACGTGGTACTTCTCTGTGTCAATAACTCGAGTAGAACTTTCTAATGAATTAGGAAATGAACTTAGTTCATATCCTTTTAAACATTTTTAGATTCAATTCTTTCAGTAACAATAGCCACCTTTATCTGTAGTTACTTCCCTACTTATGGGAGTCTTCCCAATGTTCCATTTGCTTCAAATCTATTTCATTTATACATGACATCTCTAACTTACCTTTTACAGCAAAAGGATTACAATTTAATAGAAAGCATTCCTGGTTCAAAGTAATGAAAATATTCATGAAAAATTTCTCATCACAATAGAGTTCATTACTGATAAAAAAAAAAAAAAAACCATATGAAAAATTAAAAAGAATCAAAAGAGAAATCAAGACTCCACATCAACTATTTTAAGGACATGGATTAAAACCACTAGTGAATAATGATAAAAACTACATTACCCGATTCACAAAGCTCGCCAGATCTTCTAACTTCTGCATCGCAGTAGCCATCTGAGGCATGTAACTTTCTTCCCCCAGTTGACCAGCTGCTACACTTTCAGCCAGAGTTAGCTGGAGTTTTTCCATTCCTTGTGTCAGAGCATCTTCTAGTTGCTGACACGATTGTCTAAGGCCACAAACATCCCTAAATTGCTGCTCCGCCAAGGGGTCAAACTGTGGCATTAGAACCTGTAATGAACATAAAATTACTAATTAAGCACTATTTCACATTTAACCAAATGGAACATAGATTACAATGCAATTAAGAAGTACAAGAAAAATGCAATTTGAGCTAAACATAAAACAAAAAGCATATTACGATGCAAAATATATATTACAATCTATGCAGTAGTATTCTTTTACATTAACAACTTGGAAAAATAAAAGGCCTATCAGATAGCCCATGGACAACATCCCAACTACATGGATAAGAATATGAAAAAAAAATTAAATTGCATTACGTATTGTATATTCAGCCCAAGGGTAGGCCTTGGCGCAACGGTAAGGTTGCTCTATTGTGACCTAGAGTTTATAGGTTTGAAATTGGAAACAGTCTCTTCGCATGCGGCTGCGTACATATGACCCTCCTCAGGCCTTGCAGTGACAGGAGCCTCGTGCACTGGGCTAGCCCTTTATTGTAATATCCAACCTATACCGGATGTTGGAGGGAAGATTGGAGGCAGGGCTAAATTTTTGGCATTATTTTGGACAAAATGACTATTCTCAAACTCGAACACGTAATCTCACACAGTCACAGTCACACTTGTCAATCGAGCTTTTACCATTGCACCAGCCACCAAGTAGAACCCTATGGAAAAGAATATGCTACCAACATCAATTGTTATCTCATCCCAAAATATATGCTTGATCCAGTACGTGCATTATTGTCTGACAAATAATCAGAACTAGGAACAGTTCACACCATTTGTGGGCCCATTCTCTGATGTGGCAAGGTATTGGATGTAGCACTTGATAGGAGCCAGAGTCGCCAGACTCATGTGAGATTAATTTAAAAGAAATGCCATTCAACCACCCTATCAAAGCTGTTGAATACTAACTATTAAAGAGAGTACCCTTGATCTTTCCAAGATTTCAACAATAGAGACATTTCTGCAGCATGCCATCATGAACTAAAAAGATTTGATACTTATCAAAAAAATAATAATAATAAATAAAAAGATTTGATCAGAACTGTTTACATCCCCTCTCAAGAGCACTCAATTTCAATCTAATGCTCAAGTTAGGCAAACGACATTTAAAAAAAAAAAAAAAAAGATTTGATACTTATAAAAAAAATAATAATAATAAATAAAAAGATTTGATCAGAACTGTTTAGATCCCCTCTCAAGAGCACTCAATTAGGCAAACGACATTAAAAAAAAAAAAAAAAAGAGGCCTTACCATGAGCTTTCAATGTACTAGAGCAAGTTGTACGATAATAAAAGTAATTACAGTGCCATGTATGGTTGGCATAACAGTCAGCATGGTGACCTCTTGTATTCGCAAAAATAAAATAAACAAATCACTGGTTCAGAATGCAAAAATCTGGGAAAATCTGGGCCTCAACTTTATACAAGCACTTGACTAGAGCATAGAAACATGCACAGTCCTGCCGTCAAATGTACACTAAGACCACCTTTATGATTCTGTGTGTTGTAGATGCTATTCATTTGTGCACAACAATCTTTTATTTTTTTAAATCTTTTTTGTGATAATATAACTCTTAAACTATCCCTTTACTAACTCCAAAGTTATAGCTCGTGCACACTGTAGAAGGGTTATAATGCACGTGTCATGCCTATATCAGTCATGAGGACAGGAGGCACGCCTCACATGCGCAGCCATCATGGTTATGCAGCCATAGTCGCGCCTTGTGTTGCAATGATCACCCTCCAAGGTGTAACAAATAACTCGAGAGGATATTTGGGGGGACTATTGATGAAAAGGTCGTGCTCAGGGAATCACATTTACATTGCTTATCCTTAACAACTACAAAGGAGAGGCAGGTTAAGGCTGTGGTAAATATAACGCGAGGCCCCGAGCATGGGCTGGGGTCACAGTTTGCCATCACAAGAGAAATAATGACCCTTCTGAAGTGGGATTGACCTCTCATTCTTAACTTAATGAAACAGTCACATAGGTTGTTCACAGAAGTTAAGTGAAGAAGTAAATTCCACTTTTAAGAACTACCTCTAGGGGGTACAAACCACGACCAAGAACCACATCAAGGAACACATTAATGCTATTTGGTTAAGTCTAGCCTGTATCATGGAACACTCTTACTCCATCAAACGGCACTCTAGTGATCCAAGGTGTGGGTCATGGGATTGTGGTATTGGTGCTCGAGATACCATATCCCAGGCGTTCATGGTGTGACACTAGTTGCAAGGCGCTGTGATCCCAAGCAAGAACAACGATTTATCAAGGCATGGTATCTTGAACAAGGGGCTCATTAGGTGGATCATAGAACCAGACTATTAATCTGGGACCTCAGCAGAAGAGAACGGTTGCACCTTAACCAGGAAATAATCACCAGAGTGGATGTGCATGGGCACAACTATGGAAGAATCCGAACCATGGCACATATCAGGGCCTCTATAAATAGAGGAGCCAGGTGACGTGAGAAGGACATTCCTTGGCACCATATCCTCACATGCACTGTCCTGCTCATACTGATATTTTCTGCCCAAGTGCTCTTTCCTACCTCACTTTCTTCTCTTCCCATTCCTCTTCATTGTCCAGTTACTCATGAATCACTTAATCGCCGCTCAAAGTGACCCTCCATATACCATTCTGTTACACGCACAAATGCCATACTTTTTCGCATGAGTACACCCTATGGGGTGTTAGGCATAAAAGTACCTTAAAGTTTAGACTCTTAAGTAGATTGTGCTATACATTTATAAATTATTGTCATATCCATGTGTTTAGGAAAACCATAGTGAGTTGTCCCAATAAAGAGTCAAAAATCTTCACAATGTATAATTATGTAACGTAAGTTGTTGTGCAGCAATATATCATTAAACAAAATTAATAAATGTTAAAAAAAAAAATTCATTGCAAATGCCATAACAGAAGTGTATAAGTTGCACAAAAATGCCAAGGTGATAAAGGAGACCTAATATGACACGTGTTGTAAATTTGGGTCACTTCTATAGAAATGCGTTTAAAATATGAGAATCCAAAAAAAATATTGAAAAGAAAAGCCTTTGGCAACAATGTGAAGATTTATGCACCAATGCTTGGAGAGACTTATTCACCAATACATAAAATTAGTCACCAGAGATTTCTCAGTAAAGAGTTGAGCACCAATTCAAAAAGCACCAATGCAAAAATACGGTAGGCAGCGACAATTCTCCAGTTTTTAATTCTGTATTCAACTAGAGCTATCCAAAGTGTTCAAAATATTTTTAGAAACTAACACTATATGTTCTAATATGATTTTTAGGACTCAAAGAAACATAAGAGAGGCAAGACAGAGAGGAAAAGGAGAGAGAAACATAACCATGCTTTGATTTGTCGTATAGTTGGGAAATCACTAAAACCAATATATTTGTAATTGTGATTCGAATTAAAAGCATGGAACCATATCGTAAATCATTGAAAAGACTGATCAACCATAACATATTCCACTGAGTATTCTCTTCGGATATGGAAATAATGCTCTCCGTGGACGGGATTACTCATTACTAAATACGAATGGATCTGTAGTGAAGTAAGAGATTCGAGTAATAATCACTATGAAAGGAAAACGAATCTCAGGGGTTTGGTCTCATTAATTGAATAGCAGCAACTAGTGATACCAGGTAGGAGTTTGAACTATTGTGAACGTTGTCATCATAGGTAATCAACTGGTTGATGATAGGGTTAAGTCTTTCTTGTAGAAACTGGATTGTTAAGCTCTGGACTATTCACAGTATTTCTAGGTCCATCTATGAAAATATAATCCAACTGGTTTCTTCCATGTGCACAACTTTCATCAAATAATACAATGATGGTGTTGCAGCTGTCAATATGATTATGCATTTTAAACATGCTAAGTTGCATATTTTAGAAGTAAATTATAGATGGACATGTTAATATCTTTTTAAACTTCTCCAATACATGTCTTATGAGCAAGTGCCTGAATAAGAGACATGAGCCAAAAATTATCAGATAACACATAATTGTTGACATATTAAATAGCATAGAAGGAATTTTAAATCATGATATATATTATATATATGTATTAACCACGATTTTTAGCTAAGAAAAGAATAGAACAAACAATTATATTGACAAAAAATGAGTACAACAAACATAAAGAGCACATGCATAACCAGTAAGCACTAGTAAACTATCACTAATTTGAATCGGAATCCAGATGATCCAATGGTTCAAATTACTAATCAGTTTATGAGATCCAATTACAATCAAAATAGAACCAAATGTAGATAAAATTGATCCAAATTATACGAAATGTATGGTGAGGAAAAAACAGAAACAGATGTATGTATTGGAAAGTAATACTTGTGCAAGAAAACTCTGATTCAATTTTATCAGGATCCATCTGAACTAGGTTGGTCAAATTCAGCTTCCAAAAATCTGCACCAATTTTTTTATCATAAAAAGAAAAAAAAATGCACCAAGTTCAACCTGTAGGTATCCTATGCACTTCAAATGACATCTCCCACTCTTCCCTTAAGGAAGGCGCGGGATTCAAATCTTGGTAGGGTTATGAGGTTGGGGTTGTTCTGCCTTCCCCGTTAACTGTAGCCCACACCATTGGAAAAAGAAAAGAACAGCATAATCTTTGAACAACTCTATTTGAACTGAACAATACATCACCTTTAGAATCTCTGAAGGGCGAAACCCTCCTATCCACAGCAAAAAGCGTTCAGCTGGTGTTCTCCACATACCATACATGAGATGGAAGACATCTGCCTTTGCAGCAACAGTTTTCATGCGGAACAGATTGAAGTAGTGGTTCATGCCATCATCCACAAGTTTGCGAAGATCTATATCATTTAAATGAGAATTCAAAGCAGTCCTTAGTTCACAAATTTGTCTATTTTGTTCTTCTACCCAGTGTCCATATTCCACCTCAAAAGCAGCAATACCTACAAGATCTTAAGAGGTGACCAGGTGTGAGATACAACTTCTTGAAAGAATAAACAATAGGAACTATATTCAAAGAAAAAGGTATAGAATAAAAGAAAAATGCAAAGCTCATATAGACCACTCCAGAAAATTTAAATGGAAGCTTAGAAGAATATACATAGTTTTACTATGATTGTATATCGACATTCTGGAATGTCACCTTCTTGGAAAGATAAAAACAAAGTACCCAGTTACAAATATATAAACACATCATATAATTCTGGAAATCTCTCATGATCAAAGTGACTTCTGACACATCATCTGTAAGATTATATTTCTTCTCAATAGCTACTTGTCTTTTTCTTTTACAGATTTAATGTTCTCTACCAAGAACTAATAAGTCTAATTAAAGGGATAAAAATATCAAATCCTTTCGACTTCAAAGAAATAGAGAACAAGTAGAATTATCTTTGCTGCCACATAGAAGAAAATGCATATTACTTTGAGTGAGGAAACTTTCCTGGTAAAGTATATCGTTTGGATGTAAATTTTACTCCATCAATTCAAGTATTCATCTAATCAAAATTCAAGCAGGGGAACGGGCGTAGATAACCATAGGAGAATCAACATAAGAAGATATAATGAATTTAGTAAGCTCAAATGACCGAAAGAGAGTCTGTGGGTAAAACCATTACAATCACATGAACTTCAACATCATAGCTCACTGCAAAAAAATTATAAATATGAAAATCCAATGAGGAAGCATTATCTAATATCTTTAGATGACTAAATAAGAACAAAAGTTATTTGCTATTTTTGTATCGTGTGCTTTTCAAATTCGTCAGCTACCAATATTAATTAGCCACAACAACACTTCAGAGTTTAAAGATTCTGGATAATGATAATGGTGGTGATATATCAAAATACAAACCTGAGTTTACTGCACCAGAGTAACCTAGATGACTTCCATCTAATCCACCACCCACATACAAACCCTGCAGTAAAGCAATCATTGCTTCATTAGTTTTTTCTTTCCCAACACCCCCCTCCCTCCCCCCACCCCTCTAAAGAGGTAAGTATATTGTTTGATTAAAGCATTATATTAAGTAAGATTCATAGAAAAAAGGTCAATCTTCCCCTTACCTGATATCTAGCTCGTTCAAGATGTCTAGCTCGTTCAAGCTCTTGTTCTAATTGAATCAACTTCAAACGGCTTGTTTCCAACTGCTGAACATAGGCCTACATAAAGTAATTTAGGTCATGGCAATAGGCCAAAGTAATAATAATTTGGGAATAGAAGTACCACCTGCAAAAGTGATTAAACATGCATCATGTATAATTGTTCCTACCTTTTTCCGCAATCGACTTTTACGAGCAGCCTCACGGTTTTGTGCAAGACGTCTTAGTACCTGAACAGTAACATGTAAAGGTGGAAATTACAATGTTGAAAAACGAGTAATGAAAATCAGTGAAATAAAAAGGTGGAAAAGTATTCGAAGTGAAATTTCTGAAAGTGAACTGACATTGGTAAAATTATTCAATTCTCATATAAAATTGATTCACCAAAAATTTGGCAAACCTACTAGCCATATCACTTGACCACGACTAATTGAGAATATGAGGGAGGAAATTGTCAAACAATATATTGTTTGAAAACAATTAAGCACCGTACAGTAATCATGAACAATAAAAATATAAGCCCTGATATCAGCCTGCTGATAGGCACATAGAACTCCAACTTGGTAGTGTTTTCATTATTATTGTGCCCGTAATTTAAGAGGACTTGCATGTGCTGCACCAAATATGTTTTCATTTCCCGATGATACCATCATTGCAATGTCCTACCAGAGGTGTTTTTCTCTTTGAAAACATAATAAAACTTGTAACTGAAAATTACGAATTTTAATCACTTTGAAACCTGTCGGTTGTTCCATAAACAAGTTTTCATTTTACCCTAAAGTCCCAACCTTATACATCCCACACCTCTCTTCTCCCCAACAAAAAGAGATATAATACTTGAAGTATTAATTTGCACTAATAGTAAAATGAAGAAAATGTTGGTATATATATGCATAGATGTTACTATTTAAGATGAAGTAAGTATTATACTAATATGCAAAGTCAAGCAAATTATACTAACATATAAATTAGCTTAATAAAATAAACTGTTTACGGAGAACCTGTAGATCGAGGATAGAATTTGATTTTATGTCCTTGAGACAAATTACGCCCCATCAGGTGCTCTACGGACTCTAACGTTTGTCTCCCAGGATACAACGATCTTTCTTCAATTGGTAGCAACACTTCAAACTGATTGAATCGGCGAACCACCACTGTGTTATACATTCTCTAAATTGACTCAAACACAAAATGAATTTTTATACTACTACTACTAAAAAATGATTTGGACTAGATCCGAACCATTAGGCTCGAACCCATAACTAAAAAGAAGGAGAAGAAAATGAAATCCCTAAGGATAATTTTTGCAAATGGCAGCCTTGGGGTATTCCGAATTGTCACTGGACACACTGGTTCGGCCCAAACAGTCATTGGGTGCATCCATTCGGACTGGGCCGAAGCCCAACATGCCCAAGCCCAATTAGAATTCTTTTAAGCCCAAGCCTAGGACCGAACAAAGCCGACCTTGCCGAGACAGGTGGTCTGGATGGGTTTGGACCCAACCTTGGATAGGTCCATCTCCACTACACATGAGTGTAAATCCAAATGTCAACTTTTCCTTATATATACACACAAAGGTTTCCTTATTTTTCCAATGTGGGACAAACCGGTATTCAACTATAGAAACCATGATCAAACACCTCATTTTGGATCCAATTTCTCATTCATTCAGAAACGGATTTGAGCGAGTAAATATACCACGCTCATCTACTCTCAGAGAGGAATGTGTTATATTGCTGCCCGAAGAGTCTCGGCTGGGTTGTGTTACGACCCAGTGTTGACCAAAAAAATTTTATGACCCGTTTTTTGCTTGCGGGTCATGGACCCTGTTTAAGACTCTCTTGTAACCCAGTATATAAGGGCATCTAGGATTTGGAGTGGGATTAAAGAAAGAAAACACTGTAAATCGCAGAAAGAGAGCGAGAGCTAGGGTTTGGGGTTGAAACTTATAATCTCCTTATTTTCGCATAGTGAAAAATTTCGCCTGATCTTCATCGTGGACGTAGGCACATTACCGAACCACATAAATTTTTGTGTTCTGTGTGTTGTGCTTGTTTCGTTTTCTGTCATGTTTCGTGATTGCGCTTGGTTCGTGGCTGTTTGTCATAACAGAACGCATTCCAACATAGACCTGCCTCAAAAGCTTGGCGGGTCCCACTTTAATTTTGACCCAAAGATTGCTTGACAAAGCCTAGTTTCCAATTGAAAATCTAAAGGTGGGAAAAAGTAATTGGGTTATGTTATATAATAAAGATAAATTAATGTCTATTAATAAGCATACCTTGCTGAATGTGAAATTAAGATGTTAGTACACTGGTGGAGGAAAAATTTAACGGTGCCCTAGTTGATTTGGCTTTTCAAGGATGGAATAGACTAAAAAAATAAAATCTTAAGCCAGTGTAGTTATTTAAGCTTTTAATTCTTAAAAGCATAAGTGCATAGTATTTTTAGTTTTCTGAAAAGGAAAATGATGCAGGATTAGTTATGATTTTTGTGGATGAGCTGAATGTGTTACGCCTCTACTTTTGGAGAAGGGGCAGAGACAAATGAAATTAGGGATTTAATTTAGTTTAGGGTTAATTTTATTATTGTCATTGTTTAAGTTTTAAAGGGTATTTTAGTATTTTAAAATTTTAAGGTTTCTTAGGATTTATTTATGTTTTGCCTATATAAAGGCTTCTGTGTAACTAAACAATTCACCTTTTGATGATTAAATATATTTCGTGAGTTTGTAACCTCCTCTGTATCTTCCCTTCTCCCTCTTGTTCTTGCTCTCCTTAATCCCTTAGTCTCTCTAGCCTCTCTCACCTTCAATCTATTTCTCATCCCCTTCATCTATCTTCTCACCTCCTTCTTCTAGCCTCATCTCATCTTCTGTCTTCTCATCCCCTTCTTTCCCTCTGGTTCGTTGTCAATTTGATAGCTAAGTATTACTAGCTTTTGGTTCCGCATCAGAAAGTAAAGGGAAAATAAAATATTAGAGTAAAAATGATATGCTGATTTTCTTTAACAAAACTAAACGCTAAAATTAAGGGGTAAGAAAACTTATTACCAAAAAGGCTTTGTGACTGGTTCTAGTTTTAGGCTTCCAAAGTTTTTTATGTTTGTCTAGATTAATATAGCCATGACATCACTGCCCCATGCTTCCTTCTGGGTTGGTAGTCATATGAATTGCCAATCAACATTTCTACATAGCAACCAATACTGGAAACTGATAAACTCATGGGTAGAACTCATTCTTGAAAACCGGCTTATAAGGAGATGGTGTCCATGTGTATACACTACACATCCCAAAGGTACCCAGACGATGTGGGACTATGCTAACACTCTCCCTCAGTGCCAGGGCTGGAGACACTAGGCTCTCCCCCTCCACGCACAACAGGAGATGCGAACCCGATCCATCCCTACGGTATACCTGCTCTGATACCATAATAAACCCATGGGTAGAACTTATCCTTGAAAACCGGCTTATAAGGAGAGAGTGCCCATGTGTATATACACTGCACATCCCAAAGGTACTCAGGCGATGTGAGACTATGCTAACACTCCCTCGTAGCGCCAGGGCTGGAGACACTCGGCCCTCCCCCTCCACGCACTACAAGAGATACGAATCCGATCCATCCCTACGGTACACCTGCTCTAATACTATGATAAATCCATGGGTAGAACTCATCCTTGAAAATCGGCTTATAAGGAGAAGGTGCCCATGTGTATATACACTGCACATCCCAAAGGTACCCAGGCGATGTGGGACTATGCTAACACTCCCCTTCAACGCCAGGGCTGGAGACACTCAGCTCTCCCCCTCCACGCAGGGCAGGAGATACGAACCCGACCCATCCATGTGGTACACCTGCTTTGATACCATGACAAACTCATGGGTAGAACTCATCCTTTAAAACCAACTTACAAGAAGAAGGTGCCCATGTGTATATACACTGCACATCCCAAAGGTACCCAAGCGATGTAGGACTGCTAACAGAAACAACAGACAGGACCAAAACCAGCATTAAATTATAATTACCACTTATGCAATGCATGGTGAACCTAATACAAATGCTCATGCATAGTTAATAAGCACATAATATTGCTTGGCTTGTGATTTCTCAATGCTTGTCTTGCAACGTGCAAGACAAGGTTGCACGCGAGGGAGGTGTTGGAGCTTGATATACATTTTTGGACCCATTGTTTAATAGCTTAAGATTTTAGGATAATTGGTAGTCTGACATGACATCAAAGCTTCGGTTATGAATGTGGGAGGTCTTGGGTTCAACACTCACATATGCATTTGTTCCGCAACCTGGGTGCAAGTTTGCAGTTTGTTCTGGTCTTAGAACAGTCTGGGCTCATTCTTTTATAGCTTAAACTTTTGGGACAATTTGGTAGACTGACAAATATGCACACTACATTGCTTGGCTTGTGAACCAAGTAAGGAACGTTTCAAGATTTCAATGACCACTTGATTATAGTTTACGTCATAACAAATAGGGAAAGTCTCATAGTTGTAGAATTGATCACTTAATGAAATTCACAGCATAAACAAAAGTATCACATAGGCATTCATGATCCTAAAATATGATTCAATACTCACCAGAAAAATAATTAAAGTACATTCAGTGAATCAAAAAAAAGCAACCATATGTGTTTTTTCCCATTTATAGAGACTAAGGTCTAAAACTTAAACAATGTTAAATCTGACTTTGTTTTCATTTTCCCCCAAATTTTGTATGCAACATCATTATCTTGGTTGTAATAGGTCATATCATCATGACTAACGTCATTACTAATATAATCCTAGAGCAGTGCCATTTAGCAACAGTTACTGTCTTGCTGACAGTCTTATTTTCTTGGTGGGCCTTGCTTTTAGATCAGTCTGAAATCAATACTTGAAATTTGGCTCTTCAGCCTAGGGATGGCAACGGGGCGGGGCGGGTTTTGTCTTTCCCATAACCGAAACCGTTTAACTTTCCCCGCCCCGTCCCCGCCCCACAACCGTGTATAAACGGGGCGGGGCGGGGCGGGGCGGGTTTTGACTTCCCCATTCCCATAACCGTTTAACTTTCCCCGCCCCGCCCCATTTATACATTTTATTTTTTTTAATGCAAATTTTTTTATAATAATAAATATGATATTTTGATACATATACACCAAAAACACACATTTAGGTACTTGCAACACAATTAATAATATTGAATCATCCATTACTGATATAATAAACTTGTAAAGTTGTATGATATATATAATATTAATATTTTCTTTATACATTATTAATATTTTTTCTATATATTATATATATAAGTATAAATATATATATACTTAAACGGGGCGGGTACCCGTCGGGGTAAGGTCTTACCCCCGTCCCCGCCCCGTTTAAATGCGGATTATTTTCTCTAACCCCATCCCCACCCCGTTTCCTTAAACGGTTCCGTAAACGGGTTTTAAACGGGACGGAGTGGGGCGGGTACCCGACGGAGCGGGGCAGATTGCCATCCCTACTTCAGCCCAATGATGAAGGTAGATATTGAACCATAAACCTATCCGATATGTGTAACTACTGCTCAGTTTGTTCATACTCATCCAATTGCTGAGTTGACAGGTTAAAATGTATAACCACCACACAGCCTAACGGTCGAAAGTCTACAAGTTTGATTGTTGTTCACTGGATAATCGATTAGAAATTAATGATAAGTGATGAAGAAACTCAAAATGTTGAAAGAAAGAAATGAAAAATAAAGAAATTAAGTACCTCCGATGTTTTTACTACTGGGAAGTGCATAACAAATGGAATAAGCAAAGTATTTAGGTTGCCATTGATTTGCACATATCAATAAAGTATATGGGAAAGTACAATTCCAATTGCACCATCCTCAAAAGATATTATTAAATTGGAAAATATGATTAAAATATCTAACATATCAAACAATCATCAAGAAAGTTGCAATACTCGTCAACCAGGGAGCGTGAGAAACAGAAAAAATTATGAACAGATATGAAAATAAAATAAAACAGAGAAGAGATTTGTGAGACCAATGCTAATAACAAAGACAATCAATGACAGCATCCCCATCCTAAGAAGTAGAACTAATATGCAGAATTTATGCTTCTATTTATTTTTAGGAAAAAGGCTAGAACTCAAAATACATGAGGAAATTACTTTTTCCTCTTTTTGAGGAGGAAGGGGGACAGGGCATAACCAGAATTCCTTCATCAAATTTCTAGAAGAATTCTTTTGGTTGAAAAAGAACAAACCACTGACTGCTCAGTTCCGGAAAGTACTAATGAGAAGATTGAGTCGAAGTCAATAAAAAAATGCAGTCTCCTTTACCTTTTCAAGAGGTTTAGTTGCTTCTTGGTCATACTTGTTAGAAGGTCCAGCCGTTCCATGTGAAGTATCCTCAGACTACAGAGATTAGCTTATAAAATTAAGTTTTAGTTTAGCAATCACAAGGATGTGGCACAAATACCAAAATCCGAGTAAATAGAAATTTAAAGAATTTCACCTGGTTGTCTAGTTTTGTATCCACTGCTGTAATTGCTAATGCAGATGTATCTGGACAGCTATTGCCCCTGAAATTTTCTCCCCACATGCTAATCTGGCGGATTGGCTCGTACAAAACCATTCTTCTAGAAGTGTCAAATTGGGTGGATGAAGAATTCATGCTCTTTGGATTGATGATGATGAACTCAGTGAGCTATCAACAACATTACATAATTGGAGCTACAAAATTAAAGATAAGAAGCAGAAAACAAATGTATTTAAGTGAAAATCTAAAATTGCAAGGTTAAGATAATCACTTTAGGGAATAGTGGGATATGAATTAAGAAACACGTAAAAAGAAGCAGAATGGTAAATAAGAAAATGGAATGAGAAAGCTGTGCAAAAGACTGGCCTTTTCAAACAATTTTACAAGCTGCCCTTTTTGTCAACATTTTAGAGTTTTACAAAGGTATTGTGATTTTGTTTGAAACAACAATTAGGATGACTTCAAATTAACAGTAAAAAGTGAGCAATATCTTGTTTTCTTTAAGGAGAGAACAGCAAAAGACATTTACCATATATAAATCAGTTTCTACGTGGACGCAAAAGTTGGATCAAGTACATGCTTATGTTACCAATACCAATATAGCATCAATGTTATAAAGTTTTTATGCATATTATTATTAGATATTAGATTGTTATTTAGATATTAGATTGTTATTTTCTTTATATTTTTAGCTATGAGGGTAGGATAGTCTTTTCACACTTTCTTACTTGACTATATAAACCCCTTTGTGTATTCTTTTATTACTTTTTACTAATAGAAACCCTAACCCCCTTTTTCTCTTCTTCTCTCTCTTTGCAATTCTCACATGATATTAGAGTAATGATCCTGATGAGTTTTTTGATTGGTAATAACATAGAAGAATTGCACATCCCATCTACGCGGTCCACGGATCCATCTACAGCGGTGTGGTGAGCAAACCCGTAGATACTAAAGATGAAAAATATGCAAATTTGTTGGATAGTTGGGAAGCAAACAACTCAAAAATTATTACTTGATTAATAATTCTGTTGAGCACTCCATTGGTACGCAATTGGTAAAATATGAAACAGCAAAACAGGTTTAGAATCACTTGGCAAGATTGTACACACAATCCAACTTTGCCAAATAGTATCAGTTGGAAGCCAATATCCGAGCAGTGCAACAAAAGGATATGAGTATTCAAGAGTTTTACTCCACCATATTTGATCTTTGGGACCAACTGGCTCTCACGGAGTCAGCTTCCCTCCAGTGCCATGTTGACTACCTTGCTCGTAGAGAGGAACAACGACTTGTTCAGTTTTTGATGGCCCTACGTGATGATTTTGAGGGGCTTCGGGAAAATATTTTGCATCGTAAGCCCCATCCCCCAGTTGATGCAATTGTAAGTGAACTTTTGGCTGAAGAGATACGACTCAAGACTCAGGCAGGAAAGGGCTCTCTCCCAATGCCTAGTCAATCTGTTTTGGCTATCCCTACTAAGCCATCTTGGAGCAATCAGATGAGGCTCTCTTCGAAGGTTGGTTTCGATGAATATAGTTTTTGTAAGCAGAAAGGTCATTGGAAGACCCAATGTCCTAAATTGTTTAATAAAGCACAACCACCACATCAGCAATGGTGGCAACCCCCACCTCAGTAGCAGTGGAGGCAACCCCCATCTCCGTAGCAGTGGACGCAGCCCTCACCTCAACTGCAGTGGCATTCGGGAGGGCAGTCCCAACAGCGAATGTATAGGCCTCCACAGCCAACCACTACAGCATTTGTACCTAAAGTTGCATCTTCTTTGGATCCCAACATGGACGCTCTTGTAGAACAGTTTCAGCAGTTCCTTGCCGCACAGTCACAGTCATATGCCATGTCCACTCCATCTTCAATAGGTCTGTCATTTCCTAACCCTTCAGGTAGACCTGTCAATGGATCGGATTCTGATCCGAATCCGATCCGATTATTCGGATATGGATTGAGTTTTAAATCCGATAATGATCCGAATTCGATAACCCGATTTCTTAACAAATCGGATATGGATTAGTGTTAATCCGATCCGTTAATAACCCGATCCGATTAAAATAATAATATATAATTATATTTACATTATATATATACATATATATCCACCATCAGATTTTATTAGTTGTAATGACAAAATCTAATCTTAACATTATTTTGGTCCTCTCACATACACAGTAGTTACACTCTTAGTCTCCTAATGTATATCAAGTTATAACAATATTTTGGTCCTCTCACATACACAGTAGTAACACTCCTGATGTATATCAGTTATTCAATATACACACATTCACACCACACCTCCATATTTGGTACTTCTAAGTTTTGGTTTCGGAGAAACGAAAAGGGAAGGCAAAGCGATTGACTGCCAGAACCCTTGCCGAAATCCTTGCAGGTGAGTTTTGTAACTTATTTTCTCTCCTTCTTCTTCTCTTCTTTCATTTCTCTTTTATTCTCTTCTCTTCTTTCATTTATTTTCTCTATCAAAAGCCCTAATTTTTCATCTTTCACAACAAATGGTATCTCAAGTTTTTTCCTCTTTATGTTCTTCTTCCCTCTTTATTGTTTAGTTCTTCTACATAGAAACAGAACACATATTACATATATCTCTATTTTTAACCCTAATTTTGATTTTTTTTTATGACCTTGAATTAATAAACCTAATTTCTGTAGCAACAAGTTAATTAATTGCATAGATGACATGTTGAGATTTGGTGTTTAATTTCTATTAATAATAATGAGATAGTCATTTGCATCAACTGGTTGATTTGTGTTTTTGTAAATTGTAGAAGTGTGTGGTTTATAATCGGATCGGGTTTATCGGATCGGACATCCGATAAAGTGAATTTTGGATATGGATTGATTAGGGAAGAATCCGTCGGATTATCGGATCGGATCGGATCGTCTATTGTGCTTATCGGATTCGGATCGGATTGAGGGTGATCCGATCCGTTTACAGGTCTACCTTCAGGTATGACTACACCTTTGTGGGTTTTAGACTCTGGCGCCTCTCATCACATATCACCTGATTCATCATCCTTTATATCTATACGTCACTCTACTTCACCTGCGTCTGTCATTACTGCTGATGGCACTCCCATGCCCTTGGCAGAAGTTCGTTCTATTCGTACACCTCATTTATCACTTTCTAATGTCTATTGCATTCCTAACCTTGCAATGAATCTCATTTTAGTGGGTCAATTATGTGATTATGATTATTCTGTTCACTTTTCTTCCACTTCTTGTCATGTACAGGATTCTCAATCCCAGAAGCTGATTGGGACAGGTCGTAGGCAAGGGAGCTTATATGTTTTGAACAAGCTGCGAGTTCCAGATGTAGCTGCTTCAGGTGTTGATTTGTCTTCCTTTCGTTTACATTCCTCTTCTTCTAGTTTTTACTTGTGGCATTCTAGACTTTGGCATGTTTCAACCCCTCGTTTAAAATATTTCGTTTCTAGAGGATCTTTGGGTACATTGCAATCTCATGATATTTCTAATTGTAGTGGTTGTAAACTGGCTAAATTTTCTGCCCTACCTTTTAATCGAAGTATTTCTTATTATGTCGCACCATTTTATTTGATTCATTCTGATGTGTGGGGCCCTTCCCTTGTCGCAACAAAAGGGGGGTCGAGATATTATGTTTCTTTCATTGATGATTATACTCGATATTGTTGGGTTTATCTAATGAAACGTCGTTCAGAATTCATAAACATTTATACTGCTTTCCGGTCACTTGTTAGAACTCAATATTCTGCAGTTATCAAGTGTTTTCGTTGTGATTTGGGTGGGGAGTATACTTCTACAGCCTTTTCAGAGTTGCTTCGCTCTAATGGTACTGTACATCAATCCTCAACAGAATGGGGTTGCCGAAAGGAAGCATCGACACATTGTTGAGACAGCTCGTTCTCTTCTCTTGTCCGTTAGTGTCCCTAGTGAATTTTGGGAAGAAGCTGTTCTCACAGCTGTTCACTTGATCAATAAAATTCCCACATCTCACACTTTAGGTCTCTCCCCCTATGAAAAGTTGTATGGTCATGCTCCCGACTACTCATTTTTACGAGTTTTTGGTTGCACATGTTTTGTTCTTCGTCCTATTGTTGAGCGTAATAAATTATCGTCACACTCTGCCATTTGTGTATTTCTTGGTCATGGTGAAGGTCAAAAGGGTTATCGTTATTTTGATCATGTTGCTAATAAATTATATGTCTCCCATCATGTTTTATTCCTTGAGCATATTCCTTTCTTTTATGTTCCTGCATCTCTCTTAACATAACCAAGTCAGCCCTTATCCGCATTGACCCTTTCTCTGTTGATGCAAGTGAAATTCTCTCATCTACTGTTTCATCATCTGCAGACAATGCACCCCCTCCTACCACCCATTCTCCTCTTCCTGTTCAGTCTTTTCCTTGTCACTTCTCTCGCAGGACTCGAGCAACTACTGATGGTGTAACACGTGACGTTTCTGATGCTCCATTCTCTATAGATGATGATGTTACATTCCCTCCTACGACTACCCAAGTTCCTTCTGTGATTGTGGATTCTTCTCCTTCTCGCTTCCCCAAGCGTACTCGTAAGTCCACTCAGTTACCAGATTTTGCTTATTCTTGTTATTTTAGTTCATTCACTTCCTTCTTAGCATCTATTCACACTCTTTGTGAACCTACCTCCTACAAAGAGGTAGTTCTTGATCCCCTTTGGCAGCAGGCTATGGTTGAGGAACTTTCTGCTTTGCATCGAACAGATACTTGGGATTTGGTGTCACTCCCGCCTGGTAAGAGCACAATTGGTTTTCGTTGGGTTTATAAAATTAAAACTAAATCAGATGGCTCTGTTGAGCGGTATAAAGCCAGGTTGGTTGCCAAAGGTTTTGCCCAGCAGTATGGTTTGGATTATGAGGAGACTTTTGCTCCATTTGCCAAGATGACCACTATTCGTGCTCTCATTGCAGTGGCCTCTATCTATTAGTGGCATATTTCTCAGATGGATGTTAAAAATACTTTTTTGAATGGAGATCTTCAAGAGGAAGTTTACATGGTACTTCCTCGTGGTGTCTCTCATAATCCTGGAGAAGTTTGCAAGCTTAAAAAGGCCTTATATGGTCTCAAACAGGCCCCTCGAGCCTGGTTTGAGAAGTTCTCTATGGTGGTTACTTCCCTTGATTTTTGCTCTAGTGCTCATGATTCGGCTCTATTTATTAAGTTTACTTCTGCTGATCGTATTCTTCTTTCACTCTATGTAGATGACATGATTATTACAAGTGATGATGTTGATGGAATTGCAGCATTAAGACCGAATTAGCTAATCAGTTTGACATAAAAGATTTGGGCCCTCTACGGTACTTCTTAGGTATTGAGGTAGCCTTTTCACCTAACGGTTATCTTTTTTCTCAGTCTAAGTACATAGCGAACATTTTTCAGCGAGCTCGTCTTACGGATACTCGGACTGTTGATACTCCTATCGAGTTTAATGCTCGCTATGCTCCTACAAATGGTATTCATTTGCCTGATCCCACATTGTATCGGACTATTGTTGGTAGCTTAATCTATCTCACTATTACTCGCCCCGACATTGCATATGTTGTCCATATTGTTAGTCAGTTCATTGCCTCCTCCTCTACAGTTCATTGGACTGTTGTTCTTCACATTCTGCGTTATCTTCGGGGTACTCTCTATCAAAGTCTTTTATTTCCTTCAACATTTTCTTTGAAGCTTTGTGCATAATCTGATGCTGATTGGGCTGGTGATCCAACTGATCCTAAGTCTACTACAGGTTTTTGCATCTTCTTAGGTGATTCTCTCATTTCTTGGAAGAGCAAGAAGCAGACAGTTGTCTCTCGATCTTCCACAGAGGTTGAGTACCGTGCTATGGCATCTACTACAAATGAGGTTGTGTAGTTGCATTGGTTATTAGTAGATATGGATGTCACTCTTTCTACTCCCACCCCTCTTTACTGCGATAATAAAAGTGCTATTCAGATTACTCACAATTCAGTCTTCCATGAGTGGACCAAGCACATTGAGATTTATTGTCATACCACTCGGCATCATCTCCAGTGTGAGACGATTACTTTGCCTTTTGTCTCATCTTTCATGCAAATTGCAGATTTCTTTACGAAGTCTCAAACCGTTCAACGCTTTTGTTTTTTTGTTGGCAAACTCTCAATGCTTCTTACTGCCGTATCGTGAGTTTGAGGGGGGATATCAGATATTATATTGTTATTTAGATATTAGATTATTATTTTCATTATATTTTTAGCTATGAGGGTAAGATTGTCTTTTCACACTTTCTTACTCGACTATATAAACCCCTTTATGTGTATTCTCTTATTATCTTTTTACTAATAGAAACCCTAGCCCCATTTTTCTCTTCTTCTCTCTCTTTGCAATTATCACAATTATTACACCAAATCAAACTAAATCTGACATGTAATAGAAACTTAGGAAAAACAAATTCATATAGATCATGTATTCAACAAATGAAAACGCACTCTCAGTCACAGACTCAATTGTGACGGGCAGAACTGTCGGCAGTAATTGGGGAGGTCAAATGAACATTTGGGAGTAAAAAAGTTGAATTATAACCCAACTATTGGCTCTCTACTTTGGCCATATACAAAGCAAAACCATTGCGGAAAAATATAGAATTTCATTATTTATGTCTTAGAATTCATATTCTTTGGTAGAAGACTGAGAAAAACTGACATTTTCTGTGAGTTAACAAAGCCACCAAAGATTTACCATATACCTTGATACAATAGGTTAAAGATTTAGCAGGTGTAAATACACCCTAACCAACATTGAAAAAATGAAGAAACCTGTTGATTTTCTCAGGAGAACAGGGATTAATTCTCTATATGAAAAAATGAAAACAACTGAAAATACATGCTCCAAACTGAAATTTGGTAGCGCAAGTAATTCAGAGCCAGCCATTAGACCAGAAATTTACTCTCTTTTTTTCAAGATGCAAGACTTCATCTATAAAGTGAAGAAGCTTCAGTGTAACACTATCCCGAGAAATTGAATTCCCATGGATTCTATGGCTTTGCAAAATGCTCCATGAAGAAGGGAAAATAGGGTCAATAACGAGAAAACACCAACAAATGATTGCTAGTATAACTTCAAACAAGCTTGAGCATGCAGGAAAAGCTTTAAATTATAACTTCAAGAGAGCAAAATATAATATCGATCAATTAAAAAAATCTTAAAAAGATTGCATCCTCTTTAAGATTTGGAATTTCTAATTTTTAAATTCAAAACTTTTGTCCAAATCATAGCATAAATAATAAACTCAAACAAATTGAATTTGAGCTTGAAAAATACTTGCACCCAGAATGCATTAAAAAACATTCAAACACCACCGTAATTCAATCTGTGATTAATGAAACACATGTTTGATTAAGAAGGCCGTCTTAGCTCAGCCGGTAGAGCGCATGGTTTTTAACCATGTGGTTGTGGGTTCAATTCTCACAAACGGCGCAATTGTTCCTGTTTCTCACAAAAAATTTAAAAAAATACTGTTTTTTTCTAGACTTCATAACCTAACAAGTTCTATCAGTACAACAATAAAACGTCTGTTTGGTTGATCAGAAAGCAGAGGAAAACGGAAATTAAGCAGTTTTTTTCTAGACTTCATAATCATAACCTAACAAGTTCTATCAGGTATACAGTACAACAATAAAACGTCTGTTTGGTTGAACAGAAAGCAGAGGGGAAGAAAAAGAACGGAAATTAAGCATTCTGTAAGTTCAGTTAGAATTTTATAATTATTTCTTTCAGTTCTCACAAAAATTTAAGAAAATAAGCATTCTTTAAGTTCAACTAAATTCAGTCTGCTGCAATCATTCTGTATAGATTTCAACGTTTCATTTATTCACTTTCCCCTTTATTTTCTTTTCAGTTTTCTCGACAACCAAGCATAATATAAACGGAAAAAAAATAAAAATAAACGAAGTCGAACCTTCAAAGTCAAGTTGAGAAAATTTTCCCGCTTAATTTCCAGCTCTCCGAACACGAAATCGAAACCCTGGGCTCTGCAAAACCCTAGCTCGGATTCGCTGATAGCAGAGAAGAATCGAACGAGAAAACGACATGTTATGAAACAAAATACAGTAGTATATAATGTTAAGTAGTATAAGTGTATACACAATCATATATGTTAAGATATTATAGTAATGATCATTATTATATTATAGTGTTGCAGTGGTGGAGTGTGTTATCGTCTGCTACAGTCGAAGATTAAGCGTAGTCACATTTCCACTATCAAACAACACTTTGAATATGCGCACCAAAGTCACCTCCTCTTAACCTGCGCACATCTCGGTTGCTAACCTTCACCCGCTGATTGTGGCGTTTCCAGGTGACGTCATTTACCGGTGCGGGTGGAGAGAGGCGGAAGGATATTGATTTTCTGCGGAAATGCATTTCCACTAGCGACGGAGGCGCGTGCGGTGGAGGTATTTAAATTGTTGTGGTTAAGCGCGGGAATCGAACCGTCTGAAAGGAATTATGATCGGAGCGTGATAACACGCTCCGTATTGCGTGTAAAATAAAAACTCATAAATGATTATTGCTATTTATTGCTAGTGTATGGAAAGACTGTTGTGACGACGGCTGTCCAAATATTGTTTGGTTTTCGCACACTTTCTCTTTCTGTAATTACCATTTTTGTAAAAATCGATTGACATTTACACGTATAATGTTACAGTAAATCTGCTACTTTGTCACGCCAAGGTCCGTCGTTTGTTGACGTCTCCTCTTTTTTCAAAAATAAAATGTATAATTTGTCCGTTATAAAATTGTACAAATAATTAATGCTGGAGAATGTGACCCGACTATGAGGGCACCTGGGAGGCAATTTTGTCGTATGTTTTCAAAATTTTAAATTAGATAAATTACATTGACCTTTATACTGTTGAGAATGTGTCAATCACGATTTTTATGTGATTATATTTTTATTTTTACAACTTCATACAAATTAATAATTATTATGTACACATTAATTACATTGATCATTAACGACCGTTAACAGAAGATAATACAGTATTACAAAAATACAAACTTTAAAAGAAGTCAGTGTCATTTTACAAACAAAAAAAAAAAAATTAGTGTCACAAAAATACAAATCTCGAAGGAGATCGGTGTAATTTTGCAAACAAAAGAAGAAATAAGTGTATATTGACAAAAATTTTAAAAAAATCAGTATGATTTACCCTTTTAAATTTGTTAAGGCTTGAGAAACCAAAAAAATCTTTAATATTTGGCATTCACCTCAACCATTCCAAGGATGGTACTTGGGTAAGTTAATCTAAGAGGTTGCAATATATCTAACCATTCCAAGGATGCAACTTGGCTCCGCAACATGATCTAATTTGACCATTTCATGTTTAATCCGAGCTTAACCTAAATTCGGAAAAACAAGTTCTAATTGGACTCAGCAGTATTGCTGGTTGGGATTTTTATATTATTTGTTCTCCCTCAAGCTGCTGGACTTGCCCGAAATAGACTCCTAAACCATTATGACTTCTCTTAAGCTGTTATTGGGTAAGGAGTAGTCATTTTCACAATCTTTTATGCAAGTCACTGCAAAGAAGAACAGCTTTTTTTCTAGTTTATATTGCACATGCAATCTAAGCACTCTCACTATCCACTAGACTATCCAATACCACCACCAAAGCTTTTCTTTTCATTATATATATATATATATATATATATATATATATATATATGCATGTTTCTTTTCATTAATTTAATTGGCTATCCTATATATATATATATATATATATATATATATATATATATATATATATATGTGTGTGTGTGTGTGTAGTGTGTTCACCAGTCAGATGAAGACGTGGTTTATTTTAAGAGCAGAAGTATCTTCCGTGCATATCTAGGTTTAGTATTTTTTAATCGACAATACAATGTAATGTTACGATTCAATGTAATGCAATAAGTTGCATGGTGGATGTAGGATATTGCATTGTAGAGTTAGAGTACACTAAATAGAGAGAATTGTGTACTCCTCGATAATAAACATAGTACGATGATAATTTAGAAAAGTAGAATAATAATAATTAAGAACATTTTGAAGTTTTAGCCAATGGGAATATGTAACTTTTGCTTTTTTAAGATTCTATCATACGTACCCTCCTCCCATAAGTGGCTTCGATACCAAATTTATCATTGTGACAGAATAAATAGCAATTTTCTATTTCAGTTGCATGTGGATTTTGGTATTGCTTGGGATGGTCCACAATTTGATTCCCAATACATCTTAGTAAACAAGTCATGAACACTTTTGCAACTTGGCTTTGTTTGGTTGATGAGTTGAATGAGTTTTATACTTTTTTTTACTTAAAAAGTAGGACTTTTATGTCTTAATAAAAAAAAAATGAGGACTTAGTTGTCTTTAAAGTGTAAAAGTATGACCAAGAGTGTAATTTTCTTTTTCTTTTTTTTTATCGTAAAACTCACCTCTTGTACTCTCCGTCTAAAATAGACTCTTAGCTCTTTAATTTCCATGAATAAAAATACAATGGGCAATGTTTTCATGAGCAAAGGATAGTTTGGAAAGACCGAAAGATGCTAAAATATGGAATTACCCTAGTATATAATTACTGTTAAATTAGATCAGTGAGGGAGCGAGAATTTATGTGAGGGACGGTTCTTGTAAGAGCGTACTTATATACTGAGGTATTTTTAAAATTTTAGTGACAGCATTTGCATAATTTTACAAAATTATGTGTATAATGTGCAAATAAATAAAATTTCAGTTGGAGCGTTCGCCAGCATCGAGTCCTTCGTAGTTTCGTGCCTGAATTAGATCATGGTAGGTGTTACTTGTGAATGTCTCTGTTCGGCTTGAGTCGAATTGCCTCAAATTACAAAACACATAGCAATACATGAAACCCTGAGTCGGACATATCAAATAAAACAAAAAATAGATGAACTCTTAGATCCAAAAGAATTTGGTACTTGGAATACGAACGAAACAACACCAAAAAGTGAAAAACTAATAAAACCATCTTTACAATTGAAACCAAATTTTCTATAAAAATAAAAAATAAAAATAAAAAATAAAAATAAAGGGAAGAAGGAAGTATGAGTAGTGATCCAAACGCGATGTCTTGATCTCTCTAAAATAATTTTTTAAGATCAAGAAAAAGCTGATGAAGATTGGATACAATCAATGTCCATTTTAATATTCCAAAAAGAATTTAAAGGAAGATCGAATTACTTTATGGATATAGCCATCCTATGAATTTTTTAAAAAAGAGAAAAAGTTTAGATTTCACCAAGAAAGTGAAAGAGTGTGTATAAAAATGAGCAAAACCGATGTGAAAACAGCTAGGTAACTTTTGACAAAAAATATCCCCACTCTTTATGCTTGTGGCTTTTGCCCCTTTGTACAGCATACTTAATATAATCCTTTACCTTTACCAAAAAAAAACTTTTGACAAAATTAGCCTACTCTTGTTGTCTCTCTCTCTCTCTCTCTCTCTCTTCAATTTTCTACTCTCTCACTCACTTTTGACAATTTAGTTTGGTAAGGCTCCTTAACCAAAGAATCATGCATGCTATTCTGTATGCCACAAGCCTTGCATGATTCCTTCTTTTTCTTTTTCAAATACTATATGAGTTTTTAGCCTTTTAGGCCACCACATAGAATGGACCCAACCCAACATTACGTCTATATATATATATATATATAGATATTGCAATATATGATGCTACATGTGGGATGATTCATTTATGTGAGCAATATTGATATCTAGAGAGGTCCAGTGGCATCTAATTCCAATGACTCATGAGCTGACGTAATATAGTATTGCTTGGTTCATCCACTTGAAGAAGAAGAAATCAACATAGACAAGATAAAGATAAGTTCAAAATATTACTACTATATATATAAATGCCATTATAATTGGTTCTACAGATATGGTGCCAATTATGTGGATAAAGTTACTATAATCGTCGTGGTGCTTTAAGGGTTTTTGGCTCATTCTTTGGTGATTTTCCTTCCATATTCTGTTTCTGTGATGGTGTGTCTGTGTGTGTTTGAAAAACGAAAAGTTGTGTCACCTAAACATTGGTTTTTCCTTTTGTCATTTCCCATTTGTGGTGTTCTCACAAGTGCAATCTAAAGTGGCTTGCCACTAAGAGTGGCCAATGTTGGCGTCACAAAAATGGAGATTTATTCATAATCATGAGAATTTAGATTCCCCGTAAAACTCGGGTGCTGTTTGCCTAAAGTCAATTGTCTTTTCACAGCTTCATTACTGTTTGAAGAAGACATGCATGTGTGCATGAGTTTGAAGAAATATATAGCATCTGGTTTTTACAGTAGGGTGCTTTTGGAAACAATTTAGACTTAAAATAGACTGTCAATGATGGCCATGTAGAATATCAGTAGTGGCCTCTTTTGGGCGTAGACCATATGCTAGTGTTTATTTGCTTTATTACTGTTACCAAACACATCCCATTGTATCTATATCTATTTCTATACATATATGTAGATGTCAAGGCACTAGTGTTTTTTGAAAAGGAGTATACTAGACAATACTTGAACCGGAGGAAACTGATGGGATTGTCGATTCAGTCCATTTTTTACGGTTCAATTCTGGTTTCAAAAATATGAAACTATTTTTTTATGATTCAGTTCCAAATTGGATCCTTTGGACCCGAACCATTCATTATATTTATATAATATATTATATATAATATATATACTTAAAATAACTTCCTAACCCTAGGTCCCTAACTTCATAAGTTCATTTCACAGACCGTCAAACAGTGCTCCTCCTCCTCTCCCTCCCTCTCTCTCTCTTCAGTCATCCCTCACCTCTACGTCATTGATCCTCATCTTGGCCATCGTCGACTGTCTCTCGGCCTCCACTACCATCCTCTCTCTCTCTGTTTTCATTGTTTGGTTTAAGTTACTACCTCATAGCAAAATTACCAGAGACAGAACACCCAGTGAAGGTGATAGGCATTAAATGTTGCACATTCAAGTCCTTAAAGTTGCATATATTAATTCCTTAGTAATATTTCTTTAGTGCTTTTAATATTAGTTTTGAGTTTATGTGCTTTTCAGATATTTAAATGTAATTTCAATGTGAAGTAATGCAATTGGGTTATTGATTATCCTTTTATAACAAGGATATATATTGAAGATCCATGAGACAAGTTTATATTGAAGATCCAAGTCAATTGGACTAAAAAAAGTGGGCCGAAAACAAGTTTAAATGAAGAGATTCGGGATTAGTTCGATTTATACTACAGAACTCATTAGAAAATATATGTATATATGATACTATTTAAGATATAAAATAATCGTACTAACATGAAAATCTCTTACCATTCCACAATATATATAAAACCTTATATAAATTTCTATATCAAATAAGATTATAACACATGTAATTATCTAGACTACTAAAGTCATGTATAGCACATATATCACATGTTATATAAACCATATGAAATATAACACAATCAAGTAATTCATGTTGATTTTATAATTTATAACTTAAAATACATAAATACTGAAGAACCTGTAGATCGACCTATAGATCAAGGCTAGAGTTAGACTCTATGTCCTTAAGACAATTATCGTCCCTAAATGGTGTTGAACGGACTCTGGAAGACTGTCTCCCAAGATACAATGATTTTCCTCTCATAGCAATATTTTAAACCAACTGAGTTTCTATGAACTAGTACTCTCTTGGACTTGACTCTCCCTGAACCATTGGTTCAAACCAGACCATGAAGACTTACTAAATAACCACTTGTCTATATAGGTTTTATAGAAAGAGAGGGAGATTTCAGACATAAAGAGAAGAAGAAGAAATCGAAAAATCGCACTTTATAAATAAAGCTAATCGGCTTATTTATAGACCACTAGGTGCCTTTTTGGTTTTTCCCGAATAGACATGAAACATGTTGTTTCACTTCGAGTATTAGAAATGATGATCTTTCGTTGTGAATCAACATTGTGTTTGTTCGTAATTCACACTTAATTGTTTGTGTTTGTTCATTCCTTAATTGATACTCTACCACCATGTTATATCCCAACGATGTCATATCAGACATTCTGGCACTTATGTCATAACTCTTGTAATGTCATTTTACATCGTATACATGTAATTTTCATTCAATTTTTCTAACAATCCCTAACATGAATGAAAATTAGCCTCTAATGCAAAAAAAACTCGACTAACACGAGAAAGATTACAATTGGAAAGTTATTGCATCGGGATAGATAGTTTTTGACCTTAAATCTTCCCTAGTGTAATACTATCGGATTTACTTGGCTAACTAATGATACAAATTCTTGAATTATTCAGCTGTTTATGTAAAACCAAACAATAATATACACACAACACATTTTCGCACAAAGTTGGTTCTTTCGGTTGTGTTCCTTTCGATCCTAAACAAATTCTGGTATTTATGAGTGCTCTAGAAAACTTAGTCTTTCATTCTCATAGAAGCGGCCCACTTTACACTCATATAGGTGATTCTCTATTAAGAATATCCTGTTATACCCCACTTAGATTTTCAAGATATAGGAATCACTAAAAGCATTTACTTAAACAAATACTCACGACATGCAGCACTGTGTCATCATAGAAATGGATAGAATACAAAATCTTCCAGTGCTACTAGTGAGTCACTCAAAATTTCAGTTGCCCCTTTGAATCTAGATCTTGGAATCTCCAGTTAACTAGATATGGTTTCCATTAAAGTGACTCGTTAGTTTTAGGCTTTAAGCCCATTCCCCTCAATGACATCGTCACTTACTCTCTGGTTCAACCTTTCATCTATGTAGGGATGGCAATTTGCCCTGCTCCGTCGGGTACCCGCCCCGCTCCGTCCTGTTTAAAACCCGTTTACGGAACCGTTTAAGGAAACGAGGTGTGGATGGGGTTAGAGAAAATAACCCGCGTTTAAACGGGACGGAGATGGGAGTAAGACCTTACCCCGACGGGTACCCGCCCCGTTTAAGTATATATATATTTATACTTATATATATTATATAGAGAAAATATTAATAATGTATAAAGAAAATATTAATATTATATATATCATACAACTATACAAGTTTATTATATCAGCAATGGATGACTCAATATTATCCATTGTGTTGCAAGTACCTAAATGTGTGTTTTTGGTGTATATGTATCAAAATATCATATTTATTATTATAAAAAAATTTGCATTAAAAAAAATGTATAAACGGGGTGGGGCGGAGAAAGTTAAACGGTTATGGGAATGGAGAAGTCAAAACCCGCCCCGCCCCGCCCCGTTTATACACGGTTGTGGGGCGGGGACGGGGCGGAAAAAGTTAAACGATTTCGGTTATAGGAAAGGCAAAACCCGCCCCGCCCCACCCCGTTGTCATCCCTACATCTATGTGGCCACTAGGTTGTTCTTTGATTTATACACTCTATAAAAAAAATTTCATTTGAGAGTAGCGACACATATGTTAACCAATTTGGAATATCCTTTAAGAATTTTCACAACTTCTTAATCATTCTTGTTTTATTTAAAGCAACTAACTTATATTCTATGACTAAACATTTAATATTAAAAACATGTTCATTCATGGATCTAAAGTCTTTTTATATCCCTTAATTTCAACGTCAATCTTAGATAAATGCAATCATTAATTTTAAAATGGATCTCAATCACCTCAATACACTTAGTATTCTCTCAGATTGCTTTTATATCAAGTTATATGCAACTTGTTATTTAGATTACAACAACATAGGTAGAAAACATATTCATCTAAAGTATCTTTAGCATGCATCATACTCATTGACACGTAACCACCTAACCTATGTCATTGATTTAGTGTTTGTTTCAATCTACATATAGATTTTCTAAGTTTGCACTCTTCGTTCATGATCTAAAACTATAAACCCTCCTTGGTTATTTCAATCAATTTTTCATTAATAGAACCTCGTTTTATATTCTTGAATTATGCACAATATATGTCATATTAATATCCTAATAATTTTAGGATTTAAATATTTTCACATTATATAAACACCCTCACATTTCTAAGTATGTATAGAAAGATATAAGATCTTTCTATATATCAATCAACTGGTATCTTAATAATTTTTTTAATGAGATACAAGACTAAATTTGAGGATAGTTGAGCTTCCCTCCACAATTTCTGGGTAATCCAGAATTTATCTACAAATCATTTGTACTTTATGGTACTTGCATTTTTAGCAACATCATTTCATTTAAATCACTACATTGACTCTCAACCTCATTCTCAAATCTTATTTCACAATATCTTATGCAATTCCTATCAAAGTATTAAATATTTTTCCATCTCATGTGTACATATGTTAAGTCACATATATCATTGTGATTTAATGCTAGAAGTACAACACTTTTTTATATGGGTGAAAATAAACTCTAGTTAATTTCCTTTCACATATACCAAATTTGAGTTAGGACATTTATTAATCCACAAAAGTAGAAAAATTAACTTGATTCTAGGCTTATGATATATATCTCACACATCCTTAGATTTAATATACATTAATTAATATAAAGACCAATTAGAACTCATTGATCAAGAGCGACTTCTCTACCTAAGATTATTTCTAATGCAACTTTATTTTGGTAGTAGAGGATTTTCTTAATACAATGCTCTTATCAAATCAAATATGATGAGAAATATCAACTCATCACCCTCTGATTAGACTACTAGGTTGATTTTAGAAATCATGATAAAAATCATTTATCATGTGTACCTCAATGGTCTTATAATTTCTTGTATGGTGTATATCTCTTTAACACCCAATTATTCCTCTAGCACAACATGTGCCTTTGAGAATTTCTCAACATTTCTCCTCATTTTTGACAAAAATAATTATCTTTATTACACTTGTCATTCGTCACATTATAGAAATATTGATAAATACAACACCAATTTAAATGCAACATTAGATCAATATTTCATAAATATTTAATAACATGTATCATACTTAAATTTATCACCAAGATATATGCATACAAAATGCAAATCATAAAACTACCTACTATGTAATATCAAATTCATACTATAATAAAGACATTCAACTCAAATCATATGATTTGCATATAGATGAAGTTACAAAATAATAAAATGCATATTCAATATTGCACCAATATTGAATTAAGGCATAACACAAACTTAAACAATATTATATTACAAATATTGAATTTTACAAAATCAACTGTACTTTATATGGTAGAAATATTTCACAAATATTTAACTAATATTGAACTCGTCAATATTTTCTAGTTAGTATAATGTCACTATCTTAAATATTAGCATATATACAATAGCAGAGCACATCAATTGTCTTAAGATTGTTGAAAAATATATGCGTATATGATACTATTTAAGATATAAAATAATTGTACTAACATGTTAAATCACATAAATTATATATCCTCTTAAACATCATAAAAAAATATCTTACCATTCCACAATATATATAAAACCTTCTATAAGTTTCTATATCAAATAAGATTATAACACATGTAATAATCTAAACTACTAAACTCATGTATAGTACATATATCACATGTTATATAAATCATATGAAATATAACACAATCAAGTAATTCATGTTTATTTTATACTTTATAACTTAAAATACATAAATATTGAAGAACTTGTAGATCGAAGCTAGAGTTCGAATTTATGTCCTTAAGACAATTATCGTCCCACAATAGTGTTGAACGGACTATTATCGAATTGGTTCTCGAACCTCAAGGACTTGCGTAATTAAGATCGATTATGTCGCTTAGCTTCCAAGTTTAATTCTAATTTAATTTAAGAGATTGCTGGATTTTTGAATTTTAAAATTAAATTAAAATGAAATAAAAACTGAATATAAATGAAATAAATTGAAATGATCAATGGAGAAAACCCTAGAGAATTTGACTTCACCACTAATTTCTCAACAATGGTCAATTGCATTTAATTTGAAAAAATTAATCTGTGTAAATACGAATTATATGCTACAAGCACATAACAAAACTAGAAAAAAATTTCATTCAAATCAAATTAAGTATAACTCATCTTTAATTAGGATGGATTATCTACCTATCTACTTCCAAACTAAACTAACATAATTTGTTGTATAACCCATATATCCTTAACATGAATTATCAAAGCCCTAATTTGAATGATCAACAAGGGCGGCTCAACATAATTTGAGACCTTAGGCGAATAATATAAGAGTGACCCTATAACATGTAATATTTTAATATCAAATATTAGTTAATAACGTTTATATAAAAATTATTATATTTAATTGGATCATTTTCTACAAATAAATTTTATATTTTTTAAAGATATTTTTCCGGTGCATAGATATTTGTGGGAATAGAATATGATTTTTGAATAAGATCTTCATTTTTTTTACTTGGTTCACTTTCTTTCATTTTTTTTTTCATGTTATTCGCAAAAAATTTTCTTATCACACATTAAATTATCATTATGAATCTAAGTCTCTAATATTTTTATCTTTCATTATTGTATTATCTTCTAGTAATTATTTTGTTCATTATTTGATTTTTCACTTAAATTTCTTGTTATTTTACTATTAATTATAACAAAAAATTGTTGTAATGAGAGAAGAGAAAACGTGAGGAACAGGAAAAAAAAAGATAAAAATTAATAGGAGATCTAATTTTGTACAATTATCAGTTACGTATATATTCAACAATTCATAAAAAAAATCGTAAAATGGGGAGTGTCAGAGAGAAAAAAGTGAAAGATTTTGAGATAAGGATAGAAATTAGAAGTTTTAGAATGAATTAATTTATTTGGGCCTATTATTAATTTTTTACCATTGGTTGAGACTTATCACTACAATGAAACAAAATTTTTAGGAAGTCTAATAATATTAGAAAATAAAAATTTTAGAAATTCTTATTAAGAAAATAAAAGAATTTGAAAATAAATTTTTTAGAAACTCTTATCAAGAAAATAAAATAATTTGGAGGTTTTCTATTGGTTGGGGCCTTGGGCTTGCCTAAGTCGCCTAACGGTTCAGTCGGTCCTGATGATCAATAAGTCCCAATTGCATGATTTTTCTTTTTATAATCACAAAAAACAAAGATAGAATTGAGATTAATCAAAGTTTAACTTTATCTAAGACAAGATTAAAATTTCATTCAGATTAAATTTAAATAATTAAAATCTTATACAATAGTACAACTATTGTAGTTTGTCTAATTATGCAATTCATACATAGATAAACTAATCTCCAAATAAAATTACAATCAAATCATTGAAGAAGAGTTAGGGTTACATCAATTCTCTAGAAGGAGATTTAGCCACTCCTACTTAGGGATGGCAACGGGGCGGGTATGCCAAAACCTATCCCGCCCCGTCAAGGAAATACTAAATCCATCTCCCGTTAAGAACCCTAACGGGTTTGTCGTAAGCATACCACCACCGCCCCATTTAGAGAAAGAGAAGAATAACAAAATTCTTAAAATTCTTTGCTTTATTTGCTTTGAATTCGATGTTTTAGTTAAATGTACTCAAACGATGATACAACACTCCTACAGTCAAAATCTCAATATATAGGACCAAAGAAATTAACACAAACATACATACATATGTAGATGGAGATAGAAATGATTTTGGTCTTCAAGAATTTTTTTTATTATATATTTATTATGTACATAAGATAGAGAGCGTTCTCTTATAGCCATAAGATAAAGAGAGGAATAGAGCAAAACAAGGTAAGTCTAGTGGCTGCCATATATCTAGTATACTATATTTATATAACTAATATAATAATAAAAGAAATGGCACATTTCATACAATTATGTCACTATATATATATATAATCGGGGCAGGTATTAGGCGGGTTTTCTTAAAAAAATCATACCCGCCCCTGCTCTTATTAGGGGCGGACCAAATCCCCTCCATTAGGGGTGGAGCGGGGTAGAAACTCGTCGGGGCGGAGAAAATTGCCACCCCTACTCCTACTCAGAATCATAGACTTGATCGACGATGATATCGCTATCTTCATGTCCCATTTCCTCTAAAAAATAATCACAAAATCGCCCTTCTTGCTGTTTTCTCCTCCCTGCCTCCTGATCCCCATCAATTAGGGTTTAATTTTGCATTAAAATAGGAGAAGATAACTTCCACTTGGGCTCAAGGGCGCACCTGCGCCCCTAAAAGGAGCAATTACACTTTTGAGCCAGCCTGTGTGATATTTGGGGCTCACTTGGCCCAATTTTGATAGAAAAATTAAATGAAAATTATATATATGCGATGTAAGATGACATGAGTTATGACATGGGTGATAGAATGTCTGTCATGGCATCGTTGGAATATAACATGGTTGTTGATTTACAACTAAAGATCAACATTCCTAATGTTTGAAGTGAAACAATATGTCCCAGGCGGGAAAAGTCGAAAAGACACCTAGTGGTCTATAAATATGCCTCATTTGTAAAGTGCATTTTTTCGATTTGTTCTTCTTCTTCTCTCTATGTCTAAAATCTCCTTCTAGTATTCGTGGTCTGGTTTGAACCAACGGTAGTACTAACACATAGGTAACTGAATTTATAGAAACTCAGTTGGTTTGAAGTGTTACTACTAATTGAGAGGAAGATCATTGTATCCTGGGAGATACACATCTGAAGTTCTCACTCCATTCAAATTCTCCAGAAAGTACTCTATACATACATATTATATATATATATATACATATATTTCTTTGGTCTGTTTACAAATTGGGATTTGGGTATCAATCTGACTAGTATTTGATTTTGGATTTTGGTGATTAATGATAATTGATAAGGTAGTTGAAATTTAAGTTTATTTGACTTTATGTTTCAAGACTAAAACTATGAAACCGAATCAAACTGTTCCCTTGCATTTTGGTTTAGTTCGGTTCCATTAGTCCTCATGGTCCAGTTTAGTTTAAGTGTTTGTAAAACTGTTAGGACCAGTTTGGTTCCAAAATACACCCAAACTGATCCAAACAAAACTCTGTGCACCCTTACTAGCTACTTCCTATAAAATAAGATGTTGTCCCTACAATATAAATAAATAATAAATAAATAAATTGAAAGGGAATCAGATTAAACACAATAAGAAATCAGATCTAATCTCAATCCTAGCTAATCACATTCTCTTTCTCTCATGCCATTCTATCATCTAAATCCCTAATCACATTATCTTTATCCCCCTCTTTCTCTCTCACGTTGCTCTATCGTCAAATCCTTCCTACAAATCCCTCTCCCTCACCGTCAACTAGCACCTCTATTTTTCTCCATCACCACCATGAATACCTATAGAACATTAGATTGATAGGCACTCGAGTAGTCTTCTTCCTAGGTGATGTGACAACAAGCAAGGGGCTAAGGGTTTTTGTGATTTTCAAAACAAAGATTGATCAAGTATGAGTATTCACTAATGCAATTGCTAAAAAAAATGCTAGCTCTCTTTTATAACAAGTTTCTATTTTTAGAAGTTTTTTATTCACAAATTATGTTTTCAATATTCCCACCATTAATGGTTATTCTTTGGACATTTTTGCTCAGCAAAATCCATATTTTTCTATCATTGCATTTTAACCATGAGTTTTTTTTTTTTTTTTGTACTTTCATGCAATTTTTTCTTGATCCATTTCTAATTGGTACGACAATTTTTATGAATTTTTGATGGTTTAATTTATTGACCTTACCAATTGAGGGTTTTTTAATTAAAGAAGATTAATAGTTATTTTTTACTGCTTTGTTCTCCAAATCCACAGCCGTAAAAGGATGTATTCTTCACATTATAAGGACTTTTTCTAGTGTTATTTGGTGGGAAGATTAAACCATAATTTTTTATGCAAGGTGATTTTGAGATCCATCACAACAATTTACCCTCTTTATATGATGCTATTAACTAATTGATTAAACACATCTTTCCAACTAAGTAAATACAAGGTAATGGAGAACATGGATCATAGCAAGGAACCATCACATGGATGCGAAATTAATTTACAAGCTAACTATTATTGTATTTCTCCTACTAATGAATATTCTTAAAAATTCGATGAATCCAACAAAGATAATCAAGAGATAATTGAATAACCAACACTTGGGATGGAGTTTAGTTCAAACGAGAGTGCGTATGGTGGAAAGATTGGTTTCAATGTAAAAATAAATCATCAAAAAAAAAAAAAAATCAAAGGAATTCTGACAAGGGCTACCTTTTGTTGTTCAAAGAAAGCCTTAAAAAATAGGACAAACAATATAAAAATTCATTGTATCATCAACCAATTTTGAGGGTATACGACATGTCTACTTCAAAATAACGAAAAATACAATGTTGTTTCATTCAATGGATACCATAATATTCATGAATTGATTTGGAATCCTATAAAGCACATACTAACAGTTAATCGAAGTATCTCTAAAGCTCAAAAAGTACATGCGGATGAAGCAAATGAGTAAGGAATACCAATCAAAGCAACTATAAAATTAATGAGTAGAAAAGTTGGAAGACGAGAGCAACTTGGATTTTTGGATAAAGATTATAGAAATTACTTACATAAAAAGCAAAAGACAATAATGGAAAAGGGAGACGTCAGGAAAATTTTGTAATAATATCAAAGGATGCAATTTAAGAATTCATTTTATTTTTATTCAATACAACTCAATGAGGATGATATGATCACCAATATTTTTGGACAAATGCCCGTTCAATGGCTAATTATGGCCTCTGTGAAGATGTTGTTTGCTTTGACAACTTATCGAACAAATGATTATAGCCTACCTTTTACACTATTTATTGGAGTTAATCATCATAAGACCAAAACAACCTCTTTGCATGCAGAGGTAAGGCTGCGTATATCTGGCCCTCCCCAAACCCCACAAAAAATGAAAGTCTTGTGCACTGAGTTTGCTCTTTAATCATCGTAAGCAAGCAGTGGTATTTGGTGCGACTTTACTTTAATGAAACTATAGATTCGTTCGGGTGATTGTTTGAGACTTTTCTTGGTGCAATGTTAGAAAGTAACCTAAGATAATTCTTACAGATCAATTTGCTATAATGGCCAACACAATTTCATATGTCTTTCTTGAAACTCACCATCAATTGTGTGTTTGGCACATTTATCAAAATGATGTTAAGGATTTGAATCATGTGTTTCATGGATAAAAAAAATTTGCTCGAGATCTTAGCAAGTGTGTATATGACAATGAAGATGAAAATGAATGACCATTGGTATAAAATAACATGTTTGAGAAATATAATCCAAAGAAGAATAAATGGTTGAAGGAGTTATTTGAAGTATGAGAAAAATGAGTGATGGTGTACAAACGACACACTTTCACTGCAGATATAAAAAGCATACAATGTAGTGAAAGTATGAACAATGTGTTGAAGAAGTACTTGAAACCACAACATGATCTTTTAAGATTCTTTAAACATTATGAGAGGTTTTTGGTAGATAGACGACATGAAGAATTAACTGTCGATTTCAAAATGATGCAAATGACACCTATATTATTAACTAGTGGAGAGATATTAAAAGATGGAGTAGAGGATTATACCCCAAATGTTTTTGAATTGTTCCAAAAAGAGTACATGTTTACTATAATCGTCCCAACTCATGTACTTCAAATAATCTCCTTCAACCATTTATTCTCCTTCACACTATATTTCTCAAGCATGTTATTCTATGCCAATAGCCATGCATCTTCATCTTCATAGTCATATACACATTTGTTAAGATCATGAGCAAATTACTTTGATCCATAAAATACATGACTCAAATTCTTAAAAGCGTTATGATAAATGTGCCATACATAAAATCGATGATGAGTTTCAGAAAAGGCATTTGAAATTGTTTTGATCATTATAATATATTGATCTGTAAGAATTGTCTTAGGCTATTTTTCAGACATCGCACCAATTAAATAAAGTCTTAAACAACCACCTAAATGAATATGTTGTTTCATCATATAGTAAAGCTGCACCAAATACCACTATATCTTTATGATGATTAACCTTAATAAATGGTGCAAAAGGTCGGTCATAATCATTTGTTCGATAAGTTATGTCAAAGCAAACAACATTTCCAAAGAAGCCATAATCAGTCACTGAACGTGCATTTGCCCAAAAAATATTGGTGGTCGTATCATCTCATTTAGTTATATTGAATAAAAATAATATAAATTCTCTAATTGCATCTTCTGAAAATATTATAATATAGCCCCAACATCTCCCTTTTCCATTGTTGTCTTTCACTTTCTATATATGTAATTTATATAATCTTTATCCAAAAATCTAAGATGCTCTCATCCTCCAATTTCTCTGCTCATTAATTCTGTAATTTCTTTGATTGGTATTCTCGACTTATCTGCTTCATGCACATGTATTTTTTGAGCTCTATGCATACTTCAATTAACTCTTAGCATGTGTTTCATAAGAGTCCGAAACAATTTATGATTATGGCATCCATTGAATTAAACAATCTTATATTTTTCATTTTTTTGAAGTAGACATTGGCCTCACAACCAACCCTTAAAATTGGTTGATGATACAATGGATTTTTATATCGTTTGTCCTCTTTTCTATGGCTTTCTTTTGAACAACAAAAGGTAACCCTTTTCAGAATCCCTTTGATTTTATTTTTTACTTTTTTCTGATATTGAACCAATATTTCCACTATATTTGACATAAAATTTATACCCACTCTCAGTCTGAACTAAACTTCATCCCAACTGTTGGTTCTTAAATTCTCTCCTGATTATCTTTGTTAAATTCATTGCATTTTAAAGAACCTTCATTAGTAGGAGAAATGCAATAATCTTCAGCTTGTAAATTAACTTCACATATATCTGATGCCTTCTTGCTTAAGCTGATATGACTCATGTTAGTCAAAAATAACTATTAATCTTTCTTGATTAAAAAACTCTCAATTGGTGAGGTCAACAAATTAAACCCTCAAAAGTCATAAAAACCCTCATACCAATCAGTAATGAAACAAAAGAAATAACATGAAAATACAAACAAAAAAATAAAAAAATAAAACTAGGGTTTAAATGCAATGGTAAAAAAATATGAATTTTGCTGACCAAAAATGCCCAAAGAACAACCATTAATGGTGGAAAGATTAAAAAAAATTCCAGAAATATGAAATTGTTAACAAAGAGAGCAACAATAGAAATGTTTGTTTAGCAATTGCACAAGTGAATAATCATACCTGCTCAATCTTTCCTTTGAAAAAAACATTAAAACCCTTAATCATTTGCTTGTCGTCACAACACATAGGAATCAGGCTTGTGGTCGCTCAAGCACCTATCTATCAATCTGGTGTTCTATAGGTATCTATGGTGATGGAGAAAAATAGAGGTGCTGATAGACAGTGAGGGAGAGGGATTTGCAGGTTGTATTCGACCATAGAGTAACGTGAGAGAGTGGGAGAGAGAGAATGTGATTAGGGATTTAAGCGATAGAGTGAGTGGCGTGACAGAGAGAATGTAATTAGCTAGGGATTTAATTTGGATCCAATTTTTTATTAGGTTTAACCTGATTCATTTTTAATTCTTTATATTTTTTATTTATTTATATGATAAAGACACATGATATCTTATTTCTGTGCCGTAAGTAGAAATTTTTTACTCACTTATTAGCATGCGAGTATTCTCCTTAAAAAAATATAATAGGAATAATTAACAAAGTATATTTACAAACACTTTATTTTTTTTAGTGGATTGGAATTTCAAGAAAATTCTCGGGAAGGCAATTGGATTTGTGTTTGGAAGGAATGAATTGTAACACATAACCCCTTCATGTAAATTGAAAACTCGGATTATATATATATATATATATATATATATATATATATATATATATATATATATATATTATTTTATTTTATTCTTGAGGTTTATGATTAAATAACACTTTGTCTCTTCCGCTAATGATCAAGTCAACATCAAAAGTTATTGAGGTCAGTAAAATATTTGTTTAGAAATTTTTTTTTTCTTCTTAAAATGTATATAAAGGCAAATAAAAACTATTGTAAACTACAAATAATAATTTTCACTAACGCATTATGAGTAGAAGTTAAAAGAAAGTGTAACTTAAAATGGAGTAAAAAAATTTGTAAGCTAGACTTCACTTATCACTAAGATGTTGTTTGATAACTTAATTTAGTACTTAATTTTGAATAGAAAAAGTTTTTATCAAATTAAGTGTGTTTGATAATGTAATTTAAGTGTCACTTAAAATAAGATAAAATTTTAAGTGAGAATAATTTCACTTTATCACTTAATGTTAAACATTTTTCTTTCTAAGACACTTCTCAGACACTCCTCGAACACTTATCGGATACCTCGTAGCAGTGATATATATTTAAGTATTTCAAAATAAAATTATATGCAACTAAGTTATGATTAAAAATCTAAGCTAAATATATGTAGAAGACTAAATAATTCTAGTTCTTTAATCTATTTATCTACTTTTGTTTACAAGTTTATTGGATTCTTAATTGCTTGATGATTAATTGAAGTATTTGCGTAATGTAGTTTTTTTTTTATTGAATAATTAATATATATTATATTATTATTTTATAGTAGTATTATCGACGTGTCCATGTCCTATTTTTTTAGAATTTCTCATATCATCGTGTCTGTGTCGTGTAGTACTCGTGTCCTATATCCGTGTCTATGCTTTCTACTGTTTCACATACCAAAGTACTAAATTAAAGGGTGTTGAAAAGGAAATATATATATATATATAGACACAATTCATTTTATAAGATCTCATAAAGCGCAACAATAACACATTGCGAATTTTAAGTTATTATCTATAAAAATTTATTGTATTTATCATTTTGGACCAAAAAAGCACTATGATGATGTTAAGGGTATAACTATTTCAAATTATAGTTTCATTATTTGGACAAAATACACTCGCATTCCATGAAATTTGTTCTAACTACACATATATTTATAATTTGTCAAAACTCACACTCACACCCCTTGAAGTTTGACATATTATAACACTCAACCCCAACACTATATGTACTATCTGTTTTACCTCTTCATTGACTCAAAGGACATTATTGACCTCATTTTTCTTTTTCATTTAGACAAATGTACTTTTATTTCCCTTTTAACCTTAAGCCCCCCCCCCCAACACACACACATATATATATTGTTGTAGCACTAAAAATATATTACAAATTTTATTAAATATATTTTTAATATGTTATATTACATATTTTACTAAAAAATAAATTTACTAAAATTACATATATTACTATTTTTTTTAATATACATAATATAACATATATTAAATTTGTTAAATTAAAATTTTTCTTTTTCAATTTGTAATATATGTAATTTTAGTAAATTTATTTATTTAAATTTAAACTTTATTTTTTAGTAAAATATGTAATATAACATATTTTAAAAATATAAAAAAAATGAGGTCAAGAATGTTCCTTTTAGTCAATGGAGGGGTAAAACAAATAATTCATATAGTGTTGGGGTTAAGTGTAATAATATGCCAAAAATTAAAAACAATGAAGATATTTTTTTTTTGCCCGGCCACAAAATAATAATAAGACAAGAATATTTTATTTATAATTAAATTAATATTTTTAAAAAAGTATATAAAAATAATAAAATTGCCTTTGTTAGAAATATTAAGAAATTAGGTAGAAGGGTAAAATTGGAACTTAAAAAGTGTTTTTAGCCCATAATGGTTGATTTGCACAAAAAATAAACTACAGGGTTGTAAAGTGAACATGAAGGGGGATTTTTTGCACATTTTTTAAACTAGAGGGGGTTTTTCTGCACTTTACCCCTTATTTAACTGAATATCCATCAGCGTAAGACCTTGCAATTTGTGTCGTGATTAAAGGTGCACAAAAAAATATGAAACCGGAATCGTACTTGAACCGAACCGAACCGTCCACTACGGTTCTAGTTTCGATTCCAAGTCAAGGAACCGAAACCAGAACAATTAGATATATATATATATATATATATATATATATATATATAAATGAATAATAATAGTTTCTAAGTTCTAGTGTTTTATATAAATATATAATATATAAAGTATAAAATATGTAATATAAAAAAATACTAATAGCTTCTAAATTCTAGTGTTCTATTTATGTATAAAGTATAAAATATATAATATATAAATAAATACATTTAGCTTCTAAGTTATAATGTTCTATATATTTATATAATATAAGATATATAAATAAATACTAATAGCTTCTAATTTATTATTATAACTAGGGGTGCACAAGTATGAGTGTGTATCTTGCCAATGTTTTAAAAGAAAAAAAAAGTTCACAAAGAACCATTAAGGAACCAGAATCGCAAAGAATCAGAACCGAACCAAAGTCAACAGTTCCGGTTCCAAAATTAACGATCAGTTGGGAACAGTTTCGGTTCCACCGAGAACCGTAAAGAACTGTACCATGTACACCTCTAGTCGTGATTACTCGAAAAATATGTAACAGACATTATATCATCTACATACTCAACCGAACACAAAATAAATTCCCAAAATATAAACACACAATTTAATAATGTAATATAGCAAAAACTCCATTATTGTAACAAATACATAAACAAACATTACAGACACTGAACACACAAGTATATATATAGAGTGGTGGAGCTTTGGTGGTGGGCTGCTACGGTGGTTATGGATCTTCGGCAGTGGCATCGCGACAGTCCTCGATGAAGGAAACTCAGTGACGTTAGAGCTTTGGCAGTTGTTGTGGGTCTTCAATGAAGTTTGACAGTGAATGACGACGATGGTTGCTTCAGCTTGGAGATTCAGTGGTAGAGATGGGTCTAAACAATGGAGCTTCATCGGTGTTCAGTGGTGAAAGAAGATGACCATAGGGCTCAACAACAATGGTACTCGATGATGGGTCGTCATCTCTCTCATTCATTCATCCATTGTTTGGTTGAGATTGGTGCCCAACTTTCTTTCTGAAGTGGAATTGAATAAAATTGAATCATATGAACTTACTATTCCTGTTATTTTAGAGAGAAGTACGTATAATTGAAACTGGTATTGTTTTTGTGAGATTAGTTGTGGCTTGAATCTCTGTTGCAGACCCAGTTTTTTCTTCTCTCTATTTTTATTTGGAAAAACTACACTTAAATAAAGTTAGGATACCTAAATTGCAAAGTGGTATATTTTAAAAGTTTATTTTTCACTTTGGTTGAATTAAAGAAAATAATCACATATACATTAAGAATTATTATTCAAGTTCAAAATATCATTCAATCTCTTATTCTAACGCATACTCAATTATGTTTGGTTCCAGTGCAACGGAAGGAGCGTTGTGCATGACTAAATAAAATCTAACAGATCATTGTCTTTTCATCTCACAAGAAGAAAATCAAATTCATTGCAAAGCATCACTGCTTGGATAAATTATTGGTCGTTGATCATCTCTTATCACAAAAATATGGTCTCTTATTTTGTTTTTAATGAACTGTTTTTTTTACTTTAAAACAAATATTAAAAAATTAGTGAACTATTTTTGAATTGTATGGCAAATTTATATTCCAATGGTTCTTAATTTTGAGATTTTTTAAATATGATGAACGGTTTCACTAGTCACTTTTTTAAGTTGCCATTATCAACTATCTAATTCATATTTGCTTGTTTAAATATGTTCTTAATTTGATTTAATGAACAGACATATTCTATATAAAATAACTCATAACTCATTTGTTGATAAAACTCAAAGTGCTACCATAAACTAGAAATTGAACCCTCAATGCGAACCCTAAAACTCCAAAATCAAACATTTGATACTAACTCAAACTCAAACCTTTGATACAAATCCTATCAAAGAGTATATTTAGTCAAAAACCCTAAATAAAACATTCATTACGAACCCACACTGCAATGATTTAGGCTACCAATCTTCAAGTATCAAATCCTAACAAATACGAAATACAACCCTAATTAATAGAAAGATGGAGAAAATAGCGTAAATGTTAGGTGAAAATTTTATTTGATAATAGTGATTTGACATATGAGCATTTTGGTCTTTTAAAAAAATCATGTTTATTATAATAAAATAATATATATATATAGTAAGGGTAGAAACATAATTGCACAATAAGCATTAACGAAATCTGTCATACAGCTTTGACATGGGAGGTCACAGTAATTTGACAAACAAGAGGGGAGGTCACTGTAATTTGCCCTATAAAATAAAGGGATGATGCATTAATGAGTTTATGGACTTTTTTGTCATTTTATTTAAAAGAAAAAGGCAAGTGGAGTGTATATGTAGAAAAGTAGAGTGCAAATATCGCCTCCCTATTTATATATATATATATATATATATATTGGTAGAGAAAGAGAAATGGAAAAGGGAAGAGAGAACCACATGCTATATTCAAGGGCTATTTTGGTCTATTACACGAAGTTAAATGGGTAAATTTACTATTCAAAAGGGTATGGTCAGAAGTCAAATGACAGTAAGATCATGTCACCGTGAAAAAGTTTTCTGATGTATTTTTGGCAAGTGGAGGTGTTAGTGATATACGAAACAAACTTTAAGGGGGTGTTAGTAACGAAATTTTATAACATTATAACCCCTTGACAATACATTAAATCTCAAACAATGTCAGTGAGATTTATCCATAAATAAATTTTATATTGATTTAAAGTGTTTCATATCCCTAGAATGGAGATTTTCTGTAATATTACATTAATTTAAATAGAGAGATGATAAATGCTCTTTCCTTTTAACCAAATACTTTTTTTTTCGTCTTTCTCTTTTCACAAGTAATAAACATATCTTTTGTTTTTTGTTATTTTGTTTTATGATTAAGGATGTCTAAGTCACTTCACTTTAGCATTTCCTTAAATAAATTATTGGGCTATATATTGGAAACGTACAAGGAAACATGATTATAAGGATTTGTTAGAATAAAATAAATAGTAGAAAAGTCATAGATATAAAAATATAGGAAAATATTTGGGTTCAACCCTATGCGAACCAAATTGGTTCTTCTAAGTGATGTGGATCAATAAAAGTGTAACATGTGTCCCAAATTTATACAAATATTAAAAAAAGTTAAAAATGAAACAAATTTATTTTTTTAACCGATTAACCCTAACCCAAACCAGATTCTCACTCATCTGCAACAATCTCTCTTATTTATATTTCTCTCTCTTGCTCTTTCTTATCTGCAGCAAATTCTCTCCTATGCGTCTCTCTCTCTCGTCTTGATCCAAATTATATTTATCTCTCATCCTTATCTCTCACTTTCATCATTAATATACATATACCCATATGTATTTCTGTTACAATATTGTATATATATTTCAGTAACAATCAATATATATATACACACGGTATATATATATATATATATATATCTATGGTATTTCTGTAACAATTAATATATATATATATATATATATATATATAAATGTATATGATAGTTTGTTTTAAATCTGATTGATCTATGCAATTTTTGGATATGGGAATTTGGGTTTTGTTGTATCAAATTTGTGGAAAGTTTAACAACGACGAATGTTAAGATGCATTGATTGGAGACTCAGAATTCAACATTGTCATTTAGTTAAACCCGTAAAAAAATGGGTAATACCCATTTTTAATTTTTTTTTCTTCTTTAAACACATGTCACACTTTTATTGGGTCACATCACCTAGAAAAACCAACTTAATAAGTTGGACCAAAATATTGTCCTAAAATATAAGTTTTTGTAAATATTAATTTCGACCAATTAGTACTTGACACTGCGAGTACTATCCATTTATTCCAGCCATAGAGCTCTTGACATCACTAAAGACAAAACATTATTAAAAGTAGATGGTTAGAAGTTCGTTGGCGTATACCACAAGCGATTACTTCTAGTTGACTAACCCCAGGTTAACCTTAGTTCATCAACCAAGGTTAAGTGACCCACTTGAACCTAACCATGGTTAAAAAACTAACCATGATTAATAGCATCTATCTCAATATGGTTTAGGGCATTTAGGCTTAACAAACACGCTTTTCTCAACTTTATTCGTAACCTTCCATTGAATATTTTAAAATAGTATACATCAAATGATTTAATAATTTATTTTTCATTTTTTGGAAATAAGATATTGTTGTTTGATGAAAAATAGTTTGATTTCAAACATTTTTTATTGATCTTATTTTGATTGTAGAATATGCCTCGAATGATTCTTTTTTGAATTTGTTGATTTAATATAATTCAGTTTACTTGTAAAGAAAATTGATGTGAAGCGTTTTTAACCATTCGATCTAGCATCATAGAATAGTGCAGAAAAAAATTGGATGATTCTAATAATATAACTTAATTAAATGTAGTAAAAATTAAAGTTAATTAAAACTCGACTTGTTTGAGTCTAGTCCACACTTCTTCTACGGGCAGCCCCGGTCCCCCGATATTTCTTATCTTTCTCTTAAACAAGACGCTGCCCGTCCTGCCCGTTACCCTCTGGAGAATTACGGGCAGCTCTCTCAGAAACACACCCAACACACAGACTCTCTCTCTTCCCTCCGATTATATCTTCTTATTTCTCTGCTGTGTCTCTAGGATCTCGATCGGACGGTCCACAATGAACGCAGCCTATGATATCTGTTTTCTGAGGTTTTAGCTCTTACAAGTCACAGATCTGTTTGATCCGTGCTCAGATCTTTGTTCCTGGTACGTTCTCTTCTCCGATTTGCTCAATTTTGCGATGATTTTGAATTTCGATAATCTTTTAGCATGATTCTTTAAAGCTAGAGCTGATCTGAGGCCTTTCTGTTCATTTATTCAAAATTTCAGTTTTCTGCTGCTTAATTCATACCCGATTTGTTTGAATTTCACGATTCCGGCTAGTTTGATTCATTTTCCGGCTAAAATTTCTTGATTTCTTCTACTTTCCGTGAAAATTCACTTTGTCGGTAAAGTAGTCTCTTGTCTTCTTGCGCTCCACCTTCAGTATTCGAGATCCATTTTTCTAGTGACGTTTTCTGAATTTTCTGAGATTTCTTGTACAGAGATTTTCTATTATATTGCAGACAATTTATTTTATTTTTCATTTTTGCTCCTGTTAGTTTGCTTTGAAATCCAACGGTTGAGCAGAAAAGTAGATGGATCTAACGGTTGTACAGCCTGGACGTGTTTGCAGGTTGTCGTGTGCCGCACAGATGGAGACCAACTGTGGTTCAGCTATTGGCACTACACTCAACAGTGGTGTGCTAACGTGCGCCGGTGAAGCTTTAGCCGCTATTTTGGCCACGGCTCTGGTCGAAACTCAGCTTCTGGCTCAAGCTCAGGTAAGTGATTTTAGATTAGCTGCTAGTAATTTTAGCTAATCCTAGTTCGGGATTTGATTTGTGTCTCCGGTTTGATATTGTAAATTTCTTGTCTTTGCTTTCGTTTGGAAATTCATGAAAAGTGGAGCAAATAAAAAAAAAAACAAAAATCAATCTTTATAATTTTGGATGGTAAGAAGAAAATATAAGATTTCCAAGGTTATATTTTCGATATTCTTTTTTTTTTTCTAATTTTTTGTATTCATTTATCTTTCATTCAATTCGCTTTGTTTTTCCTTTACTTTTTAATATTATTATTATTTTATCCGTTATGGTTAGTTCCAAGTGTTATCTCCAAATTTTCAAGTCAACATAGAACAAATGAAAAGGTGCGATTTATCTACCGAGAAATATATATTTTTTCATTTTCTTTTACTACTTGTGTTCCTGTAGTCGTTAGTGGTGTTTGCTAATGTGCGCCGGTAACATGCGCACACCACTTTGGGACGACGAATCGGTCGGCTTCTAATAGCACACGCTAATCTGCGCCGTTGGAGTTTTGGTTGCTTGTGACTTTTTCGTCGGTTGCTCCTCTTCTTGTTGCTTAAGGAGGAAATTTCTTTTTACGCTGCGCAAGCCGATACTCACAATTGGGGGCCATGTGAGTATCGGCTTGCGCCGATTACGGTGTAAAAAAATAGTCAGTTGCTAGAATATATTATTTCGTTGTCGTTAGTAGGTGCCGATTTTTTTTTTTAAACTTTTTTTCTTCTTCCTTTTTCGTGTAATTTTGTCTGTCTTCACTCCCCCAATAAGTTATTAGGTATTCCGTGGGTACCAAGATGAGATTCTTAAGTGATTTTTTTCTATTAGATAAGCAAGATGGTTAGTGTTTATAGACCGAAAATACTTTTCTTGTTTTTTCTGTTTTTCTCATAATGTTTGGGTATTGAAAGTTTTTTTTAAACCGAATTAGAAGAATAATTATTTGTAATTTTGAGCATAATTTTGTTCCATGTGGTTAGATGGGTCCATGAGTCCACCGGCATATATTCTCTCTTTTGTACTGAAGAAATTTCAAAAGTCAAACGAGAATATATCCTTTCTCCTAGGCATAAAAACATATAAACATAAAGGTGTAACGTGTTAGAATATTCTATGGTACATTCTCTAAATATCTCAAGATTGCCTTCTCAATAGGCAAGATATGGGCCAAGATATTTTGGTTTAATTAAAGGGGATGTCAATGTTATTTTTCATAAAATTTTAACTTGAAGTTTACCTATCCAATTTTTCTTCCCGTCTCACCAAATACTGACTCAATGGTGTTTTCTTTACCTTGCAAGGTTGAAGGTTTAAGTCTCGGAGTATGCCTTATTTGCCTGAAAAAAAAGAATCTGTCTTTGTCCTACAACCTTCATTTTATTCACTCAAGGACTGGTCTATTAGTCTAGTTTTTGTGTACGCAACTGTAGATGCTTGGAAATTGAGAAGTGGAGCGTAAAAGATAAAGAGTGGAGTATCAAAACGGTACTAGGGGGGAAGAAAAGAAGTACCAATCCTACAGCCTTTTCGTTGTAGAACTTGTGCTACATTGGATTATAAGAAATATATCAATCGAAAGGATAGAAATGAACTACATGTGTGTAAATTGTGCCTGGTTTGACTTCTCTGTATGACCGTGTCAGGTTTTTTAGTTTTTTTCACTCTCTTGCTGTGCAGACAGAGAGGCTGTGGGGCAGTAAAAAATAAAAATTTCCAAAATGTTTATGAAAATTGGAGTTCAATTCTTTCATTTATGGGTCTTAAAGCTCGTTCCTTTTGCTTGAGAGCAATTCTGTTAGCACTCCACCTTAAACTTTTTGATTGTGGTGAGGACATAAAAATTTAGAATTTTAGTGCAATTAATCAAAAGCGCCCATAGTGTTACTAAGCTTTTCTAATTTACGATTTGGTGTCATTCTGCATTGTAGCTCAAAGGGTAGTCACCAATCATAGATGAAGCAATTGATTCCCAGATAGTCAATATGATTGCTGTGTTGTGGTTTATTTTGCTTTGGAAATACTTTGATACAAGTGGCGATTACTTTGGAATTGCTCAACCTCTCATGAATTTATGTGACATATCTGCTCTATATCCAGTGCCATTTATATCATGCCTCTGTCTGTCTGTATGTTTCGAAACTCACGTCTTTGTTTACAATCTGTGAAACACTGTGTGTACCTGATGGACCTTCATAAAATGGTTTCAGAATTTATTTGGTTTACTGACCAACCAACCTAGAGTCAAGGGAGATCAATCCACCCAATGCTATTCCAAGCCATTAGATGCTGAGGGAGAAGATGATGATGATGAGGATGATGATGACGAGGATGGTGAGTTTGGAGAAGGTGAAGAGGACTTGTCATCCGAAGATGGAGGTGACAATGGTGACAACCCCAACAATAACAAGAGCAACTCAAAGAAGGGCCCAGAAGGAGGGGCAGCAGGTGGGGCAGAAGAAAATGGTGAAGAGGAAGACGAAGATGAGGATGATGATCAAGACGACGACGATGACGACGATGATGATGACGACGACGACGGCGGAGAAGAGGATGAGGAAGATGTTGAGGAAAAGGAAGAGGAAGAAGAGGAAGAGGAGGATGAGGAAGCACTCCCACCTCCAAAGAAGAGGAAGAAGTAAAATGTAGGACAGTGGTTAAGCCTCTTCTAAGTACTGTTTACATGTAACCTGTTGTTGTCTAACATTATGTTCTTCGTTAGTTTATGAGGAGGCTCACTAGGATAATGCTTTTTAGTAATTGTTATATTTCCTTGGCATATTAGACTAATCAGAACAATGAGCTGCAGAAATGTCAAGATTACGTGTATTTGATATTATTTAAATTTGGCCACTTATCGGATTTTAGGAGAGCACCAAATTTGTGTTTAAATTGGTCACATTTTATTTTAGGACTTCATCCTGCTACTTGCAAGTAGATTTTACGGGGAGAAAATAATATTAGAATATTTTAATAAATATTGTTCTTATATATATATATATATATATATATATATATATCAACCATGCGTCATCCCCACCACACTGAGGCAATAGAATTTGGTGTTTCTGACATAAATCATCTCACTAAGTACAGCAAAACAATTAGGCAAAACCAAAACACAAAGTAAAAAGTAATTTCCGTTTATTTACACCTTACATAATTGCTTATAGATACGGAAACTGTTAGTGGGGGCTTGCCGCACGTTCGGACGGGTGAAGAGTATTGAGTAACAATACTCAATTGATGAAGAGTGGTTAAACGTCATTGAGTTCCCGACTCATAACATTTGGTATTCGAGATCCACTATATCTCTTTTATTTATATTTATTTTTCGTTGGCGGCATTCCAATTTAATTTGAATAGAAACTAATTTATTATATGGTACACAAAAGAAGGGGCATTCTCAACTCAATTTAAGTCAAAAACTCTTTTGTTGCATTTCTATTTGGGTTCAATAGAATGACATCATCTGAAGTTTGACCTAATTATAAACAAATGAAACCTTTTAAAAATCTTGAAAGAATCTCTCCTCTAACAGAATTGAGCCAACGACGTTAATTTTTAAGGATAAATTACTTTCATACCCCAATTATTTTAATAATAAAACTGATAAAAAAATCTAAGGTTGTGAATTGACATTTTTGCCCACCCATTTTTATAATTATTTTCTCTCCTCTTTTTTCTTCCTCCCTCCATCTGTTTCTCTCCGTCCTCCCTCTCCAGCACCACCACCACCCCCCACAGCCGCCACCGCCACCGCCACAACCCCCATCCACAGCAGTCACAGCCACCGTTTCTTCCCTCTTTTCATTCTCTCTTATATGTGTGTGTATATACAAACACACGCAGACATACATATACACACATCGCCACCATAGCCATCATCACCGATCTGTACCGTGGCCATCATCACCGAACCACAAACCTAGAATCTTTCTCCAATTCCAAAAACCCAAAAGTTGCACCACCCAAAGTTCTCAAACAAATAAATCCATATAAACACAAATAGAGAGGCTACAATAAATGAAAATTTCAAAGCAGATTGTGAAGGAAAAGCTTTAGCCTCGAATCAAAGCCTCTAATGCATAAACACTTGTTAAATGCATACAACCCAAGATACTCATTTCACATATGATGGATGACTTGCCAAATTTAGACACAGAGCCTCTCCTTGACACAAAGAACTCGTCAATCGACAACTATACACCCACAATTACCATCACCATCAGGCAAACCATTCCTACCCATACCAAACCCTAACCCTAAACCAAGATCTAGCTCCAAATCATTCAAAACACCAAATCGAGATCTGATGATGATACCTCGATCTCGTCAGCAAGACTAGTAGGTTCGTATTGGCTATAGCGGTGTCCAACATTGACTGTGTGAGTATGTATATATATATATGCAAAAGAAGAGGAAATATATACATATATATGTGTATATATATATATACATGATGGTCCTTAAGGGCGTATGAAATTGTCGATGGATCTATGGAGATGGTAATATGGCGAATGGTGGTGGTTGGCGGTGGTTATGCCAATGGAGTGCTTTCACTTTTTCTTTCTCAAATTCAAACACTAACCCTAACCCTAAAATTAAAATGTAATTTATTTAAATTAATTAATCTAAATAATAATTATCAATTCATTATTTATTTATTTTTGAGTTATCAATTATTCTTAGTTATAGACCCCCATATTTAATTAAAATGTAATTAATACAAAAATTAAAGCATAAATTGAATTCATAAGCATCTAAATACACATTATATATAAAGCCTTACAGAAACAATGAGTTCTTATGCATTTAATGTTCATTTTGATTAAATTTCATTTAAGGGTAAATTTGGCATAAAATATGAAGTATTTTTGTAAATAAGTGACTTTGTAAAGGTTAGGAAAGATATTTCATATGGAGTGAGGATATTTTGGTCAATTCATGTATTTTTTTTGGATAGACTTCACGAAAATTTGGACGGAGGGATGCAATTGTAAAACATCCACAAACTTCAAGAGAGGTGAGTGCAAAAATTTCAAAAAAATTTACCCAAGTGCAATTAGATCAAACCTCAAGAGAGATCATTATATTTAACCCTTTCTATTTGAGTCTCTACTTCTTGAGACATACCTTTATTCTCAACTCCACACCTGCCTACTAGTCATATGCTTTGCCCACCAAATTTCAAGTGCCTTATATGTCTGTTTTTTTTAAATGCACTTTTCAGCCTATCTAGTGCAGTAACCATTAGTATCATATACATTATAGAGGTCTGTACATTGTTGTTGAAGCAGTTATCCTCAACGCCACCTCTCTAATTTACCACTAAAAGAGAATTCTCCAGAATCCTATCATGTGACAAAAGCAGTCGGTTCAACTGCTCTGACTCAATTCATTGAAATTTGTGAATTGTTAAATGATCAAGTCGGTCCAAATGATCTACCTTAATTCCTATCCATCATTGAAATTTGTTGTGTTTGGTTCGCCATTTGGACAGAGAGGAAAGGAACATTAATTGTTGAATGATCAAGTGAGCGAAGACGAGAGCAGGAAAGACCAGTAGACAGGTACCAGCTCTTCACTTCAACCGTCACTCTGTAAGGTAAGGTAGTGAATGGATTTGAAAGACAAATGAATATTGTGTTCAAGCGTTCATTTTCTCTTCTAAAAAAGTCATACCCATTGCACAAGACTCCCGCTTAAGAAGAATCTAAGAGAGGTAGATATCAACTAGTCTTACCCTCATTTTTTAAGAGCCTACTTTCAAGTCTCGAACCCGAGACCTATTGCTTTTGGACGAAGGCACTTGCCATCACAGCAAGAGGCATACAAACAAAAGGGTACAGTTCCATATCTGCTTCTCACCGTTACTTGCATCCTCTAGTAACTGATATACCGCCAAGTCCACTCCTACTTTTGGCATACAAGACAAGCAAGCAAATCAGCTCTGCTCACATTATTTGCCTCAATTCAACATCTTCTAGTGAGCCACCAGCTAGGTCTATCACCATATAAAATTAAAGCATCCTATGTCCATTGGAATTAATGGAGCATTGTTTATTTCCACCAAAACAAAATCAAGCTTCAACAAGATTATTCATATTGCTTGCTGATTTAAACTATTGACATCTTTCTTGCACTCATCACCGAAAGAACAAGAATTCAATTGGACTTCACATACTGCTTATCCACACCCAACAAATGTGGTTTCATATATAAGTTTTGCATTGCATTTGTTTCAATATTGAACATTTTTCATCATGAAATATTTTTGCATGAGAAGTGTTTTACATATATTAATTCTCCTCATCTTATTTTCCAATGTTTGGTCAAAATATTGAAAATTTGTTCCATAAGAAATTTCATGCATCAGTCATAAAATAAACATTATTAAGCACACGACAATCCTACAAAAGGAGACTTGATAAAAAAATGAATGCAAGAACCAAAAACATCTAGCATACTTAGCATCAATGTATGTTTTTATACGGGTGTACAAGAATCAAACATCGTCACAACATAGATAATCCACCATTCTCAGGGTTTTTAATCTTTTACATCAAACAGTGATGTGCACAAAAACTTGTAAGGAAAAAAAAAGAAAGGGGCAAATTAGTATTCACAATGTCTCTGAAGTGGAGAATAAATCAATATTTAAGCATAGTATGCAATTGTAAGAGATAAAACTAATAAGAAAAACATTTACATGATGGAGCTGCAAGGAAAACGAAAGAACAAAGAAATGTAAGAAACAGGGGAAATAAAGTACAACAAACCTGTGATGCAAATGATAGAATCCAAAATCCCAATCTTCATTAATCTGGATCAAAGCTCTGCATCTGACGTTGTTGGCTCACCGCTAGAAAACCCAAAAACAGCCTCAATGCCTGTTCCCAGCCAGCATGATATAATCATGGACAAAATCACGAGATATCCCAGCATCAGATATCATACAAAAGTGAAATGCAAGGGGGTCCTCTCTCCCTCTTTATCTGCTATTTAGGCTGTGTCGAACTCCTTGCTCAAGTCATGTAGACTTCTCAACTCAAAACCCAACTGAACTCAACTCAACTAAGCATACATGAATCTTGTTTTGACAATCCACACTATCCAGGGGATAACCTTAGTAAGACGACATGCTATCATATATTTATTTACCAACTCACCTAACGTTAGTTTCGACCTTCTCTTTCCCTAACAAGTACCTTAAATGTGGACCACCTCACTATTCCTCACTGGTGCAATTATTTGCATTCGCTGCATATGAACAACATATCCTAATCAATCTTCTATCATTTTATTTTCAACTAATGCTACTTCAACCATCTCCCTAATGCGTTCACTTTTTATTCAATCTTTCTGGTCTTGCCACATCCATTTCAACATTTACATTCTTCATGTTATGAATATATTGTTCCTTAATTGCTGTCTTATAAAGTAAAACTGGCCAAATAGCTTGCTTATAGATTTTACCTTTCAGTTTTAAATGTATACGTCATTCATATAATATTTCAAAATCACTCTTCCATTTGAACCATCCGGGTTTAATTCTATGAATAACACCATCTCCAATTTCTCCCATTTGTGAGTAAATGAGAATGATTCACCTTTCTGGCATCTCTTAACTTTCATTATACCTTCACTTGTATTACTGATTTTGTTTGTCACCCTCCATGCCTGTTCCCAGCCAGCATGATAAAATCATGGACAAAATCACGAGATATCCCAACATCAGATATCATACAAAAGTGAAATGCAAGGGGGTCCTCTCTCCCTCTTTATCCGCTATTTAGGCTGTGTCGAACTCCTTGCTCAAGTCATGTAGACTTCTCAACTCAAAACCCAACTGAACTCAACTCAACTAAGCATACATGAATCTTGTTTTGACAATCCACACTATCCAGGGGATAACCTTAGTAAGACGACATGCTATCATATATTTATTTACCAACTCACCTAACGTTAGTTTCGACCTTCTCTTTCCCTAACAAGTACCTTAAATGTGGACCACCTCACTATTCCTCACTGGTGCAATTATTTGCATTCGCTGCATATGAACAACATATCCTAATCAATCTTCTATCATTTTATTTTCAACTAATGCTACTTCAACCATCTCCCTAATGCGTTCACTTTTTATTCAATCTTTCTGGTCTTGCCACATCCATTTCAACATTTACATTCTTCATGTTATGAATATATTGTTCCTTAATTGCTGTCTTATAAAGTAAAACTGGCCAAATAGCTTGCTTATAGATTTTACCTTTCAGTTTTAAATGTATACGTCATTCATATAATATTTCAAAATCACTCTTCCATTTGAACCATCCGGGTTTAATTCTATGAATAACACCATCTCCAATTTCTCCCATTTGTGAGTAAATGAGAATGATTCACCTTTCTGGCATCTCTTAACTTTCATTATACCTTCACTTGTATTACTGATTTTGTTTGTCACCCTCCATGCCTGTTCCCAGCCAGCATGATAAAATCATGGACAAAATCACGAGATATCCCAACATCAGATATCATACAAAAGTGAAATGCAAGGGGGTCCTCTCTCCCTCTTTATCCGCTATTTAGGCTGTGTCGAACTCCTTGCTCAAGTCATGTAGACTTCTCAACTCAAAACCCAACTGAACTCAACTCAACTAAGCATACATGAATCTTGTTTTGACAATCCACACTATCCAGGGGATAACCTTAGTAAGACGACATGCTATCATATATTTATTTACCAACTCACCTAACGTTAGTTTCGACCTTCTCTTTCCCTAACAAGTACCTTAAATGTGGACCACCTCACTATTCCTCACTGGTGCAATTATTTGCATTCGCTGCATATGAACAACATATCCTAATCAATCTTCTATCATTTTATTTTCAACTAATGCTACTTCAACCATCTCCCTAATGCGTTCACTTTTTATTCAATCTTTCTGGTCTTGCCACATCCATTTCAACATTTACATTCTTCATGTTATGAATATATTGTTCCTTAATTGCTGTCTTATAAAGTAAAACTGGCCAAATAGCTTGCTTATAGATTTTACCTTTCAGTTTTAAATGTATACGTCATTCATATAATATTTCAAAATCACTCTTCCATTTGAACCATCCGGGTTTAATTCTATGAATAACACCATCTCCAATTTCTCCCATTTGTGAGTAAATGAGAATGATTCACCTTTCTGGCATCTCTTAACTTTCATTATACCTTCACTTGTATTACTGATTTTGTTTGTCACCCTCCATATATCCAGTCTTAATCCTACTTATGTGAACCTCTTAATTCTAGACAGTTTTCTATAGATCTCAAATTTATAACTTATCACTGCTTTAATTTAATAAATTAAAATATCATAACCAAATAGCATACACCATAAAACCTCACCCTGAATGTGTGTGTTAGTTCATCCAAACAAAAGGATGGACTTAATACCGATCCTTGATATAAGCTTACAGCAATTGACAGTGGTTCTTATTGAAGTAACAGTTCCATCATACATATTCTATTTGTAACTCATTTCTTTATATACTTATTATATCTCTAGGGTCCCTACTATATACTTTCTCTTAATCAATAAATATTATATGAAGATCTTTCTTATAATTTCCTTAGTCTCAGTATCAATACAAATTATTGTCGATACTTTAATTCTCATCTTAATAATTTTTTAATCACTCTCTCACACGGTGTCATAATGTAACTCAACAATTTGGTACCACGACAATACGTACAACTTTGCATACACCTTTTACTTTCATATATTAGCACTAAATACTTTTGCGCCACTAAATATGCATTTCCTTAGTTACTATTGTCTCATCAAACAACTTTGTTAGTCAAGACACGTCATCCTCCCTCAACACTTCCTACCTTTAGTACCATCTGGTCCTAGAACCCTTCATGTTTTCATCTTGTGCATTTTTTACCATGCACATTCTAAACCTGCTAAAAGAAATCACTCTCTCTAATCTCCCAAGTTTATCACATTCTTTTAAATCTAATGTCCTATATAATTTTCATTTAACAGCTTCTCAAAGTAACTTATTCATTATCTTCTAGTTTCATCATCTTTCACTAATACTTGTATTATCACTCTTGATGCACTTAATATTATTAAAATATTCAACTATACTCTTTCTTAACTGAGCAAGTACATATATTCTCGGTACCTAATATTAGAATAAAGATCGTCATATGCTTTGTACTTCTCTCACAACTTTTTTAACTTCTTTCTTTGTATAATTTATATTTATCAATTTTTTTGTCATTTCTAATTTTTCCCTAAATTTTATAACACTATGTTTATTTTTATTTTATAATGGTTTGAATATTCTCCTTACACCACTTATTTTACTTATGCAACGGTCCATTTACTTGCGATTCTCCAGGAATCTCTTCTGATATTCTTCTAATAAATCTATCCCTTTTATCCCACATATTGTTTTCATCTTCTAAAATCCAAATCATTTCTTTAAGCATCTTTTTCTTAAATAATTCCTTATTATCCCTTAAATTCCACCACTTGGTTTCTAGGCTAAATGACAACCTCTTTTACAATGTTAAGATTCTTCCCCAGATAACCATACAATCTTGAAACTCAGCATGTATATCAATCTACTCTTTTAATTTGAAAGAAGTCAATCAGACTATTAAATTCACTATTAAAGGTTAGATGCTTATCTCTCTTTTTAAAATAGGTACAGTTATCATAAGATTATATGCAACTGCAATGTCTAGTCTAACCTCCCTATCAACACTCCTATTTCCATATCCAAATCCACCACGCACCATCCTGTATCCTTTTATGAGTAATTTATCTTCATCAGGTATTCCTTAAATCATTCAGTTCATATGTTCCCAAATATGTGTTTTCATATGTTCGTCAGTTCATTTATTGCTGTTTGGGATGCGCAAGTACTAATTATATTACAAATATTTCTTCCCAGTACAAGTTCAACAAATATTATCCTATCCTCTAATCTAATAAGAGTCGCAACATTTTCTTTTAAAATCTTATTTAACAATTACCCTATCCATTTGTCTTATTTTATCCAATATAACATAATTTATATTCTTTGTATTTAATATGCTTAGATTTCTTTTATTTATCAAAAAAAAATATGCTTAGATTTCTTTCCAAACCATTAGTTTTTTGTAAACATGCTCTATTAACTCCAAATACTAGCGTCTATCAACTCCATCCCTTTGCATATCAATGTTCTTACATTCCAAGTCCCTGATCTTAAACCTACTATCTTGAATTAACTTTCTTCATAGAAAAGAAAGATTGTAACCTTCTTACAGAGAAGTTGATTGATCGACCCTCCCTTTGCAAATCAATGTTCTTACATTCCAAGTCCCTGATATAAACCTACCATCTTAAATTAACTTTTTTCCTAGAAAAGAAAGATTGTAACATTCTTACATAAAGAGAAGTTGATTCATTGACCCCCCAACTATACATTAAGCTCTAGAAGGACTTCAAGCCAAACAACACTCCACTGCCCAATAATGACTAATACAAATATAATTTGCATGCATCCAAAGCCTCTCTCTTTCTTCCCCGACTCCTGATTCCCAACAAGTGCATATATTGTCATAAAGTGCAATTGATTTTTTCCCTTGCCTATATATTCCCAAAACCGTTCAAGTTGGTTTTACATCAAAACAATAATCCTCCCAACAAATACTCATGACCCTTTTAAACCCTCTCTCTCTCCCAAACACACATGACAGTCACTGGGGAAAAGGTAAGACCATTAGTATGTCAGTGAAGAACAACTCGAAGAGCAACCATAAATTGCCAAAAGCTCTCCTTCACAAATGTAACACTAAATATCGCGTATCAACAGTATCCATAACCATTATGATATCCATTTGCCAACTCAAATGCATGAGCAAAAATAAATAGTGCAGAAAAATGGATAAAACCTCAAATCAGTTTTCATAATAAATAAATGAATTTAAAATTTCTATGAGATGTCACACAAAGTATTTACCAAAAAGGAAATTTCAAGACACGAATTCTATCATAATAAATTTATCAATTTAAAAAATAATATATATATATATATATATGAGATGTCAAACAGTATTTACCGAAAAAGGAAATTTCAAGACAATAATTCTAAAACCTTACTCCCACAATCCCACGTCTTCAGACTTCAGCATCAATAGACCAAGAGATTAAAAATGTGAAGATGAGAAACAACAGCCAAGCACATGATTTAAGAAAAAAACAATGAGAGAAAGGTTAGATTGAAAAATAATAAATAAATCTTCTTTTAATAAGGAAAATAAATAAATTGCAAACTACCATTATTTTCATTCTCATAGGCCATAACACATTAATGGCACTAAACATCACTAATAAGATAAAGAGTACCTTCTAGTAGCAACATCAGGATGTTGATATTTTATCAATTAAAGAGAATATTATTTATAATTAGCATTTATAAATTCTTTTAAGAAATTTAATATTATGGTACTTGCCAACCCTGTAGTTAGGATGAGCTTCACTCAAAGAAAAAAAAAAATCAAGTATTTTACCTCCATAAGTTACAAGATTCTTTGCAAGTATTGTCACATAAAAAATGAAGGAAAAAAAAGTACAAACTAACTTGTAATAACAACATCAAAGCCAAAGCTACAAAAAAATAACTTGTAATAACAACATCAAAGCCAAAGCTACAAAAAAATAACTTGTAATAACAACATCAAAGCCAAAGCTACAAAAAATATCATATTAAAAAACAAAAAATTCGTTTATTTATCAGCACAGAAGAAAAAAGAAAACAATAAATGAATAAAAGAATGTTAAGCATCATTAAAACAAGTTCTGGTATCTTTTATAACACACTCAAACAACATAGGATGCTCAGCTTCCCTAGAATGAAGATATTTTTTTTATAAGTAAAAATTTCATAGAAAGGTCCCCAAATGGGGGACGCGTCCCAAACACAACGCAAAAGTCAAAGTCTTAAGCTATCTACAAAAGTCAAAAGGGATTCCGAAGAAGTACAAAAGGAACCCTCCAGCCAAAAGAAAAAGAAACTAAGAACAGAGTATCTAAAAACACCCCATAGAAGAATGAAGATATTTTATTAAATAGTACTTTCCAAACTACATTGTCCCACACACTGCTACGTGGAAGAATGGTAAAAAAGAAAACATCAAACACATGCTCACTATTGTCCCCATGGGAACTTGAACCCTCAATGCCCACGTGGAAGGAGGAGGTGATACAACTTTAGTAAAATTATAAGAATAAAAAAAATATATATATATATATATATATATATATAAAATTAAAAAAAAAAGTAGAAACCATAAAACCAAGTAGCTAACAGTAAATACCAACGAAACCAAAGAGTAGTATAAATCATAAAAGAAAGTTTCTTGAAATTTTACAAGAGGGTCTGATGTACCAAAGACGCAAAATCAAGAAAACATGATATCAAATATCACAGCATATCAAATTCCATATCCATGAACCATAAGCATTATCTTATGTATTCCACAGAAATATGAGAAATAAAAAGGCAAAAATCATAATTCACCATAGAGAAACATCATGAAAAAAAAATAAATAAAGAAAATAAAAATAAAACATTGTGCAGCCAAAATTACAAAGTGATCAAAATACCTTAAAGTAAAAAACAAAACATTGCCAAATCCATACAAAGTCATCAGAAGTAACATGGTAAGGAGATTGTCTACAGTTTTTGTTGAGTTTGCCAAATCACAAAATTATTGACTACGAGAAAAAGGGATCAAACCCATCAAAGTTCAAACTTTGGATAAAACTTCCAAATCCAGCAACTGACCCAGAATAAGCCCTTAGATAAAAGTTCTCCAAAACTGCATGAAATTGTTCCTCATGCTCAGCTGCACTTAATCTGCATATACAGAGCCCAAGTATGTAAAGAGAGAATAAAACAACAGATGATAATCGGCCTCCAGAAATTAAATTAATACTGTAAGATTGCTGAAACACACTAGACCTACAAACTAAAATAATAAATATATGGCTTTCTGGACACATGCACACGCATGTGTATGTGTGTGCGTGAGAGAGAGAGAGAGAGAGTTTACCATGTGCTGATAACTGTAGAAAGAAACTTTCTAAATAGTCCGCAATGGCTCACCCAATACAATACTAAGGCCTAAGCTTATTCTACTTTGCTCTTTATCATCTTTGGATGTCCAAAATTTTCAAATGCAGGAAAATAAAGATTAACATGGGCAGATAATTGCTCTTTTAACCTGTGTTCCAGTTCTAGGGTTTGATAAAAAAATGGTGCACATAGGCAAGTCATTAGGAAGCATAAATACATTCCAAAAATCAGTTCTACTTGGATAGTACCATTGACTAAACAACATGGTATAGCCAATCATCCAAAATCAATGAAGTTGGTTCTGCAACAAACAACAGCCTATATTTTCTGGCAGCAGATACTTAAATGTGACTACGTTTTTGGGGGGAAGGAATCACAAGTCAAAAACCTCTGTAGTAAAGAACAGGCAGCCCTCAGACAGAAGGCAGCAATATCAGTAGAGGTACAGCAGAACTAATGTGATCCAAAATGATCCCTAAACCTAAAATATCCATGAGTATTTTGCATTAAACGATACCATTTAATATACAAAATATATGTAGAATACCTGAGTACTCTAGAACCATCAAGTTTTTGTCCTTCCAACAACTTAAAAGCTCATAATCAAGATTTGTTTTTTAACAAAGCCATCTCTTAGTTCAGAACATTCTAAATCAGCAGGATAAATTTATCCATAAAAAAATAAAAATATACATATATAGATGCAATCCTTTATTTTATTTCCTCATAAAGCAGTTTGAAATTGGCATTATAGTCACTTTGAAGGCAGATGTTAATATTTCATAACAATTGTCAAAGCGTAGGGTTTAGGATGCATATTCCTCGTACTACCATAAAAACCCCCAAAAACCACCGAAACCCTCAACCACCATAAAAAACCCCAAAAACCACTGAAACCCTAAACCATCATAAAACATTGTAAATCAGAAGGATAAATTTATCCGTAAAAAAAAATATAAATAAATAATATACAGATTCAATCCTATTTTATTTCCTCGTAAAGCAGTTTGAAATTGCCATTATAGTCACTTTGAAGCCAGATGTTAATATTTCATAAGGATTGTCAAAGTGGAGGTTTTAGGATGCATTTTCCTCGTACAAAAGGTTGACTGACTTCATGAATACCTTAACCGTGGAACTACACCATCACGGATGCAGAAAGACACAAAAATCCATCAATGTAAATTTTGTGGAAATTCTTTTGAGGTCAGCAAAATGTGAAAATGTACAAGATTTAAAAATATAAAGGAAATCAGATAGAAGGTAAACAATGTAATATTAATTTAGAAGGCATTATTGTCGAGGTGAAGGCAAGGCATCCCAGATATTTAGAAAGAAAATTGATGCTCCAGGTAAGAATACACTTCAATATCAAAGGTTTTCAAGAAGAAACACAGCAAACATTTTTTGCACCTCCAAAACGCTTGCCAGGGTTTATGGCATTTCCAAGAAAACTAAAAGAATAAAGGGAAAAAGAAAGGAAAAACAAACACCCCTAAACTCATAAAGATTGAAAAAATGAAACCCAACAGGCTCTTGCTACTGCAAATTCAGATTAATAAAACCGCTTAATGAGAGGAATTTACATCAGTAATAATTCTTGACCACTTTCACAAAGTTTCAAAACCAAAAAAAACACAATCGGAAGGGGCTGTTGCAGAGATCGATATTTATGCTCTTATATCAAGAGAGAGAGAGAGAATCAGGAAGGGTATCTTTTTTTATGCTCTTATATCATATAGATATTTATACAAAGGCCCACTACATAGAATTTCTCTAATGGAAGAAAAAACATTAGAACTTTTCCTTGTTAAGTGTATAGAAACCATACACTGGTCCATTTGATTAAATGTACAATATGAACAACCTTTGAAAATAGTTTACCAATGCTCCATCAAAACTCAAAAGGCCAACCTTAGTTAGGAGGGTCAATCTCCTCCTCTAAAAGCCAATCTACAACATTAATATTGAGCTTTTAAGGCTTCTTATATTGCCATCAACCATGTGAGGATGAGCTATTATGTGCTCAAATATAGTAATCACAGAAAGGATTGACTATTTTACTCATAATCTTGCATGTGATATTATTTTGGCCAAGCCCATGCAAACATTGAAGTTGGTTTAACAAATTTCAGTGGGTAACAGAGGAGTATATTGACAAGAAAATACTAAAAATAGGGAGTAAAATAATCCAACTGTTACAGTAATCCTTAAGACACAAAAGAAACTCAAGGGAGAGGGTATTTGGTAGAAAAGGGATAAAAACATGCTATTCTTGGACAAATGCAAGTTCAATTGTTGGAGTTTTGTTTTATTGATAATTAACTAGATGGTGTAAGATTCGAAAGGAATGTTTCTAATGAGCTGCAGAAATTAATGGGTATCTATATGATTCTCGTGTTTTATTTGGATGTCTCTTTCCATCCATATACAATTGTTTTTCATGCCTACATAAAAATGCTAGAAGGGGAAGAATAAATATGATCTACAAAATGACTACTCTTACAAATAAACTTGCACACTTGCTCTTGGCAGCGCGTCTTTTACCTTTGAACCAAGCAATGCCTCCTACTACCATCAATTTTCTTCAACTCAAAGAACAATGTGAAAACAAGTTGAAACCCCTAATAGGCCCCTAAGTGTGTGATGTGAGCTGTAAAACAAGGTGTAGAAAGGGATTACAGGTTCTGTTTTTCATATTGCAGCATTTGAAGCACTAAGCTGGGTCAGAGCTGATTTTAAATTCTACATCATTTAGCAAGTAATATACTAATCTTAAGAAACTTTTAGCAAATAATATCGCAAAAAAACATAAAATAAATCTGATGTTGTCTGAAATTCATTATATGTACAAGGACTAAATGTAACTTATAAAAAAAACAATGTATTAAGGACTAAATATAGACTAAGATGAATAAATACACTAAAACACAATGTCATATAAAACAGTTCTTAATCATATATCATATTTGCGAAAGAATAAACAAATATAAAATTTTCAAATGTGAGCAATGAAAATATAAAGATATCTGTAAATAAAATAAGAGGATAAAATTTCAGATGACAAAATCAAAAGTCAAAAGCATCAATTTGTTTTACAGATATGAGAAATAGAAAACATGAACAAAAGCATAAATTTTGAAAATCGAACAAAAAAATAAAAAACAAAATAATACGGGCGAAATATATCATACCATAAGTACGGTTGATAGCCAATAAAAGACCCACCAACACCATTGGCCCTAGCAGACGATGACTGCCCATTTTGCAAATTCGGATATGCATGCTGCAGGCCCAGCAGCGTCGGCACACCAGACCCGTACGCCCCCAGCACGGAAGAACTCCCACCGAAACTACCCAATCCATGCGATACTGTGGGCGCACCATACCCTCCATACCCTGCTGCCATGCCATGTGACCCACCACCTACCACCCCTTGGCTCAACCCTCCCGCCGCCACCATGGGATGCACTGACCCCGCGGCGGCCATCAACCCAGCATTAGGATTTGCAAACAATGCACTGTACATCGGATTCAAACCAGGGTTCTGACTAAGCAACGCCAAGTTCTGCGCTACCGCTGCGTTCTGCGCTGCTGCAACCGCTGCAAAAACTGGCGCCTGCACTGGTTGCACCGCTGCTGTCGCCGGGGCCTTATTCTTCCCATCTGCCGCCTTCTGACAATGCAATTGGTGACCCTCAAACATCTTATACGGCTCTTCGAGCACCTTCCTTGCCCCTTCTATAGTTTTGTACACAAACAAAGCAAAACCCCGCGATTTACCAGTCTGCATATCGAACCCTATCGGACCGGTCTCAATTTCCCCAAATTTCGCAAATAACGCCCGCAATTTTTCCGGATCGACGTCGGCCTGAACGTTACACACATAGATCTTTCTCCCCGACGTGTCCTGACTCTGTGGCGGCGCCACCGGCCCCACCGACGCCAATTGGCACCACGCAATTCGACTACCGATCCTCTTCCTCGGTTGACTTAGCGCCTTCATAGCTCCGATTCGAGACTTGAACAGAACGAAACCGTATCCCTTTGCCTTGCCGGTGGATCGATCGGTGACGACGTTGCAGTCCTCGATGTCGCCAAACGATTCGAAGGTGGAGACTAGGGTTTCACGACTGGTGTCCCAGCCGAGGCCGTGGACGAATACCTTCCGGTGCGACACGTCGCGGTCGGCGGCTTCGTGGATGCGATCGGAGAGAGCGGCGTCGTTGACGGCGGCGTCAACCAGGAAGTCGATGAGTTGTTCCTTGGTGTAGGGTTCGAGGAGCCTCTGGATCTTCTCGGATTCGGGTTCGGATTCGGATTCGGGATTGGATGCGTCGTTGTCGGAGTCGGTGTTGGTCTGTTTGTTCGGGAGTGTAGCTAGGGTTTTGATCTTGATCTTCTTTTTCTTCAGTTTCTTGTCGACTTTGTTAACGGGTTTCTTCACGAGCTTTCGCTTCTTGGCTTTGTTCTTCGGCATGGCAGTGTCTGTCATGTCTGTGGTGTCTAGAGAGATAGGAGAACAGACTACGGATCTCTGGAAGAGGGGAGAGAGAGAGAGAGAGAGGGGAATTGGGATATAGTTCGCGGACAGTGGAAATTGCTGTTTGGTGTTTTATTTTCCTTTTCCTTCTTTTCTTGAGCAAATTTTCTGAGAAATTATATATATATATATATATATATATATAATTCGGAACACAATATTTGTCTCAAGAGGCTGTTGGAGAAATTGAAATTTGTTTGACTTAAAGAAAATGATTTTTTTTACTAATTTAGAAGCTTGAATGGTAGAAAAAAAAATTTGAGAGAAAATAATTTTTCAAAACTTTTTTATAATTTTTTCTCAAAGAAACACAATATAATTTTGTTACTTTGAGAAAGTTAGGTGAATACAAAATAGCGTTTTCTTATAATAGTCAAGTAAACTTGCATAATTGTGTTTTTTTTTTATGATTATAAAATAAAATATGTTTGTACATAATATAAATTTTTAATATGAATAGTACAAAATATTCTCAAAAATTATTTATTTAGATTTTTATATTATTTTTGTTTAACTCACGTGGTCAACCAGATTAACATAGCCGACAGTGAAAATCAATTACGCTTGGTTTTTAATTTTATGGAATTACGCTTGGTTTTTAATTTTATGGAATAGCAGGAAGGTTTCTTTCATTCCAGACTAAGGCTTTAAATTTTTTATGTTGATTTTTATATTATTTTTGTTTAAAAATCAAAAAATACTTATTCGAGAAAATTGATTTTGACATGTTATTCTATTAAGAAAATTTAAGATATATGTATATATATATAACCTTCAGCTATCTAAACCATAAAATGATATTTTTCATAAATTTCTTCAAAAAAAAAATCTTGTTAATCATATGTTTGCTGAAAATTTGGTTTTATTTTCATTCATTTCACTTTCTACAATAGTCGTGCATGCACAAATTACTATTGTTTGGACATATAATTTTGATTGTTATTTAGAATTTCAAAAAACATACACATATTCATACTCACATTAATCTCGACCAAAAGTACTCTATCACACATCTTTTAAGAACTAAATATTTTTTAGTTTTAAATGAACACTGAAATAACATTTTTTTTCTTGTAAAGGGTTATATATGAAAATATTTTATGTAAAAACAAACAAACAAGAAAATACCTAAATATTGTTGGGGAATTTGCATATATATATATATATATATATATAGTGGAGGGAAAATACACCACCCAATGAAATAGAGACACGTGTGGTCTTCCCACACAGCAGACATGACAATTGGTCAATATTTCCACATCATGATTTTATGGAGAGTGAGCACACTTCGAAGTCTCCTCATTTTAATTCAAACCAAATGTGTAAAGACTTGTTTAACTTTTTGAAATTCAACTTTAAACATTTAGATTCTCTTACAATTTATTGAATCTTTAGAGTTTTCTATTAAGGAAATATCTTCACTTAATCATATGCAATTTGCATAGATTCATGTTTTGCTATTCAAAAGAATAGTCTAGAAAAACACATATGCCACTTAGGATGTTTTAAACATTTAGAACATAGCATGTGTACCCAAGATAAACAATATTTAACATAGGGTGACAATTTATTTCCCTTTTAAAGAACTCTTTCTTTTTAAAGCTTAAGTCTTTTAATCCTAAGAGATTAAGGTTCTTTAAGATTCTTCTCAAAAAGGAATACTAAAAAGAGAATTTCAATATAAATCATTCTCGTAATCTTATAAGTTATGAGCTTGCCACTTAACTCAAGGGTCCTCATAGATTATTTCAAGATGTCTCATATCTCCTAGTTGATATGCATTAGGAGAATTCATATGAATTAAATGCACAATAAAATATGCTCATAGCCAAAGCATTGAGCTAAGATAATTTTGAATCATATGCATTTAATTTATAATATTCTTTTGCGAATTGTAATCCTTCTACAAAATTTGAGGTTCATTCCCAATAATTAGCCACGTTCTATAATTTTTTAGTTGAATGAAAATCTTCATTTTTTACTTCCAATGAATGTAAAAAAATTTCACAAAGCAATAGAAGTCTATTTGAGGATTGTCCTAGTTCGAATGTGAGTTCTTCATCATTATTTGTCATTGATCGACTCTAAGACGGTTAAGTCATATTCTAGAGCCCAATCTCAACCAATTGTTACCCAATAATTGTCCCTAGAGGGGGGGGGTGAATAGGGACAATAGACAAATAATAAATCTTTTTCGGTTTAGCATGTTTAACAAAAATTAGCTTGAATGGACTTTTGTCAAACACTTGATGAACTTATGTATTCAACAAGTGTAATTACAAATTCTCTATCTATTATACACTTAAATGATCTAATGAATATAACAAGTGTAAGTGTACATGTAAGTGCAACATTGTGAGTTGCGCGGTGCGGAAGCGGTTGCGAAAAGTATTATAGAACGTAGAGGGGGGTGAATATAATCACTTGCTCATTTGCTTAATTTTTAATTAATTCAATTTTAAGTCCAATTAACCAAACAATTAAAGCAAGTAAATAAATTAAAGTGCAAGTAAAGAAAAGAATGCACCAGATATACGTGGAAACCCAAAGCGGGAAAAATCACGGAGGGAGGCGGAACGCCTCAGGAAACCAATCCACTATAATGAAGCAAAGTACAGCAGACTCTATCTCAGACTCACACCTCTCTTCATTCTGTCAAGAATCTAATGCGGAACACCTCAGGCTAATGATTGGGACAACACGTCCAACTACAGTAAACTTTCGGCTAACGTCACGATCCTTACAGAAAGGTTGCTGGAAGAACCAAAATACTCAGCAAGTATTTCGTTCCCTTCGTAGTGCGATCTGGTCACATTTCTTCCTCAGCAAGCAAGCAAGCGAAGATCCATCAGTCTAATGTTTTAATCAGCAAATAGATTTGATGCAGTCTCTGTGCAGCTAATCAGAATTAGAACACCATCCTAAATATCACTCGTGAAGTATGGATGTGTGTTCTTAAAAACAGATAGCCTTAATTATACTGTATATATTTTCTCTCTCTAAAAAAAATTTTTAGGCATATAATACTTTGCTTATTTTGTAGAGAAAATATGAATACATATATATAGGTAAGGAAATTCTAATTCTACTTGGAAAAGAAGTTGAATGCCAAAATAGAACTCTCCTAGAAGTTTCAAACCCAATAGGAATCAGAATTTTCGTCAAAAGTTATTTTCTATTTGGAACATGCTAAGTGGGACCGGTGCCAAATAATAAGGACCAGTGGGACTTTGTAAAAACCTGCAGAAACTAAACTGCTGAGAAAAGTTGGACCGGTCCTAAATATTGAGGACCAGTCCTACTTTGAAAAACACTAATATTTTCATTGAAACCCTGATTTTTCAAAATAGGTTCGGAAAAGTGCAGATTGTCCTCACCACACTTACTTGTACTATATGATGTTCTAACTGATTTGTCGGCTTCCATGCACTTGAATATTAGCTCAAATTTGTCAATGATCGATACAAATAATAAATCAAAAATTACAACTCGATCAATCAGGTTTTGATCACCGAAATATGCCAATTAAAAATTTATATCTCACAAACATATCATGCTTGTAATATGTAAAAAAGTTGATTGTGCATTTGTCAAATACATGGTATGCAAATTGATTGGCAATGTATTCAACATGTGGGATTACTAAAATAACTACTCAATCAATTTCATAACTCAACCAATATACTCCAAGCATTCATCCCATCCTCCTCATATGAAAAAAATATATTTTAAACTTATATCATTCATATATAAAACATATGAAATTTAAATAAAATGCTATCAAATAAAGGAGTTTAAGGATAGAGAAATGCAAACCAAGTGACACCATGATTTTTACATGGTTCGACCCCTCTTGCCTACACCCATGCCTCAAGAGAAATTATTGAGGTTTCCACTATAAAGTATTTCTTAATAATGGAAAGCAAATCGTACAAATGCCAAGTGAATCACTTGGGCTTCTTTGCTCTGGTGAATACCTCACCAAAACTTATTTTCCAAGCTAATGACTTGGGCTTCCTTGCTCAATGAAAATCTCACCAAGACTTCTTTGCCAAGCTCATGACTTAGGCTTCCTTGTCAAGTGCATCACTTAGTCTTCCTCTAAAAGGTACATAAGAAATTGTAATATAATTACAACAATATTCCTCATTGAATATATATTCAATACACACTCAAATCCTAGAGTTATATATGAAGATTTCAAATGAAAAGCTCAACTCTATATATGCAAGATGAATCACAATGAATTATATGAAAAATGAGACTCAATGGTGGTTCCTAAGAGATATTCTACCAAGTAGAATGCAAAAATAGCATTCAAGAGTTTCTCAAATGTATGCTCATAGGTAGGTTTCTCTCTATCTCTCTTGCTCTCTCATCAACTATTCTATGCTCTCGGCTCTACATTGCACTTTCTCTCTCTTACTTGAAATTCTTAAAACAAATTGGTATATATAAGGTCTCAAGAGAATATAGCCGTTTGGGGTCCAAAACTAGCCGTTATTTTAAATATGAGCAAAAGCAGTCGACTTTATTTAAGCCTTCAAAGTGTTAGATTCACGCTGCTAGAAAGAGTCGACTTTCTCTAATGAATAAGACTTTCATCAAATCTCACAAACTAAAATAGAAAGAAAGTATTTTATATAAAACGATATAGTCTTCTATCTTAGTACTCCAGAAATGTCATTTTCATAAAAGTTCATAAACTAAAATAGAAAGATAGTCTTCTAGATGAAACGACATAGTCTTTTATCTTAGTACTCCAAAAATGTCATTTTCATAAAGTTCATAAATTAAAATAGAAAGATAGTCTTCTATATAAAACAACATAATCTTCTATCTTAGTACACTAGAAATGCCATTTTCATAAAATTTCATAAACTAAAACAAAAAGATAGTCTTTTATATGAAATGTAATAGTCTTCTACTTTAGTGCTCCATAAATGCAAAAAACGTGCTGCTTGAAAAAGTCGACTGCACAGTTTAAATAAGCCGATTGTTTTGATCCTCATTTGAAATGTAACTCTGTTAAAGCATGAATGAGCCTAAAACCTCAAGGATTGATGAAAAGAAACTTCATTAAGATAAAGTCCTATTCTAAACTGCTAAGAACCAGTCATAGATACTAAAATGAGATGCATGTGGTCTTAGAATCAATTTTAGATTATGAGTTGGGTTCTTTGAATATTTGAACCTCCTCAAAATCAACTTTGACCTTATAAAATAAATTAATTTGGTCCAAGGTCTTTGACTTCACAACTTCACTAAATATGAATATTGAGAATTAAAGATATTCCTAATTAGAAATCATCTCAATATTACCTAAGATTTTTCATGATTTAAACATATAAGTTCAAAACCTTATTTTTTTTATATTTCCTAAACACCATTCCAAATGATACGAATGAAAGATATGGTTCTAGTTAGGGCTTAATAATTAAGTTTTTCCAAAGCTTATAAAAGCTTGAACTAACTCAACCTTAGTAAATGCCTCATGATATTATAAATGAAGTTCATAGCCTATTACTTATGATCTAAAGATTTACGGATGATATGAATGATATGCATATTCCTATAGCCCACTGAGTCAAGAGACGAGCTTTCAAATGATGTTATTTCAAAAATAAATTTACATTAAATCAAACACTCACCCAAAACTAACCTACCCAAGTCGTTTGATCTTTAATTCTTCAAGCTTTTGGGTTCTTTCATCATGTGGCTTGGATTCACTTCAACTTCGCCATTAATCTTGATTATTGATCTTTGAGTTCCATGATTATGTGGTTTCATATATCTTCTTGTAATTCCTTTTGAAGTCCAATGCATTTAAAATACTTGAGATAATATGATATTTTATAAATTGCACACTCAAGTAAGCTTATTAACTCTACACTACAATAGGTTGTTATCATTAAAATCACCCAAGTAACCTAGGGTTGAAACCTTGAGGTCAACATAAGGTTTTTCCAACCAGCCTAGCTGCAGCGGCTCTAGTTTGGATCAAACAATAGCCCATGGGGTCGATCCTTAGTTTTTATAAGCTGTGTCAACTCTTCATTGCCCAATATGTCAGCAATCAAAAACAGAAGAAAACTATTTTGTCTCTTTTCACTATGAAACAGGCAAAGGGAGAAACACTGAAAGCATTACTAACCAGGTTCAATCTGGAAATGTCCATGATAAATGGATGTAACCAAACTGTCGTCGTTGAAGCCTTCAAAGTAGTCATGATACCCGAGATTGATTTCCACGCATCTCTAGTAATAAAAACTCCTAAGAATATGGGAGATCTGAATGCAAAAGCATAAGGATACTTGAGCCTAGAAGAAGATGAAATAATTCGATAGTAGAGAGCCGCAATAGTCAGCATAGGCTCTCAATCAAAAGATAAAATGTCAAAGCATAAGGGAAAGATGGGAGCCCTTACAATTCCAACCAAATCAGAAAAGAAACAAAGATACGAAGAGAATGTCATTCCCTTAAGAACCATCCTGGCGAGGCTCTTCCAAGATAATAAGAAAAGAGGAATATTCCATACATCACCTCCAATCAGAATCTCAATGGATCAGAGAGACCGCACCAAGCACTACGCGTTCCACAAGGACTTTGGTTATAACATGAAAGAATGTAAAAATTTCAAGGGTTAGACATCAATAATTGCCAAAGGTGGACCAGTGAACGCTCAACCCATTTAAACGATCAACACCATCCATGGGTATGTAAGTCGAGAGGATTCGAACATAAGTCAGTCCCATCTATGGCTGGCCCACAAGTTACAAAAGTTGGGCGAGATAAATTTAGTCCACAGTAAGGAATTAAAAGTAAAAATTGCCTTCGGCAAACAGGTTCTAATAAGGGTGCAGTTGCCCCATAAAGATCCACTCGTTATCAACCTCATGATATACAACTATTTTATCAAAAGGGTGTTAATCGATATAGGATCTAGCACAAATATCATGACTTACCGAGTCTTCGAACAGTTGGAAATAGGGTTAGATCTGATCAAGCCCGCCAAAAATCCCCTTATCAGATTTGATAACAAACGGGTTACCCCATAGGGTTAATTGTGCTCTCCGTAATGGCAGTACATCAAACTCTCAAAGAGCAGTTTATGGTCAAGGATATTCGCTCCTCCTATAACCTCAAAATGGGCAGAGGGTGTATCCAAATAATGTAAGGGGTCCCTCTACCCTCCATCAGATAACGAGGTGCCTCACACCAAATGAAAATGGTACAATCGATATTCTCAGAGATCAAGTAGCAGCCAAAGAATGTTATGCCATAGCTCTCAAAGGATAATAGAAACTAACCGAAGACGGAAATCCACAATAACAATTACAGAAGTTTGTCGCTCTAGACGCAGATGGGGAAACCACACAATCTGTGAAACCATTGGAAATCATGAGACTCAATGCGACAGATAGTGAGTGCATCACTCAGATCGGATCACTCCAATCGTCAAAAGAGAAGCAGCAACTGACCAAATTTCTTCTAAAGAATGCAGATATGTTCACATAGAGTCATCTAGACATGCCAAAGATAGATCTTTCCATCACAAGCCACAACCTGAACGTGGACCTTCGCTTCCCTTCGGTGAAACAAAAGCAAAAAAGATTTACACCAAAAAATAACAAGATAATAAAAGAGAAAGTAGAAAGACTATTGGGTGTTGGGTTCATCAGGGAGGTAAAATACCTAGAGTGGCTTTCCAATGTGGTGAGGGTTAGGAAGAATAATAGAAAATGATGAGTCTACATCGACTTCACAAACCTAAACAAAGTTTGTCCGAAATATTGCAACCCACTCCCAAAGATTGATCAAATGGTGGATGCAACAGCGGGTTATGAACAATTGACATTCCTCGATGCATACTCAGGGTATAATCAGATCCCAATGAATCCTGAAAATAAAGAGAAAATCTCATTCATTACTGAAAGAGGAACATACTTTTACAAAGTGATGTCGTTCAGTCTGAAGAACGTTGGGGCAACCTATCAACGACTGATCAACATGATCTTTGACAAACAGAAAAGTCAAACTATTGAAGCTTACATAGACGATATGGTGGTCAAAAGCTTGAGAAAAGGTGACCATATAAAGCACCTTTAGAAGGCTTTCGACATCCTAAGGAGACACAATAAGAGGCTAAACTTGCTAAAATGCTATTTTGGAGTATCATCTGGCCACTTCCTTGGATATATGGTTAATTGATATGGGACAGAGGTAAGTTTTACACAAGCTATAGCCATCGTTCAGAATCCAAATCCCAAGTTTCATAGAGATGTACAAGTTATGACTTGAAGAATAGCAACACTCAGTCTATTCATCTCTCGCATTTTCGACAGATGTAAACCCTTCTTCGATGCCATCAAAAAAAGGGGAAGAAATATATGGGGGGAGGAACAATCCGAAGCCTTAAAAAAGTTAAGAGAGTACATGCGTAACCATCAAATCCTATCAGTTCTAAAGAATGCAAAACCTCTATACCTATACCTAGTTGTGTCTCAAGCTTCAACAAACACAGGTTTGGTTAGAGAATAAGGAAATAAGCAGTATCCAGTGTTCTACAATAGCAAAATGATGACTGACGCAAAGTACATATACTCAAAGACATAAAAGCTTATTCTGGCTCTAATGCAAGCAGAGAAGTTGAGACACTATTTTGAGTCCCACACGATAGTTGTACCAACAACACTCCTGTTGAAAGCTATCCTCAGCAAACCAGAGACGTTAGGGAGAATAATGAAATGGGCCACGAAACTAAGATCTTTTGACATCCGCTTTGAGCCCCGAAGAGCGAAGAAAGGCCAGGTATTAGCATATTTCCTACTTAAGTACAAACCAGAAGAAGAAAATGGTGAGGTAACGACACCCATGTCGAAGATGTTTGTGGATGGATCTACAGGACAAATGGAGGCCGAAACTGAGATCAAAATTAGACTCCTGATGGGACAAAATTTCAGCAAGCAATCAGATTGTAATTCCAAACATCGAATAATGAGGTAGAATGCGAGGCTCTTATTACAAGATTACGGCTGACAAATAGCTTTTAGGTAAAAAACTTAACAACTTTTAGTGATTCTTAGTTAATAATTAAGCTGGTCAATGGTGAGTATCACACTAAATGTGAGAGAATAAACATTTACAAAAAAGTGGTGAGCAAAGAGGCAGAAAGTTTTGAGCATATCGCCTTCATTCATATCCTAAGAAAATAGAATGAGGAAGTAGATGGATTGGCATGTTCGACTTCCTATGTCGATGAGTCTTTAACAAGAGTAACCACAGTAGAAATTGTGAGCAAGCCAAGCACAATGAAACCCTACCATGTGTTGACAATCCCTAAGGAACCAAGTTGGATGGACTCGATTATGTCCTATTTCAACAATGAAACCCTCCTAAGCCAGAAAACGGAAGCAAGGAAGCTTAAAAATCCATTTGGCGAAGTATGTCATCATTAATGACCAGCTATATAGATGGTCATTTTTTGGGACATACTTGAAATGCTTAACGATAATGGAAGCGGGAGAAGTGTTGACGAGGATACATGATGGTGTGTGTGATTCGTTGGTAAGTGTATCAATTAAAATTACCACCTTCGCAATAGAATGAATTTCTCGCAAAATATGGCTTCGAAAGGGGTGTTGAACCTCAGGGATTATGGTCTGAATGAGTTGATATACGGAATTAATTCTAATTAAATTTTAAAAAAATAATTCTAATTTTTATACTAATTTAATTAAAGAAGCAATTAAAATAAAATAAGAGAAAATAGAGAGTGTAGAAAATATGAGATAAATCTAGGGTTATTGACTTCACCACTAACTTCACAATCAATGGCCAATTGAACTAATTATGAAAAATTATATCATGCATAAGTGGTGTCGGTGGCTACAAGCTCACCTTCATCCGTCAAGAAGATAACATATGATTAAGGCTAAGTCATGGACTATCTTTGATTGGCATAGGCCATCTGTCTAACTACTTTTACTCTAGGGTGCAGTATGGTCCATCTTCTCTAGGCATACTCCATCAAAATTTTTAATGATATATTCAGTGATTACCATTGTGTAATAATCACAAAAAATAAGAGAGATTGAGTTCAATAATAATAACTAAATATCTAAAATAAGATAAGAAATTATTGAAACTGAATTTATAAGACTTTTATTACTCAATTTTATAATAAGAATCCTCTAAATTACACAATCTATGCATGTATATAAAGCTCCCCAATACTTAAAACAATCAAACCATTGATGCTTAATTAGGGCTGCATCGAAACCCTAGTGGATGAATTAGCCGCTCATGGTAGAAGAAGAAGCTTCAACGATTGAGAAAGGAGACATCATCTTCATGGAATACGCGCAAGACTCCGTTCTCCAATGGTTCGCCACTCCAAAGCTCTTCAAATTATGTCTTCAAAAACATCCCAAAAGCTCTCTCAAAATAATCTCCAATTCGCCACTTTATGCCCCCAAGAGAATGCATCAAGTCCTAATCCAATTAGAAAATAATTAGGGTTTTCCGCAGCACTACACAGGTGAATTTTTCTATTGATATATGGCCCAACTTTTGACCCACTATAAGTCTAATTCACGAAAATTTTGTGAAATATAAAAGTGTTCAAAATCAAAATTCATTTAATCCTCATGAAAATTAAATCAATTTGAGGCTCAAAAATAAGACTTCTGGGCTATTTTTCAAAATAGGATTAAAACTGTATTAAGCGCAGAATTGGGCTTCAAGCCTGAAATCTCCTTAAGCAGTTGTAATTCTCTTGGACTTCTTCCTTGGACTAATTTGAGTTAAAATATAGAGTTGAATAGATCCATTTGATGTAAACTTCATCTAACCTTCTTGCATGTCATATTTAAAAGCGCAAAATCATAATTTTAACTGAAATAATCATTAAGACCCTAAAAATACATAAAACACTAAAACGAAGTAAAATCACAAAATAATCTATCACTAAGAGAATAAAATATACAAATTAAGAGGCCAGAATGCGCAACATTCAATGCCAATCAGTGTATGACAATCATGCAAGGGGAAGGCCATTTGACCACAAAGCACTGACGCAAGGGTATTTTTGGTCGTAGACGGCTCGGGACGCAGCCGAGTACGCTAGGAGATGTGACAAGTGTCAAAGGCATGCTAATATACTACATTAGCTTCTAAACGATCTTAACACGATGACCAATCCAAGGCCCTTCACTTGATGGGAAATGGATTCTGTAGGACCACTCCCAATCGCTACTCAAAATAAAAAATTTGTCCTCCTGACAACAGACTATTTCACCAAATGGGCCAAAGTTGAGGTATAAGCCTCAAAAATACACTCCCAGGTGAAGAAGTTTATATGGAACAATATTATCTGCCATTTTGGACTCCCGATAGCAATTATCATATATAATGGCAAAAATATGGATAATCGATCCTTTCAAAAGTTCTTCAAAAAGTATAGGATAAACTAGAAATTTCCATCCAAATCGTTGATGAGAAATGAATGTTGCGCATTTAATGCCCCTAAAATTATATGAATTAGTGCCTTAGTAATATTTATTTAATATTTTTAACAATGGTTTTGAGTTTTTTATGATTTCAGGTGTTTAAGGGTAATTCTGATGAAGAGTAATGAAATTGGGCCACAAATGGTGCTGTTTTAGTAAGGAGATGAAATTTGACCCATGAGATATGTTTGTATTGAAGACTTAATTCATTTGGGTTGAAAAAAGGTTGGCCAGAAGCATAGTAACCAAATGGGCCGGAGGCTGTGTCGTTGCACCAACGGAGGAACAGAACTAAGAGCCTTATTTTACACCCTTCTGCCACAAAGGTGTATCTGCGCCCCCCAAGGGCAGATGGTGATATCATCATCGTTCAAGCTTACATTTATGATTATGAGCGACTAAATATCATTTCAGGAAAGTGATGTAACTGTAACCCTACTTTCAATGTTGTAATTGTATTTTAATTTGGGGACACTTTAATTTATGCATTGATTGTATAACTAGGACAGAAATAATAGTTTTACTATTGATTTCAATTTCAATGGATTAATTATTTGCACAATACTCTTGTTCTTGTATAATGAATGTAAAATTGCATTGATTAGGGTTTCTTTTTAGCTTCTATGATTTTGTTAAGAAAAGTTATACAATTGTTTAAACTGATCATTTAATATAGAATTTTGATAATTCATTTTAAGGGAAGATGGGTTATTTTATCATTAGTTAATTTATTTTGTAGTCTGTAATTAGATGAATAACCCATGCTAAGTGAAGACGAGTTATGCTTGATTGTATGTTGAATGAATTATTTTGATTGAATTGAAATAAGCTGGTAACCAATTTTTTCCAAATGCATAGATTAGAAATCCCATATTAATACAGATTGTCACTGCTGGAAGGATTGTGGTGAAGTCGATTCCCAGGACCCTCTCTTTCTAATTAAATATTTTAAAACAAATTTACAAGTAGCTTTAATTTTCTCAACTTATATTAAGTATCAAACATCAACAATCTTTTTCAATTATTTTAGAAATAATTTAAAAACTAAGTAGCACAGCAATTCAACAGTGCAAGTCTTTGAGGTTCGACACCCTCTATATAACCCTGTCTTGTGAGGACTCGTTCTATTATGAGTGGTTAAGTAAAATTGACACACATCAATTTTTGGCGCCATTGCTGAGTGATGTTGTTTTAAAATTATAAAATAACTCACAAGTGTACAAATCTATTGAAGTATAGATCGGCAAGAACGAGGTCGAACCCAAGGGAATGCTTTGAGAAGAAAAACTAAAAGAAATTCAAATTAATTTAAAACTAATCTAGTTTAAATAAAAGTTGGTTGATTTAAGAGAAATTAAACTAACATGAAATAAAATAACACTATTGAAATCAAATAGAGAAAATAACTAAGGTTTTGAATTCCACCACTATTAAATCCATGAAACTTCTAATATTCATTTATTAATCCTCAAATTTAGAGTAGCAATCAAGAAATCAATTTATTACTTACTCAAGATTTAACAATAAATCACTATGAAAAATATATGTAAAATATATGAAAAATATATTTTTCTTCGCTTACTAGTGTAAAATTCTAAGCATTTTATTTATCCAATTTAATGAAAAATATAAGATAAAAGATTATCAATTTTAAGAAATACAAACTCAAGCTTAGATTAATTATAATACTTTTTAACTACCACATATACATGATATAGATGGTGAAAGAATTATAAAATAATTAATCACAAGAAGCAAAAATCATAAGCATTTAAATCATACACATGGGAATTAATTAATGAACAACACAATTTCACTTCATTAATGGAGGTTTCCTCCTCAACCCTAGTTGAGGAGTTTAGTTACACATAGTAGAAGAAGAAAATAACAAATAAATAAAATACATAATGAAATAAAATAAATAAAACCCGAATTGTCTCTGTCTTCTCTGTCCTGACCTCCTCTTCTTTTCTCCCAAAAATAGCCTCCAAATTGCCACTTTATACCCCAAGAGAATCCATAAAGTCCTAATCCAATTAGGAGATAATTAGAGTTTTTCTGCAGCCCTAAACAGGTGAATTTTTGTGCTAATGTTCGGCCCAAGTTTTGACCCAGTAGAAGTTCGATTCACGAAATTTACGTGAAATACAAAAATTTTCAAAATCAAATTTCGTTCAATTAATGTGATAATTAAGTTGAATTGATGCTCAAAAATAAGACTTTCAGGCCATTTTCTAAAATGGAATTAAAATTGGATTACGTATAGTATTGGGCTTTAGGCCTGCAATCTCCTTAAGCAGTTATAATTCTCTTGGATCACTTTCTTGGGCTGATTTGAGTTAAGATATGGAATTGAATGGATCCATTTGATTTAGGCTTCATATAACCCTTTTGAATATCTTTTTTAAAAGCCCATAAATCATAGTTTTAACTGAAATAATCATTAAGTCCCTGAAAGACAGAACACACAAAAATAAAGTAAAATTATAAATAAACTATCACTAAGAGAATAAAATATGTAAATTAAGAGGCTAGAATACGTAACATTCAACGCCGACCATTGGGGACTTGCTTGACTAGTTTTGATACATAGTCTTAAAGATTAGTTCTAATTTAATTATTAAGTTGTGATTTTTCTTTATTCTGTAGTGTTTTGAATGTTCAAAATATCGAATGAAAATATTCTTATTAGCCCTTGGGACCATCTTTTCATACTTATGAGAAGTGTTGTGAACATAACCTGCTGACCCCCATGGACGTAAATATCTCAATTCTAGCTTCCAGTCATACCAAAGCTCATAAGGGATCTGAGGAACTGACTTGGAAGGCACATGGTTAAGAATGTAGGCATCAGTCATTAACATCCCCCCAAAAACTAATCGGGAGGTTAGCTTGCACCATCATTGACCTAACCATGTCTAATAATGTATGATTCCTCCGCTCTACAACACCATTTTGTTGTGGCATATATGGACAAATACCTGCGTGTCCCTTTTTTTTCACATAGTTCCTTGAACTGGTCTAATAAATACTTATGTTCACGGTCAGTACAAATAACCTTTATACTTCGCTCTACCTGATTCTCAACCTCTGTCGTAAATTGTGGAAAGCATTCTAATGCCTCACTACGATGAGAACTCAGATATACATAACCATATTGTGTATAGTCATCTATAAAAGTGAGAAAATAAGAGGCGTCATTGTGTGACTTCACATTTATTGGTCCGCAAATGTCTGAATAAACTAATTCTAGAGGATAAGTAGCTCTTGTAGCCTTTTTAAAAGAATTTTGACTGCTTTTGCCAGCCAAACAAAGCTCACATGTTGGAAAGGTAACATTAGTGAGAGACCCCAATAAGCCTTCTCTAACTAATCTGGTCATCCTATATTTTCTAATGAGGCCTAGACTTGCATGCTATTTTATAGAATCTTGATTATCAATATCACATGACAAATATTCAGATGAACAATTACAATCTAACAAATTCAAATAATATAGATTATTTAAAAGAAAATTATGTCCGTAAAACACATCATCCGAATACATGTCCATTTGTCTATTACTTATTTGAAAAGAAAAACCAAGTTCAGATAATGCTGGAATTGAAACTAGATTATATCGGACACTTAGTGCATAAAGCATATCATGTAGAAGCAGCACACGCCCTAAGCGTAGTTTGAGCTGATAAGAACCAACTCCTTGAATCGTTTCATTAGTACCATTGCCCATGAAGATGTTCTGGCTCCCTACAGTTATCTAACGATAATCTACAAAATCACCTCTATTCTATGTCACATGTTTGGTTGCTTATGTATCCAGTATCTACAAAGGAGATGAATGAGCAACTAGTACATGTGAGCAAACCAATGTAAATAGAGAGTTTTGTTTAAAGAATACTTTTTTCGGCTCAGTGCAATCACGAGCGAAGTGTCCCAAATTTCCACAATTGTAACATTTCAGCTTGGATCTCTCTTTCTTGCCACTAAGTTTACCTCTTTTGTGCTTAGCAATATTGCTAATGGCATTTTCAGCATTTGGTGCTAAGTTTTCAGCCACACCATGTTTATTCTTACCACCTCGTCTTTTCCTATTAGGCATACGTGCCTTATATGGGCCTCTCTGGGCAACAAGGACAGTTGAGCGAATCGCCTCTTGGCGCTCTATTTCTAGTTACAAATGACGCAAAATATTAGTAAAGATTTTGATATTTTCATTATGAGTTAATATTTGCTTCATTTGGTTCCAGGAATCTGGCAGAGAGCGGATAATTGCAAGCACTTGCTGCTCATCTGTAAGATTATATCCAGTAGACTTAAGATCCCAAATCATTGCTGAAATCACCCTAAGGTGTTCAGTCATAGTTTATTTTGAATCCATCTTATAACTTTCAAACTTAAGCTTTAAGGCACGAAGCCTTGTGGCAATGGTTCCACTGAAAGTAATTTTCAGTTGGTCTCACATACTTTGGATTGTGGAGCAATTTTCAAATTTCCCAATTAGATCGTTATGCATGCTGCTTAACATAGTAAAGCGCAGACCATAATCTTTCTTAACCTGGTCCTGATAGACTTCCATGTTTCGATGATGTTGGGTCGTATTACCCTCCTTAGGTGAGGTCATGCTATTCATCATGATTTTTAGGACTTTTTGTTCATCAAGCAAGTACTGGATTTTCTTATGCCACATGTCATAGTTGGTATCTACTAGCTTTTCACCCTTTGTTAGATCAGTAATAACATTCTTAGAGGTCATTTACATTCAAATTGCACAAGGTGACATTAAGCATACATTATTGACTATTTATTATTTTACTTTCAGAAATTCAAGTACAAATATTTCATTATTTAATATAATGAGATCAAAAATTTTGTCATGCTCATAATCATCACCCAATTGTATTAACAAAAAAATTTTTATTTGCAATTGATTTCGAGCAAAATAATTTTGAATTAGAACATATCTAATCCATCCACACAATAAATAATCATACATTCTCCACTTGAGCTCAATTGACATTCTAGTACCACATGCTAAGACAATTCTAAATATATAAGTATTGTGCGTAATTATATCCCATATAACTTGTTGGAATTCTTGGAGATTGATACTTGCTAAAAATACAATCAAGTAAGTTGCAGAAAAGACTAGAGGGGTCACATCGGTCCCACTTAAAAATCAATAACCAAAACTTGCCTAGACATTGTATTATTTTAATAGTATCACATATCTAAGAAATAATAACTCATTTATGAATATGTCGCACCAAAAAAACTCATATATCTAAAATTAGGCCTTGTTATAACACTATAACTTAAACACGTGTACTATAATATCAATATAATAATCCCATACATCCATAATATCACAAAAATATAAACGAGCTTTGGTTGATAAGATTTACCATACTCACCACAGTGGGAGTATGAATTAGGTCTTTACATATAAAGGATCAATTCAATAAACAATATATATATAAAAATGATCCGTGTAAAACCTAATGCAATTACTATGAATGTAATATCAATAATTGCAAATGTCAAAAAAAAAAAAAATAAAGCTTTAGGATCATAAACACCGCAAATTGGATCACCAAGTTCCTTACAAGTTTTTTCCCTTTGAAATTTCATAATTTTATCAAATAAAATTTGCAAAAAAAAAAAAATCTGTTTTAGAAAGAATTTTGCAAAAAGTATAGAAATTTGTAAAATTAAATTCCAAAGCTACTGGAAAAAACGGCGTCTCAAATGGAGCCCTACAGAGGTCTCATGTGGCCCCACACACCACTAGGCGCGAGTGGGCGACATTCTATAGATATATATATTTTTACATCAGCACATCACCTCACCGGGAGGCGCGTGGGTCCCACGCACCACCTTACCAGTGGCTTTTCGCGCTTTCAAGATCACCACTGTGATTGTCTCACTGTTCCAAACAAAATGGTGTTTCCATTGGTGTATTCCGAGCTTCCTGACTATGGGGGTAAATTACACTCTCTCTCAGTGAGAGTGAAACATGAAAAAAACTGCTATATTTTTTATTTAACACCTATTTTTGATCCGAAACTTCTCAAATGAATATCTCACAAACCAGACATAAAAAATTGCAAATAATATATGCACGGAAAGCTTATAAAATAAGGAATATTATCATATAATTTTCATGCACCAAAACTCAACGATGAATGAGGTAAAAGGCCTAGCAAGTTTCTGCCACATCATCCTCATTTTATTTTAAAAAAATAAAATACAGGGAGTTTTTGCATAAAAAGTTTCAGATCTATATATTTGCATATTGGCTACAACATACTGAAAAATTAGCCTAATACGATATCAATTTAAAGAGAAACAATTTTTCATAAAAATTAAGCATACTTTTATATAATAAATTTGCAAAAATTTATTCTAAGCATGCTCAAAAAAAATTAAGCAAACAACAAACATAAAGGCTCTAATACCAATGTTAGAAAATTAATCTCAATTATTGAAATATTCGAGTTACCTCTTGTAGACTGAATATAGCGGAAGCAAACAAATCGATAGCTTGTGTTACGAGCTATCCCTACGGCAATGTGATTCTCATCAACAGAGCAGCTACTAAAGTCTTCTATATGTATTCTATAATCCAAGACCTATTGGTTGATGGCTACCAAAGAGAGAAATCAAGATAGAGAGAGAATTCAAAAGGGAATAACACCAGAGGAAAAACTCAAAGAGAATATATATTTCAATCGTCGTATTTTTTCTTTCTCGGTATTCTCTTTTATAGAGATTATGCATCGCATAATCAGAGATACACTCCACATAGGAGTCTATAGTGGATGAACCACTAAATGGGGGATAACGTGTTATCCTTACCCATTTATCTTATATAAACGAATTGAGTCATATATGAAGAATGTTGCTCATTATATTGATGTAAAATCTTCTTATACTTCTATGATGACTTCAGATCAGTAGTCACAGCAACTAACTCACATTGACACATTGCTCATTGATGCCACTACCTTGGAGGATACTGATTCCAAAACATGTGCAATCACTTCAAAGAGCTTTGAGTGATGCTGAGGATAGTGAGACTAGGTTGTTGAAAGAATTACAACAAGCAATAGAGGAGGCTAAGCAACTTAGAGCTTCCATAGAAGAGAGTAATGCACAATTATCTAAAAGGAAAGATGCCATCACTAAGCTTAAGAAAGAACGAGACTCGGTTGAAGAAGCTAACATTCTCTAAGCTCACGATCTTGAAGTAATGAGGACTATAAAAGAATTATTACAAACAGAACGTGAAGAGATTCTAACCTTGCAGCTTTGAAGTGACTTATCATTTTTTATTTATTTAGAGAAATCTATTTAGCTAACAAAGTAGAATTGTAGTCTTCAACTTCATTAATAAAAGAATCGACATTTTTAATTATTAACTAAATCAATAACACAATTTTTAATATCTTGAAATCAAATAAAAATACTAATCTCACTCAAATAATAAAGCTTCGAGAACAAACATATTAAAATAAGTTTAAAATATTAATTAAATTACAATAATATTTCATCCCTCATTTTGAATATTACAAATAAATGTTATAAATTATATTATTAACTAAATCAATAACACAATTTTTACTATTTTGAAATCAAGTAAAAACATTAATCTCACTCAAATAATAGAGTATCGAGAACAAACATGTACACATCTCATTAAATTAACATATTTTTTAATCATCGTCAATATCTCTTGACATTAATACAATATTAATATTCTAATATATATTAATGTTGAAGTATTATTGACAAAAAAAATAAAGGAGTGATATAGCTTATATTACTTTAACTAGTCTGTTATATTATATATCTCGAGACACTAAAAAATACAGTTGTAACTACCACAAAATTTAGCCATTTTATAAAATTATTAACTTATTATTAAAACACTACTATTTATAGTAATAAAACTTGTTATACTCAGTTTAAACTTTTTTACCGTTTTAAAAAACTTTTTTTTCATACAATATATTTATGAAAAATTAAGAAATTACTTAAGTTAAAAAAATACCTTCTTTTTCATGCAATATATTCATAAAAGTTAAGAAATTACTTAAATTAGTTTAAAATTTTCTACAACATTTTTATTAAAACAATTTATTTCAAGAATTAGGTAAATTTATGCAAATTTGATGGATAATATGTCATCAAAATATGAATTTATTTCATAATTTATTTTAATAAGAAAAATGGCTTAAAGATAATTCAATAAAAAATGGCATTATAGTCATTTAATGAAAAATGTGAAATAAATTTTTGTAACAAAATGTGAGGGCATCATAAGTTTGTAACAAAATGTGATACTTCAGGAGAGTTATATACAAATTTGGATATGGTTTAGAATTTTTTTTTGCACCTTACCCTTTAATTTATATAAAGAAGGCCTTACAACACAACATAACCCCAAGTCAAGGAAGCAAAATTTCATTAAGATACCAAAGGGTTTACAATAGCAGAAGTGTAATAAACAATCAGAAGCATTGTCCTAAATAAACAATCTGTAAAATAAACTCGAACATAGTCCCTTTCATATCACACAGCCCACTCAGTCAGATGAATTATCTGATTTATGATAAAGAAAAAAAAACACTTTTGACAAAATCCTTGATGACTTCTCTGTTGGAGCCTACTTGGAGGACTGACCAAATTAATTACATAACCCAAACTATATTTTTAATATCCTGAAAAAAAAATCTATATAGCGTATAATATACATATATAGTTATATATTTCAAATTTTAAAATAATAAGTGATGGAGATAAATAGGAGACCTTTAAAGTTCAAAAGACCCCTTATATCTCTTAAGTATAATATACATCTCTTATATAAACGTTTGATATAATATTGTATTTAATATATATAATATTTTATTGAAACAAATAGATTACCGATATACGTCGAATCTCTGTAGTAGCCGAAAGGAGAAACGGTGATCGAAGAATTGCGTAGAAAGAGACAGTGATTGGAATAGCTATAACAGGCAAGTCGATCCATTTTATATTTTTGTATATGATTGAGATTTGTCACTTAATTTTTTTTAGATTGAAAAATAAATTAATCATGTTGATAGTTTTTGTGTAGAGGATTGTATCTATAGATTTAAGCTATTATTAATCTTAATGATGAAGCATGATTATACTAGGAGCCTTGTATTTGACTGAATAATCTATTAATAGATTTTAAAATCATTAGGGTTAAACATGGTTGTATAGATGGACGATTATGGCTACTGATTTATTGTTGTCAATTAGTTGTGTTGTGTTTATATATATATATATATATATATATATATATATATAAATCATAAGAACAGATTCTAATATTAGAATCTAGATAAACAATTTCCTAACCATGACGTTATAAATACATAAATTTGTATTAACACCAGACAGCATATATATATATATATATGCTGTCTAGTGTTAATACAGATTTATGTATATATATGCTGTCTAATGTTAATACAGATTTATGTATTTATGCGTACTGATGGAATACTGATGAGGTTAAGAAACCAACGTCATGGTTAGGGAATTGTTTGTCTAGATCATGATATTAGGATCTGTTCTGATGATTTAAATCAATGACCCGTTTCTTTTTAGTAGTATTACCGTTTCTTTTTAGTAGTATTACGGGGTTATAATTACAATTGGTTGTATGATGACATAGGTTGCCGAATTATATATGTACATAATTATATTTAGGATATAGTGTGGTGATACATAGTGGTCCTATATATACCTTATTTTAGGATACAATGTGTAGTTGCGGTACATGTACAGAATATAACATAGTGGCGTGGTGTTCTGTATATTTATTTAGGATAGTGGCGTGGGTGTTCTGTATATTTACTTTAGGACATGGGCGTGGGTGTTCTGTGCAGTGGTTGTATATTGATTCGATTATATTTAGGACAATGGCCGTATGTGTATTTGTTATTCTTAGAGGCTAAGAGTAACACTCAAAGTGGGTTATAGAGAACAGAACTGGTCATTTACAAGGAATTGGTTTACCACCCTGATATTTCTAGTAGTGTATAGATATATCCAGACAGTTCTTGTATAATATTCTGGACATTTTATTATATAGAAGAAAATGTTTATTTGGGTTCTTTTATGCAAGCTCAATGAAAATTAGAGGAAAACAGTAAAAATATATCTAAAATTATAAAAAATTCTAGAATAATGTATCTCAATTTAATTAACTCAAATTTGTTAAAAAATGTGAAATTACATTAAGGTAAGTAATGGATAATGGTGAGTAGTCGAGGAGTAGTCTGGGACTATTCCTATGATGACTTTGTTAAGTAAGGTCAGGGACCTACCTATTGGGAGTGCACTACCCTTTTGTTATGGCCATTGGGCTCAGCATGCCTTTATTATGTGGACGTGGTCCGGGACCATCTGGGTGAGTAGACGTATAACCCAGCCACATGTGTGTTTTCGGTAGTCCGGGACTATGCGATGCACACCATTGATTGAAGGGGAGCTTAGGACTCATGTGAGATAAGTGGAATTTAATATAAGTTAATCAAGATGGTTAACAAGTTTATGGTGTGAAATTACGGAATTGGTGTTCTATTTTATGTTTTGGTAATTATGACATATGAGAATTTATGATCTGAGATGAATACATGTAATTAATGTATTTTGACGAGTTACTTTTATATATGGAAATATAAGGTGAATCGATTTGCTGAGCAGGGAATGTGTTTAACAATCCCTTGTTGAGCTTGTGAGCTCATTCCTTAATAATTTTCAGGTACACGTTGATTGGAACGTGATGGAGTCATGTGAGCCGAATGAAGATGATTTTTTTATTTTCTAATTTCTTTGTAGTTCAATAAAGTTGATATGAACTTATGTAATAATGTCGAGGATTTTGTTATGGATTGTATTAGACGATGCTACATTTGTTTGTAGTTATTTATGTTTTCAATAAAATTCTTTTTGGGAGAGTTATACTATGTTGTGTGAGGTGGTTGTTGTTGCAAATCACGCACTTTATTTAAGTATAGAACCAGTATTTCTATTATTTAAATTTAGGGGCATGACAATATTATTTAATTGAAAGGTACTTCCTTTTTTTAGTTTTTAATTAAAATCTTCAACACTAAATCAATAACGACAATCAAATACAGGAGAGAGAGGGTCGTCATTGCCCACCTCTAACATAGATAGAGAACGACATTGTCTTGACTTATTCATGTATATGTAACTTTTCAGGGTTTTCAATATGAGTTGTCCGCAAATTAAATAGAATTATTTGTTTTTATGCTACTTTGAGCAGAAATGTACAAAAAAATCTGTGTAATCTGAATAGTAAGAAATCATAATTGAATCGAATTGAATTGAATCGAATCGTTCACTACATTTTTGATTTCGGTTTAGGTTCCAAGTCAACGAATCAGAGCCGTTAAATATATATATATATATATATATATATATATAAATGAATAATAATAACTTCTAAATTCTAGTGTTATATATAAAGTATAAAATCTATAATATATAAATAATACTAATAGCTTCTAAGTTCTAGTATTTTATTTATATATAAAGTATAAAATATATAATATATAGATATATACTAATAGTTTTTAAGTTGTAATGTTCCATATATTTATACAATATAAAATATATAAATAAATACTAATAGTTTCTAATCTATTGTAATAACTAGGGGTACACAAGTATGAATGTGTATCTTACCAATTTTTTTTTTTTTAAAAGAAGTTGACAAAAAACTGTTAAGGAACCAGAACTGAACTAAACTCAACGGTTCCAGTTCTAAAATTAAGGGATCATTTGGAACAGTTCTGGTTGCACCAAGAACCGTAAGGAACTGAACCGTGTGCACCCCAACAATGAGGTTTGTAGGTGTCAATGCAAATAAAAAAATTCAAAAGCATATTGACCATGTGGTTGGACCAAATCTCGAGGAAAGAACTCTCGAGTCCAAAATTGTGATGCTGCTAGGTCACTCCTGAGAAAACAATGCTCGATTCCAAAACACTAACGCCTTTAAGTCCCAAAATTTTGAAGAAACAAATTTCAAGTTCAAGGCCCTAACATCGCTAGGTCACCCCAAATCTCGAGGAAACAATTCTTAAGCTCGAAACCCTGACACCTTTCAGGTCACACCAAACCTCGAGAAAATAACTCTCAATTCTAAAATTTTGGTGTCGCACCTTGACGAAACAGCTTTCAAGTCTATGACACTATCACAAACACATATGAAGTCTTAACTACCAAATCTCAAGACACGATTGGCAAATATGAAGGAGGGCACCCTTCACATACTCACAACTTTCACTTTATGGGATACTTAGAAGGATTTAGAATGGTGGATAAGAAGTCAAAATATGTATAGAGCTCTTAAATATTGGACGTGACAAAGGGGACGGTGAACACGTGTTATGACAAAAAAACTTACAACCAAGTCAGAAATACATTTAATGTTACGTTCTGGCCATTTAATGCTTAACTACCGCTACTATTAAAGAGTCAAATATATTTAATGCTACATTAGTTGTAGAGACTGGGTCCAATTTTGATCAATTTTATTTTTATTCATCATTTTTTTTCATAAATAGATTTTAAATGATGTTATGTGTATTTTGAATGTGAAAAATATGTTTGAAACCTATTTTGAAGTTCAAAAAATTTTTGAGAGCATTTGGAGAAATTTGAGATTTTCGAGTTGGCGGGGTTCAGGATGTGGGTTGAGTGGGCCCGGAAAAATGGATTTTTTTTTTGAAAAAATTTATTTTTGATTTTGAGTTAAATGAAATGTTTAAAGAATTAAGAAAGTGATTTCGAGGCCGTAGCCACTTTCAAAATAAAAAACAGAGATCGGGAGGGTACGTTAAGTGGCCTGGAGGCATTTTGGTCATTTTGCGCCCAAGTGACTTAAATGTCTGGGCTGCAGAGATATTTCTCATTTATCTCAAAGGTATACAAACGGATATATGTATATCTCTTTCCCTCTTTATCTCTTTTCATTTTTCTCTTGATTCGGAAGGTGCTGGTGAAGGACTTTGTGTTCTACTCAGTAAGGACTTCGTTTTAAACCGAACAAAGTGCTTTTTGGTGGAGTTTGAAAAGCTAAAAATTGGAGAGTTTTGTTTGATTTGAGGTATGTGTGTTTAATTTCCAATGGCTTTGGTTGTAGGAGGGTTTTAAGGGATTTTTGTGTTCATGATATGTTTACAAGTTTAGGAAGTAAATATTCTGCCCTTAACTATTTTTTTTTGTAAGGAGCTTGGTTCAATTGATTTTATAGTTTGAAAATATATTCTTTTAGCTTCCATTTGAAATTTGTTTCATGCATTTGGCTTTGAGATGAAGTAGATATGAATTTTTGAAATAAGAAGCTTATTGCTGGAAAATTGTTTTTAGAAAACAGAATTAATCTGCCCTTCTTCATTAAAACTATTTTAATCCACAAGGAATCTCATGAAAAAAAAAATACAGCATGAAAGTTTAGTCTTTTGGCTTCATTTTTGGCTTTAGTTTCATGTCATTTCATTTAACGTTCTATTTTTGGCAAAATTTTGAAGAAAACTTATTTTTGCTGAAAAATTCATTTTGAAAACAGAATTTTGCTACTGTTTTCTTCAAAAATGCACCTGAATTATTTTTCTAATTATGAAAGTGAATAGATGGTATGAAAATATTGTTTCTTAGTTCTCAATGGGCTTTGGTTTCATGCAATTTGGTTTTAAAATGAATTTTCTATGAATTTTTGAAGTTGGGAGCTTCAGGCTGAAAATTTCATTTCTGGGTAGAATGTTTATGGTTCCTTTTGTTTTAAAACTGATTTAGATGGTGAAGGATTTTGACAAGGTGAATTGATAGTTTCAAAATTTAGCCTTTAAATTTTTAATTGGATTTGGATTCATGCAATTTGCTTAAGAAATGATTTTTTTATGAATTTTTGAAGTTGGGGGTGACGAGTTGAAAAATCTATTTTTGGACAGAATTTATGAGTGTTCCTACGGAGGTAGTTCGTCAATTGTAGTATTTTCATAATCGGAAGATTTGAAGTTTTCACTCCAAATTGAGGTAGGGGTGTGCTATACTTTTAACCTACAAATTCTTTGAGTTTTATAGGTATAGTGTGTGTTATACATGCATAGTGTGAGTTTTGTGTGTGACTTTGATTTATGGATAGTGATTGTATTCATTGACAATGATGATTATGTGGTTTGTTTTTGATGAATCTATATTCTATGAATCGTGTTTAAATGATGTTTGTCGAGTTAATGTACTGTTAATGTTATTATAATGTCTTCATGATGTAAATTGATCAATCTATGATATTTATAATACCACAATTGTAATGATACATTGAGAAGCATGTCATGATAGTATTTTGGACTATAGGACATCGATTGTATGGTTAGCATATGTTATGTGCGCTCGTGACGTGCTAAATGTAATTATCAAGGTATATGTGCTACTTTGTGGACTGGTTGTTGATTTTGGGAGATACTTTTTTTTTTTCAGTTACTATCGAGTGAGAGTATATTCTTTGGGGTGAAAATCCCCATTTATAGTGGCCACTAAGTTTGTTAGTAGCCCGAAAATAACTATTCTTTTACCGATGCATGCAGTAGGTATGTCTGGGGGTGTGGGTGTTTACCGAGTTATCCCATTTGCTGATTTCGAATATTCATTTACAAGTTGGCATCCATGTATAGTTGCAACTTGCAGTTTATGTTATTTCATTATATTGCATCTTGTTTACTTGCTAGTTCCATGATGATTCCTTTAGGACTTCGCTTGAACTAGACGTTAGGAAGCATATCTCTTGTATTGTATGGCATATGCTATGGTTATGGGGCCCAAAGGAACGTAGTTTAATTGCATGTCATATTCCTACGGAGCATTGTAAGCTCACCCTCGTTGATATTAATTTTTTTTAGGATAGACGTTGCTATGGAGGACTCTACTCACATCTAGCTTGGTTGTGATTATGATAACATTTTTGGATTTCTAAATGATAGATTCGCATGCCATATGTAATTTTTTTTTTACTGTACTATTTTGGACATGCTTTTGACAATGTATTTTAAGGATATGTTTTTGGACAATGTATTTTCAGGACATCTATTTTGGGGTTGGTTTATACTAATTTGTGTTTGTTTGGGCTATTAATAAATAGTTTTTGGGTCATTGTAATAAAGTGCATAGTTTATTATTATTATTTTTCTTATGCACTGGGTCGTTCGAATTTGAGACATAATAACATCATTTTCTTTTAATAAAATAAGATTTGAAGCGTTATAGTAGTTTCATGGACTACAAATATCCCAATAAAAAAAAATCAAAACTCTATACTCTTAACTTTCTTTTCCTCAAATTTCGAAGCAACCAAAAAAAATGTTGTCCCCACAGGCCCACAAATGACCGACAACCATGTTTTCCCATTTGCAACTATAGTTTGTAACACATCTCAAAAGACAAATTGAAGTCACACAACACACTTTTTAAATGGAAGGTTTATCCAAATTTTAAAATGTTATTTGTTGATCGGCATGATTCATTGTATTGACACGTATCCTCTTAGCCTAAAATGTTTTTGTTTATATACGGCCTAAAATTAATTTATCTAACGATTTAATGGTCGCAATTTACATTGACAATGTCGTAAGTACGAGCATACACTAATGTATACACACACATACCTAGCGATGTCAATTTAACTCGCTTTGCCAGGGCCACACTCCGTTTCAATCCTAATGAGATGGGTTTGGAATCATACTGATCGTGTTTGATACGAATTTGAAAAGAAAGTTTAAAATCCGTCAAATTCCGAACCCGTCACGATTAATAATAAATATTATTTTTATTAGTTATAATTTTTATTTTTTCTTCATTTTTTATGATAATTTTAAATTTTAACAATATTTTTATTATTATCATTTTTAAGTATTTGTCTATAATTAATTTTTTTCACAAAATTTATTATAAATTTGTTCAAGTTTGTATTAAATTTTTTAAAAAATATGTACATCAGAGTGTCTTGAATCCACCCCAACTCTGACGCGAATTTGAAAAAAAAATTTATTCTTGAGACGGGTTTAGGATCGAGATGCCCAGCCTAGAGCAGCCCAGAACCCATCTCATTTACATCCCTACACATACTCCACTAACTAAAAGGACAAAATTGGGTTCTGTGCAGTAAAAGAATAGTAAAAACTTTTGCAATTCGTTTGGCTAATATTAATGAAATTGCAGTTTTTCCCCATACAGAAATCTTGGGAAATTTTGAAATACATGTTGGAAAAGTTTAGTGGTCATAGAAATAAATGTAAGGTCGTCAATATGAGTATGACATAGTTACTTTGTAGAAATAAATTAAGGTAAAGTGTTTTACAGTGATATATATATATATATATATATAATTGAAAATATTAAGGTTGGGTGTGGTATGAGTGACGTATAAAATATATATCTCAAACTTCATTCTGACATCCCTTCTTAATCAATATTCTACTTAAATCCAAAACTTGCATCTCAAATCCGTCAATTTATTCAAATGTACTATTAAAAATTCCAAGTTTTAAGTCTAAAATACTTGTCAATTAATGTCAAGGAATTCTTTACTCTAAATCAATAAAATTCTCTTTTGATTTTCAGCTTTAGAAAGTCAATCACTCAACAATGTTCAACACTGTTATTAATTTTCTAGCTAGGATAAAAAAAAAAAATCAGTATTAGATTTAGATATCATTATTGATTTTTGTTAGAATAATGTATAATTATAAGACATACTTTTTTTTTTTATGGGAAGTTTAAGCAAGAATTATAAAACATATGTTACAACAACATTTTTGTTGTTTTTGTAACAAAGACACTCACTCTAATCATCATTTTAACTATAAAATTTTATTTTTATATCTTATTTGTATTCTACTATTCATAGCCTTCTTAGGTGAGTAAAGGAAATTTTGGGACTCTAAACATAACCCTTCTTTTCTATTTTTAAATTTGGCAAATTTTATTATAAAAGAGGTGCTATTTGTGCGAATTAAAAAAATCAAAGTGTCCAAATGATATTTTTTCATTTATTGGATGCAAAGTGAGACAACCTGTATTCCAACTCAAACATACTTGGATAAGTTCATAAGTTTCATTGGTGCAAATAAAATTATTCTTATCATAATAACAAAAACATTATTATTGTTTTGAAAAATAACACCAACCTTATTGTCGATAGTGATTTTTTTCTTATTTCAATGATTTAGAATTTTAAATTTTGTACTTTAAAATCATTTTTATTTTAATCTTTTAATATAATATATTAAATTAACTTAAGAGTAAAATAGTAAAATGACATGTTTAAGAAAGGAGTGGAATTTTTGAAACAATGAAAATGTAATGGTTGGTAAGGGCCGGTGGTCCCTTACGTCACTTCACAGGTGAGGGACCGGCGTTTAACGCGTGCTTTTCATCCGAGCACAGTGCTCACACAGGATTTTAATCTTTTAATTCACACGAAAAGCCTGTTACAAACTTTCAACCCACGTGTCCTTTCTAACGTTAACGGTTTTAAATACCCCGTTGAATTACAAAAATACGCATTTGCATGTAAATCGTGGGCCGCAACTATGGCCCACACAGTACTGCTATATTTGGAGAAAAACTTGTCTGCTCTCCGTCTACTAGGTGAGTCACAGCCGCCCGCGCGTATCACATGCGAAAACTTCACCATCGCGTGGACGGTTGGGATTACTTCTGGTATACAGCACACAGGTGAATCACATTCGTATACCATACGGCGAACCTCATCATTGGTTTCATATAGCCAATCACAAGTTAACGTGCGAGTACTTGTGATTATTCTAGCAGCATCTAATAATTTTTCTTATATTAATGGATAGTAACGGGAGAAATATTTAGGAAGTTTGGGATCAGCAATTGTCCGACCATGTATGCATAATTACATATGTATGTATATATATAATTTTTGTTTTCTTTAATCAAATTACACTAAAATTCTTATACTATAAATCACACTACTATTTTTTATAACAAACACTCTCAATTTATTAAAATTTATAAATTACGTCTCTTTAGTAGACGACATTTGTTGGTTTGTTTTTTTTGCTTTTGTTGCGTGTGACACATGGAACCTTTGTTTTTACTTCAAATTTGTAAAATCAATGATAAAGGATAAAAAATTATAATAGCATAAATACATTATCAATTTTTTTGTTTCCCAACTAAGTTCATTGCTGTATAGAGTTCAAATTTACACGTGTACCGAAAAATAATTTTCTTGAAGAGGTTCATTGCAAGAAAGTTATAAATTTAAACACTTTGGTAAATTACTGAACAATGACGTCAGCCCACGATTAATTTAAAAATTTTTAAGTGTTCTTTAATAAGTTTCACATTATATTACTCCTAAACACACACAAATTAAGATCTTAATGTAAATTTTTTAAAAATTACAAGTAAATTTTTAAAAAATTAATTATCCAAAGTGCTAACATGCAATAAATTAAGATTTAAATAAAGGAAATTGAAAAGAAAAATCGTTATCATAATTTGAATATTATATATAATATATTTAAAGTAAAAATTATGTATAAAAATAATTTTACAATCAGGTTGGGCTTGAGTTGTTGGCACCTCAACCCAAGTCCAATTCTAATTAAGTTTAGGTTAAAAATTTTCAATCCAAGCTCAACTGTCCAAGCTCATCCTTAATTGTAAAAATAATTGTTCAAACTCGTAAAAAATTAAACTGAACTTGAGTTGGGTTCGAATTGTCCGATTCAAATTGCACCCTTACATGTACCTTTATTTCAACATTTATAATAATTTTTCTAAAAAAATAACAATAATAATAATAAATAAAAAATCCCACACAGTTGCAAGTGAAACTATCAAAAGAGCGTGTACATTGTACATTCCCTAAAACCACAGGAAAAACATGTCCAAAACCGCCTAACCTACAATACCATAACAAAGAAATATCCGAAACAAAGAGCATCATATTGCAACCTTATCTTATCCACAACCGACCCCAACAATAACCAAGCCCACTCTACCTAGACCTTACCGGCAAAAACCCACTATTGCTATAAATATCCCTCGCCCTGTCAATCACATATCTCACCAAGAAATCTAGAGAGAGAAAGTGAAATATAGAGAGAGATGGCTGATATTGCTATGTTGGTTGCAGAGGAGTACGAGAGGAGGGTCAAGAACTCAGCAAAAAGTGGTGCTCATGGGGAAGCAATTGATATCTTCGCTTTTGTTTCTGGGTCGTCTAATTGGTTCAAGATGAATTTTGGGGAAGAGAAGATGGAGCAGCTCAAGTGGGTTTTGGAGCCCAAAACCCAGATTGGTTTTGCAGCCATTAATGGCTTCTTTTCTGCCTGAAAATTTACAATCTTCTATCAAATCTCTCTCTTAAGAGATTTATTATTGTATATATATGTCGATCCTTGACCAAAAAGAAGGATGGTTTGTGTCATTTTTCCTAATCTGCTAGTCAATGAAATGAAAATATTTAAAATTCTGCTAATTTTATTATCTGGGGTTCTTCACTCTGTTTCAGATTTTTGGCAAAATATGAAAATTGGATGCAAAAGAAAGATTCATGACACTGAATAGAATGATGCGAAAGAGATTAGTTAGAGAGAAATCAGGAATCTGGGTCCAAAAAAACATTAATAGGTCACAATTCTATCCGGGAATAGTGTTATTAGATATACTTATTATTTTATTTTTTTCGAATGGGTTAGAGACTTGGAGTGGACGGATAAATTCTCCTTTCCTTTTTGAAAACTGACAAGTAAAAGTATAAATTGTTTACAGATAGTTTTGGTAGTTGAATGAACCAGTTTGAGCTCTGCCTTTGATTCTCATATAGGTCAACTTGCACATTCTACAAGTCTTCGAGTCTTGACGCATGTTATTAGCGTCTTCTGACTTGGGCTAATCTCTGGGCTTTAAAGGTGTAGGCTTTAGTTGGATATTTTGGTCTATATTTTTGGCTAAAAAATTACACCCAATTGGGTGAATAATTCAACCTTTTTTTTTTTTAATAAAAAAAAAACAGACAAAATTAGTAATTCAAGTTTGTTGCCGGCTGTTTTGGTTAACTTAAAAAAGTAATTTACTCACCGTGGAATATTTTTTGATCTCTTTCCAACCGTGCCAAACTCAAAATTTGGATTGCACAATTGAAATTTAGGCAGAATTGTTATATATCTTAATTTTTAGATATCTTAATTTTTAGATCCATTGGCTGTATATGATAGGTGATGGGTTCCATTACATGTATTATATAAATGAGAAAGTGTAAGTCTCACAACATAAGCATATAGTAGTGGTGAGTTTGGAACATGCACTACACTTATGATTGTCATTATTTCGGTACACAGCAATGAGAGCAACCAAGTTTTTCTCTTGAGGAGATCGTATAAAATGATTATGATTTTACATTTTGATTTGGTATTTTTTGAAATGATTTTGTAATTAATTAAAGAAACATATTAATGCTAAAAATATAATTTCAACAATTTTCCTAGTTAGAAACTTTTTTGTACTAATCAAACGATTTTAGTAAGTCTAATACTCAAAATTCAGATAGCTCTAGTACTAGTTAAAGTGAAACTCTTAAAATCCTTCAAAATACAATTTGCAGTTGTATGAACCTCCAACTAAGAACTAATGTAGAGTCACTTTTCTATGCCAGATTGCCCAATCTCAATTGATTGATTACAAAATGACTAAAGATTAGGCACAGACAAAACTACTATTATTAATAAAGAAAATCCAACATGACAAATGCTAAAAGCATAGCATGAGCTAGGTAACAAGATTGTAAACCATGACACTAGATATTTACGTGAGTTCCACAATTTCAGGGTCCGAAGACCCAGCCCTACCCCTCAAATTGTCAAGCAAAATTTCAGGGTTCGCAGATCCAGCCATACCTCAAACCAACACTCAACTCAACAACCAACCCTATTCTCTCTCTCTCTCTCTCATTGCTGGTTCCGAAAAGGTCCAGCAATGGGGGAGCCACAACCCAGCAGCAGCAGCACCACCACCACACCACCATCATCTCCAGAACCTCCTTCATCCTCACAACCACCCCACGCCACTTCCCTTGTCGAGCCCTCCAACAGGAAGAAACACAGACCCAACAAACTGTTCCGAGTCTTCCGATCCGTTTTCCGATCCTTTCCCATCATTACACCCGCCTGCAGGCTTCCCTCCCTCCCCGGCGGCCCCCTCCCAGAAGCCGCCCACCGCGGCAGCGGCACCCGAATAACCGGAACCCTCTACGGATACCGAAAAGGCCGCGTGAGCCTCTCCGTGCAGGAAACCCCCAAGTGTCTTCCCACATTGGTCTTGGAACTTGCCTTGCAAACAAATGCTTTGCAAAAGGAGATGAGTATGGGAATGGTGCGAATAGCGTTGGAATGCGAAAAGAGGGGAGAGAAAGACAAGACCAAGCTGGTGGAGGAGCCGTTGTGGACAATGTTTTGTAATGGGAAGAAGACTGGGTATGGGGTGAAGAGGGACGCCTCCGAGGAGGACTTGCGCATCATGGAGCTTCTCAGGGCGGTGTCCATGGGCGCCGGAGTCCTGCCAGGGCAGTCGGAGGTGGAGGGACCCGAGGGGGAGTTGGCGTACATGCGAGCCTATTTCGAAGGTGTGGTGGGTTCGAAAGACTCGGAGACACTCTACATGTTGAGCCCTGATGGGAACAATGGACCTGAACTCAGTATTTTCTTTGTAAGAATATGATATAATCAATTGGGTGATGTTATATTGGTTGATTAAATTTGCCTTTAATTGGTAATTCAAGAGGTGAGTAGTGTTTGTAGCCAGTTAGAGATATTTATATATGAATATATATATATATATATATATATATATATATATATATATAGTTAGAGATATTTATATATATATATATATATATATATATATATATATATATATATATATATAAAATATGGGATTATTACAAATATATGGAGTTTTGGAGTGCTATTTAGCATTTCATTGAATCGAAGTCCTGAAATTTTAAAAAAATGGATCGACTAAAATGGTGATGTACTGAAAAAATATGTTTTGCAATCTCTCAGGCACTAACTGTTTAACGGATCGTTATATATATATATATATATATATATATGAGTATTACAAATACATCAATTTTTGGAGTACTATTTATCATTTCATGAAGTCAAAGCCATGAAGTTTCAAAAAATAAATTTGACTAAAATACGAAAGCGTTCATGAAAAAAATATGTTTTGCAATTTCTCATGTCCAAATTGCCCTTTTAAGTGAAATAACCTACACAAAAATATACAAAACATTATACTTTACTGCACAAAAGTGATACTTACATATGCACAAAAGTGATTTGTGAACATAAACAACTTGTAAACTTTTTTTTTTCGAAAGTCCAACGGTGATAAATCATTTGTGTGACCACATGTAATATTCAAAGTACACAAATGTTATTGAACCTTTGTAAAAAAAAAAAAAAGTTTACAAGTAATTTACGTTCAAAAATCAAGTACATTACCACATTTGTGCATAGATATAATATTTTGTGCATTTGTAGTACTTTTTGTTCAAGTCATTTCATTAAAAAGGGCAATTTACGCATGAGAAATTGTAAAACATTATTTTTTTTTTATGTACACATCAACATTTTAGTCAAATTTATTTTTTTGAAACTTCATGACTTTGACTTCATAAAATGATAAATAACGCTTCAAAAATTCATATATTTGTAATAATCCCTGTATATGTATTTGTGGGAAGAGTAGGGAGAAAGATTGATGGATTAAGACATGCAACCATTGAGGTGTACGTACTAAGGACGTATAGTGAATTGATTGTTGGTGATTCATTCAAATTCATATATATGTGTGTGTTTGCTTCTCTTAATATGAAGATTAATTTACATTTCCATGTACATCACTAGATTTTTTTAACTCTTTAACAAAGGAGATAAAGAATATAAGACAAATATAAGGAATTTATACACTCAAACATAAAAATATCAGGATGATTTTGGTGGAAGACGTTTCTCTAAATTGTGCTAATTGTTAGAAGTGATTATATCCCACTCGTCAAATTTAATCTTGCATTTAGTCTGTCGCACTCTAATGACTAATAAAGAATTAAATGATTATTTATAAAATACTAGTATATGTCTGTGTCTACGATACTAATAATATAAAAAGAATAACGATTATTAAATTATTAGATAAATTAATTTTAGACCATAAATATACAAACATATTTTTATTTTTAAACATCTATTAGATTTCTGAAACTAGCACGGAGTATATTTTAGTGTGCAGTCCTTAGTCCTTGTATGTTTACTTGGGGTTACATTCAATTTTATAAGGAGTAATATGGACTGCTCTGTGATGATTCTATTCCTATCCTGGCTGGAGATGACAAGAATTTTGTCGTCTCCTCCTTGAACTTTCAGGTTGTTTACCCAACAACTGATCAAATATTATTTTATTTGCCCATTTGTTTGATATTTCATCACTTTTGTTATAATTAAGTCCGGGAATTTGATCATTTATTTGAATATTAGATAAAGATGAAGCAGATTAGTGTCAAAAAAGGGATCGCTAAATATAAGATAAAGATTTGGTGTCAGAACTTCAAAAAGAAACGTGTGAGGGGGCTGTGGCTGGTGGAGCCCACACTGATCTCTGGGTCGAACACTATGTTATACACTCGAATATTTTTCGAATAAGTGTTTGACACTGTGTGAAAATGTCCTAATATATTTTTTAAGATATTTTTGGACACTCTTCGAACATATGTCGAACACTTCTCGAATACATGTCGGACACTTCATAGTAGTGATGTATATTCAAATATTTCAAAAGGAAATTATATTCTACTAAGTTATGATTAAAAATATAAATTAAATATATGTAAAAGACTAAATAAGTATGGTTCTTTAATCTATTTGTCTATTTTTGTTTATAAGTTTGTTTGGTTCTTAATTGTTTGATGATGAATTGAAATATTTCTGTAATATAGTCTTTTTTTTTTTGTTAAATAATTAATACATATTAATATATTATATTATTATTTTATAGTCGTATCCTCGTCGTGTCTGTCTTATTTTTTTAAAATTTCTCATATCGTTGTCTCCTTGTTGTGTCGTGCTCGTGTCCCCTGCTCGTGCCTGTGCTTCCTAGGTTTGGGTTCATCTGGCAATGTAAATTAACTTCTTGTGGTTGGGAGGACCAAAGCGGTGGCTTGGATTTAAAATGAGAGGAAATTTAGTTAAAATTTTGAACTAAAATTTTTTCAATTTCATATTCAAGTCATGAATTTGATAACTACCAAACATAGCATGAGTTATTCACAAATAAATCGGACTCAACCCATTTAAACTTAGTTCAAAATTTTTAACCAAGTAAACAAATTAAACTTAAAGTTGTTTAATAAATGAGCTAAATTTGAACAATGCGAAAGTCGAAATTGTTAGGATGGTGAATAAGCTTGTATAACACGCCCATTATACTCTTATACTTATGTTGCAGATTCTAGCCCCAATATTGTAAGTTTAGCCAAAAGTTACTTATGTTTCAAGTTTACCCTGTTAAGGCCCAAAAAAAACTAATATCCATAATATGAGCCACTCCATAAAACTAAGAGTAATGATTTTTCTTCTGAAATCGGTTATTTCCAAAGGAATATGCTATACCAACTGAAACTTTAGATGGATTGCTTGAACCAAAATTTTAACAACCATTTGATGATTTAACTTGCATATATATGGGAACCATATAAACCATCTCATGATTGAAAACGTATGGGTTTAGGAAATAGGTGTAGGAGTTCAACTAACGAATTGTTTTTCTTTTTCAAATGTATGTTTTGTGAGTATGGTGGTGTGCCTCACCACATGACATCATCAGGTGGGGGTCTACCACCTCACTCGTATAAATGACTTTCACAAACAGTCGAATTCGACATATGTATCATTACTCTAAAACCAATATATGAGCCACTATATTTCAGGCCTACCTTGTTTTGGCCACTTCACTTGAAATCCTAGCAACCGACACCCACATTTAGCCATCTCTATTATTTCTCTCAAATATTTCTCTATCATCTGTTAGTATACTCACACTGGTTCATGGAGTTCTTTCTCATCTCTATTATATCTCTCCTATTTGCTGACTCTTTCCTTTCATCTTTGCCACAACTTTGAAGACCACCTAGTGTCATACGTCGCCATAACACATACAACAATAGTGGTTGAGAAATTAGAGGCTGACGGAAATCAACAACCATGGGACAATATGTGTTTCATCTTCTAAGTTTGTGTGTATGTATATATATTTGAATATGTATGAAATATGAACTGATCAAATTATATATTTTTTGTACTATGTATATACATATGTGGTTGATATATATATATATATATATGAGCTTAAATCGAACCGAGCTCGACCGAACAATGATGAGTCGAGCTTGAACATAGCCTAATGTCACGAGCTGGGTGCTTGCAATCTCACCCAAAAGCTTAAGTTATTAGGTAGTACTAACACTTGCCCTTATATGTCTAACACCTTCCCTAACTGGATTCAATGCGAGACAAGAATCCATGACATTAAGCAAGGGACCTAGTACCCGTCCCGGACACCTCCTTGTGGATGTTTGGCGTGACACTGAATCAAGGATTGAACCCGCTTTGATAACACTTTTTTCACAAGCTAGGTGCTTGTGATTTGATCCAAAATCTTAAGCTATTAGATGGTACTAACACCCCCCTTTATTTGCCCAAAATATTCTCCATCCAGATTTGATGTGAGACAAGAACCCATGACACTAGCCAAGCTCGCCCAAACATGAATCGAGCCCAAATAAGCCTTTGAGTTTGATGAGCCTAGTCCGAACAACTCCAAGTTCGGCTTGGCTCTGCTCATTTGCAGCCTTAGGCTCATCACAACTGAGCATTAATTGCATTTGTTGTCAATAAAATTTTATTATTGTTACCATGTGGTGCACCTTACAGAAATTGTCATGTGCTCTCCTTTGAATTTATACATTTTGAGCATGAAAATTGGCCATATTGCTCTCATTAAAATAGTTTTGCCATAAAATATTTATCTAAAAAAATCTTAAAATAATTCATATTAGGTAGTTAGTGACAAATTTTTATGATTACGGACTGTTTCTCCCATTTTTGTATCACACTTGGTTCCACAAAGAAGGAAAATTACTCATTATTCCTACTTTTCAATCTTAAATACTAACAAGTCCAACAAAATTTGTCTCACTCACTAAGTCTTTTTTTAGGGTAAATTACTTTGACCTCCTTTAACATTTGGATTAATTATCCACAAATTAAAGTCTTTACAAAATTATTTTGACACCCTTGTCAAGCTAACGATCCCTTAAACAAAATCACATATAATATACAATTATAAAAGTATCATCAAGTTATAATAATTTTGTGCAAAAATAACCTCAATTTCTAATAATTTGACTGAGATTAACATGTTATATATATGTATTTTCTCCATCAATGTCATACCAGCACTAAGGTTAGTTTTGAAATTTTAATTTTTTTATGTTAATTTATTTTAATGGAGCTGACTGTTAATTAACGATAGAGGTACCCGAAGTAAAGTAAACCAAACATCAGGAAAAGTTGATCAATATATTTTAAAAACTTTAATCCGAGAGTAATTAGGCAAAATCTCATGAGAGGTCAAAATAATTAACCCTTTATTTAAGTAATCATTTTAACTAAGTTCATAATTCCACTAACACTTGATTTTTTTTAGTATTGCCCTTTCTTATAGAAATAACTTTAATGTCATTTTTATATAAAATCAATTTCAAAGAAAGATTTATACTATCTTGATACACTTTTTTATTAGGTAAGTTGCACAAAATCCCCTTGAACTATTTTCTCTCTCTCAAGAAACCTCTTAACTTCTTAGACTATCTCTTTTTTTACAAATAACTCCATGCCGTTAATTTTTCATTCAACTACTAACGGTAAATTGCATAATGCAAGTCACGTGACCTAACAAAATTTTAAAATAATATTTTTGCCCTTTATGAAGCTTAACCCATTTTAAACTCAATTTTTTCTTAAACTTCATTTGGTTAGATGGAATCAACTAGAAAGGAAAGGAAATAGAAACTTTCTAATTTATTTTGGAGTTTGGATGGGATGAAAGGAAAAGTTGTAGAAAATATGGATTCCACAATTGCCTATTTTCTCCCAAAACTTTACTTGCACAAAATATGCAAAAAATAATATTTTTGCTTGAAAGGAGCGCCCTTTTATTTTACATTCCTATTTTACCCAACATCTTCATCGTTTTTCTACTGGGTTCCAAAGAACGAGAGACATGCATGTTCATATGTGATTATTGCTATACCTTTATTTTTCAGGTGAAATTAATATATTGTTTTTCATGATTACTTTTTCATCTATTGATTTTATATATATATATATATATATATATATTAGACATCAATATTGTCACGTCCTGATTTCTGACACCGGTTAAGAGCGTGGAAAATGGGGGTGATTAAGTTAAACACTCACATTCTTAGTCACAATGATCACTCTAAACCATTCAATTCCGGAAGCTATCGTACGCACTTGTTTACTTATGCGTATAATCATCATTATCCATCTCAATGGGTTACACATTGGTCTATGTATCCATACATACTCATTCCTATTCCAGGGTTTAAGAAATTTCAATTCAGTCCAGTTTTGGTCGGCTGAAACCTGGGGCTGGCCTTCAGGTTCCCAGTTCTATCAGTCGGCTGGAGGGTAGCTTCGGTCGGTTGAAAGGGAGCTTTTAGTCGGCTGAAACCCTCCTTCAGTTGTCCAAAATGGGTACCCCATTTACAAATGTTAGGTATCTCACACTTTGGGTCAGCTGTTGGAGAGAGTAAGCAACTAAAAGTTCAAAAAGTGTTCAAAACCTGCATTCCTCAAGTCTAGATGTATTCTCTATGTTTATACATTCATTTACAACTCAAAACATGATAAAATCACCATAAAATTCATATAATTGAGTCTCATAGATGCAAGTCTATACATTTCCCAATTATAGTCCAAAGCATACATTATCTTTGAAATTAAAACATACAATTCTCATTTCTAATAGTCAATTCCACATTTCTATACATTAAGATATTCAAAAAGATTGTCATTCAAACGTTTCTCAAAAGCCATACATAAAGGAGTTCATTATACATTTACTTCTCAAAAATCCTATATAAGTCAAGTGTGGCGAATACATTTGAAGTTTGTGTACAAGATGGGGAACCAAATGTAAAGGCCACACTCCTAACATAGTTAACATGTCATAAGTCGGCATGGACTTCTATATACATATGTTCGAAATATACAATCCAAAAAAAACTTGAAAATCCACTTAAGCGCTCTATGCCTCATTTTCTATGGGAGCTTTATCTAAAAAGAGTTTGGGGGAAGGAGTGAACATACAACTACGCCCAATAGGAATGATTTACCTGACTCGACCTTGACTCAGGCAATCATGCATGAATGCATAAGGAAATCTCTAAGTGATTACACGTCATGCTTCAATGGTTTTCATGTTCAAAACAATATCATTTTTAGAAATTATGTATAATGCCATAAGTTTCCAATGCATATAAACAATTTAGAAATGAATCACATTCGCCAGATAAACTCACGTCATATATACTCTGAAATCAATTCAACTGAAGACTTCTGCTTGTCACAATCTATAGTAAGGGTCTTTTCAAGACTACAAACTCTGCTTACGCTCTACGGGTTGCTAACCCGATGGAAGCGACATCCGCTTGACAAAGTTTTGGGTCTTGCACCCTAAGGCTCCGAACCCTTATTAATTCTCACGCATGTCCCAAAAATCACAAATTTGCACATTATCACACATATGCACAAAACCATGATTCTCACAAATTTCATCCAATGCAAAATATTTGTTAAATGAATGCATTTTTAATTTCATTTCAAGCTTGTCACAAATGCCATTTCACTCATTTCATGGAAATCACAACAATGCACTTTAGGAAATCACATTTCATGCATATATCCCACACATGAGGTCAATTTTTATTTATAATGCAAAATAAACATCACAACTCAACAATAACTCAAAATAGCAAATAAGACATGCCTACCACATAACCTCAACCTAGAACACGCTAGAGGACTCCAATTACACACTTAAAATCAATTTTCACATGAATGAATTCACAAAATTCTCATGTCACAATTATGTGACCTATAAAATCAAAGTAAAGAGAGGATTCACACCCCTACCTCAAATTTGAAGTCTCTTCTAGCTAAAGCCCAAAAGTTCTCCAAGTTCTATCTTACTAGAAATCAACTTTGTTCAGTTCAAACTGACACCCTTAATGAGTAAAGCAAGTTACCTTTTTTGACAAATTCCCGAATCAAAACGCAACCCCTCCGAAATGAAAAGAGAAGGAAGAGGGATGAACTGGGAGAGTAAGAAAGAGATATTTTCTGTATCTAAATGGATGGAATCCCAGCTCCTAGATATTTATATCCTCTTGGGGTGTGAAATGACCAAAATGCCCCTGGGTCACTTAACATATCCTCCTAAACTCCGTTTTTGATTTCGAAAGCAGCTATGGTTTTGAAATCGTTTTCTTAACTCATTAGACATTTTATTTGATTTAAAACCAAAAATAATATTTTTCTAAATTTTTTTCGGATTCTTGGGTTCACCCAGACCACGCAGGGCCGGCCCTGGGCCTAGGCGGCCCAGGCAGCCGCCTAGGGCCCCCAAAATTTTCAATTTTGGAAGGGCCCCCAATTTTGTCAGGCCCAATACTATTACTGAATTTTATTTTTTTTAAAAAAAATTGTTAACTATACCCACTGGGCTAGAGGGCCTCATTTAAAAGATAAAAGTTATTGAACAAGCCTAATAACATCTGGGCCTCAAATTTTTTTAAATAAAAAATACAAGTATTAGCTTATTAGGTTCACCAATTTATCATTTTTGCTTCTTTCCTCACAGACACAAAATTGTTCATTTTCTTCTTTTCTCTCGGAGAGCACTGAGCAGACAACTTGCAAGATTATTTCATTGATAATTTTGCAGCTCAAAATGCAAGACGATCACATTTACTTTGATATGAAGTTCAATTTTGATTTTTGCGACTAAGATGTGCTGAATATTTTCTTTTAATTTTTTTATGTGAATTGGATCGTGCTATTTATAAAGCACCAAGATCAGGGTTTTTTTTTTTTCAATGTGCTTATTGTCTAATTTTAATACAAATTTTGCACTCCTATAAAATTTATCTGCGTGTAAAAGTTTTTGTATAAAGGGCCCCCATATGAAAGCCCGCCTAGGGCCTCTCAAAATTTTTGTAATCTCAGGGCCGGCCCTGAGACCACGTCTTGGGCCCCATTAACCTAAAAATCTCAAATTCTATTGAATGATCTCAAAACTTTTCAAAACCTCTAAACAAACTTTCCAAACATGTTAAATATCATTTGAAATACAATTATAAAAAAATGATGAACATAGTATACAATTTTTGTTCATGAACCTCACTACGGGTCAATTTAGACATTAAAAATAAGTAATAAACTAGAAAGCACAGACACTTTGTATAGGAGTGCCGTGTCGGTGTCGGACACTCGAACACTTCTCGGACACTCGGACACTCCTTAGAAGTGTCTTGGAAATTTTTTTTTAGGACACACGGGGGACACGGTGGGGTACATTTTGTAAATTTTAAAAGTGCAAAAAAACCCCTAAACTTTTTCAAAGTTACAAAAAGACCCATTTGAATTATTTTTTTGAGCATTTCAACCCCTCATCTTCTAAAAGTTGACATCTTGACCCCTTGAAATAAATATAATGACATATATACCATTTAATATGACTATTATGCCATTTTCTATATAAATATATTATTTTCTAAAATAAAAAATTTTAAAAATAAAAAATAGTTAGATAAAAAAATAAAAAAACCAATAGAACTTTATTTAACATAAAGTCATCTTGGTTTATTTGGTATTTTGTATTTAAATTTATTTGTTTGTTATTAGAAAAATAAGTAATATGCAATATTCTAGTAGTGGGTTTGAATATAATGAACATCCTTTTTGAAAATACATTAATTGCTTGATAATAAATTGAAGTATTTGTGTGATTTATTATTTTTTATTGTTAGATTTATGGTATTGTGGATATTGGTTAACTTATTGAATATATATTAATATATTATTTCATAGCCGTATCCCCGCCGTATCGTGTCCTGTTTTTTTAAAATTTGTCGTGTTGCCGTATCCGTGTCGTGTCGTACCTGTGTCTCGTGTCCGTGTCCATACTTCATAGGTAATCAACAATTGGCTAAATAATTAGGTATTGAATGACGGGTGAAACACAAATTAATTTTTATTCTACTATTTCATATAATATAATAAGGGCAATTTAGGTAAGTGCAAATAATTTTTAGTAACTTTCATGCTATCCAAACTATAAAATGGTATTTTTCTACAACTCTCTTGAAAAAATTTCATAATAACCAAATACACGATAAAAAAATCAATTTTCTTTTCTTTCACTTCACTTTCGTTTCTTTTCACTTTCCACTATTATTTTCTTTCACTTCACTTTCGTTTCTTTTTACTTTCCACTATTATTTTCTATCTAGCCAAACGAAGCCTTATTCCCTTTGCATCAAGACTTTTAGAGTGATGTTTGATCTTCTACAATGGTGGCTTGTGGCTACAAAATAGTGGGGTTTACGACGGTGGGGGATGAATTTGTTTAGTTTTTTGGGTTTGTAACCGTTGATTTAGGGATTGAGTTTACACATAGTTTACAGTTTTGAGGGTAATCATTGTTACCTATCACTAAATTTTCTATTTTTTGTCTTATTACTAAATTACCAATAATGCAATGAGATAAGGTGAGTTGATAAGCTGAGTTGCTGCCATATTCTTATTAGGCATTAAGATTAGGCTCGACATTTCACCAATTCTCTTGTAATAAGCACATGAAACGATGTTGTTTAGATTTTGCGCTAAAAGTAACTTCATACTAATCATGAATAAACATCATACGAATCATTAATATATTTGATATACATCATTTTTCAAATAGTTTTTATACTTGCGTGTATTATAAATGCTGAAATCTAAATAAATTGCTAAAAAATTCTAAAAAAATTGCCGGTCTAGGTGGCAATTAAAAATATGTGTTTTTTAATTGTTCTTGTACATTGATACTAATTATATAATTTTTTTTAAGGTAAATGATGTAATTAGCATTTCAATAAGAAAATGATATTAAATGTATTACAATAAGAAAGGGTAATAGTGAAAAAGGAGTGTTATTAATATAATTATACTCTGGTTAAAAATATAATTATTAAAAGTAAGACGTTATGATGTTTAGAAAATTTGTTAAGCTTTATTTGTGTCATGAAGGAGAATAGGTGTGCACACACTATGATGCAGTGTTATGTCCTCATACTGTGGTACCCAAGAACTTAAAAGACACTGAAATACTGTATCAAGTTGGAAAATGCTAAATATTATTAATATAATTCATGAATTAGTATCTGTAGGTGATTGATTATTTGGCATTACATGATTAATTATTTGACAACTTTCTATATTTTAAAAGTAAATATTTTGAGAGAATGCAAGAAATAAAAAAGAGAAAAATAGAAAAACTTATCATTATAGAATCAAAATCCTAACATAAATTCAATAACGTATAATTCAAATTAATTTTATACCTGTGTCTTCCTTCGAAAGATCCTTTTCATCAAATCTTCAAAGAATTGAGACAAGAAATTGTAATTTTTTTTCTATAATTTCTTTAACATAAGTTTGGAATTCTTTCTTTTGAATAAAAACTCTAATTTTTTTCACTATTTACATGTGTGAATAATTAAATAAACACATAATGTACAGTTATGTACTTAAAGTTTCTTATAATTTTATTTTGATTTGGTATTTTTTTATTAAAGTTGAATTTTAAAGAAATACTTAGTAAAGATGTAGAGAAGTTGAGAGAGTGCAAAAGAGAATATATGTATATACAATAAAATATATATAAAAAAAAAGAAAAAAATTTAAAAAGAGAAATCCAATTTGATTACTGTTTTTACTTTTTCCTTTAATGAGATTCATTTAGTTTAGTAAAATATTAAAACTTATGAAAAATGTAATATGTATCAAAGTAGAGGATATTTATGTCTTTTTCTTATTGCCATGTCATATTCGATAGAGCAATGCTACACATCATGAAATTATTTCAAGAATTTTTATCATGAATGATGTGACAATTAAATAGTAAGTTAGTATTAGTGAGATTCTCCCCATACACGAAATTTCAATGATATTATCACTTGTCACATCATTCATGATGGCAATTCATGAAATAATTTTATGAAATTTAGCATTTTCCTGTTCGACATACATATTTGAAATCTGCAGTGCTGTTTTATCAAGATAGACTAATTATTAATTACTTATGCATCATGAATGATCATAATTAATTTATAGGCCCTTCCATATTTATTTTTAATTTTTTATATATAAAAAAAGGAAGTGAATTGAGTGGTTTCATCCTTGAAACAGCTAGCTAGCTTGAAATATAATATTACATGTTGTATTTCCAATACAAAATAAGACCACGGAGCACATGGTGCTGGACTTTGATGTAAAGTACTTCATTTCAGTCTCAACAGCTGGGCATTACTGGCTAGCTATAAAGCTCATTTGAGTTCTGCTAAAACCCAGAAAAAAGATACTAATTTAATGGAGAAACTTGCTGGGAGCCTGAAGAAGAGGTTCGTCAATCTGGTTGAAGCCATCAAATCTTGCAACACTGCTAAAGGTAAAACTATACACACACACACATATATATCTATTCATATATTTTTCTGTATTCACTCGGGGACATTTCATTCTGTCTATTTTATAGGAAACGAAGATGTAGAGGAAACCGATTTGAAGATGGCGAAGGTATGGTATAATATTTTTTTTATGTGCTTCTTATATATATATATATATATATATATATATTTGATTATGTTATGGTACCAAAGATTATTGGGCTTGAGATCCATTAATGTTCATTTACAGAATGTAGATGTTCAATCAAGAGCCATTAAGTTGAAACGAGGAAAGGGTCCGAGACGCCCGAGCGTGCCCAAAGGCCCTCCACCTCAGACAAATTAAACATCTTATATAAGCTTACAAATATATTTCTCTTTATTCCCTTGTAATTTTCAGTGGTTTAATTTCCTATTTTGATGTACATCTCTGGAGAGTTAGGGTGATTAGATATCATAATTCATTTTATTAGGTGTTGTGTTGAAACGCATGTGTTGTTGGGGTAAGACAGTGATGTGATTATTTCTTCATTATAAAATTTATTCTGTTTCTATTTGAGTTTTTCCTTTTCCTTTTTATTTTTATTCGTCATATTTTCCTTTGTTTTTCTCTATGCGATCTTTCTCCATTAAGAGGAAAAAAAGGAAGAAAGTCATATTGTAAAAATACTTATGAGCTGTTCTTTTTAGCCACGAGCTTGGAATTTATATTAATTTATTTTTGACTATTTTTTATGCTTGTAATCAAAGAATGCTGGTCTGAGAGTTTATTTTAGGAAAGCCATATCCTCCTAGCCTTTTTATCTGTCATATTATTGCATGTCTCAATTTAGAATGCCAAAGAATCACGATTGAGTGTTACCAGCTTGTTACTAAAGGATCTTTTATGTGCATGTATTGTGCAATAATTTCATTATTATTTATGTAATAACTACGTTATGCAACAACTTTACATTTCATGTTACATAATTGATGTATTGTATTACGTAATCAATATACACTTGTTACATTAATTGATGTATTGTATTGCGTAATCAATATACACTTGTTGAACAAGCAAGTAGTTCATAATTTTGTCTTATAGAAAGTGATCTTAATTCGTTCGGAACATGAAACATCATATTTTGAAATTTAAATCATAAATAAGTGTAATAAATAAGTATAATAAATGAGATTGACCTCATTTATTATACTTATTTATTACACTTTAAAACTGATGTGTTTATTTTTTATTGAAACACTGGTCAGGAGGATTCACCTACACACCAATAAATAAAAAAATATTGTTCTTAATTAATTGTAGTCGCTCTTCTTATCCCATAAAATTGCACAATCAAAATGTTAAACAAGACAATGAAATATAGGAACAGAAGAAGAACATGGAAAGGAAAGAAAAATTAATGGTTATAAGTAGATTGTGTTTTGGATTCATTGGCTTCGAGATCAAAAATTAATACTAATTACCTAATCGTCTTGATAAGTATAGATTGTGTTTTGGATTTGATTCCCGTCGTGTCCGAGCTTTACACAATGTTTTCCATCTAGAAGACTGAAGATATTGACACGTATACGCGAGTACCAAGAATATCTCCCGAAACAAGTGACACGTAACAATAATAATCCCGGACAGGACTTTAACACTCTGATATAGATCAATGAATCCAAGTCTACTTTTTGTAGTCTAAAAAATTGTTTTACCATTTCTATGCTATTCCTGTGGCCTAGCCAATAAAGAACTTGCTTTGGACGCTTCATGGACACGTGGAGAGCTTGTGATCAATGTTACATTCAAAAACAGTATTTGTGTCGTAGATCCTGATATATAGGATCACAAAAAATTGTCGTAGAAAGTGCAAGTAGCTGTCACGATTGATATTTTGCGTTTTGTCTCCTCAGTTGTAAATTATTTTGATGTCCTAATATCATTTTTTTTTTTTCATATACTTCACTCTGAAGCTCAAGTCTCCACACACACTCACACTCTCTCTCTCTCGCTCGCTAGCTTGGTATGCTAATTGATGGCTCTTTATGGTTCTCTCTCATTCCTACCCTCCTCTCTCTCTCCTCACAAACTCTTCAGCTCCTCATCTCCACTCTCTTCAACCTCCATTAATTTAGTCTTATTCGATCGCCTCAGACCCCAGAACAAGCCCCCGAGAACTTTCGCTATGCAATTCAACAATTCCTCCACCTTCTCTGCAGATCTCGCTGCCGTCGGCGAGGACCTGCCGGTCGACTACACCGACTGGTTTCCGAAGTCCGATCCCAGCCACCGCAGAAGAGCTGGCGTCCTCCTCCACCCGACCTCGTTTCCTGGACCCTACGGCATCGGAGATCTTGGCGACCAGGCCTTTCGCTTCCTTGATTGGCTTCACGAAGTTGGCTGCTCTGTTTGGCAGGTCCAGTTATTGCATCATTATTTTCATCCAATTCAGTTTCCTTTAACAATTAATGCATATATGGTTATTATATATTCGATTTTTTCACATAATCTGATAATAGATTATTGCTTTAGGTTGATTTAATTAATATTCAGAGAGCTTTCGGTTCTATTTATAATTTCTTAAATTATGTATTCAAAGCTTTACTTTTTAATTTTATTTTATTTATTATTTGCTGCGTTATTATGATACTCAAACAAACATGAAACTTATGCTTGCGTATTCGTCCATAGGTCAAATCGGATCTTTTATTTTATTTTATTTTATTTATTATTTGCTACATTATTATGGATTTATCATATTTTATCAAGAAATCTGGAAGCCGAAAACAAGTTTAAAACAATTACAATAGACAAGACTGTTTTCTGAAAACAGAATTGTGGTAGTATTTTCTGTTTTTATAGTTCTATGAGAACAGAAAATTGAACCAAATGGGCCCTAATAAAAAGTCATGCATTTTTTAACCCAGGTTCCAAGGAACAACAATTTTCAGAAAACTGTGAACCAAACAAATTTTCAAATTGTTTTCTTTTTCTGTTTCTTTTTTATTTTTAGTTCTCTGCTCTCAGAAAACTGAATCAAGCATACCCTGTTGTGTAATAAATCATTTCTGTCATGAATGTACCTTCAATAAAGTGACTTCAATCAAGGGCGGAGCCAGGATTGCAAAGTAGGGAGGGCTAAAAGTAAAAAAAATTAAAAATGAACGCAATAATTTTTATAACAAAGATCTGTCATAAATATTCAAAAATAGACAAAAAAAAATGAGAACGTTCTCATATAGATAAATCAAGTATATCATAGATAGATATAAAAACAGATATAATATTTTCTTAAGCAAGCTATTGAAGATGAGTTCTACGATCCTTAAGAGAGTTAAATTCATTCACAACCGAATCTATATCAATATCTTCAGCAAGTTCTCTTTCAATGTTGAGAATCATGCAATTTGTAAGAAATTCATCATCCAAATCTAGATTCATCATCAACAAATCTCAAGACAATAACCATTTTCTCTGTATTAGACACATCTTGTGCTTCATCAACCAAAATACAAAATTTTTCATCCCCAACTTCTTCACGAATCTTACGTCTCACCCTATTGCCAAAAATGTGCAAAACTTCTTTTTGAACCAATGGAGAGATGTACTTTGCATTTTTTGGAGCATTATCTAAGACAACTTTAGCAACTTTGTTATCAACCTCTGTTTGTTCAACTCTTGTAATTTTTGAAGGAGGCTGCTCCCCTGCTCATTAGAAGTTGAGCCACTTTTTGATTTATCATTTTCCAGTTTATAGAATGAAAACAAAATTTTCATCTTGCAATGTAAGTGCCTCGATAGACTGAAACAAATAAGTCCCACACGGCCAAACAAATAATTATGCGATAACAAATAAGTCCCACACAGCCAAACAAATAATTATGCGATAACAAATAAGTCTTACACGGCCAATAACCTCTCTTTTCTATTTTCAAAGACTTAAAACAATATCCATATATATATCATTTTCTGGGGTTTTATTTTATATGATCTTAAAGCTGTTGGCATTACTATAGCTATGAAATTCAAAAAAACAAAAAACAAAAAAAGTCTATATTTATAACATCTGGATAATTTTGCACAAAATGGGATCTATGCCCTCATATTTGTCAAAGGAAACTTTTAAGTTTTAACAGTACACTAATTGATAATATTTAGGATGTAACTAATCAGGGAAAACAAAAAAAAAAAGAAAAAAAAAAGGGAAAGGAATTGACAAATCAGAGAAAAAATAAATCAGATAAATGACATTTGTAGATTGCAACAACATGATCCGAAATAAAATATAAGAAAAACAAGGGTGTACCTTTTTTTGTCACAGACTCACAGTGGTATCATCAGCAACAGCAACCATGTAAAAACCAAGAGAGGGATGGAGAATAGGTATATATCCGTTGACTGCTGTATTGACTTGCTAAAGACGAAGGAGTGAGATACCAAAACAAAATCTAGGTTTCTTACTTCTTAGGCTGGGCTTGGCTACAGTACTAGTAAACAAATTTTTTTTTTTGACCTGGGCTATAGCCCAGGTTAGCCTATGCCTAGTTCCGCCTCTGACTTCAATGGTTGTTCCTATAATAGTTTCAGTTTAAAGTGATTCTGGTTTAGATGTTTTGGTTCTTTTTTAATATATAATTTTTTAGTTTTTGTATTCAACTTGGCCTTTGTTCGACATCTACTTTTGATGAAAGAAGACATCTATTGTAAAACTGCAACTTTACCTTTTTAATTCCTGTCTGATTTCATCTATATTATTGAAGTATTATATTCATGTCTACGCAGGTTCTTCCTCTTGTTCCTCCAGGGAGGAAGGCTAATGAAGAGGGTTCCCCATACTCTGGGCAGGTGACATTTTTATCAAAGATGATATTATTGAAGTGTATAATATTAGTTTCATCTGTTTGCTTGGTTTTCTTTTTTATTTCCTTTTTTTTTTTGTTATATAAAAAAAAAATTTCTCTGGAGAAGAAAACTTAATTAGAAGAGAAGCAGAAATTTCTTAGACTGGGTTGAAAAGATTGCAATGGTAACATAATATGGCTGGCCCCAAATATTTGAGATTGGACAGTCTTTATTGTGTAGAAGAGGGTTCCATATTTTCCATGATTGAGAAATGATTAAATGCAATAAATATCCAATGGACTTGGTCAAATTCTTTGGAAAAATACTACTCAACTCCAACAAAATCTTGTTCCAACCATATTGGTCAGTTACATAAATCCTGTTTGGCCATTATATTTTAAGACTATAACAAAAAGTTATCATATCTTTACTTGTAATCTCTGTTCATGCTATTTTTTGTCTTCCATTTCTCCTAGAATTACCTTTATGTGGGCCACATCATTTTTTCTCATTGGTTTAATTATTGATCTTCAATGCACATGACCAAATCATGTTAGTCGATTTTTTCTAACTTTATCTTTAATATATGCTACTTTAACAGTCTCAAGAACATATTCGTTTAATTTTATTACTTTTTGTCTTACCATACATCCATCTCAACTATCACATTTCGACCGCACTCATTGAATATATTGTTTTTAGCTGTCCAAATCTCATAAAGTATGGTTGGTTTAATAATTTATTTATAAACAATTTGAGTAGAAGGTCCATATCTTTTTTTTTGAAATGAATTTGTTTTTAGGTTATTTCACACTTTACAATTCTTTTTTTGTGGGATCATTTTCCCACGAGAAGAATTATATAATGGATTGCTACCTATGCCTAGATCGCAAATAAATGGAAATTTTATTGATAAACCTTTTCAGTTGTAGCTATATCTTATTAGGAATAATTCTAACAACTTGAAGAGAAAAAGAGGCTTTTCTTATTACAGAGATGGCACGATTTGATTATTATTTATTTACTGCACTCAGTCTTACTAGAAAGACATATGATTCAGGATAAAAAGAAAAGGATTGAATTAAGTCTACACTTGCGTATATGTTGATAACACAATATGACAGATTCAGTATTCCATTTAACACATTAATACTTTAATTTTATGAGCAAAATCCTCTCCAACCTCCAATCTTCCCCTCTTTGTTCTTGACCCTTGATTTTCACTCTATCTCCACTTGTTTTTCTTTTAATTTTACTAAAATCCTTATATTTCATATATTCAATTCTAGACCTATTTATGTTAAACCCTCTCAATTCCAACGATTCTATTCAGATCTCTACTCTTGCATTTGTCCCCTCTTTAAATTAATTAATCAAACCAATACCTCTACAAATATCATACAGTTTTGAAACCTATTATGAATGTATTTCTGTCTGTTCATCTATAGTCAAGAGAGACAGAGACTTAATGCTAGTCCCTGATATAAGCTACAAGTCTCTCTTGCATTTGTTCTTATTATAGTCATAACTCCATTATACATGTTCTTTATCATGTCAACATATCATTATGACTCATTTTCTCTAAAACCAACCATATTATATCTTTAGAGACCCTATCATAAGCTTTCTCAAAATCTGTAAAAATCACATGGAAATCTTTTTTTTTTTTTTTCACTTTCCTTTACATCTTTCCATTGGTTTCCTTAATAAGTAAATAGCTTCCAGTCATCCACTGATAATCTTTTGGTGTAAATCCAAATTGATTATGATACTATCTTCCAGTGTTTCATTGTATTTTATTTCAATTTAATATCGCAATAATTTGCACATCTGAACATCCCCCTATATCATATATATAGCTACTTAAATATTTTGCCAATTTTCAGTTTTTATTTTTATTTTTTACCATAGAAACTATAATTTGCACATTGAACCACTCCCCTCCTTTTTTTTTTTTGCCAATTGTCCCGCAAATACTTAAATATATTCAATTCTAGACCTATTTATTTTACTAAAAGCCTTTCGTTTTACTTTTTCTTTTTGGCAGGACTTTCTTAGCATCTAGTATTTTGTCAAATTTGATAAAAATCCTTTTTTGTTTTACACTTCTACTACATTTTGGACATCTTTATTTCACCATAGAAAATTACCCTTTTTCTTTGATTTTTGAAGAACTTTTTTTTTTTTGACAAGTTAAATATTATAAAAAGCGCTCAAGAGGGGAGCGCACCCCGATAGAAATTTCTCCCAAACTTCAGCTAAATGTTCATATCCCTTTTTAGGTATTCGTTATCATAAGATCATATGCCGAAGTCTTGGAGTCTCCCTAGGGTCATCCTTATCACCAAATCTATAACCATTTTGCACCATCTCATACTCTACAAAATCTTGTTTTACATAATCATTTAAGTAACCACCTATAGAAATTTCTCTCCAAGGAGTGTTCCTTGAACTAATTCACACGTTTCATGTGCTTAATTGTGTTTGCCTAGTACTACTTGGGGTGCATAACGCCAATTATATTAATTATATCTTCTCCAAGTACAATTTTGATTAATATCATCCCATCCGTTTTCTAAGTACAGTTGCAACTTTATTTTTAAAATTCTTAACTACTTTATATTTATCTTTTCAGGCATAATAGAGTTTACATTCTCTATTTTCAATTTCCTTAGCTTTCTCTCCTACAAATTTAGTTTCATGTAGGTATGTTATATTAACCCTTCATCTAATCATAGTATCTTCCAACTCTGTGTGTGTATGTGTGTGTACGTTAAGGCCTTGCTTGGTTTGCAACTCTCAAAGCAGTTTTTTGAGAATCAAAATAGGAAACAAGTTTCACTTTTTTCAGTTTGAAAATCTGCTTGGTTGAAAAAATTACAAAACAGCTTTCAGAAAACAAAAATTCAGAAATTCACTTGGTTGTATTCAATTGAAATTAGTTTTCTGACCTAAAAAAAATTGTTTGCCATGCACAATGATCAAAATAATTTAAGCAACATGCCTTTAGAACACTCCCCAGAACATAGCTTTTTTTTTTTTCCCTCACAAGAAAGATTTCATTGATAATAAATCAACTTATACAAATTGGGTTCAACAACTTGCCTATCCAAATAGGCAAAAAATCTGAAAAGCAACAAGATAATCTATTCCTTAAAGCATTACTGCCTAGATTATGTGATTCTACATCAACTTCTCTTGCAATGAATTTCACTGTAGCTGCTTGGATCTTGCTAAGAAGCACTAAACTGTCTTCAGATGCCACACCCCAACCCCAACCAGCAGTACCGTAGCTAGAGACTGCATGAATCACATTTTTGGCATTACCCTCTATAATCATGTTATTTAAAACTTGAGCATTGAGTTCCATTAACAGTCCTCAATGACTCCCTTAATATCAAAGCCTCTACACCTGAAGCATCGAAAACATTGGGGAAGAAGAACACTGCAACAAATACTATCCAACCTTCTGAATTTCTTACAATAAATCCACCCTGACAATCTCAGATTTAGCACACCACGCAGCATCAAAAATTCCTTTTAAATTATTCAAAGGAGGAGGGGACCATTGAATCTCAGTCCTCTGCCTATTCATTTGTCCATTACTTCATCTGAGAGAATACTTAATACATGTTATTGAATATTTAGACAGAATTAGCAAACTTGAATAAACCAAAAGAATACCAATTGAACATGTCAACAAATAGGAAAAAAAATTGGACAAGTTTATACAATGCATCAAATTGGACAGTTTTATAAAATTGGACAGAAACACAAGACATCAATGTAGTCCTTCAGGGAGCACTACCAAATGTAGGTGGGAAATGTTTTTTTTTATTTTTCATAATTTGGACATACATGTAGGGTTTTGAAGCAGGATACCTACATTTAGATTAGTAACTTACCTGCATCGGAATATATTCTAAAAATTCCAATGTTTATTCAGATTTTCATTAGAGGCAGAGAGGAAGAGAATGTGTTCAATGTTAACATAACTTACAATACGAAGCTATAGTTCATACTTCTTTCAGTCATGATAGTCCATGATTGCAGTAGGCTGACTGACTTTGTTGAATCAATCCAGCATAAAGTATAACTTTTAGTTTGTCTATTCCAAAACTACTTTAAACATAGATGTGAACTATGAAAATAATTTCAAAGTTGCAATAATACATATATCTTCCGGCTAACTCATCCACCTTTCCTTTCTTCCCATTAAAAGACCAACTAAGAAAATCTATGATCCACATTGCATTAGTCCACAAAATTCAAAGCCTCACCTGGATTTTCCATGAGAATGAATTTCACATATTAACTCAATATTCATCACAGCAAACCAAACAAACAAATTTACAATATCTACCAGCCACACGACTAGCACCTCAAGTTTGCCTTTCTAAAAGCCACCATCTCAAGCTAAGTTGATCTATCAGAAATGCCCTCACATGCCATCAGTCCACAAATTTAAACCATCATAATTTGTTTTTCGAATCAAATAACTGGCTTTTTTCATCTCAAACATTGCATCAATCCAACAAATAAATTCATGATATCAATCACACCAATCTCTTGACATTTCCCTACTAAAAGCCCTCAAAATCTTGGGAACTTGAAGAGAATGATTGAAACTAATTACTTAATTACAAAAATTATTTGGCACACACTATGTCTGTCTAAATGCCCAGTGGAAAACGATAATTCTATGATGTACATTATAGATGCAGAGTGAAATGCTATTCTGGTAACCAAAATTACTCAAACTTTCATTTTGAACTAAAAACTACAGAATTTAAAACTAAGCAAGCAAAATCAAACATTCATCTTTCCATTGACTACATTTGCTCAACCAAATGTGAAAAACTCACTATTCCAAAAAGAAGATAATAAAAACCGATTCAATGAACCTTCCCTACTTAACTAAAAAATTAACAATCGAAAAGATTTCAAAAGAATCACCTTGGGATCGTCTTCTTTCTTCTGCAAGAGTTGTTTCAGCACATCGATGCATTCGGCGAACTTCCCCGAGTGGAACAACAAACCGGACTCCTTCGCGAGCGCTATAGTGACAGATAAAGCACCATCATCGTCCGCCAACGAAGCATCTCTGTTCGCATTTGTTGAAGACGACGATGAATCTCACGAGTCCATTCAGAGATCGACCAGACAAACAAAATGTAGTGTATAAAATCCAAAAACCCTAGCTTTATTTTGATACGAATACTCTAAATATTGTATCTCTCATTGAATACAAATTCGAAAAGGATTGGAGTTGTGAACCCTATATATCGCAATGTGCCAAAAGAGAGATCCGAGTTCGGATAAAGAGAGAAAATCCAAAGGAGCAGAAAAACTTGGAAGAGAGGAAAGGGAAAAAAGTGGAGAGAGCCGTTGGAGAGAGAGAGAGGCTATGTGTTATAAACGATAGCTCTTCATTCCGTGTTTTTAAGTGAGAATTGATTCTCCGTGTTTTCAAAAGGGTAGCTCTTAGTTTTCAAAGACTCCTGAAACAACTTTTTGTTGTTCTCTAAAAAGCATAACTATTGGAACTCAGTTTTCTAAAAATGGTTTCTATAAAACAGATCCAAGAAGACTAAAAATGAATTTTTCCAGTTTTTGTTACTCCCAAAACAGAAAACTGTGTTGAGGAGAGTTGCAAACCAAGCAAGGCCTAGTTTTCCAGTGTTGTGAATCCCTAATCTAAGCTTATAATTTGGACTGGTTTCTTTACTGTGCTCATTGAGAAATGTGTGAAAACACTTGTTCACTTTTCACTGCCTCTGGATATTGATGCAACTCCTCTGTCCATTTTCTGAAGCACTCAAAAGTTGATGTAATGCTGTTTGAGGGGAATCCCCTTGTATCTACTCAACTACTCTAACTGACTTTATCAATTGAGTATTTATCAAGATTCTGATAGAGCCATAACAGAGATTATAGATTCTGGCGAAGTTATCAAATTCTTTGCATCACCCTGATGCATTATATTCTTTTGATGCAATGAAGAAATATTGAAGTTAGCTCAAAATGCATTGTTCTAGCCAGTTGAATTTCTTATGTATAAGCTATTTGGTGGTCAGTCCTTAAAACACCATATGTACATATATTCATTTAATTTAATGTTAAGAGGTACAGCTCTTGCTTGATCACTTCTGAGACCCACATTTAGCATGCTATTTCCCTGACTATTTAGGAATAAGTTCCAATTATTATGTTGTGTCTATTGTGTAACTGAGGGTAACTGTTGTTAATTGTCATTTTCAGGATGCAAATTGTGGTAACACCCTTCTAATTTCTCTTGAAGAGCTTGTAAAAGATGGTTTGTTGATGAAAGAAGAGCTTCCGGAACCACTGTGAGAGTTTGGGTGCATTCTAGTATCTGGTTAGTTTCTATAGTCCTAGTACTTTCCTTTTTATCACCGTGTTATTCTTGCAGAGATGTGGAACGTGTGAAGTTCTCAGTCGTTGCTGAAATAAAAGATCCTTTGTTAGCCAAGGTAAAGCATAAAGTGGGTATGGTTGCAAGCTTTTGTTGTACTTCCACATGTAGGTTAAAGTTCAGGTGATGCATGAAAAATGTAGTTTACATAATTTTCTAGAAGATTAATATTCTTTCTCCAATACTAATCCTTTTATTTATAACTAATTTTTTGGACAATGTTGTTGATTAAATTGGTTAAATCTGAATTATACCATCACCACGACCACCTAGTTGCCATTGTCGCCGGACCTATTCCACTGTCCCCGCTTTGCCGTCACACAATCAGCAACTCCACCAACACCATAACTCTATTACCATTACCCCCACCAATGCCAACTTTCACACCATTTCCAAACTTACCACAAGAACCAATTTCACCTCCACCATCATCACTACTTGCAAACCCCATCCTACTTTCTGCATGCATCCTATGTTCCTTTTTGTTAGTGAGATAGAAAAAGGGTGAAGATTGAAGAGTTCGTGGAAATCCTAGACAGATGAGTGAGAAAAGGATGAAAATAAGAGTGGCATTGAAGTTAAAGTAGGGGGTTAAGTGTTGTAGACATGTCCGATAGCTATATATTTCTAGGCTGTAAATTGAGGTTCGTACACTTTAAGATTGTAATGGAGTATGTAATGGAGTAAATAAGTACACGAGAAGAAGAAGAAATATAACATAACCTCAAGACTCATGGCGAAATCTACAAGTATTCTTACTTAGAGAGTGTCGGTGTGTTCTTGGAAATAATGGTCCTAGAAATTTCAACAGTGGTTTTCACTTTTCAACTTGGAGGTATTGAATTAAGCTTTTATTCTATTGTTTTGCTTTTCGTATTTGAAGATGTAAACTTAGCTATGAACAATTGTCGTTTCTTCCCTTGCTTGTTTTGGTTTTGGAAGGCAAAAATCTGAAAGATAAAAACTTTAAACCTGATGGAATACAGAGTGAAGTATAAAAAACAAAGCTAATAGCACATTAAAGCCCAAATTAAATTTAAACACTAATGTTATGCTCTCCTTTCAATTAATCCTTAATTAAAAGTTTCTCATACAATTGAATAGAAATTTACTATTGCATTTGGCCATGCCTTTTCATTTTTCAACGAGTTGTATGTAACCCCACTCCAGCTTCTTGCCAAACTATGCAGCATATTTTTATTTTTTTATGGCTTGGCCAAGAGAAACAAACATCCAAAAAAGAAAAAATAAAGAAAAAGCTAAACAACAAGGATTTGCCTGGCATCAAGCACTCCTTCATAGGAGTTTGGAATAGTGGAGTGGTAAAATTCATGTGGCACACCATTACGTGGCTTTGGATAATAAAATTTGTTCCAATCTGTTTGCCAGAAGGGTCTGTGCTCTAGATGCTAATTTGGTTGGTAGGGCCTTGGAGCATTAGCGGGACCCTTGCACTTTAAAATTGAAAATATTTGTCAAAACCAGATTTCATTGCAGTTCTTTTTTATTCCCAAATTGTTTTGGTTCATATGCATGCAAACTCTATTATGCTCCTGCCGTCTTATACTGATGACAAATCTCGTTCAGTGACTTCAGTCGTCCTGAACTAGGTCTTCCTCTGCATCTACAAATAATTGTCATCAGGGACAAGAAACTGTGTGGATATTCTAGCTAATAGTTTCAGATATCGCATTTCGAAGACACCTTCCCTAACCTGTCATATCTTAGAAAAAGATATCATAAAAAAAAACGAAACAGATATGGGTTTTCTTACCGCTTGACTTGCTTTTAAGATTAAGGAGAAAGGCGCTTCACGCATTCACGTGGATTCCAAACCTTGTTGACTACAAGTGTCGACGTACCACCATCTGATTTTTCTTTTTTAGGGCTGGAGATAGATCCAAATGGTTCAAGATATGCCTGAGTTGAGGCAACATATTCGTTAAATTTTCTCTACATGCTTTCCTCGCATTGACCTTTTTTTTTTCCCTCTTGCTTTCCAGTATAGTATTGTTAAGGATTTTTTTTTTCTTCCCTAAAATGTTTATATTATCATTCGATCATGAGGAGGACATCTTAAATCATATCATCATGGAGGCCTATAGCTTTAGATGTAAGTTCAATATAAGGTGGTAATCTTGGTGTAGAATGCTGAAAGCATTATATTCTAATGGATCTAATACAAATTATTTGAAGTTCCTTTTGCGGAGTAGAATGAGGTATACTATTAAGTTCCAAACCCTCAACAATGTTCATGTGTTTGGAAATTATTGCTGTCGTATAGAGTGGATATCAAAAAATGATCATAAACATATTGGAGGTTTTAGTTGCATCATCTAGTGCAAGCATGGAACGGCAGCTGGGTGTGGTAGACATCATGTAAAGTAAGTTCCTCCAAGTATGGCATGTATGCAATTATTTGTACTGTCTAATGGTTAAGTTGGTGATGGTTCAAACTATCACTATCGAATTTAAGGGGAGGAGTTGGTTAGGGTTTCACCAGTGGGAATGCATTTGAATAATTCAGAAGGGAACACTTTGAGTCTATTAACAGGATTGGGGGTCATCAAGTCTAACGTTGACATGGAGACCAAGTAAAAATGGACTGCCATCAAATCATTTTGCAGAGCTATGGCCATAGGCAGCCCAAAGTTTCATTCATTTATGGGATAACGGGTCATGATTCTCTACTAACATACCTTTTCGTTACTGGTAGGATTTTAATTTTATGGTTGATCAATTGAACTCAGAGGGTGGAGAGTTGATAACAAATAGTGGTTATCATTTGAGTAGCCAAGGGAATTCAAAAATCTTTCTATCCAATGCTCATTTTTCAGAAATGGGGCAGAAATGTGCATTGCTGGTTCTCAGCTTGATCTGGGTTTGCATGCTATAGCTCACTGTAAAAAGTGGAATTAGTTGTGGCTTGCTGGACAGTTCAGAATTCCTACATTCTGAATATCTTATTAGCTGCTGTAGTAACTTATTATTAGATGCAGAAGGTTCATGCAAGAACAATTATACAATGAATGTGGGCCTCTATTTTGCCAGTGTATTTTTATTTCACTGGTGTTTCTGAAATTAGCTTGTACATTTATTTTTCTTTTTTCTTTTCCTGGTGTGATGTTCGGATTGGGAAATTTCCCTTTGTCTTGTGGACTATGTTTGAGTCTTAGATTGAATTGATATGTTTGAACTGAAGCAGAAATCCCTCACATCCTGGAGGCCGGGAGTTTGAATCCCCTTGGGGCCACCCCTAGGTAACTTTTCCTGTAATTGCCTTGTGCATGTGGGACAGGGGGATTGCATGAGCTCGGTGGTGGATAATGGGGTGCTCTAAGAGGCTCGACACCACCATTGTCGACAAATAAATAAATAATTGAAGCAGAAATCTCTCTCTCTTCTTGCTCTTTTAATGTCAATGTTGTATTTGCATTTCAAAATGCGATGGCTGGACCATTGTTACACAAATCCTTTTATTATATTGATCTCTTCTTAGGCTGCAGAGAGGCTCATTCTGAGTGAAGGGGAACTCAGAGGTCAACTTGAAGATTTCCGTAAAGACCCTGATATTGCAAGTGAGTTATTCTTTGTTCTTTTATCTTTTCTAATGGTTTTTGTGATTAAAAGACTAAAAGAATTAGGCCTTGCTTCTTACTTTGATGTCGAGAATATGTGAGCATCTTGGATGTAAGGTGGGCGTTCTTACTTTCTTGGATTGACCTTGGGATCCTCTTTAAATGCCAGAGAAGTTTGGGCGGATTTGGGGGCCAGATTGAAGCATCACCTTGTAAATTGGTAGTAGGTTATTTGTTTTCATAAGATTGCCGGTTTGAGAGTTAGGCCATTAATGCTTATGAACTAAAATGATTTTCGCTCTTTCATTCTGGAAGTTATCTATTTAAAGTTATTTTAAGGATCAGGATATTAAATGTATTTAGTACCTATTTAATGTTCAGGGTCATTTCTCCTCGATGGACTTGGTTCTTAATTATCTAAATAGAAATTTTATGTTCCATTCAGATACATATGTAAATAAACTTTACTAGCATGATAGGTAACTCAATTTTTCTGGAATTTTAGCTATTGTTTGCTAGAGGCCTTGCTCATTCGAGGTTCAACTTCTGGCAATGGTGCAGGTTGGCTTGAAGATGCAGCTTATTTTGCTGCTATTGACAATACATTAAATACATTCAGTTGGTATGATTGGCCTGAGCCTCTGAAGAATCGCCATCTTGCTGCCTTAGAAGAAATTTACCAAAGCCAGAAGGATTTTGTAAGTTCTGTCTGATACTTTGACTTTGTTTAGGGGCTCATACTTATAGCATTGCCCGCTTGATGCTGGACGCCTTGTGAGACTTGACCACTAATTCATGCTTTATTTGGACAGATAAACATATTCATTGCTCAACAGTTCTTATTCCAAAGGCAATGGCAAAAAGTTCGTGACTATGCACGGATGAAAGGTATCAGTATAATGGGAGACATGCCAATTTATGTTGGTTATCACAGTGCAGATGTTTGGGCAAATAAGAAACATTTTTTGCTGGTGAGTAGTTGCTTAAGGAAATCTGAAAATGCTATAATCTAAGTATGCTTCTGAAGCACTCTTGCTACTGCCAGTCTCTAACAATTTACTTGTCTGGCAGAACAGGAGTGGCTTTCCACTTTTAGTTAGTGGTGTACCCCCTGATGCCTTCAGCGAGACTGGTCAGCTGTGGGGCAGGTTTCTACTATATCATATAGTTATTAGTGTATTCACTTGAATATCCAGATAATGTCTTGCACATAAATTTCATTATCGATATGTTCTGTGACTAATGTTTAAGTCTATCACAGTAGAAGCTTTGTTTTTTAATATATCTGTGAAAACTCTATGGAAGACTATATGGTTGGCTTCCCAATATGTAAAATGAGTTAATGCTGTCAGATGTATGGGTTAGCCATTAGGTGAAAATGTTAGGCCACAAGTGCGTTTCACCTATTCTAGGCGCAGGGGTAATTCCGGGAATCTAGATCATAGCTGACGTGTAAGAATTGATTAGAGAGAAGGGGAGCTGTTATGCAATTTTGTTATGCAATTCTGTTAGGGAGTAAGTTTTGGCATTTTGTAGTAATTTCTGGATTTCCGTTATGGCTAAGGGGGTGAGGAGAATATAAGGGGAGGGGTTGGTTTGAGGAGGGGAGGAAAAGATTTGTTTGGTAGTGAGCTTGCTCATTTTGGAGAGTTCCCAAGCCTCTCGAATGCTTGGAGAGTTCGGAATTAATCAGACAGAAAATAAAATTTTCCCTCATCCATTCTTTGCCACTGTCTGTGTTGTTTAAATCTATATTTTTTGGTCAGTGCGTATCAAATTGGTATCAGAGTAAACGTACCTGGAAGATGGCAGCCAAAAATGTCACTCAGCGGATGGATTCTATGGAGGAAGTGGTTGGTGCCGTGCAAGAAGAGTTCCAACGAGAAGTGGGAACGTCGAAGGAGGAAATACAGAATATGAACAAACGGTTCGAATAGTTCCTCAAATTGCAAGAAGATATGGCTCGAGGCGGCTCGAACTCAAACGGATTTTGCCATGAATTCTGATCCCGGAGACTGGAGATGCCACTGTTCGATGGCTCGAACCCGGATGGATGGATTTTGAAGGTAGAACGATATTTCACCCTCAATTGTTTGACAAATGAAGAGAAGCTTGAGGCGGTGATTATAGCGTTTGAAGGAGATGCCCTGCTGTGGTATCAATGGGAAAATAGGAAGCGATACATTGTTCTTTGGGAAGAGATGAAGATGCTTCTCTTGAAGCAGTTCTGAACAACCCAAGCGGGCTCACTACATGAACAGTGGTTGGCTCTTGTTCAAGATGGCAGTGTGCAGGAGTATCGCCGGAAGTTTATCGAGCTGTCGGCGCCATTGGAGAATGTCTCTGATGAAGTAGCTCTGGGTAACTTCATCAATGGGTTGAAGCCAGAGATTAAAGTTGAGGTCCGGATCTTGGAACCTAGCAATTTGGGCCGGGCCATGGACTTAGCCCAAAAGATAGAAGAAAAGTTGTGGGTGACCAAAGCCCACAAACCAGCCAGTGGGTTTCATCGAGCAGAGGGGTCAATGCGAGGCACAAGCTTCCATTCTGAAGCTTCTCGATCAACCATTGGGGCAAATCGCTCTACAGGAAAATTTTCCGGAGAGGTGCGAAGGCTTTCCGATTCGGAGCTTCAGAGGAAACGAGAAAAGGGTTGTGCTATCGGTGCGATGAAAAATGGGCGCCTGGGCACATCTGCAAGAAGAAGGAATTGAATGTCCTTACCCATGACGTGGAAGGAGGGCAGGGAGAGGGTGTAGAGTCGGAAGAGGCAGAGCCCGAATTGGAGGCGTCCGAGCTTAATCAAGTGGCGGAAGTTTCGCTCAACTCGGTGATGGGCTTAAGTACTCCAAAGACGATGAAATTGAAGGGGGTGATCGGTGAGCAGGAGGTGGTGGTATTGATTGACCCAAGTGCAACCCATAACTTCATTTCCTTAGATCTGGTTAATAGAATTCAGATACCTGTTGTTAAAACTGAGGTTTATGGAGTGGCTATGGGAACTGGTAATACTGTACATGGAGAAGGCTTATGCTGAGGAGTAACTCTTCATCTGCAAGGGATTGATATTGTGGAAGAATTCTTGCCTCTTGGGTTGGGGAGTTCTGATGTAATTCTGGGAATTCAATGGCTTGAGACTCTGGGGATGACTCATACGAACTGGAAGACACTAGTGATGAAATTTAGGCTTGGTAATGAGTCTGTCACTTTGCATGGGGATCCGTCCCTTGGGAAGACTTTGGTTTCTCAGAAGGCTATGATGCGAACCATAAAACACGAGGGAGCTGGAATTTTGGTGGAGCTTAATCAACTAGAGGGTTTGAGGGACGTGAGTCTTGAGGTGCCGCAATTTATTCACCAAGTTTTAGGAGATTATGATATTGTCTTCGACATGCCTTCGGGATTACCACCCATAAGGGGACATAAACACTCCATTGTGCTCAAAGAGGGCGGCCAACCGGTTAGTGTCCAACCATATCGCCATCCTCACGCCCAGAAGGATGAGATTGAGAGATTGATTAAGGAAATGCTTGCTGCTGGAATAATTCAAGTCAGCAATAGCCCATTCTCGAGCCCGGTTTTGCTTGTTAAGAAGAAGGATGGTTCCTGGCGATTTTGTGTGGATTATAAGGCTCTAAACAAAGCTACAGTACCAGATAAGTATCCTATTCCTGTCATTGATGAGCTCCTTGATGAGCTACATGGTGCAAATTTTTTTTCTAAGTTAGACTTGAAGTTCGGTTACCACCAAATCAGGGTCGGCAGTTAGGATGTTCATAAAACTGCCTTTCGAACTCATGATGGACACTACGAGTTCCTCGTCATGCCCTTCGGACTTGCGAATGCCCCCGCTACTTTCCAATCCTTGATGAATGATGTCTTTCGGCCTTTCCTTCGGAAGTTTGTGCTAGTGTTCTTTGACGATATTTTGATCTATAGCCCCTCAGTGGAGTCCCATCAGCAGCATCTAGCACAAGTCTTGGAAATCTTGCAGGCCAATAGTCTATGCCAATCGAAAGAAATGTGAGTTTGGTAGGACTCAAGTGGCCTATTTAGGTCATGTCATTTCCGGGAAGGGGGTAGTAGCAGATCCAAGCAAGATTCAAGCCATGATTTCTTGGCCAACGCCCACTAATTTGAAGGCATTAAGGGGATTTCTGGGTTTGACAGGATATTATCGAAAGTTTGTGGCTGGGTATGCTCAAATTGCGTTTCCATTGACTGATCAGCTTAAAAAAGATAAGTTTGTGTGGAATTCGGAAGCTGCATCAGCTTTTGAAGAACTTAAGCATGCTATGTCCTCAGTCCCTGTTTTGGCAATGCCCGATTTCACTAAGCCCTTCATTATCGAGACGGATGCTTCTGGGTTTGGGTTAGGAGCTGTTCTTATCCAGGGACAGCAACCAGTGGCTTATTATAGCCAAGTTCTGGGTCCCTGAGCTCGCCTTAAGTCCATATATGAGAAGGAATTAATGGCAATCATGTTTGCAGTGTTGAAATGGCGACGTTACCTGCTTGGAAGGCGTTTCATTGTGAGGACAGATCAGCAGAGTTTGAAGTTTCTATTGGAACAGCGGACTGTTGGAGCTGAATATCAAAAATGGATTACTAAAATCATAGGGTATGCTTTCGATATTCAATACCATAGTGGGGCAAGTAATCGAGTAGCGGATGCACTTTCTCGTTTAACAGATCAAGTGGAGTGCTCAACCTTGGCTGTACCGTAGTGGCAGTATTGGGACTCTTTAAAGGTGGAATTGGCGGATGTTACTTTTCTAAAGAAACTAAGGGAGGACATTATCTTAGGTACACAGTCTCATGTTGGGTTTACGGTGGAACAAGGGATATTGTTCTATAAGAATCGTCTCGTTATTCCACGGTCCTCTAAGCTTCTTTCTACTCTAATTGGAGAGTTTCATGCCACTCCGGTTGGGGGGCATTCAGGAGAAACAAAGACCTACCAACGCTTGGTAGCTGAGTTATATTAGATAGGCATGCGCAATGATGTAGCTAGATTTGTATGGGAGTGCTCAGTCTCCCAACAAAATAAATACCTGGCCACTACTCCAGCGGGGTTATTGCAACCCATTCCACTTCCGGCGCAAGTTTGGGATGAAGTCACTCTTGATTTTATTGAGGGGCTGCCCCGTTCCGAGGGCTGGGATGCTATCTTAGTAGTGGTGGACCGATTAAGTAAGTATGCTCATTTTATTGGTTTGAAACATCCTTTTACTGCTGTCTCGGTTGATGGCATCTTTATTCGCGAGATTGTGAGGCTTCATGGGATTCCCCAATCAATTATTTCGGATCAGGATAGAGTGTTCTTGAGTCATTTTTGGAGTGAGCTGTTTAAGCTGCAGGGAACTACTCTAAAACGGAGCACTGCCTATCATCCTCAATCCGATGGACAGACGGAGGTTGTCAATCAGTGCTTGGAAACTTATTTGCGTTGTTTTGCTTCTGGAAAGCCTAGAAGTTGGGCTCGCTGGTTGGCATGGGCAGAATATTGGTACAACACTTGTTTTCATTCCTCCACTTGTTGTACTCCTTTTCGTGCTCTCTATGGTCGGGATCCACCTCCTCTTATTCGATATGAGCGAGGAGTTGCTTCGGTGTCTTCGGTAGATCAGTTGTTGGAGGATCGTGATGCTATTTTGGATGACCTGAGAATGCATTTGCTTCAAGCCCAGCAGCGGATGAAGCTGCAAGCTGACCTCAAGCGCCACCATGAAGAGTTCACTGAAGGTGACTTTGTATTCTTGAAATTGAGACCATACTGGCAGCGCTCCCTTGCTCAACGTAAATGTGAGAAACTAGCTGCTCGTTACTACGGCCCATTCAAGGTTCTTCAGCGAATCGGGAAGGTGGCCTACAAGCTGGAGCTCCCTCAAACAGCAGCCATTCACCCTGTTTTCCATGTTTCACAGTTGAGGGCAGCACGTGGGCTTTTCTCTTCTTCTCCAATATTACCACCCCAGTTAACTCCTGAGCTTGAACTTGTGGTGGAACCGGAAGAAGTGCTGGGAGTACGTCCTAGACCTCAAGGTCCATCAGGCGAAGTTGAAGTGTTGCTGAAATGGAAGACACTGCCTGAGTATGAGGCGACATGGGAGGATTTTCGCTTGATTCAACAGCAATTTCCTGACTTTCACCTTGAGGACAAGGTGCATGTTTGGGCGGGGGGTAATGTTAGGCTACAAGTGCGTTTCACCTATTCTAGGCGCAGGGGTAATTCCAGGAATCTAGATCATAGCTGACGTGTAAGAATTGATTAGAGAGAAGGGGAGCTGTTATGCAATTTTGTTATGCAATTCTGTTAGGGAGTAAGTTTTGGCATTTTGTAGTAATTTCTGGATTTCCATTATGGCTAAGGGGGTGAGGAGAATATAAGGGGAGGGGTTGGTTTGAGGAGGGGAGGAAAAGATTTGTTTGGTAGTGAGCTTGCTTATTTTGGAGAGTTCCCAAGCCTCTCGAATGCTTGGAGAGTTCGGAATTAATCAGACAGAAAATAAAATTTTCCCTCATCCATTCTTTGCCATTGTCTGTGTTGTTTAAATCTATATTTTTTGATCAGTGCGTATCAGAAAACTCATTGGCCATTTTTGGAACTGGTTAACTGAATTGAAGTAGGAAAATGGGCAAAACATTTTAGGCTTCTTATGCATATCTCCCGTCTAGATTCAGCATTGGCATTAAACTGATTATAGGAATTCAACTTGTTCCAATTCAAAATGTATGAACCCCTATTAGAGCCACTAAATTTAACTTAATTTTGAATTTCATTATTCAAGGCCTACTCTTTTTCAACCAAGAATCTAACTTGCTTTGTAGGACCTCTTAATTTTTAAAAATTTAGGGGTCATTTGGTAACGTTTATGTTTTCTGTTTATTGTTGAAAAAGGACCAATAAACACAAACAGTGATGATAAGCACGTTTGGTAACTTCATTTTTACTTTTAAAATTCTGTAAGCATGTTTGTGAAAGGACCCAATTTCACAAACAAAAAAAAAGTTACTTCCTAGTGTTATCACCAAAGCACGGGAAACACGCTTCTCACTTAAACGCCCTTTAATATTTCTGCTCGTTCATATCTCTCTCCTCGCAAACATCATCTCCATCCTCTTTCCAGTCACTTGCGATCCCCAAGACCTGGTCACAAAACCCTAACCAGACCAATGGTGACAGCTTCTCGCCGGCAATTCTCTCTACCCCAACAAAGTTTATTTTTTGACGACCCAGGTAAGTTTCATCTCCAATCGCTTTCACTTCTCTGAATCTGTCTTATTGCTTAACATTTGCTCAATACGTATATTCCCACGGGAAGGTATGAAATTTAGTCCTCAAAAACTAAATCTTTGTCATGAAACCCTAGAATTTTTTGTTAAATTTCTCTCTGATCTTTTGGTAATTTGCTCTCAGATCTTTAATTGATTTGATTAGTTTGCATCATTAAGAGAGGTATAAGGAGTTGGTGGTTCAGAAAATTGGTTACCCCATAATAGAAAGAAAGATGTATTTAGCTTTTTCGGCAATTAGAATTTTAGGTGAATGCTAAATATGTTTTTTGTTTACTGTTTACAAAATTCAAGAAACAAATGACCTCTACCAAACGCTAATTCTGTTTTCCGAAAATTACAAAATAAACACAAATGTCCATAAATACAAATGGCAAACAGTAAACGCATAAACACAAACATTACCAAACGACCCCTGAGGTTTTCTATCGCTGTTGAGATTGCTACCAAGCAACAGAAGCTGATACTTTGATATGATCCTTTTTACCACAGTAATGCAGATAGAAATATGCCTAGGAAGGTCAACTACAAGTTTAGGGGACTCCATTACTTTCACAAACCTAGTAGGAGTAGTGGGTTTGCTATAGATACTAACAAAGCCTAAACCGCTCCATCTCCTACAGGTTTGTCTATCCCTAATAATTTCTTGGTGTCATAGTTTTTTTGTAATTTTGCAACTCAGATTCATGTTTTTCTACTGTAATCTACAGAGACTGGTTAATGTTATTTATTTGATAAAATTCAGTTTTTAGAGACTTATCTTGTGAACTTGATGCTCAATCAATCCAAGCTTTCATTTGATCGATTGGTGACTTGCTCGATTAAGCTCGATTAAGTGAAACTTGAGCTTGACCAGTTGGAAAACTACCAAGTACTGGACCAATCTTAATCGTTCTTACTCTGGCTTGATTGATTGGTCTATTGACCGGATGAATCCAACTTAGTCCAGAATTGGGAAATTGTTGTAGTTTCAACTTCAATTCAAATCCCAAACTTCCTAATCAATTCCTAAACATGGTTATCCAATTTTAACAGTTAAGTAGGAAAGTTTTTGGGCCATTAAATTAGTAATTAACCAACCTAATTCCTATGATCTCTAAGTCACTTGCTGTTTGCAGAAGAGTGTGATTGTTGAAGCTTGAAGAATCATTTGGATGCCATCTTGATGTATACAGAACAATAACTATAAACCACTAAAACGAAAAATAGAAGAATCCGAAATCTCTGCAGAATCCAAAAAGGAATTGATGGAAGAGTTCTCTCCCCATGACCCAACTATTTAATAAGCCATAAAAGTTGCGTTTCAGTTTCAGAATCGACTCCTCAACACCTTCAAAAGAATGCTGATATAACCCTCCTTGCCCTCATATACACCACATGATATCAGTCTTTAGGAGCAGCATCCCATGACTTCCTCCTCTTCCAGCTAATTTTTCTCTCTAACTGAAGAATAACTCTACCATGAAAGCTTCTGATTATTTTTCTATATCTTTGTTGTAAATGGTCTTATGTTAAATTAGCTAATGTCGTGTTCATTAGAAATACATTATAAACATATAGTTGCTTAACTAGTTCTAAATTGAGCTGAGTTTAGCTGGTTGATCTTGAGTTTGACTCAAATTTTATTGGTAAACAGGCTTACAGTTTAGGTATTTTATGGTATAAGCCTAGGAACAGATTTTTCCACTTTTTTTTCATTACTGTCACCCGAATGTATACTTTTCTTGGGCTGACAAAAACAATAATTGAGCCCTTGAGCTTTTCGCTATTAGTCCTGCCTGAGTTGCATGAAGCTTGGCTTAGGTGCTTAGATAATTACAAAATTTAGTTAGTAGTAGCTTTCAGAAAATTCATAATTTAAGAACCATATGCATTCAAACCTGCACTTTCAGTTTTTCAAATTGCATTTCCCACTTCAAACAGATCGATATGTCTAACTAAACTGTAGCAGAGAAGCTAGGCCTATTTAGTGCTGAATTTTCCAAAAGAAACCACAATACTCTTGACCATGACAACTTACTATGTCAAAAATTATCTGAATGGAACACATGAATTAGTCACACAATGACTCACAGCTGCCAGCAGTATGTTATTTAGGACAATGATATTTACTTTTCTAGGTTCTTTTCCTTTGCATTCCACACAAATTGTAATTTGTTTGACTAAAACCACACATGAAATAAAGCGCGTAACTCTTTATCTGCTACAAAACACATACAATTTCAAACATCGTATCCTGTCGTATGATATGATTGCTAGCTGCATCACTTTGTCTTTCTACCAGTAGGTCTCACTTGATACATATTGGATTCATTTGACATTTAAAATTCCATTCCCTAGTTCTTGTCATATTAGTCTCATTTACCCTCATAAGTTATATGCATTTAAATTTGCCACTAAATTGTTTTGACAATTTTGGCGAGCTTATCAGCCTGCATTGTAATTTACACTTTTTGACTTAACAGCCCTTTATATGATTGGAAAGCCATGGAGAAAGATGGATTTTCTTGGTGGATACAGCGAGTACGACGTGCACAGAATTTATTTGATGAATTCAGGATAGATCACTTTAGAGGATTTGCCGGCTTTTGGGCTGTTCCTTCTGGTGAGATCATGTTAAATATGGATTAGTCTGACTCTTGTAATGTGTGTGGACTATGATATATTGATATATTTTTCATACATGTGCAGAAGCAAAAATTGCAATGGTTGGACAATGGAAGGTCAGGTCCCTGTATATCAGATATAATGATATCCTTCATTAACTATCCCAACAATCCACTCCATATAGTTTTTTTCTTGACAGTAGGTGGGACCTAGGAGGTCTTTATTTGATGCCATCTCCAGAGCTGTTGGAAAGATCAATATAATAGCAGAAGACTTGGTATGTTCTGTCAAATTGGATTCCATAGTACTCCAGTTCTTGGCTTTTAAATCTTGATATGGTGTAATCATATTACTTGCTGACAATTGCCCAAGTCTTCAATTTGCGGATCTCCACAGGTTTGATATGAATTATGAGTTACTGTAGCTGCTGACTGGAGCATTCACCTAGTTTTGTTTAATATGCCACTTGCTTCTATTAGTTTTCCTGAAATTATTATTAATTAAAGGGGGCATTTCATATGTTTCATTACTGTTGACAAAAATTCACTTGAGGTTTTGGAGATGCATACGACTGTTGTAGTTCAATTTTTTCTTTATTATTATTTTGTTAAATTAAATGATGGTTACTCCAGTTGTCTTTTGGGCTAATTTTATTTTCAACTTGAAGGATTTAATATTATGGTACAATATCAGTTTAAATTGCTTTTCTGTACCACAATCTTTTTACCTGATGGACTTTTGCTGAGCTTTTTACAATAGCAGCACCTGCCACCTCCAATTGTCTACCATAACTGATTGTAACATGGGATTCAATAACTGTTCCTGCTATCTAACAAATAAAATATAAGAGTGAGCAACAATAGTAATACTGAAACTCTTTTTTCTTCTTTTTATTTTTTATTTTTTAATATAATATAAGAGTGAACCCTCAACTTCCCCATGTAGGAGGTGGAAATACCATTACAAAAGCAATTAAGCATCATCATCAGTGATAATCTAATTCTCAAGACCAAGCTGCAGGATTTCCTTGTTCATGCATGTAGGCATGCACTTTTTATTATTATTATTATTTTTTTAATTTGGCTTATTTTGCTTCCTTATTTCAAATGTTTTTGGCTGGCTTTACAGCTTCATAAATTAGGCTACTAACAGTCTTACTTGACACGAGTGGGCTTTTTGAATCCATCTACTTGGTTTGTGTCCTTTGTTGTTAATCACTATCAATGATACTTTTGAGGATTATTGAGTTATTTTGGACAATTAACTTTCACATACTAATCTGTTAAATTGCGTCAGCTTGATATCTACTCATCTCTTCCTTATACTGCCATGTAACAGGGAGTGATCACCGAGGATGTTGTTCAGCTTAGGAAATCCATTGGGGCACCTGGAATGGCTGTACTCCAGTTTGGTAGCTACTTATTGCTTGCTTAATTTATTCTAGATGCCTTTTAAGAAGAAGCATTGAAGTTTGTAAGGTGTAATGTTGTGGTCCTGCTCTGTATTTTCTTGGTCCAGGATTCGGAAGTGATGCAGATAACCCTCATTTACCTCATAATCACGAGCGCAATCAAGTAGTCTATACTGGAACGCATGACAATGACACGGTAAAATCCTCTATGCTATAGATTTGTAGATTTGCCATTATAGTGGATTTGTCTTCCATGCGGGAGGATGATGGGAAAATGTACTCATATGGGTTAACTTTAGCGTTTACTTGGTGATGTCTTTTAACAACCCTTGAGACCTTCATCTACAAAGGAATCAGGAAATTATTTTGTAAGTTGGATTCTTTGGGACAAGCATAGTGAAAACGCCCACCCTGTGGTCCCACATCGCCTGGGGGGATAAGTTGTTGGCACTTATATGTGTGGATGCCTCCTAACAATGTAGATACTTTTTGAAAACCGTGAGCACCGAGAAGAGAGCGTGCAAAGCGGACAATATCTACACAAGGTTGGCGGGTCGTGACAGTATTATACTATATACACAAGGGAAGCGCGCATTGTTCTTCCACTATGTTAGAATTCTCTCTCTGTTTTTTTCAACACAGCTTTCTGACAAGTTTGTAGTGTTACTGTTTACAGATTCGGGGTTGGTGGGATGTCTTGCAACAACAAGAGAAGGACAATGTGAGTATTCTATTATCCAGAACTTTCATTCACTCATGAAATTTCACCTTTATGCCAGTTGGACATCACTTAGCATCACATCATGGATCATTGTTGTTTCAGGTTCTGAAGTATCTTTCAATTTCTAAAGGAGAATATATCACATGGGCACTAATCTGTGCTGCGTTCTCTTCAGTGGCTCAAACTGCTATTGTGCCTATGCAAGATATTCTCAGTCTGGGAAGTTCTGCCAGGATGAACATTCCTGCAACTCAGGTAAATAAAGTTGCTTACTTGTAAGCAACATTTGGGTAATTAGGCTAGGGTTTGGGGCTGATCTATCCTCGTGTTTGTCCGTTTTATTCTGATCATGGCCTTGAGTGTTGATATAGACAAGAACCTCAAGGCCCAATAAAATTTTAGCCTCAGCTAGGGCACTTCCGCCCAAGCCCAAGCCGGGCCTGGTCTGAAAGTTGGAGTTCTGATGTAGCTTAAGTCTGATAAATTTAAATAAAATCTCATACATAATATATGATCATTTGTTGTGTTATTCGTACTTTGTTATCTTTGCTGAGTATAGAACATGGCAATTTCTGCCGAAAGCTATAATTTGTAACACATCTTCAAAATTCTGGCAGTCAGAAATAATATTGGTTGGCTCTCTTCTAACCAGCCAAACTGGTGAAGCTTTTAAAAAATTAATTAGTTTAATAGTAATAAAATTATCAGAATGTCAGGCTGTTTTGCATGTCACAATTCCTTTCAAAGACGGAGGGGAAAAAAAATGAAGGAAAGAAAAAAAAATGAGGAGAGAAGCAGAAGTACTTATAGTGAGAATTGATATTTTTATCCACAGTAAGGTCTCTTAATTCTTGTTTTAGTGACACTGAACATTTGATGCCTTTGTTTCTTTTGTCATCTAGGTAGGTGTCTTGACTCGAAAAACCTTTCATTTTTTATACTTGGTGGTATCGTTTTTTCTCCACTTTTTCCCAATCTAGGATTTTACTTCTGCTACTCTTTATCGTATTCAATACAGTTAGCATTTACAATTTTCCATTATTAAGAGCCATATTTTTCCTATCCCAAAACAACAATCAAACGTTAAACTACTGGTTGTATATTACAATGATGTCTCTACAAGACATAATCATGAACAGTTTTCCTAACGTTATATCTGTTTTTTGTTTTTTGTTTTTACAGTTTGGAAATTGGAATTGGAGGATTCCTAGTTCCATGAGCTTTGACAGCTTAGATGCTGAAAAGAAGAAACTTAGGGATATGATTTCAATGTACGGGCGGCTGTGAATGGATACTCCTGAGGTTTTCGTTTCCTCGGTGACTGCGGCTTGATTAAAAAGTAATAATTCAACTTTGAATAACTAAGAGTTGTAGATTAAGTATGAATAAACATAACTTTGAATAAACAGACAGCTAGTCTGACTTGAAGGGTCATGATATGATTCAATTTTGATATCATTATCTATTTAATAAAAAACCTTCACCTGTTATATATTTATCTATTTATTTCATTCATTGTAAATTGTTTGGCTTTTAGAACTTCATTATTCAGGTTTGAAGCTTAAAACTTTGTTTCATTTGCACAGAAATTCAACACAAATCATTATAAACATTCAGGGTATACTTGGTTAAATTTCCTGAGAAATATTTTTTTCTCAAACAATAGAAAAACAGGAAACAGCTCTGGGAAAAGAAAGAAAGAAAGAAAAAAGTCGCAAAAAATTGACCAGCGGCCACTGGAATTTTCTCCCAACGTGGATTAGGAAATCAAATTTCAATGCGGGAACAGCAGATGCAACTTAAATTATTATTTCATGCTCAATGGGGAGCCCTACCATCATATCCAGATTGACTTTTCAAATGTTGTTTTTGAATTTTTGGACTTGAAAGATGTTTTGAGTAGTGTTTGACTATTTTTTTAAAAAATAGAGATTTGACTCTTAGAAGAGGTTTTGGAGAACCCAGTTTCTCCAAAATGCTCCTAACACTCTTTTAAAAACATGGGAAGCTATTTTATGAGTTTAATGAAACTTTTGAAATAGCAAGCGTGCTCAAATAATTCCAACTGTATGTTAAAAGCTCTTTGAAAATACACTTCTCAAACATAAAAGTAAAAGCAAAAATTATGCCAAGTGAGCCCTTAGTGTGTGTGTGTGTGTTAGGGGCAAATACTTCGAAGTAATAGTTGAATATCCTCCTGTATGTTGGCTGGTTATAATTGTGTCCCGTTGGATATGTTGCCTTGCTCTTCCTTTCTGAGTTTATGTTTTCTATTTGCAAGTAAATGCAAATGCAAATGCAAATGCAGTTTGATCAACAAGAAGCAGGGACTCACTTGTATCTCCTGTCTAAATAGCATACAACAACTTTATGACAGGTTCAGTCGCCAAATTACAACAAATGTAGGTTGACAAATATTACAAGAAAATTTCACGGGCCCATATATTTAATAAAAATTCATCATCCGTATATACAATTCAATGAAATTAAAACCTCACTATAAATTTACTACACAATACAAGCCACGCCTCCCCACTAAAATCGAGACACAACACTTTGCCTTGCACAACTAATACTAATAAAATCTTAAAAGCGCCGTACATGCATTAAAGAGAGAAACCTTGTTGAAGAAGTCAGACCCCCTGAAAATGGCCTGTCATCCTATTTCTTCAAAAAGCTCTCAATTTGGGTAAGGGCCTGCCAAAGAATAAAATTAAGTTAGCTTAGCAAATTAGAATGGCTGCTTAACACACCTGCAGATGGGAAAATAAAGCTACATGAGAGAGAGAGAGAGAGACCTCAATTGCAATAACTGCTGGTGTGAGATTGCCTACATCCATGTAACCCAGCTTGGCGGCAATATCTGCAGTTAAAAACGTAAAACCCCTTCAGCACTTGCCAAAACAAAAGCATCTTAAGAACATAAATTCGTAAGAAATTGTTTGTTTAGAATCAAGATGAGGTAGATTAGAGAGTTGTTCAAACACAATAGAAACAATTAAAATAAGTAAGCAGAACTGACGAAAATGACACATTGGTTCTGCAGTCATACTTTCCAGGGAAACTCTAGCATTGGCATTGGCATATGCTTCACTCCTCTCTTCCAAAAGAGTTGATAGGCGCATGAAAGTCTACAGAAACATCCAAAGTCAGAGTAAGTATCAAAACAAAAGCAGATATGCAGCCTTTAATTAATTACATAATATCTGATCCAAATAGAGAAGCTGAACTAGTTGTCAGGTGTGTCCAGTAAGATGGCTGAAATGCCTACCTTTGCATAAGCATCACCTGATTCACGATGCAAGAGGGGGCGAGACCCAGTTCCTACAGCAGCAATTCTCCTAGCCAATGCTTCCAAGGGTACATCTAACCAGACACTAATCCCCTTTTGCATGTATTTCCTGACAAAGAAATGTAATGTCCACTTAAACAACTGAAAGTACATTGACAAGGAAACTATGCAAAGATGAAGCAAAAAGAACTATTATTTATATGTCCAATGTAATACCAATTAATGGGCCGTACAACTGCACCACCACCAGTGGAAACAACAAGCCGGTTCATTGGGGACAGCTTCTGCAGAACCTCAGTCTAAAAGACAAAAGTATAATAACTAACCTTCTGATTCCAATATAGAAAGGGAATGAAAATCAAACTCGGAAAAATAAATTGTGTTAGCGAACATTGTTGGTAGTAGAATTGGTAGAATTTGCTTATAATCCGTGAGTTCTCCAAGTAATAGCTCTAGATTGAGGGAACTGCATCTGTAGGTACTAAAATAGTCCACAAACTTGGTTATCCAAGCGTAAGTTTTCCACTTCAATTTTGCTGTGTCGTGAGTTATCAAATGATGAGTCAGACATGACCATGTTAACTTATCCCCAGTTTTGAGTGGTATGTCCCATGTGTCTGAAAAAAAATTCACTAGCCCATGATGTGTGGCAGAATGTTATAGCTTCTTTTTTTTTTTTTTTTTTTCCTTTCTTTCTTTCTTAGAATCCGTCTGTCTTATTTATTAATTTATCTAAAGACACCGAACGAAAGAATAAATCAAACAAAAAGAATTCAGTATCCACATATAACTTTTTTTTTTTTGATAAGTATAAAGTATCCACATATAACTCTTACTAACCTCACTGTCTCTGAAGAATCTCTCGCCATATAGATTAAAAATTTCAGCTACAGAAGTTCCGCCAGCTGTCTGCTCTACCAATGTATCACTATAGCATCCACAAACACAAAAAGGTCTTATTATAATTTAGCAGGAGGTACAATGTGCCAGTCAAGGGGAACTTTAGATGGTAAATGATAAATGTGCACAAAGTCGGAACACTTTCCAATGTTTCAACACGGTAGGTAACCTACACTCAAAGCCCATCACTTGGAATGGTGAAACCCTCCATTTACATTGCAAAGTTCTTTATATGACTTGAATATTGTAGTCCTCACTCACCCTATTATTATTTTGCCAAAAACCAAAAAGGGAAGCAATCTTGCTACATACCTGTCAAAAAATGAGTATCCCAGTGCTTCTGATAAAATCCTACCAACAGTTGTTTTTCCAGAGCCCATCATTCCTGCATTTTGCATATACCATTAGTTATATAAACATAGTTTTAACTAATTTTACCAACTAATCACAGGGAATTCTAGTAAGGCAACTGACCAACAAGATATATACACCGTCCATTTAAATGTGGTTCTATCTCTTCTGACTTGTTCTGCAATTTCAATAACTTCCAATAAGACAACTGTCTAGAGATGCCACATTGAAAACAGGGTACAGAATGCCCAAACCTCTAAACCAAAGAAACATCATTCCATACCTTTAAAGCCATAGCTTCATCAAAAGAAGGAGGAAAACTTCCAGGTTCCATTACCGAACCTACAAAAGTGAGATTCAAAATAAACTTTCAATGACCAAAAAGGAGATATAACTTGCAGTCATTACCACAGAACCATTTTTTTTTTGGGTGGGGTGGCAGAAGGGAGAGAAAGAGGGGGAGGGACCCTAAATAATAGCACGAAAATGGGGCAACAGATTTTTGAAAAACATTCTGCTCATACCACAATTCCTTCAAAATGTTTGCAATTAAAATCTCAGGAAAGATAAGTAAACACCCAACATTCTACTGACAAGCTTGCAGACGATCCTTGCTTTGTCATCAAAGTTTTAAAAACTGTTAGCATCAGATCCACTTAGTCAAACTATAGAAATTACATGTTCTTCCTCTAAATCAAGGAATGAGTATATTGGTCAATCTACGTCTTTCACCTATAAGATAATCTGCAGTAATCATGTTGCTGTGTATAGAAATAATACCACCTTACCTTGGACATCTTTTTTTAAACATAAGGAATATAAGACAAGAGTACATGGAGTTCAGCCATATATCATATATATAAAGATGCACAAAAACAAATTTAAAATTGTTGGAGAATATCATTATAGAGTTATTTAAACTCTTGATAGAATATTTGATTGGAGTGATTCATGGGAGTGATTTTAGGAATCCTCCATCAATATTCTATCAAGAGCTTAAATCACTCTCTAATGATATTCTCCAACAAATATATATATATATATGTGTGTGTGTGTGTGTGTGTGTGCGCGCGCGCATGCAAAGAGTGTCTTCTGAATCTGGCTTCCCACTGTTTTGCCTCAGATGTTTAAGATATTTTATGAACTTTTGATAACCCCAAAAGAAGACATCATCCTAACAGCAAAATTGACTCTTCCTAAGGTGTGACTAAATTACCTTCCCTGGACTAAATTCATAACAATCAGAAACATCTATCTTCCTATAACTAACCAATATCTCAATTATTGCCCCAACCCTACCTACCTAAAAATAAGTGTAGCAGCCCAACTCTTCCTGGATTTTCACTAGGCCACCCACCAGTCCTAAAGTCCAACCCCATTGAAAGTACTGTTTTACTGTCCCAATCAAAGCACAGCCGAATTACCCTGCTACATCACCAAAGCCAATTATGTAGCAAAGCTAGCCAGTGGTAGTCTACACTAGTCTCAAATGTTAAGCAACTCACATAGTCTTCAGCCCTAACAAAACAATACAAGATTCTGCCACGCCATTTTTCATAAATATCCCTCTTAAATTCTCAAATGAAGAAACAGACATGGTAAGTGGACAGAGAGGAAGTTTACTTCAATGCCCTATTGGTAGATACCACTCCTCATGATTCAAGTCTTCTGTCAAATCTAGGGCTGCTCAAATAAGCACTTGAGCTCAGATCAAGATTGGCTTCATTAGATGCATGCTTGAGATTACTCATGAAGTAAACAGTCCAAGCCTAATCTTCATTTTAAAACTCATTAATTTTTCAAGCTAAGCTTGAATGGAAGAAATATCTTGAGTCAGCTTGTTTGTAGCCCTAATCAAATCTTAAATTCACTATGTACAAAGACAATTCTGGAAGCATGCAAGCCAACGATCCACATACTCAGCAGCTCAGCTGTCTCACCAAATCTGGCACTTCAACCAAGTCAAATAATCATGTCCTGCTCATGAAAGCAGGTAGCCATACCAGTCATGAGTATAATAAATAAACTGCGATTAAGAAGACGCTACGCATATTCCACACTTACAGGTAGTGTGAACTGTGTGATGAAAACAACTCATTTTTGTTTTTCCTGAAATTCTACTATTCATACCAGGCTAATACAATTAAAATGAACATGATGCCCATTCTACATTGTGCATTAGCAATCTATTGGTCTAAAGAGCACTTTATGATTTATCATTATTATTATTATTTATTTACTTTTTTTTAAGAATCGATCATCAGTTCTCCCAGCGTTACCTCAGTGTGTCATGACTCATGAGTCATCAGGGCCAATTGTCCTAGCATCTGCAGATGCCCAACACATCATGCAACAAAAACCATGGCAGGTAAATACTGCAATGATACATCAAATTACTTATTAAAGCCAAATCTGGCACTTCAACCAAGTCAAATAATCATGTCCTGCTCATGAAGCAGGTAGCCATACCAGTCATGAGTATAATAAATAAACTGCGATTAAGAAGACGCTATGCATATTCCACACTTACAGGTAGTGTGAACTGTGTGATGAAAACAACTCATTTTTGCTTATATTCCACACTTACAGGTAGTGTGAACTGTGTGATGAAAACAACTCATTTTTGCTTATATTCCACACTTACAGGTAGTGTGAACTGTGTGATGAAAACAACTCATTTTTGCTTATATTCCACACTTACAGGTAGTGTGAACTGTGTGATGAAAACAACTCATTTTTGCTTTTCCTGAAATTCTACTATTCATCCAAGGCTAATACAATTAAAATGAACATGATGCCCATTCTACATTGCGCATTAGCAATCTTTTGGTCTAAAGAGCACTTTAAGATTTATCATTATTATTATTATTTAATTACCTTTTTTTTTAAGAATCAATCATCAGTTCTCCCAGTGTTACCTCAGTGTGTCATGACTCATGAGTCATCAGGGCCAATTGTCCTAGCATCTGCAGATGTCCAACACTAAATACTGCAATGATACATCAAATTGCTTATTAAAGCCAAATAGTAGGTCCTTCTCCAGTCCACCCACAAGTAGAATAAAAATCAGATTATCGTTATAATGAATCTGTTGAGAAACAAGCCCCCAATCACAAACCACCAAATATTACTATGTGATGATAAGTAAACAAGTACGAAGAAATTTGCAAGAACACACCAAGAATTATACGTGGTTCGGCTAAACAAACCTACGTCCACGGAGAGCCCGATTTCACTATATAGATTGTAACAGAACAAGTTGAAGAATTGTATCAAGAGTACACTCAACTCTCAACCCTTATACACCCAATCTCAGTCAAAAGGAAATCACAAATTCTAAACAAGAATTCTATCTCTAAGTGTCCTCTCAATAACAATGAGAGTATAACCTCTACGCAAGAGTTGCCCTCTCAAAACAATGAGAGTGACCTCTCAAATACAATGAGAGTATTGCCTCTTTTCTTCTCACTTATCTCAACCTATAACATAGGTAACTTTTTGTAGAGCCCAAAACCCAATACCTTGGTGGACAAGGATTACAATTCCTTCGAGCTCAAGACTTGCCTAACAAGTACTTTCCTTGAGACCAAGACTTTCCTTCTAAAAAATTACCTAATAAGACACAACTCTATAATGGAAACCTAATCACAATAGGAATTTGAGCCAACCTAACAGAATCTCATATCATGGCACAATGTTTAGGCCAACCATATAATAAGACATTGTGCTAGAACTAGCTTAAGTCATCATTAGCACTTCACAAGAGAATCACAATGAATGTCCAAGTGTCAGCATGTCTCCATATGCTAGATATGCCTTATTAAGTATCTTTGTGATATAAAATGCCACTCTCTAGACTAGTCTTAAGAAGATGTCTCGATTTCAATTGTAAAATGCCCACATTATGGTATGATTAGAAATAAAAAATTATGATCTTCTTCCTATTCACCCTTCCACACTTTAGCTATCAGACTTCCTTTTCTGCTTCTAGCTAATTTCCCTTCACAAAGCATGTATCAATTTCAATTGTAAAATGCCCACATTATGGTATGATTAGCAATAAAAAATTGTGATCTTCTTCCTTTTTACCCTTCCACACTTTAGCTATCAGACTACCCTTTTCTGCTTCTAGCTAATTTCCCTTCACAAAGCAACAGCTCCGATCCTGCAGAGAAGAATTCTTCTTCCTCTTTACCCTACTAATCTTAGCCAAACTTTGTAAGCTAATTTATAAGCTTGAGTGTTTGACGTAATTGAAAAGCAGTCTAACCTTCCTAAGTTTAATTACCCCCGGCACCTAGGATCTCAAATGGGAGATTCCCACTAGATATCAAATGATCCTGCACATATTTTTATAACCAAGAAAGACACATTTTATGCAGACCTCCAAAAGAGAGTAAAAAACTAGTCATCTTTCAAGGCCCTATCTTTGGTTGCCAAACCTGTGGCAGGCACTTCTACAATCCCCAAATCAATCTGAAACATCATCCAAGGTTGCATTCTCTTAGCACATTTTAGATATCAACATAAGTACTAATACATCATACAACAGTAACATCCAAGAGATCTCCTCTTCGCTATTTAGGGTATTGAACTAGTAATTGAGATATAAGGTGATTTAGTTACAATAAGGAGATCATAATGCATCGTTACAGTGTTGTAGGGTAAAATAGGAAATAAATCATAAAGCTTAAACAAGATTATGCAAAGGGAGGGGGAAATAATTAAATTATTCTTTTCATTTCTTGAAGATAATTCCAGAACTAGGATTTTCTTGATGGCGTCAAACAAACTTGGAGCCTAAAGATCCGTATAAGCCCACGGAAACAACAGTCCTGATTAGCATAGTGTAGAGTCTTACCGGGAAAAGAAAAATGAAAGAAAGAAAGCTGGTGTAGATTTTTACTGGTAATATGCAGACAGTCAAAACACAGTGGCAATCTTTTGCTTATGGTTATAATTTCCAGTTTTTCCTTTCCTTCCAAGTTTTTAATCCAAATTTTTAGTTTCTACCACCGTAACATAATAACTAATCTGTAATAAGATAAAAAGGAAAAAAGAGGAAAGACGTAAACTTTTCCTTGGAGCTTTACTTTTGCTTAGCGTTATTGCTTGCAAGAAAGGATAGTGACTACTAGAGAACGATGGGGTTGCTTTAATATCCTAAGAGCAATGAAAAAGGACAAAATAAGGGGTCACAAACCCCTCCCAATTCAAAATGAAGATTTCAAATTTTTATGTGTGTATGTCCCTGGCTGACCCAAGTCTCATTTCTATTTTCTCAACTGATTAAAGTAAAATCAAAACAAGCATCCTTTTTATGCAGAGGAAATCAATTTGATCATTGTAAGTGATAGTCTACCAAGACAATGCACGCCAACTCACGTTTCACAATTATAAATCATGTGTTACAACCATTGTGTAATTATTCGATTCTTTGATATGCTATCAAACAATAGAGAAAAATGCATTTTCATCCTTTATCCAAAAGTTGGGTTAAATGTTTAGTGAGTACCTGGAAACTTCTGATAAGAACACGAAACCTCCAATGCTACAGATCTATGCCAACTCGCAGTTCTTTTACGCTGAAGATTAGTAGAAGTAAGAACCTGAACCCTCTGCCGTCCCCTGCATCTATGAGAAAACCGCAAAGAACCACTCTGTTTTCTCATGATCTTCTCTGGATCAATCCATGTCGATAATTGCAAGCTCTGGGCAACTTTAGCCTCCATTCCTTCACGGTCGAAACCCAATCGCCTTGATTTCAGTAGACAGTAGAAACTCGATCAAATTTCAAACAAACTGAACCACAAACACAGAATCGAAGCTTCAATTTGACCCCAGTTTCTCTGCAAAAACAAAAAATTTCGTTAACCCGCCTTGTAATTGCCAATAAAAAGGAGAGAGTACCCAACTAACCTGCATACACGTACGAGGCTCTCACAAATATAGTCTGTGCTCACTCAAATCCCTAATAATGAATAACCTAAGATTCAAAAGTTTTAATTCAATTGCCAAAATCCAGGTCTATTCTTTTTTCCTACATTTTCTAGGCAGCCAAACAGACGAAAAAAAAAAAGCGAGATTGCTCCTCAATTTTCGTAATTATATTCAAATGCCTTTCAACCAACACAACCAGAATATATTTCATGATTGAGTAAAATTTGTAGGAGATCTTCATTTCATAATTGTGAATACAAGTCCATCCTACACGTATATATATGTATGTATGCATATATAAAACGAATTTCAAGTAAAAATTGACTAATATTGAATTAATCTCTCCAGATTTTGGAGGATTCACATAAATAGAAACAAATATTGAACTAACTAACAACGAGTCAGACGCTCACCAGAAAATCAGAGGGGAGGCAACACTGCGCAGGATAGTAAGAAGCCGAATGTAGATAAAAATGCGTCTCTCTCTCTCTCTCTCTCTCTCTCTCTCTCTCTAACAGCGAGGCTATTAGGTTGATACACGGTCAGTTACTTTGGATAGGTAGGTTTGGTTGGTGCCTATTTGGTCCTCCTCTTAATCTTATGGAGTAATATATATATCCACAACTGCACACATAGATATACAGGAGTATATAAAATCATTGCATTTTGGATAAGAGAGGGGCATGCCAGCACATCCATCCCATACAAAATTTTGATTTAATGGGTAGTTGGATATGATGGGTCCGGTAAAGGATGGGATGTAATCTTTAGCATTCAGGACATGTCAAGGGGTTTTTAAGCCAAGGAAATGGTCACCAAGGTTCCATCTAGCGGTAAAGTCATTTGCATATGCTGTCTTAGAAATATTTTATTTGAGATTCGTTTTGACTGTAAATAATTTTTTGAGATTAATCTTTTTACGGATAATTTCATGACTTAATTGATAAAGAGTGAAAAGCTGTCTTTTATGAATTCTAAGAATTAGTCGGGACTAGGGATAGAGAGTCACCTTTCTTGAATCCTAAGGATTAGTCTGGACAAAGTATTGAATACACTAGTTAATTTAAAATAAAAAAAAAAGCTTTAACATATTTAATAAGATAATAGAAACTTAATGGGTGTCGGACATGAGATACTCTTCGAATACGTATCGAACACTTCAGAGCAGTGATGTATATTATAATGTTTTGAAATAATTTATATGAGACTGAGTTATAATGAATAATCTGAACTAAATATATGTAGATGAACAAAAATTGAAGTATCATAGTTGAATAAGTCATGTATATTATAATGTTTTGGTTCTTAATTGCTTGACGGTGAATTGAAGTATTTCTGTAATATATTTTATTATTATTTTTTAGTTGTATGCTTTAATTGATTTGTGTAGATCAAGTCATTGAACATGGTGATATGAGCTCTCTTGTTCAGTAGATATTTTGTTAACAGACCATGCTATTTAGATAAAAGAATAATGATAAAAAAAAATAATTCTACAATACCCTGAAAATTCCTTAAATGTAACAATCCCACCAATAATAAAACTATATTTTTCATTATTATAGGAACAAATACAAGGTGAAATTTTATTAGTGGTGGGATTCCTCCAATACACGGAATCCCCGTGGTATATAATAATTTTTCGATAAAAAGGCGAAACTTTATACCCAAAATTATCACCCAACCCGACGTGGCTATGCCAGCGTGAGAGAATAAAACATCATCTCTCTCCGTCACGTGAGAAAATGAAAAAAAAAAAATACTTAGAAGATCGTGGAAAAAAGTTTCATGAAGGTTGTGGAAAGGTGTGAAGATGTTAGATGTACACATTCGCATATATATATATATATATATATATATATATATATATATATGAAAGTTGTTACTACAACATCAATGTTGTTGCAATATTTGTGATTTGTGATGATAATGAAACAGAGATACTAAGTGATTCAATGTACAACAAATACGCAAAATTTGTATTAAATCCAGAAAATTACCAGCACAACAAGATGAAATCATCCAATCTCAAGCTCGAATCATTACAGACAAAACAGATCCATCACAATATTTATACAAGAAATATACAGATACAAACATAAGTAACGAATGAACATGTGTACAACAAATATGAAGAAAAAGATTTGACGAATGAAATTGATGAATTTATGGAAAAAAAAAAATTTACAGACAAAAAATTTACATATATTTTAGACATTCGATATCAGTCTTATTGTCATCTAAAAATATACACATGTTGCGAAACTTCTTAGCGAGCGAGACATACACCTCTGTATGAAAGCTCCCCAAATCACACACTACGACAGCCATCTTCGAGAAAAAAAAATTTTTCTTCCTCGCCAGTGAAAATTAGTCATATTTTTTACTTCCTCGGTCGTATGAAAGAAAAATTATTCTTGGCTTTGTCACCGTGGCATACTATGCTATTCACTTCCTCTGTCGTATGAAAAATACTCAATCATATGCGATTGTCTTGATCTTCAAATAAATTTTATTTTATTTTATTTATTTTAAAAAAAGCGCTTGAAATTTTAAATAAAAAAATATAAGTAAGACAATTTTTCTCTCCTTATCATTTTCCTTTCTTAACCGGATATACTAACATCATTGATTTGTGGTGTGTGATTGTGTCGCATCCTGTTCATCAGGATTGTGTCGCATCCTGCCCTCGTGTTAATTTTATTTTATTTTATTTATCAAATGTCTACCAATTGTTGCTGCAGTTGTTTTCTTCCGTAACGGACGATTTGTCGGAGGTGACCCTCCGGACAAGGATGGTAAAATTGGACATGAATTTAAGGTAAATTGATCTGTTTAATTGATACGAAAATGACTCACAAAAAATTATGTTAGATTTAAATTTAATTATGACAAGAGTTATTTATATATTCTAGTTTTATTGAAATATTCAAACTTATATATACATAATTATATATATTACATTTTATTTGTAATGTATTTGTTGTGTTTACATTACGGTTGTAGGCATAAAATGCCAATACGTTGTGGAGTTTATATATAGATAAAAAAATTATAATATAATTTGATTTTATAATTTATGTAAAGATATCTAATTTATTTTTTTATATAATATTCAAATTAAATGGGTTAAAAATGTTATTAAACAAATCGTGATATTATAAGACATGTTTATTAAACGGTTTAATAAACGGAGTGGGTTAGTGTTGATTGTCTCTCTCACAATTATTAAATGAGTCGGGTTAGGGTTGAGTTGTTTAGCAAAATACTCCAAATAAATTAAAACAAAATTTACTATAATTAATGTAATTAGTTGAGAATGCTCTTGTTGAATTTGTGAGGCTGCAACCCATTGCCCCCTAAATTCTGGCTAATCCTTTCATTTTTTGCATCACAAGAAAGGGTCTATTATTTTTGCTCAACCTTGCAACTCTAATTTCATTCTAACTAACTAATTTGTAGATGGGTTTTCTTAATTTTCAAATTTTATTACAGTCAATAATATATCTTTAATTGTATTCGGATTGTGGAACACAAGCTGGGGTTACTTATTTCAACTTAGATTTCACTAATTAGCTAATTAGTAAAGATAAGAAAATCATTTTTGAATATCATGATAGTTAAATGTTGTTTTTTTATATGACATACACACGCACACATTATATATATGTATGTATTAGTTATACATACTTCCCTATGAGATGTAAATGACAAATGTAGGACTCTAAAATTGAGTCCTATATATGTATGATCTTCAAAACCAAACCCTTCTAAAAATGGTACACAATTTGACGTGTACATTTATAATATATTTCGTGTAAATATATGTATTTAATTTGAATCTTGTGTATTGTATACGTACGGTCACATTTATCCTACATGTTACATGCACAGTCTAAATTTACCGGTTATATATATTTATATTTGATGTATTGTAGATCTTTTTCATTTCACACGTTGTTGAATTGATAACAAGATTCTTGATAATTACGGGATGACTAAAAGTGACAGTATTGAAGTCTTGGACCCACTAATTAATTAATTGATCGACGCTTCAAGATATTTGTAGAAAAGTTAATATTTTTAATTCCAATCTCGTGACGGTAGTCTCTACACAATTGGTCTTAACAAGCGGATAGTGATATAACAAGTTTTGTCATTACGTTCCACAACTTACGTATCTGTCTATCTTTGGAATTGTGTGTATTTAATGCATTCACCATCTAATAATCACACTATGAAACATAAAAGTGAGAGGTGTCATGAATACATTTCACAGAAGAAATGTTATATATATTTGATAAATTTTACAAGAAATTTCAATAAGATATGAATTTTAGAAAATATTCTACGAGTATATTTCGAGAAGTAATTTTAGTTATGTGTGATGTGAAATTTATCGTAGATGAACAAATCACAAATGAGATAATATCACCCGGAGTATTTTAGACTTCTTAAGATTTTAAATTGTTGATGTTAAAATCAAATGTCATTGTCTTTCTTCTTTTTATTTCTAATTGGATTCTATGAAGAAAGTGTGTAGAAATAATAGTTCAAAAGATTTAAATTATCTTCTCCTTTCTCTATCTTGTCTACTGCCAATCAGAGGAATCAAGCAAATTAAAATAATGTAATAGTTCAAAACACCCTCTTACTGAATTTCTCTTAATATATAGAATCAACTTTGATGGCTTTTGTGAAACATTGGAAATTAGTTTGTCAATGCTTTTGGTAATTCACTACAACAAAAAGAAAACATGATCAAGTTTAATGAAAACATTCATAAACATTCAATATTGGAGGTTCTTCACTACTCTTAAACCTTCATTCAATGTTATAAGATTATTCAAGAAAAAAAATCAATATGCAAAATAAAAACTCGCCTGTAATAATTAATTTATAGTTTTTAGGTTATTTGAGGTTCTCTTAACTTCTATTTATTTATTTTCCCTTAGATTATTTATTATATGTTAAGTTTTTTTTATCAATTAAATACTCATACAAACATTGTCACCGTCAGTCAGGACTTTAACCTCTCTCCTCCTCTTTGTTACGAATGTTATACTTGTCAAGGTCTAGCAATAATAATTAATATGAATATTATTTATTTTTATGTTTATACTTTACCTATATATTAAAAAAAATGATTGACGAGCACGCTTTTTTTTTTTTTACTAGTGTAAATTAAATAGGAGAAATACATTAGCATGCAGTGTATGAATGCTCCTACGCATCTACTGTCTGTTTCACTTGAGAAGTCAAAATTCCTTCTTCTCTTTTAACAAGGGAAGTTCAAAGTGAAGTTGAAAGTTTAAAATCTTGTCAAAGTGAGAGTAGATGTATGAGTTGGACATGTCTATCAGTGTAGTGTGTATATATATATATATATATATTTTGTCATATTGTTGAAATCTTTTTTGCCCATTAAAACAGAATATGATTGGCCAAATGATACATCTATCCATTTGTGTATCCGCGTATGTCCAGGAACAAGAACAATTATTTGAGGCCGGATGGGTCAAGCTAATCTGTGTGGCCACGATTCGACTAGTACGTGGGGTCATATCTCAACAAATAATTAGTCTCAATCATGCTGTTCAATTAAAATTAAAATTTATTTATCTATTTATTTTTTTCATAAAACTTTTTAAATGTAAAACATTTTGTCCTCTGATTGTTTGTATTTCAAGTTGTGTCTTTTCTTCTTGTTAGTTTGCTGAGGCCTTCTCTGTTGCACTGTCCTTGGTTTCCACAGGTTTGGTGTTCTTCATCAAATTCTAACTTAACAGAAAAATAAATAAATCATTTCCATAATTAAGAGAACTTTATTTAGAATGACATGACAATGATTTAGGTTTGGTGTGAGATCTTATTTAAATAACTTGTCACTTTAAATAGTTTTACCTTCTAATAATGTGAGTGTGTAATATTTTCTTTTACGTCTAACAATCTTGAGAAAAGAAAAACTGATATATATATATATATATATATATATATAAAAGAAATACAGACACCTTTATCAGAGTTGTATTTGTTTAGACTTTATAACACGTTTTACAGGCTAGCACCACTTTCTAAACATTCCTTGTTTTACACGCCGACACCTATCCATAATTTTGGACACTTGATAAACACTTAAAATATGTTTCAGAAAAAATGTTAGATGTCGTGGATATAATCATGAATTAGTATTTTGAATTAGGTGGTTGATTTGACAACTTTTTTTAATTTTAAAATAATTATTTTTAGAGAATACAAAAAAAAAAAAAAAAAAGAAAAGAAAAGCAAAACCCATCATTATAAAATTCAAATCTTAACATAACTTAATAACATAAAATTCAAATTAAATTTTAGTATATGATTAATAAACATAGAACGCCAGTTTTAGCAAATGAAAAAAGAAAAAGGTATGATTAAGCAAAATCAAAGTTTCATCATATTTGAAAAACAGCATAGAAATATTTGATTGAAGGAGTTGACTCTGGATCTGGATCTGGATCTAGATCGAAAACCTCTCTTTAACTTGAGAATCAAGTAAAGTTTATTACATGGAAGATACCAGAGTCATATACACAACATCAACGCATGCACTAATGCAACAACATATTATATTGAGTTGTAAAATTTTAACACCGTTAAATTACAACACTTTTTTTCATAATTTAGAGTTCTTTTGAAATTGTTGTTGAATCACTTAAGATTATTTTTAAATGTGTATGATAACCACTAAAATTAGTTATAATAATTATTATTTTTAGCTTAGTAGATCTTTTAAATGAAATCAAAATATCAGATAGTTCAAGCAAATGTTTTATATTTTAAGTAACTGTACGTGTTTTTCTTAGATAGTTTTATTTTTTATAAAGACAATTTCACTCTTTCTTTAATAAAGTTATTATTATCAAATATGACAACATTTTATTAAAAGACATTATTGTAAAATTGACAATAAAAGTATTTTAAAAATTATTGTTACCAAACAAATTAAAAGTACTTATATTGTGAGAAGTAATTTATATAACAGTAATTTTTTGATAGCTCTGTTGGCAAAAGTATTTTTTTAATTCTAACGGCAACAGCCAAACAAGCCCTTAGTATTTCGTAATATTGAAATCTCTATTTATTTCGACACTGTCTCTCTCTCTCTCTCTATATATATATATACACACACACACTGTCTCTCTCTCTCTCTCTCTCTTTATTTGTTCAGAGGAGAAAATTGAATGCACGTGTCCATAGAAAGAAGAAATAATTATATGGTCCAGATCCAACGATAAGCGATGCTGGACCATTTAATAATTTGTTCCAGAAACACATGTGCAAACATATCAGTTTTGTACGCCTTTATCATCTAGTGTGTGCCACGTATATAATAAAAGTATTTATATTGAAAGACGTCGTTTTCAAGTGACGTGTCTTGTTCGAGTCCACCTGTTGTTATGACTTTTTTAATTATTTTAAACCAATCATTTTATATAGTCAAAGAAATACGGATACCGACATCAAATATGAGTATAACATGATATGTATACAATAATACCTAAAATTTTTAAAAAATAAAATACGGACATGACAAGGATACGTTAAAAAAATAAATAAAAATATAATATTATATATAAAATATTAATTATTATTCTTCAACCATACAATTAATATAGTTAAAATAATTGTACAAAATATAAAAAATTAAAATATATAAATTCACTGTCTTTTTTAATATTCTTTATAATGACTTATTTGAGAGTTTTAAAAATACTTTTTTTATTATAAAATAATAATAATTTTTTAATTTATAAAGTTTTTAATATTAGAAGTTCAACTCTATTTTAAAGAATAAAAAATTATAAATTTATCTCGAAAAATATTCTAAACGTATTTTGGAGTATTCTAATCTTATCTCTCGTGTATTCTAGTCATATTCGATATTAAAAAATTAAATATTTTTTAATTATATCGAGAACACGTATTATACCATATTTATATTAAATATATATCTGATACGATGACAGGCTCTTTTCAAAGGGGTTTTTTTTTTTGGGGGGGGTGTATACACGCTTCTTGTGGTCACTTTTCGTGTTCTAACGACATTTGGCTCGATCACATGGTTCATGGCTAGGACATGACACAGCCACATGATTGATGAATATGACCAGTCATTAAAGAATGACGCGGACCCAATACTTTTTGTGAGTTTTACTTTTTGTGACCCGGTATTTCAGAGGATGTTTCTTGATGCTTTTGCAGACTTCCTTTCTTCCTTAGATAACCAGAGATTCTGGGTTCGATTCCCAGTGGAGTCGCCAAAATGTAAAGGTGGGGTTCTGCTAAGAGGAGTGACTAAATACGCTGGAATGAAGTAGCTATATTGAAGAAACAGTCTGAGCAAACGATTGAAGAGAGAGTGTATGTAGAACCAGATTCAAACTGTGTAGAAGAGAGAGATGAGGAGGAGATGGGAAAGAGAGAAAGCAAGTATGACTGAGAGAGGGAGGGGGGGTCAGAGTTGACTAACTGTCTTCACTCCATGGGGTATTTATAGACCTTAGGTATGAGCCTTTGACAGCTGTCATCCTACGTGGCACGAGCTCATCATGCCACGTGTCCCTTCATTTGTCATACTTGGTTGAAGCCATGGGCATCCCTTCCATGATCGCGGGTGAGTATTATGCACTGTCCTATTTATAGCACAATACATAATACCCCTTGCGAGTCATACAGTTATGCTTTAGACCTCAACGAGCCTTTCTCTCAATCCTCCATTCCACACTCGACCCATCTTCCCGACTGGAGTTATGACGCCATATGTTCCGTTATGACACCATAACCGCCTGGGTCATATCACAGTGCGCCTCTGTGCCAGAAATGACCCGCGGGTCCCTATGGCTTCCTACAAGCTCCATCCCATCAAGGCTAGAAGTAACGTCGCGACAATTTACTTTCCATCTTGAGGAGTTGAGCCAGTAATCCTCCATACGGTCCCTGCTGATGAGAGCTATCACTCGGGGTCATGAGCTCGAAGCTACATGATCGCCCATTCCTCCATGATTTCTCACAGCCCCGGGGTATGCCAAGGTGTTAATCCAAAACATACCCGCGAGGGGAAGTTACCCCCAATCCTCCCCTGTCCTTCGTGGGTTAAAGTCACCCGCGACCGCTTCATAAGTTAGAACACTTATGATCGCTTGCAATACCTTCGCGAGTTAAAGTCACTCGCGACCGCTTCGTGAATTGTAGCATTCACGACCGCTATACAATCCTTGAAATCAACTCGCTTGTTACCTAATCCAATCCATCCGCCACCTGCTGGGACCTGCAAAAGATCCACTTGCGACCCGTGGGTCGCATGCGAGGTCCACTCGCGACCCGTGGGTCGCGGGCGAGGTCCACTCACGACCCATGGGTCGCGAACTTAGGGATACAGGCCCATTATTCTACTTTCAGATTTTGTAATGCCTTCTGAATTTCACTCTTTATGTTTTTTTTGACATACACCTCTTTACAGTGAAAAATCAGGTTGCTCATGAACTGAGTAGATGGGCTCTTCGTTGTAAAGAGCCTAATCTTGTTTGGGATGTGTGGCCAAATTGGTTGTTAAAAGTTTTTTGGTTGATTGTAACGGTTCTTCTTCTTAATTATTTAATCTCTTGGTTGGAAAAATAGTACGAATCTTGTGTTGAGTATTTTATATATTTTATTGTCAAATAATAGTTTAAATAACGGCTTGCTCGAATCAATTAAAATCTTCTCCATTGCTAAAATATTTGATGCATCAATTTTATTGATTGACACTAGCATGCGATGGGTCACTATGGTGATGGATCTCATTTGACAGTAATAGTGACAATTATACTATATGTATATGTGCGTGTGTCGACATATATATATATATATATATATATATATATATATATATATATATATTTGAAATGACTTTACCAGGAAAAAAACTAACATGGTGAGTTTGATTAGACAGAACCAACAGCAAAGAAAAGAAACAAATTTTTTTTTTAACTATTTAAGAGTTTGAATCACTGAAAACATAAATTTTTTTTTTAAGAAAAATAGGATTCTCCTCCACAAAGCACAGGAAGATTTTGATTTTCCGTGAAAGTTTTGACTTCACATTTTAATTTTCAATTATGCTCCTATTAATTATTTTTCCTTCTGTCAACCTGCACACATACTAAACATGCACTAAAAATTTACCTATGAGCCATTGATGCTAGATTGAAGGATGTTAACCAAGACCAGTTCTTTTTTTTGACAAAATTAATGTATTGATGATGTGTATTTTTGTTTTCTTTCTAATAAAATTTCTTCTTCTTGCTGCGCAAATATATATATACTAAAAATTTACCTATGAGCCATTAATGCTAGATTGAAGGATGTTAACCAAGACCAGTTCTTTTTTTTAACAAAATTAATGTATTGATGATGTGTATTTTTGTTTTCTTTTTAAAAAAATTTCTTCTTCTTGCTGCGCAAATATATATATATATATATATATATATATATATATATAGTAAAGCCTTTTTTTTTTAATTATAAACTATTTAAAAATGGATATAAACAATTATCTTGTTTAAGAAATAAGATTCTCATCTACAAAGCATCAGAAAATTTTGGTTTTCCGTGAAAATTTTGCTTCACATATTTAATGCTCAATGAAAATAAGTGGAAAATGGTGTATATTAATATGCTCCGATATAAATATGGCTTGTTTTGCTTCTTTGTTATCCTTCTTTTTTATTATATTAATATAATATTTATGTCTCAGTTTGCTAAAGTTATATATTCGTACCTTCTATATATATATACATACATGATTTTCATTTTTTTCCTTTTCACTTAAAGGTCCATAACTTTTATTACAACTAATATTTTTTGATGAAACTAATTTTGTTAAATAGAATATTTCGAGAACTTCAATTTCAGTATAACTTAGGTTATGTTTTAATTTAAGACAAAAAATTATTATTTTTTCAATTCATGTCTATACACTTAAAAGTAATTTTTCACAGTTTTAAATTCATTTTTCACACGATTAAAATGTTTCTTCACACACTCAATTTTTCACAACTTTATATTAACATTTTATAATATCATTTTTATTCACTTTTCACACATTTAGAATACTTTTTCACACACTTAAAACAAATATTTTTTAATATTTTTTCTTTCCAATTTTTTTAGCAACTTTTAAGCATATTGGAAGGATATTTTTGCACAAGTAAATCATAAAAAAATTTATTCATATTTTTTAGTTTCATTTTTTCTCACTTTTCACACACTTAAAGCACTTTTTTTACACATTTAAAGCACTTTTCACAAATTTAAAGTACTTTTCCACACTCTTAAAACAATTTTTTTTTTATGTTTTTTATTTCCAATTTTTTAAGAAAATTTTAGGCATATCTGAATGATGTTTCTGCTCAAATAAGTCATAAAAATTTATATTCATATTTTTTAGTTTCATTTTTTTCTCACTTTCCACACACCTAAAACACTTTTTCACACATTTAAATTACTTTTCCACACAATTAAAACAATTAAATTTCTATGTTTTTTAGTTCCAATTTTTTTTTAGGAACTTTTAGGCATATTGGAATAATGTTTTTGCACAAGTAAATCATAAAAAATTATGTTCACATTTTTTAGTACCATTTTGTTTCACTTTCCACACACTAAAAGCACTTTTCCACACACTTAAAACAATTATTTTTCTGTGTTTTTCTTTTCAATTTTTTTAGCAACTTTTGGGCATATTTGAATGATGTTTTTGCACAACTATGACATAAAAATTTATATTCACATTTTTTAGTTTCATTTTTTTTTCACTTTTCAAACACTTAAAGCACTTTTTGACACATTTAAAACACTTTCCACACATATAAAGTACTTTTCCACACACTTAAAATAATTATTTTTTTAGTTTTTTATTTTCAATTTTTAGCAATTTTTAGGCATATTTGAATGAAGTTTTTGCACAAGTAAATCATAAAAAATTATATTCACATTTTTTAGTTTCATTTTATCTTACTTTCCATACACTTAAATCACTTTTCCACACATTTAAAATATTTTTCACACATATAAAGTACTTTTCCGCATACTTAAAATAATTATTTTTATATGTTTTTTCTTTCCAATTTTTTTAGCAACTTTTAGACATATTGGGGGGATGTTTTTGCACAAGTAAATCATAAAAAATTATATTCACATTTTTAGTTTCATTTTTTCTCACTTGCCACACATTTAAAGCACTTTCCACACATTTAAAGCACTTTTCACACGTTAAAACAATTACTTTTTATGTTTTTTCTTTCCAATTTTTTTAGCAACTTTTAGGCATATTTGAAGGATATTTTTGCACAAATAAGTCATAAAAAATTATATTCACATTTTTTAGTGTCATTTTTTCTCACTTTCCACACACATAAGGCATTTTTTCACACATTTAAAGCACTTTCCACACATTTAAAGTACTTTTTCCACACACTTAAAACAAAATTTTTTTTTCGTTCCAATTTTTTAGCAACTTTTAGTCATATTGAAAGAATGTTTTTGCACAAGTAAATCATAAAAAATATATTCACATTTTTAGTATCATTTTTTCTCACTTTCCACACACTTAAAGCATTCCACACACTTGAAACAATTATTTTTTTATGTTTTTTCTTTCCAATTTTTTAATCAACTTTTAGGCATATTGGAAGGATGTTTTTGCACAAGTAAATCATAAAAAATTATATTCACATTTTTTAGTTTCGTTTTTTCTCACTTTCCACATATTTAAAGTACTTTCCCACACAATTAAAACAATTATTTTTTTATGTTCTTTCTTTTCAATTTTTTTAGCAACTTATACACATATTTGAAGGGTGTTTTTGAACAAATAAGTCAAAAAAAATTATATTCACGTTTTTTAATTTCATTTTTTCTCACTTTCCACACACTTAAACCACTTTTTCACACATTTTATGCATTTTCCACACATTTAAAGTACTTTTCCATACACTTAAAACAATTATTTTTTTATGTTTTTCTTTTCAATTTTTTTAATCAAATTTTAGGCATATTTGAAGGATGTTTTTGCACGAATAAGACATAAAAATTTATATTCTCAATTTTTAGTTTCATTTTTTCTCACTTTCCACACACTCAGCATTTTTTCACACATTTAAATCACTTTCCACACATATAAAGTACATTTCCACACACTTAAAACAATTATTTTTTTATTATTTTTCTTTCCAATTTTTTTAGCAACTTTTAGGTATATTTGAAGGATGCTTTTGAAAAAATAAGTCATAAAAATTTATATTCACCATTTTTAATTTCATTTTTTCTCACTTTCCACACACATAAAGCACCTTTCACACATTTAAAACACTTTCCACACATATAAAGTACTTTTCCACAAAATTAAAATAGTTATTTTTTTTATATTTTTTCTTCCCAATTTTTTTAGTAACTTTTAGGCATATTGGATGGATGTTTTTGCACAAGTAAATCATAAAAAAATTATATTCACATTTTTTAATTTCATTTTTTCTCACTCTCCAAACACTTAAATCACTTTTCACACATTTAATGCATTTTTCACACATTTAAAGTACTTTTCCACACACTTAAAACAATTATTTTTTTATATTATTTCTTTCCAATTTTTTTTATCAACTTTTAGTCATATTTGAAGGATGTTTTTGCACAAATAAGACATAAAAATTCATATTCACAATTTTTAGTTTCATTTTTTCTCACTTTCCACACACTTAAAGCACTTTCCACACATATAAAGTACTTCTTCACACACTTAAAACAATTATTTTTTTATGTTTGTTCTTTCCAATTTTTATAGCAACTTTTAGTTATATTTGAAGGATCTTTTTGAAAAAATAAGTCATAAAAATTTATATTCACATTTTTTAATTTCATTTTTTCTCACATTCCACACACTTAAAGCACTTTTCCACACATTTAAATCACTTTTCACACATATAAAGTATTTCTCCACAAACTTAAAATAATTATTTTTTTATGTTTTTTCTTTCCAATTTTTTTAGCAACTTTTAGGCATATTGGAGGGATGTTTTTTCACAAGTAAATCATAAAAAATTATATTCACATTTTTTAGTATCATTTTTTCTCACTTTCCACACACTTAAAGCACTTTTCCATACACTTAAAACAATTAATTTTTTATGTTTTTTCGTTCCAATTTTTTTGGCAACTTTTAGGCATATTGGAAGAATGTTTTTTTCACAAGTAAATCATAAAAAAATATATTCACATTTTTTAGTATCATTTTTTCTCACTCTGCACACACTTAAAACACTTTTCCACACACTTAAAACAATTATTTTTTTATATTTTTTCTTTCCAATTTTTTTAGCAACTTTTAGGAACTTTGGAAGGATGTTTTTTTACAAGTAAATCATAATAAAATATATTCACATTTTTTAGTTTCATTTTTTCTCACTTTCCACATATTTAAAGTACTTTTCCACACTTAAAACAATTATTTTTTTATGTTCTTTCTTTCCAAATTTTTTAGCAACTTATAGGCATATTTGAAGGGTGTTTTTGAACAAATAAGTCAAAAAAAAATTATATCCACATTTTTTAATTTCATTTTTTCTCACTTTCCACACACTTAAATCACTTTTTCACGCATTTAATGCATTTTTCATACATTTAAAGTACTTTTCCACACGCTTAAAACAATTTTTTTTTATGTTTTTTCTTTTCAATTTTTTTTATCAACTTTTAGGCATATTTGAAGGATGTTTTTGCACAAATAAGACATAAAATTTATATTCACAATTTTTAGTTTCATTTTTTCTCACTTTTCACACACTTAAAAGCACTTTTTCAAACATTTAAAGTACTTTCCACACATATAAATTACTTTTCCACACATTTAAAACAATTATTTTTTTATGTTTTTCTTTCCAATTTTTTTAGCAACTTTTAGGCATATTTGAAGGATTTTTTGAAAAAATAAGTCATAAAAATTTTATTCACATTTTTTAATTTCATTTTTTCTCACTTTCCACACACTTAAGGCATTTTTTCACACATTTAAACGTTTTCCACACATATAAAGTATTTTTCCACGCACTTAAAATAATTATTTGTTATGTTTTTTCTTTCCAATTTTTTTAGCAACTTTTAGGGATATTGGAGGATGTTTTTGCACAAGTAAATCATAAAAAAATTATATTCACACTTTTTAGTTTTATTCTTTCTCACTTGCCACACACTTAAAGCACTTTTCCACGTATTGAAAGCACTTTCCACACATTTAAAGTACTTTTTCATACACTTAAAACAATTTATTTTTTTATGTTTTTTCTTTCTAATTTTTTTAGCAACTTTTAGGCATATTTGAAGGGTACTTCTCCACACATTTCAAGCACTTTCCACACACCTTATACTTGTTTACATTTTATGAAAAGTTATCACTTGTGAACAAGAGTCTCTGTCCAGCTGTGAAGGAAATTTTTTATTTATTTAGCATATCAGAAGATATGTATATTATAGTTATTTCTATTCTCAACATATTATTATCATATTCTTTTGCTATTTTTATGTATATTCATTTATTCTTTTATATATAATGGATTTTTGCACTATATAGTTACAAATCTAAAATTTGTATACACTCGATACCTCTTGCAAGCTTAAAGTTGTGTAATGACTCGGAATCCATCACAAATCTAAAGTTTCATGAGTATAATAGCCTGAAGTCCACCGCAAGCCTGAAGTCTCGTAAACATAGTGGTATGAAGTCCATTACTTTTGCAAATTTGCTAACTTCTTTATAATAGCTAACATTTATATTTCGCTTATATTTTAATGCTTCGTTTGGTAGGAAGGAAGGGTGGTGAATAGAAGATAGGAGAGAATGTGCAAATTTCCTTTGTTTGGTAGAGATGATGCAAGGAGAGAAAAAAAGATGATGGATGAGTCATCCTTCCTCTTTCACAAATTTTTATCCCTCAAAATTTGGACGGAAGACATAAAAGAAGAAATGCAAGGCTATTATAAATATTTTAAATTACAAAACTTTATTTATTTCTCTTATTTTCTCTCTTAACAAACAAAGTAAGTTATTGTCTCATTCTCTTCTCTTCTATCTAACTAAACAAAAAAATGAAAAAACACAATTTTTTTCCTAGTGATGTCTTATTCATCCATTATTCTTTCCCTTCCATCCAATTTTCTTCTTTCCTACCAAGCGGATTCTAAATGTTATTACTATCTACATTTTACTCATTTCCTATACATGTACATAATGTACAACTTTTAGTTCATGCTTTAAAATTAAAATTGTTAATTGTGCATTCCATATATTTATAATTTCATATGAGGAAATATACCTTATTCTTATTATGTTTTTTTTTTTGTCATTTATAGTATACTATCAAACCTCACAATGCTTGAATTTGTTGTCCTTCATATTATGGGCAAAAAAAACTACTTGTCTTGTGTCCTTGATGCTAAAATTCATCTCGATGTCAATAATCTAGGGTATACTATTAAAGAAGAAAATCAATTGTTCCTGCAAGACAACACGAAAATAATAATTTTTCTTCGGTATCATATTCATGCGGAATTAAAAATCAGTACCTCACGGTTAAAGACCCACTCATATTACGAAAATTGTTAAAGGAATTATATGAACACCAAATGACCGTAATCCTTCCTAGAACTTGATTTGACTTGCTAAACTTGCGGTTGCAAGATTTCAAAATTGTCAGTGAGTATAATTCAACTCTTAACTCTAATTATGTGGAGAAACGGTCACTGATGCTGTCCTGATGGAAAAAACATTCACTACTTTCCATCTCTCAAATCTACTCCTACAACAGCAATATATAAAGCAAAGATTTTCAAAATACTCTGAACTTCTGTTCGTTAGTAGCTGAACAAAATAATGAGCTCCTATTGAAAAATCACCAGTCGCATCTAACTGGAATAATAGCATTCCCATAAGCGAATACAGTTTCTTTCACGATTGTAGACGTGGACATGGTCGTGCGTATAATCGTGGTAGAATTAACTACCAAAACTGTGGTAATCATAATTCTTCAATGGTTCCGAGAAGGAACTCCACACCAAGCCAGCAGAAGTGGAATGCAAATAATAAAAAGCAAACTAAAGGGAAATGTGTACAAAATAAGCCTTCCATTTATTACAAAGAAAAACCTTATTATCGGTGTGCTGAAAAAGGACATTGGTCATGAGCATGTTGTGCACCGAGACATTTAGTCGATCTTTATCAATTTTCTGTGAAGGAAAAGGAAAATAAATTGATTTGAATTTCATTGATGATGACCAACTAGTGGACATTACTAATCTTGATGTTTCAGATTTTTTTGTAGACCTTTTTGACATAATTGACCATCTAATTGGTGATGGAAATGTCCACACTAATCGATGTGTTTCTTTTTATCTCTAGACTGCTAGTTTCAGTATGTTCTAATCTAATATGTTTTTGTGCATTTATATAATGTTTGTCTCAATGTACTTTTATCAGTATCTTTTATTGTAGATTTTTATGTCATATGTAAAAAAATATGTTGTTATATATGGCTTTTGTATAATATGACTCTTGCTTCTGTGAAAATAGTATGAATTTATTTAATGTATTGCTTGAGCCTAAAATAAATGGTGAAGATATGTGTCTAGTAAACACTAAATAGTGTCACAAAGCATTTTAGTTTTTGAGGGGCGGGGCGGGTTTTGCCTTTCCTATAACCGAAACCGTTTAACTTTTCCCGCCCCGTCCCCGCCCCGCAACGATGTATAAATGGGGCGGGGTGGGGCGGATTTTGACTTCCCCATTCCCATAACCGTTTAACTTTCCCCGCCCCGCCCCGTTTATACATTTTTTTTTTAATGCAAAAAATTTTATGATAATAAATATGATATTTTGATACATATACACCAAAAACACACAGTTAGATACTTGCAATACAATAGATAATATTGAGTCATCTATTACTGATATAATAAACTTGTATAGTTGTATGATACATATAATATTAATATTTTCTTTAACCATTATTAATATTTCCTCTATATATTATATATATAAGTATAAATATATATATAGTTAAACGGGGCGGATACCCGTCGGGGTAGGGTCTTACCCCCGTCCCCGCCCCGTTTAAACGCGGGTTATTTTCTCTAACCCCATCCACACCCCGTTTCCTTAAACGGTTCTGTAAACGAATTTTAAACGGGGCGGAGCGGGGCAGAGCAAATTGTCATCCCTAATAACACTAGTTAAAACTAGTGTCAATACAATATTAGAATTTGTAAACCCGATTGAGGGTTCCGGAAGAACCAATATTTTGTTACCAAGTTGGACAAAACTATCTATTAAGGATGCATTGTATTATACCAAATCCAGATGAAATCGGTTGAATTTTAAAGATATATGTTGCAACGGATATTATATTGAGACTATAAATGAAGATAGTATTGAATATCTCTGCATTACATGCCAAAAACATGTATTAGAAAAACTCCTTTCTATTCTGAATTGTATTATATAATTATACAAATAGTTGAATCATATGCAGTAATGCACCATAAGTGCTCTGCTCCAATTTTTTTTTATACTTTGGCATGATCAATTTGGCCATCTAGGGTCTACAATGATATGCTACATAATTGAAAACTCGAATGAGTATCCCTTAAAGAAGTAGAAGATTCTTTTGGTAAATGATTACCAAAAGAATGCATACACTCATTAAACAATATTTTATCTAAGGAGTTGACAATGGAAGGATCTGGATCTAGATCAGAATCCTCTCTTTAACTTGAGAATCAAATATATTACATCCAAGATACAAGAGTTATATATATACACAACATCAATGCATACACTCATGAAACATCATATTATATTGAGTTGTAAAATTTTTAATCCATTAAATTACAACACTTTTTTTTTTTTTATCGTTGCTACATCTTAGATTTAGAGTTATTATTTTTATTTAAAAAAATTATTTTTAAATGTGTTTGATAACCATTAAAATTAGCTATTATAAAGACAATTTGATATCACATAGTTCAAGTAGATGTTCTATATTTTAGGTAATTGTTTTTTCTTAAATAGTTTTATTTTTTATAAAGACAATTTCACTCATTCTTTTATAAAATTCTTATTATATAATATAGTAACATTTTATTAAAAAAGATTATTGTAAAATTGGCAATAAAAGTACTTTCAAACTATTGTTACCAAACAAATTATAAGTACTTTAATTGTGAAAAATACTTTTTTGACAACTCTATTGTCAAAAGCATTTTTTTAATTCTAACGACAATGCCAAACAAGCCCTTAACAGTATTGCGTAATATTGTATTCTCGATTTATTTGTACACTAATACACAAATATATACTCCCCTTTTTCTCTCTCTCTCTCTCTCTCTCTATAGTTGTTCCTAGGAAAAGTATCTATACACGTGTTCATAAACACAAAAAAATATTGTATTATCCTAAGCCAATGACAAGTGATTCCAGGAACATTTAATAATTTCTACGGTAAAGAGACGTGCAAACATATCAGTTATTGTCTGCCTTTCTCAACTGACGTGTATATAATAAAAGTTTTTATATTGGAAGACATCGTTTTCCAGTGATGTGTCTTTTTCTGGTCCCCCTGTTCTTATGATTTTTATTATTATTTTAAATCAATCATCGTATAAAGCGTGTTTTTTTGGGTGTACACACTCGTGGTCACTTTTCGTGTTCTAACGACATTTGGCCCAATCACATCGTTCACGGGCTAGGTCTAGGAGTCTAGGACATTGACTCAGCCACATTATTGGTGAATATGATCCATTCATTCAAGAATGACGCGGTGACAGTGACAAATCACCATTATTATTGAGTCAGAATCCTGTTTCTTATCCATATTATTGGTCTCTGTAACCCATAATTTACAATTTTATTAAATTTAATCTATATTTCACCACTCATAAAATATATATTTATCACCCTTAAATTCACATTTTATCACCCTTAAATTTTGAAATATTTTTTGTTAGATTTTTACCAACACTGTTAATCCATGTTTCACCACCCTTAAAACATACATTCACCATCCTTAAATTCACATTTCACCACCCTTAAAACATACATTCACCATCCTTAAATTCACATTTCACCACCCTTAAATTTTGAAAAACTTGAAATATTTTTTTGTTAATTTTTTTGTCAACACAGTTAATCCATGTTTCAACAACCTTAAATCCACATTTCACCACCCTTTACTTATAAAAAATAATATTAAGTTAAGATTAAATTATTCAACAAATTTAATATGGATTTTCACAAATTTAATAATTTTACTAAAAATTTTCAAGTTAATTTCAACAAACTTAACCTTGAATTCAACATTCTTAAATATTGAAACATTTGAAAATTTTCAAGTTAATTTCAACAAGCTTAACCTTGAATTCAACATTCTTAAATATTGAAACATTTGAAAATTTTCAAGTTAATATTTTTGTCAACACTTTTAATCTATATTTCACCACAATATGAGTAAAAAAATATTATTAAAAAAAAGTCATAAGAGTTTTGGATCAAAATTTAAAGGTGTTGAAATGTGGATTTAAGTATGGTGATTGTAAGTTTAAGGGTGGTGAAACATGGATTAATAGCGTTGACAAAAAAATTAAGTTGAATATTTTATATTTTTCAAGATTTAAGGCTTGGTGAAATGTGGATTCAATGGTGGTGATGGTAGGTTTAAGGATAGTGAAACATGGATTAACAGTGTTGACAAAAAAATTAACAAAAAAATATTTTAAAATTTTCAAGATTTAAGGGTGGTGAAATGTGAATTTAAAGATGGTGAATGTATGTTTTAAGGGTGGTGAAATATGAATTAATAATGTTGATAAAAAATTAACAAGAAATATTTCAAGATTTAAGAGTGGTGAAATGTGAATTTAAGGTAGTGAATGTATGTTTTATGTGTAGTGAAATGCAAATTAAATTTGGTGAAATTATAACACACAGATAAGGCAGAGATCCGATAGGGCAAAGGATCCTGACTCATTATTAATTGCTCATGTCATTTTTAAAACTTTATATTATATATATTTGTTTGTTTTTAATGAATATATCATATTCGATCTCAAAAAAAAAAATACCAAAAAAAACAAAAATGGTGAGTTTGATTAGACAGAAGTAGAAGAAAAGGATACCATTTTTTAAAAAACTTTTTAAGAATTTGGAAAGCAAGAAACATAATTTTTTTTTAAAAAAAATAGAATTATTGTAAGTAATTGATTTTATTTTATTTCTCCACAACTGAAAAATTTTGATTTCTCGTGAAAGTTTTGCTTTCACATTTTAGATTTTAGTTTTGCCCCTACTACTCATATGTCAACAAGCACGCATACTAAACATGCATAAAAAATTTACCTGTTAGCTATTAATGCTAGATTAGAGGAGGTTTATGAAAACGATTTTTCTAACAAAATTAATGTATTGATGCATGATGTGTTACATGTGTATTTCAATGTTTTCTTTTCAATAAAATTACTTCTTTTTAGCGCGCAAAAAAAAAAAAAATATATATATATATATATATATATATATATTGTAATGCCTTTTTTCAATTATAATCTATTTAAAAATGGATATAAACAATTATTTTTAATAATCCATCCTTTTACTTTTTTTCTTTGTTGCTAAAAATATAATAGATATAAATAATTGGGTATAAGGAGAATTGATTCAACACAAATTTGTTTATTTTTTTACTATTTGAAATTATAAAAATAATTTTAGTAATTATAGTCATTTTCTTTTTACTTCCATGCTATCCAAACTAACAAAACAATATTTTTTCATAACTATCTTAAAAAAAAATTCATGCTAATCATTTTTTATTTGATTCCTTCGCGAATTAGTGGGACGGATCATACCTACCAACTGTCACTGGTTCTTATTATTATTATTATTATTATTATTATTATTATTTTAGTTTTCAAATTAAAAATTGTTGTATGTTTTTTTTTTTTTACTGTACACTCGCTTCTTGTGGTCATTTCTCATGTTCTAACGACATTTGGTCTGATCAAATGGTCATGATTGATGATATATTAATCATTAAACAATAACACCAAAAAAAATGGTCCATACATCCTACAAAGAAAGATAAATGACCACGACTCCACTTGATGTCACCACATTTTAAATATTGGAATGATAGATTCCACTTGATGGTGACAACTATTGTCATCGGACATCTCTTACACCAAAGAGAACACGAGTTTTTATTAAATTTATGCTTATCTCATGCTGTTTTTAAAATTTTATACTCTATATTTTTTATTACCAAAAAAAGAAAAGATATGGTAATTTTTAATTTTTATCTTTTTCATTTTTTCTGGACTTAGACTGTCTTTTTGGGTTCCTTGAGCAATTACTGGGAAAGAGGAACCTAAATTACACCGTGTTGCTTTTGGAATTTAATGGGCCCAAAATGCCCAATTAGATACAGAATAGGCTTCAAAAGAAACTCTAACCAATAGCAATAAGTCAAGTTAGAACAACAACCACCCACTAAAACACTTGAGTTGACACGTGAAGCTCGAGTCTTTTACTATTGGATTGTAATGGGCCCCAGTAGGCCCAATTTGATCCAAAACACAGTTCAAACAATACTTGAAAAATACTAAAATTAGTCAAGGTAGAACATAGCAGGTCAAATGCCAAGTTAAGAAAGTTAACATTGAAACAGCTCCACGATGAGAGCACTTTTGTGATAGCACGTTTTAATTATTTTATTTTCTTTAAAATATAGTATATAATTTTTTGAAGTTGTTTCATTACGGTTCTATGTCTATCGTGTGAAAAGTTTGATTTTCATTAGATTGCTTTTTTATTTATTTTTAAATGTAGTCTAAAGCGTTCTTTGTTGACCTGCAAATTTGATGGTTTAGACCTCTAATTGGACCAATAATAGTAGCACAGTGTTGACAAAGTCTTATAAAAAAAGGCATCTACTCTATAGATATACACCGATTCCATGTGCAAAACCATTCTTAGTTACCCAATCCTCATATGACCATCTAACAACTCTAGTCCACCGAATTTTGTCAACTCTTAGGTTGTGTTTGGTACAGTAATAGAGCGAAAAAAGTAAAAGAAAAAGAGGGGGAATAATATTAGTTATGAGAGAAGAGAAAGCAAATGAAAATATAATATTAATCTTTTATTGTATTTAATCGATTAATGGGAGAAAAAAAAGGAAGTCTAGTGTTAACATATAATCATGTTAGAAGAAAAAAAGAAAAGAAAACAAATTTTGAATTTACTATCATACACTTTTATTTAAAAAGAAATAAGTTGACATGCTTGCATATGACTCAAACACATATCTAGAAATATTTTAAATTTTGAATATTCCGAGTATAGTTTAGTTCGCATTTATTTCAGAACTATACCAAACCATGAATTCCACATTGTTATATACAAGTGGGGTCCACCCCATAGAAAATATGTAAAAAATTAGTCCCTATTTGATGCTCAGTGAAAATCAGTGGAAAATGGTGCACCGAATTCAACCTGACACAGTATACTTCAGAAGGTGAAATGATATTGCCTTTGAAATTTGTATATAAATAGATGCAAGGTGTGTTGAGTGAATCAATGAAGAACTGAAGTAAAGTTTGATACGAACGAATTTGGAACAATGGAGAAGAAGGGAATTGGAAGAAGGAGGAGAAGGGAATTATTTGGTGAATAATTGCTGGTAGTTATTGAACTCATTCAGACTATATCTATAGTCATACATAATAGTAATGCTAAAAAATAGAAAATGCTGAAGGATAGAAAAAATAACAGCAACTATTATGCCACTCAAAACTTATTCAATAACAAACTCAACAAACAAAGACTAAACAAATTAGACCAAGTCCCATGTTACCACTTTTTGTCAGTGCCCTTCAAGGTCTGGTGCGTTCATGTCCAGCATGTGAAATGACACATATCATTCCCCTTGCTTAAGAATCTTTGTTCACAAGGATGAAATCAGGATCTGACTTAGTAAAGTGTCACTCATTCTCTCAGGTTGCGTCTTTTGCTCGTGCACCTACCCATTTCACTAAGATTTCAGACTTGAATGGTATTTACCCTTGTAGATCACACGTCGATCTAAGACGACTTCGGGTTGTGGAAGGATGGTTGAAGTATTCGAGATAGAGGGAAGCTGGCTAGAAGTTGGAGTGACTAGTCCCAAATGCTTCCTTAACAAACTGACATGAAACACATCATGAATTTGAGAACTAGGAGGCAAAGTTAATCTATAAGCCACATGACCAACTTTCTCAATGACTTTGTATAGACCAAAGAAATGCACGGGGAGCTTCATGGAAGCCCGAAAAACCATAGAAGCCTGTTTATAGGGCTGTAGTTTCAAATACACATAATCTCCCACAACGAACGAGGCCTCACGCTGGTGTTGGTTCGCTTGACATTTCATTCGATCTCGAGCCAATAGAAGGTTGTGTCACAACTCACGTAGAATGACATCTCGTTCACGCAGGTACTTATCTACCGCTTGGACGCAGGAAGTGCCCAGTACATAACCCAGTAGACTTGGAGGCAGAATGCTGTAAACAACTTCGAAGGTTGTCATCTTGATGGAGGAGTGGGTGGATGTGTTGTAGCTGAACTCGGCCCAGGGAATCCATTCGAGCCATTTCCGCGGTTGGTCACCGGCAAAACATCGTAAATATTGCTCCAAAGTTTCATTTACAACTTCGGTTTAGCCGTTGGATTGGGGATGGTAACTCGAGTTTATGCACAACTTGGTTCCCTACAGTTGGAACAATGTTTGCCAAAAGAAGCTGATAAACACATTGTCTCGAGCGCTAACAATTGATGTTGGAATACCGTGTAAGCGAACCACATTTGCGACAAATGCTTTGGCGACAGTTACAGCGGTAAACGGGTGTTTCAGGGCTATGAAGTGATCATATTTCATCAATCGGTCGACGACTACCATGAGGATAATATATCCACTAAAAGATGATAACCCTTCAATAAAGTCCATCAATACATCGGTTCACATTTGAGTAGGGACTAGTAGCGGTTGAAGCAACTCCTGCCGATTTCATGCAATTAGTTTTGAAGAGCTAACAGACATCACATTATTGCAAAAAATTCCTTCACCATCCGGCGTATATTAAACCAAAAAAAACTATGCTTGACATAGGAGAGGGTTTTATGAAACCCCAAATGCCCACCAATTAGTGACGAATGACAGTTAGCCATTATCTTTATAATTAAGTGTGAAGTGGGGGGCTCAAATAAACTTTGCTTCTTTTGAACCACACTCCATCTCATTGGAGCAGCTTGTGGTTTGATTGGGAGGAGCTTTTCTTTATCAATTCTTCATAAAATGAGTCTTGTTGGACTTTCTTTTGAAGCATTGGCCACCAATCGGCATGTGGTATAGAGATTGATAAAAATTAGAATTCAACTACACATGACAAAGAATCGGCACCTTGATTTTTAGGCCCCCATTTATACTCAATTTTGTAATTGTAACCAAGTATCTTTGGTAGCCATCGTGTTTGTGCTGGTGTAGTAATCCGTTGCTCCAGTAGGTACTTAAGACTTTTTTGGTTGGTGCGGACCATAAATGGTTTCCCAAGCAAATATGAAAGCCATTTCTTGATTGCCTTGACGATGGCCAACATTTCCTTCTCATAGGTGGACAATGCTAAGGCCGAACCTTTCAATGCTTTGCTAAAATATGCCACTGGTCGATTGTGTTGGGTAAGGATTGCATCGATTCTGATTCCGCTTGCATCACATTCAATCACGAATCTTTGAGAAAAATTGGGAATACATAAATTGGTGGTGAAGTCAAGGCCTCTTTCAATTGTTTAAAGGCCATCTTTGCTACCTTATTCCATTGAAATCCATCCTTGGTCAAGAGTTGGGTCAAATGAGCCGCTATACACCCAAAGTTATGGATAAACTTTCGATAGTAACCTGCTAAACTGAGGAAGCCACGTACCCCTTTTGTTGTTACTGGTGTAAACCACTCAATGACATCTTGAATTTTGGTTGGATCCACTGACATCCTTTGCTCCGAAATTATGTGACCCAAGTATTCGACCTGTAAAACACTGAATTGGCATTTCGACTCTTTTACAAACAAACTATTAGTTGATAGGATTTTTAGAACAATTTACAAATGTGTGAGATGGTCTTTCCATGATTTCGAATACACTAGAATGTCATAAAAAAAATCAAGATAAATTTTTGGAGATAGGGACGGGAGAGATCTTTCATGAGACTTTGGAAGGTTGTCAGTGCATTGTGAGGCCAAATGGCATTACTATAAACTCATAATGCCCTTCGTGGGTCCGAAATGTTGTGTTAAGAATGTCTGTTTCTTGCACCCGGATTTGATGATATCCAGACCGTAAATCCAATTTGGAATAAAATTTAGTTCCGTGGAGCTCATCTAATAGTTCATCAATCATAGGAATTGGATACTTATCTTTAACTGTTATGTTGTTTAAAGCTCGGTAGTCCACACAAAATCATCAAGCTCCATATGGTTTCTTCACTAACAGAACCGGTGATGAGAATGGACTATTACTTGGCCCTATCAAACCAGATTGTAAAAGCTCCTTCACCATCTTCTCTATCTCTGTTTTCTGGTAATAACGGTATCGATATGGCCTCACACTCACTAGTCCTGCGTTCGGCTGTAGTGGAATTTGATGGTCATGTGACCATCTTGAAGGCAAGCTGGAAGGTGATTCAAATACATGAGAGAATTTAGCTAGGAGTAGGCCCATTTCAGGTGGGTAGAATTTTGGTTGGTTGCTGTTGTTGGAAGGAATTATTTGAAAAAATAGCCCAATACCTTGTAATCCATTGAATTTCCTGCCAGTTAAATCTATTATGCCAGTTCGTCCCAGTCCATGAAAGGTGTGAGAGATCCCTTCCACTTTGAAGGTCATGGTTAGCTACTTGTAGTCCATCTCAATGGGTCCGAGAATTTCAAGCCATTACACTCCCAATACTAATTGGCATGCCGCAACGGGAAGAATGTAGTAGTCAGTGGTGATGGAATGTTCTTGAATGGTGAGGGTGAGCACCCGACATTGTCCAACATATTCTATCTTCTCTCGGTTAGCAACTATAACTTAAAATTTCTTGTCCCAGATCATTGGTAAACCAAACTTAGAGATTATGGCCTGATCAATGAAGTTGTGAGTGTTGCCGCCGTCTATTAGCACCATTACAAGACATCTTGTCAGTATTACAACAAATGCATATAAGACACACCTGAAGCGTGGTAGACCCGTCTGTGCAAAAGATAATATTCTCTAGAAGAGAAAAGTACAAGAGAAAGTATATAAAGAAAGAGGCCACATTAAGGCCCTGTTTGGATTGACTTTTGAAAAGCGGCTTTCAGCTTTTCAAGCTCAAAAGTCATTTTAGAGAGTGTTTGGATTGGTAAGGCGAAAGAATTTCGTAGTCCAAAAAGAGCGTTTAAAGGAAGCTGGGGGATACCAGCTTTCTGATTTAGCTTCTGCTTCTCTTTTTCTTCTGCGTAAAAGCCGAAGCAAAAGCTCTGCCAAACAAGGCCTAAGAAAGGTAGTAACTAAAATGATTGATTAATCTAAATTGTTCGAACAAGAAGCCTCTAAGGAGGCAAAAACCCCAGAAGTGGCACAGACACCAGTAGAGGCACTGGTATTGGAAAATGATGATATTTCAATACATTATGGAGATAGATGTGATAGAAATAAAGTTATTATCGACAATATATTCTTCTTTGCAGCTGTTCTTGATATTGCAAGAGATAATAGTGGATCTTGATCCTCAAATCGTCAAAGAATGTCGATGTCAAAATGATTGGCCAAAATGAAACGAAACATTACAGGCTGAATTAGATTCATTGGCTAAACAAAATTATTTGAATCTATAGTCTAGACACCTGAAGTTGTCAAGTCTGTGAGGGTACAAATGGGTATTTGTTCGAAAACAAAATGAGAAAAATAAAATTGTGAGATACAAAATCCAAATTATGGCACAAGGTTTCGCACAAAGGTCTGGTATTTATTTTGAAGAGAGATACTCTCCTGAAATAGATACAATCACGTTTTGCTCTTTGATCAGTTTAACAGTATTAGAATGATTGAATATGCACCTAATGGACGTGGTTACAACATATTTATATGAATAACTAGATAGTAACATTTATCTGAAAATTTATGAAAGATTTAAGTTATCTGAAGCAACTCACTCAAAATTACGTAGCATGTACTCAATCAAATTAAAACGATCCTTGTATGGATTGAAGTAATCTGGATGCGCGTGGTACAATCACCTCAGTGAATTCTTATTGAAAGAGGGATATGTGAATAACTCAATTTGTCCATGCATTTTTATCAAGAAATTAGAATCTGGATTTACTATTATAGTAGTCTATGTTGATGATCTGAATCTAGTGGGAACTCTTGAAGAGCTCACCAGGACTGATAACTATTTGAAGAAAGAATTCAAAATGAAAGATCTTGAAAAAATAAAATTTTGTCTCGGCATGCAGATCGAGCATTTGCCAAATGAAATTATTATCCATTAGCCAACATATACAGAAAAAGTTCTGGAGCGATTTTATATGGATAAAACTCATCCATTGAGCTCCCTAATGGTTGTTCGATGGCTTGATGTTAAGAAAGATCTTTTTTGTCCTAAAGAAGATGAAGAAAAACTTCTTGGTCTTGAAATACCATATCTCAATGCAACTGGTGTGCTAATATACCTTGCAAATTGCACCAGACCTGATATAGCATCTTTAGTCAACTTGTTAGCATGGTATAGTTCTGAACCAACTTGGAGACATTGGAATGCAGTCAAACACATTCTACGTTATCTTCGTGGTACAATTGATATGTGATTATTTTATTCAAGATAATCAAAGATCCAATTTATTGGATATGCAGATGCAGGTTATCTTTTTGACCCACACAAAGCTCGATCATAGACAGAGTATGTGTTCACTTGTGACAACGCCACTATAAAATGGCGATCTATAAAGCAGACAATAACTACGTCTTCAAATCATGCTAAGATACTTGCAATTCATAAAGCAAGCCTAGAGTGTGTTTGGTTAAGATATATGATACAACACATTCGAGAAACATGTGGACTCTCTCCAATAAGATGTACTACAATATTATATGAAGATAATGCTGTTTGTATTGTACAAATAAGAGAAGGTTACATCAAGGGTGACAGAACGAAACACATTTTATCAAAGTTCTACACACGAGCTCCAGAAGAGCCATGACATTGATATTTAGTAGATACGTTTGAGTGATAGTTTAATTATTCACTAAAGCACTTCCAACTACAACATTGAAAAAGATAGTGCACAATATTGAAATACGTCGACTCAAGAATCTTTCATGTTGAATTAATGCAACCACTATACTTATGAGAAGGAGCAATTAATTGAAAATGTATTGATATACTGTACTATTTTTTCTTCACCCAGATTTTGTCCCACTTGATTTTTATGGCAATGTTTTATTAAGGTAGTAGTAACCTATGTAATACCATTTTCAGAGACACCAGAATACTGCACTCTTTTTTTTTGCTAAATTTTTATTTCAATAAATTTTTTCTACTAAAATTTTAACGAAATATATTCGTAGTGTGATATTGTGAATTTTATAAGAAAGTGTTATATACAACTATACAAGTGGCATCCACCCACTGGGAAATTTGTAGAAAAATAGTCCACGTATCTAATGCTCAATGAAAATCCGTGAAAAAGGGTGTAAATAGGTACACCGAAATCAACCTGACATAGATTTCAGGAGGTGAAATGATATGGCGGTGGAAATTTGTGTATAAATAGATGTAAGGTGTGTTAAGAGAATCTATGAAAAACTGAAGTAAAGTTCTCTTTTGATACCTTCTCTCTGTATTGAATTCTCAATACTATTTCCTTTTGCACCATATAAGAGCATGTTCTTTACATTTTATAACACACGTGCTTTTTTGGTCCACCTATTCAAGTGCAAAAATAGTTATCCCTGGAATAATTAAAACGGGTCAAATTATGTGTACATTTTTGTTGTGCCACACACTTCTACAAACGAAGTAATGAACATGCATACTCTGTAGAATGAGAAACTACTATGCGAGACGCTATTACCAAGTAATACTTCCCCTAAATTCATGCTGCAGAACTACTCCCAATAAACAAGGTTTCGACTTTTCCACCTTAGTAGTGGATTCTCCACTACTTTGCTCAGAGAATCCATCTATTCCAACCCAGAAACGCCGAGACCAAAGGCGTGAATATGTCGAACTCTTACAATTGCCTGTATCAAACAACCCCATTGTGTACTACAAAACAATTCATGGACAGATTGTTGTGTCAGGCTTCCAATCTGATACTTTTCTTGCCAACATTCTCATTCATTCATACTCAAAATCTGATTGTTTACGACATGCTCGTGCACTGTTTGATAAAATGTCTGAACGGAATTTAATAACTTGGTCTTCAGTGATTTCTATGTATGCCCAACATGGTTACAGTAAAGAAGCCTTAATGATCTATTTGAGGTTCCAAAGAAGCTCTGGTGAGAAGCCAAACGAGTTTCTATTAGCTAGTGTTATCCGTGCTTGTACCCAAATGGGTGGTCTTGAGAGCGGAACCCAATTGCATAGTTTTGTTATTAAGACTGGTTTTGATCAAGACGTCTATGTGGGTACCTCTTTGGTTGACTTTTACTCGAAAAATAACAACATACAGGAAGCAAGATGGGTTTTTGACGACTTATCAGTAAAGAGTGCGGTTACTTGGACTACGATTATAACGGGGTATGCCAGAGGTGGAAGGAGTGAAGTTTCATTGCAGTTGTTCTATCAAATGAGGGAAACAGATGTTGTTCCTGACAGATATGTACTCTCTAGTGTTTTGAGTGCATGTTCAATGCTTGAGTTCCTTGAAGGGGGAAAGCAAATTCATGCTTATGTTTTGAGGAGGGGAACACAAATGGATGTTTCAGTGAGTAATGTGCTTATAGATTTCTATGTGAAGTGTGGTAGAGTGAAATCAGGACGAAAGTTATTTGATCAGATGGTAGTCAAGAATGTTATTTCATGGACCACAATGATTTCTGGGTACATGCAGAATTCATTTGATCGGGAGGCTATGAAACTGTTTGCAGATATGAGCAGATTGGGTTGGCAGCCAGATGCCTTTGCTTGCACTAGCGTTCTCACTTCATGTGGTTCGATTGAGGCTCTGGAACAGGGTAGACAAGTGCATGCATACACTATCAAGGCACATCTTGAATTAGATGAGTTTGTGAAAAATGGTTTGATTGATATGTACTCCAAATGTGATTCCTTGACCGATGCAAGAAGAGCTTTTGATGTTATGATCAATCACAATGTGATATCTTACAATGCAATGATTGAAGGTTACTCAAGAGCGGAAAAGCTGTATGAAGCAGTGGACCTTTTCCATGAAATGAGGGTTAATTTGTTCTCACCAAGCCTTTTGACATTTGTTAGCCTTCTTGGTGTGTCAGCTTCACTATTTGCCCTGGAATTGAGCAAGCAAATTCATGGTCTCATCATAAAATTTGGGATCTCTTTGGTCGTATTTGCTGGCAGTGCCCTAATAGACGTTTATTCCAAGTGTTCTTTTGTTAAAGATGCTAGGCTTGTTTTTGAGGAGATGAATGATAAAGATATTGTCGTATGGAATGCTATGTTTTTCGGGTATACCCAACAAATGGAAAACGAGGAGGCCCTCAAACTCTACTTAGAGTTACAGATTTCAAGACAGAAACCAAATGAGTTCACTTTTGTTGCCCTCATTGCAGCAGCTAGTAACCTAGCAAGTCTTCCACACGGCCAACAGTTCCATAATCAGCTCATAAAGACATGTCTAGACTTTGACCCATTTGTCTCAAATGCACTGGTGGATATGTATGCTAAATGTGGAAATATTGGAGAGGCTCAAAAAATGTTTAGTTCCACAATTTGGAGAGACGTTGTGTGTTGGAATTCAATGATCTCAACATATGCACAACATGGAGAAGCTGAAGAAGCTCTTAAGATGTTTGAAGGAATGATAAAGGAAGGTATAAAACCCAACCATGTCACATTTGTTGCTGTGCTCTCAGCATGTAGCCACGTGGGGTTTGTAGAAGATGGACTCCGTCACTTTAACTCAATGCATAGGTTTGGAATTGAACCAGGGACAGAACACTATGCTTGCATGGTTTCTCTCTTTGGGCGAGCAGGTAAACTGCTTGAGGCAAAGGAGTTTATTGAGAAAATGCCAATACAACCCGCAGCAATAGTGTGGAGGAGCTTGCTTAGTGCATGTAGAATTGCTGGCAATGTTGAACTGGGGAAATATGCGGCCGAGATGGCTATTGCAGTTGATCCAAAGGATAGTGGGTCATATATATTGCTTTCAAATATTTTTGCATCTAAGAATATGTGGGTTGATGTTAAGAGGGTGAGGGAGAGAATGGACTGCAATGGGGTGGTGAAAGAAGCTGGCTGTAGTTGGATTGAATTAAATAATGAGGTGCATGTGTTTATTGCAAGAGACAGAACTCATCAAGAGGCTGGTTTGATTTTTTCAAATTTGGACAATTTGATTCAACATATCAAAGCAGTTGGTTATGTGCCCGACACTACCACACTTTTGATGAGTGAGTGATAGAAAAACGGTTGCAATTTTCAATTGAAAGCCATGTTTTTGGGTCCTTGATTAATCATTCTAAAAAAATCTGAATCCGACAGCTTATCTCAGTGGTCTTGGACTTGAGATTTACGTGCAGAGAGCATTCAGGTTTTAATCTATGTATGAACATGAAGCATGTGGGGTTAGAAAAGGGGTTATGTCAGCAACTGCGTGTAGACTTTCATTGGTGGTAATTATATGTCTAGCTTTGATTGTGAAGCTGCTAGCCATCCAAACTGATGTTGGAAATCCTGCGTCTTGCCATCATGGGTAGCTGGTAGACTTTCTGCAAAATGTATGCCTGGAAATGACACTGATGTATGTAGAGATAGCTCAAAAATTCGGGCTGCAAAGCGTGAGAATGCTGAGTCAAGAGTTTGAAGACAATCACCATAATGTTAAAGATTAGTTTGTACCCAATGCACATCTCCAAACACCCTCTATTAATGGGGAGTTGGGGACGACCATTTTTTGGCATTCTTTGTTTATGGAAACAAGTTCCCCTGAAATTTTGGAGAGGTTCAGCATGCATTCTTTTTATTCTCTGCCAGCATGAGGAAGGAAAAATATTTACAGGAAGAAATACATTTCTCATTTTTGGTTATCAGGGAAAACACAAGCCATTTATGATAAGTGTGATGAAGTGGAAAATATGGAATCCTTCCCTGCCAAAACATGAACGAGAAGTATGAGAGTTGCGAATACAAAACTTACCAGGCTTCTAACGTTAACTTTTCCCCATTTCAGTCTCTCATATTCTTCAAGATTGGGTTGGTGCGCTTTGATCAGCTTTTATAGGTAAACTTCATGTCACTCACTGGTAGTTTCTATCTACAGTGGTAATAATGTAGTCCCTTGTATATTACTCTCTAGCAATCCAAAGAAAACTCGTTCCCAATTCATCTTCTAATCTTCTTTGCTATATTTACAATTTGTTTTTTTATCACTCTTTGCTTTATATAATTAGTTACTATTTTTTTTGTTTTCACTAGAAATTTAGTCCATGAGAGGGAACTTTCATTTGGTTTCAATGAGCAGAAGTGATTAATGCTGTAATGTTGACAGGTTCTCTATTTACAGTATCCGGGGACCTCTCCTTTTGCATGAAAGATAAAATGTAGGGTAAAAATCAGAAAGATTTTTGATAATTAGTTCTAAGGTTGAGGATGTAACTGCAGAGAAAATAATTGTTTCTTTTTTGTTTTATCATTCAACCAAGTTGTATGTATGTGTGTGTATATATATATATATAAAATTTTTATGCCATTTACTCAACACTGCTTGCTATCAGTTCCAGGTGTGATACAATCATAGTGGCCTCTTAGTCTCTTACTATCAGTTGTACAATTTGAAACACGAGCTTAAGTTTGAGGCATGATAATTCGTAAAGAAACCCTCGGGCCTCACCAGAGTTAATTAACCTTTCAAGCTTAAGTTCTGTCCGATGTAAATGAAGCAGAGTTTTAACCAGTAAATATCCAGCTCGCCTTTGTCTCACCAAAGAAGGCATTGGTGGAGTAACAGAAATCTGGGACGCCCACCACAAATTTCACATCTGACAGAGCACACTTCACTCTTGAGAAGAGTTTTCGCTCATGTTTATATACTGTCATTTTATTCATTGATAAACAAACAAAGCCTTATTCTTGATTGCCGAGTCCGTAACCACTGCCATAAATTGGAGAGGAGAGACGATAATATCCCATTTATAAGTTGGTTAGTAAATTGTATTTGCATGAATACAAGTATGAGATGTTGCATTTATAATATTGAATCTCTAATAATAATATTATTCGTATTTCATTTCTTAATAAATAAAATGATATAATTACTCCTTATAAGTAGTCTATAGAAGTATTTTGGAAATAATTGTGGAGTGTCTTGTACTCATATTATTTTTGAATAATATTATATTGCATTTGAAACGAAAAAAAAAAAAAAAAAAAAGAGCATCTTCAACTGATATGACAAATCATTAAACATGTTAATGTTAGGATATCAAAAAGTGGTATGCCAAATAATTTCTCTCCATTATTTTAGTATATGAATTTCTATTATTATTTTAAAATATATTTTATAATTGTAATTAAAAAATATTAATAAATTTACATATCAAGTAAAATATATCAAAATATCAGATGCGAATTTTAGACGTTATAACTCAAATTTATACATTGGTTGAATATGTTTTAAGGAGCTCGTATACCACTCTAAACGTACTTGAGGTGATAACACTTAGGCTATGTTTGGTAGAGTGAAAAAAAAGAGAAAGGATAACATTATTAATGAGAGAAAAGAAAAGAAAGGAAAGGGAAGGATAGTGTTAAATTTTTATCGTGTTTGGTTGATTAGTAAAGGAAAAGAAAGGAAATGATAGTTAATATGTTTGGGGAAATAAAAGAAAGGAAACAATTTAAAATTTTTACCATTATAGCCTTTTATATTTAAAAGAACAAATTTTAACTTTTATCAAAACAAGGGCAAAGTTGGTATTAACAAAGTTTCATTAAAAAAGGTAGTATTTCCTTCCAAATCCTTCCAATTCTTTCCATTTTTGAAAGGATAACAAAAGCTACTATTCACCCTTAATTTATCCCTCCAAATCCTTTCATTTCCTTTAAAAATTTCATACAAAACACACAAAATCATAACCCTCCAAATCCTTTCTTTTTTTTTTTCCTTCTATTTCTTTCCTACCGAACTGATCCTTAATGATAGATCACAAGTAGCTACTAGCTACGCAGGGAAGTAGCGCCTGAAAAATCAAAGTGGAGACAAATTCCATATGGTATGGCGCACCCTACTTCGAGGGTCCCATGATATAGGCACCATTAGTGTGGACCTAGGAAGCACGGACACGGACACGGACACGGAATACGAATATGACACGATACGGATACGACGATACGACAAATATCAAAAAAATAGGATACGGACACGACAATGATACGTCAAATAAATAAATAAATAAAAATATAATTTTATACGTAAAATATTAATTTTTATTCTTCAATCATACAATAAATATAGTTAAAGTAATTATACAAAATATAAGAATTTAAAATCTAGAAATTTACTATCTTTTCTAATATTTTTTAGAATGACTCACTTACTCGAGGGTTTTAAAATATTTTTGTTTTATTATAAAATGATCCTTATTTTCTTATTTATAAAGTTTTTAATATTACAATCTCAACCCCATTTTATAGAATTAAAAATTACAAATTTGTCCCGAAAAGTATCCCAGCCGTATCCCAGACGTATCCTAAACGTATCCTGACGTATTCTAGCCGTATCCCCGCATATCCTAGCCGTATCCGATATTAAAAAAAAATAAAAAAAATGGAATACTTCTTAGCCGTATCGGACACGTATTCTGGCCGTATTCGTATCGGATACGTGTTCGATACGGTCACGACACTCTTTTTGAAGTATCCGTGCTTTGTAGGTGTGGACTGTGGAGGGGCAACTAGCGTGAGAAATACAACCACGTTATAACTAACTTTTACTTTTGAATTTTAAAGTCAATTAAGTTCTATAAAATTTTGATTAGGAGAAAAAAAATTCTACTTTGATAATTGTATGCAGATTATTTTTTGTTGATTTTTAAGTTAGGATTTTTTATTTTTCTTTGCATTCAACAAGAGAATGATTTTTACTTTGCACTCATCATGAATCAATATTTGTGGGATAAAAACAGTAAACAGTAATGTATTGTTTTGCATTCGTTATGACGGACTCTGTTTTCTAGAAATTTTCAAAGAGAGCACGAATCTACTGGATTTGTAAGTTTGAGAAACTGCCATTAAGCCTTAGAAAGTCCAAATGTATATAACTGTATATAAATCTTAACAAGAAACTTGCTCAAAAGCCTTAATAATACTTAAAAAAGAAAGAAGCTAGAATATCTTAATTAAGGCACAATAATTCATGATCAGGGTTGTCACCTGGAGAGCAGGTCTTAGAATCACTGCTTAAATGTACTATGCTTAATGACATTTCATTCTACTTGGAAGTTCTGGTATTACATTTACTATTTTATTTGTAGTTGATTACTAATATTTAACATTTTCATTGATAATATAGGTCCTATGGGTCTGTCATTTACTACAGTGACAATGTAAGAGCTATGCATAGAGATTTAAATGCCTAATTTCATCTTTAAAATTTTGAAATCAAATTACAAAATTTTGACCTTTTCTTTCTTCACGTTAAAGGTATTAAAATTATTGATGTAATGTTGCAAACTTACACTATTTTTAGTTCACAAGAACAATTGTTAAATTATCATTCAAATTATTTATATATATATATATATATATATATATATATATTTTTTTTTTAATCCTAAAGGCAATTGAACTGGAGCTTGATAATAGAGTCTTACTTTGAGAAAAGTTTATTTTGCTATTGCCATATTGGAGGAAAGATTATAACATGCGTTGACAAGTTTGTGAAATATGAAAGTGATTTGATTAATGATTTTCTTATTGATCTACAAATGTGTATAAAGGTTTCCTTTCAAAGATGAGTCTCATGTCAGCTCGTGGTGTGTTTTTGCCATTGCCAGTGTGAAAAATAGATCAAAAGAAAAATATACCATATGAAGGTTTCATTGTCATGGATTTATATTCCTGGGTTCTATTGTTTGTTCCAAGCGATTTTAATCTAATGCAGTTTAAATTCGTTAAAATAGAAGGGTTGCTGATACATTTTAAAACTGCTAAAAAGTTTAAATTTGATCTTATTTGGAAGTAAGTCTTAAAATTAAGTCTTCTTTGTCTTAATCAAAAATTTATAAGATTTAGTTGTCTTTAAAATGCAAAAGTAGGAAAATTAGGTTATAATTTCTCTTTTTTTAGATGCAAAAGTAGCACTAGGTTATAATTTTCTTTTTTTTTTTTTTCTCTCTAAGCTGTCTCTAAATCTCTCTCTCTATATATATCTTTACATATACAGAAATAAGTATAAAAAACCTCTCCCTCGCTCTATTTTCTCTCTGTATAAAAACAATTTAAAAAAATTAATTAAAATAATAAAGTAGACAAGGAAAGAATGAGTTTGTTCCGCTTCTCAAAAAGTGGTGACGTGGGCTCTAATTTTAAAAGTGGAGAGCGAAAATGACTAACAACATACTACATACCAAGCTCTAATCAAAATAAGTTGATGTTACGTGCCACCACATAATTAGCATATATATATATATATATATATATATATATATATATATCATACAACTACAAAAGCGAACCCGAGAAACTACTACTACCGGTGCACACGACTTATGTGTGCTGACAAATCTTCTATGATCAATCATTCTATTTTTATTTCTTTCGGTTATTAATATAGAAAGTACCTTTTTATTTTGTTTAAGTGAAAAAATCGTGTATATATAGTATCAATAATATTTATGTGAGGTATTGGAGATTATTATCGCCAAAAGTGTGTATATATATTATGAATAATATTTATAAGGTAGTGGAGAAAACTATAATGGGAGAAGAAATTTTCAAATTGTTCAACTTTTTTGGATGATATTTGTGTCTCTGTACGATTTTCGCAACACCAATTTAGAGTGAGACTTGGCTGATTAGTAAATGTGTATGCGAGATAAATTAGGATGGTAAATCGTAGGCTTATTATAATGGACAAGAAATTAGGGTTCTAATGGCGCGTGACTCTTTGTCAGCCCAACCCAATTGAAAAGTTACAAGGCTTGATCACGGGTAAGACGACAATTAAAGTTCGTTAACACATAATTTTAAGCCCAGTCCATTTATAAGAGTTTATTTTTGGTATTAATCGGTAAAAATGAATTATAATTTTTGTTTTGGGTTAGAACTCTATAAATAGTTATGCTTTCTGTCTTTGATAGGAATTCAGGGTATATTTGGATATAGAACATGTAATTATGGGGACTGAACAATATGCTTTCTGTCTTTGATAGGAATTCAGGGTATATTTGGATATAGAACATGTAATTATGGAGACTGAACAATGAACATGCTTCCATGGGAAAAAAATGGGAAAAGATATCCATGAATTTGAGAATTAAAAATCATATGAAATTTCATAACTATGCAATTTGGATGTGATTGGAAACTCCAAGAGGTTATCCGTTATGGCAAAAAAGAAGCACATTGCAAAGAGGTTGTTGTCAGTCATGAAGTTAGTTTAATGCAGTCATGGTAGATAGTAGATACTATATCAACACTCTCTTGCTCCCAAAAAACTGCAGTTTTGAATGTCTGTATCAGAACATGAAAAATGACTAGGCAACTGTAACACTATTTTTGTCCCCACGAATAACTAGTAACACTATTTTGAATAAAGAAGAATCAAATATTTTATGTTTTCACCAAGATTGGTTCTCACTTCTCATCCCAAGAGCCAAAGTGACTTATCTATAATAACAGAGATTCAGATAAGTTACATATAAATCTCTAATCAGAATGCATTCTCTGTTGCTCAACGCTATCCCAAGTCACTAATGCTTTGTTTGGTACGAAGAAAAAAATTGGATAGAAAGAAGAGAAAAAGGAATGTACGAGACATCTTTATAGAAGAGATTATTGTGTTCTTTCTTCTTTTCGTTTGGTTGGTTGAAAGAGAAGAAGGGATAAATAAGACATTCCTACCAAAAAGTTTGTTTGATATGAGAGAATAAAAGAGAAAGTTTTAATTTATTTTTAACATTATGCCCATCACTATTTGTTTATTAGGATTTATAAAAAAAAATCACAAGAATAATTTTGTAATTTAAAGCATTTTTACTTAGCCTTACTTTTGTTTTCTCTTCTCTCTTTGCCTCCTCTCTGCCAAATAAAAGAAAATTTGTTCATTCTCTCATATCTTTCCTCCATTCATCTTCCTTCCTTCTTGCCAAATGAAGCACAAAAGAATTTGCATGGTCATGTATTAAGTTTTCGAAAGAGAGATTTAGATATATTTGTTGGTAGAGATTGTTGTCATATATAAGAGTTTTAAAATCTTTATTCAACTATATCGTACAATAATTCTCAGACGATAATTCTCAGACGACATTCAACTACATCGTTCAACAACTATCAGGTAGATATAGTGCTCTCTCCCAAACTCTTGCAAAATTATTCTAAAGTTTAATTTTCAATCAAGGATTTTGACTAAATTCTAGAAAAACGAGATTGAGATGACGTGATTATAAAATTGTTAGAGTTATCGCCCTTAGTCAATCTTAAAATAGGGATAAAGACGCGTACAAACTTCTGCATATGAGACCAATCATGATCTGATAGATTGTTAGCCTTGCCCCCATAAATCACAATGCAGAAGATGAGATGAAAGCGTTTAAATTTTTTTTTTTTCATATTGGAGTGTATATGCAATGACTTTTGCAGATATGTTTAATAAATAGTTTATATTGGATGTTGCGTAGCAAATTTTATAGTGTATATTCAATGAATTCATCAGATATGTTTAATAAATAGTTTGTATCTGGTGTTTGCGTAGCAAATTTTATCGTAATTATATGCCATTAAATAAACTACTGATGGATGGATTGATTAGCTGTCCAAGTAGTACTGATTTTGGGGATGAATTGATTAACTGTCAAGTACTGATTTCTTTCACTTGCACAACAACATGAGTTATGTGTGGAGACAAATATTCTATGATCCATCATTCTGTTTCCATTTCTTTCCGTTATTTGATGTACAAACCTTTCATTTTACTATTGTCAAATCTAAAATTTTATGAATCATTCTATTTCCGTTTCTTTTCGTTATTTAATATACCAACCTTTCATTTTACTCATGTGAAATTTTTTATAATTACCAAAAGGTGTGGCTATATTATTCATACTATTGACATGAGGTAATGGAGAAAATTAAAATGAGATAAGTAAAAAATTATTCTCTCAATAAAATTTTTACATGATGATTAGTATTCATTGTAACATTTTAAATTTCTATTTTACAGTAATTTTTTCAAATACGGTCCAATTTGCTCCCCTAGTCCTGCTCTTATTTTTTGGCGCTATGTTTATGATATTTGAGATAATAATTTTGAGATTGGTTCCAGCAACACCAGTAACATTAACCTTAAATAATAAGGTGGTAAGATTATGGGTTATCTATATATTCAAAGAGAATATATTAGGATGAAATGGACCGACACATTTTGTTTATTACTTACTGATTAAATTTGTAAAAAAAATAGGGAACTCAAGTTTGATTAATTGATTGATAAGACATTAGAAGTCAATTAAATTAAAATTTTAAAATACCAAAGTTATCCTTCTTTTTATGAAAGTACATTTTTACCCTTAGTTCTACTTCTCTCTAACCTCCTCCAACATCCTCATGGGTTGGATCGATGTATTGAAAACTCAATTAATTTATACTAAGTTTGAAAATTTACAATGAACCCAAATCATTCCATCAAACCCATATTGTTCTCAACGGTGAAACAATCCATTTGGGTCATTTCGGCTGATCAAACTACAACATAAGCACACAATCAATGAGTTTAGTTCATTTGGGTTTTCAATTGGTCGTTCGTTTGGGTCATCTTAACAGAACCATATTGTTCTCTCTCTAACCGTTGGCATTGGATTTGCAATTCATATATAAAAGTTATGTATGTTTGCTTGTATATGTATGGACTGAAACCCTAAAAAATAGGGATAGTGTGACATTACTATTCAATTAGGGTTGTGGAAGGATTTTACAGAGGGGTGGCGACAGGTGATTGTTATATATATAATAATATATTATAATTATATGGGTGATTAGTATAAGATATATGTACGTATATATATCGAACTACACCTTCATATTAGTTCGACATACTCGTTGCCTTCGATTCATCACCACTAGTGTAAGATTCAGACTTACCATGCTTTTCTTTCTCCTTTCCTTTTTCTCTCTCCTTGAACTTCTGTTGCTCTGGCAGTGTCACCTACGACTACCTCGACGCCACTTCTAAGAGGGTTTAACAAATAAATGTTGCTATTTTATTGTTGCTTGAATTGAGGGATTTTGCAGGATTTTTGTATTTTTTTTGTTGTTATGTTAATAAGGAAGACCCATAAATGTTGGTGATAGAATATTTGACTCCAATTGTGAAACGTATGATGTGGAAGTTGAAATTAAGGTGAAGTGGATAAGAGGTATGCTTTGACTAGGACTTTTCTATCTCCAGATAAGTCTGGGAATTGAAAAGTCAGTCTCCTACTAGGACACGTTCCTATTTGACATTTATAAATATAGAGACAGTTTATATACCAAAGTATGCAATTAATACCCTCAAAAGTGTCTTTCTAGCTTTATTAAACATTTTCGATATCTGATTTGATCGTCTGAGTACAGTCCACAGGCACCACGCTGGTGTTCTTCCGACTGCCCTACTCTTATTTTTTTACAGGTTGGTGTTTGACCAGTTCGGGGTGGATTTCTACATCATCAGTTGATGCCATCTGTGGGAACGATCACAAACTTGATTGTTCTACACAATTATATACGAAGCATGATGTACTTACGATCTGGGTTAAAGCTTACGACCGAATAGGATCCTCTTGCTGGTCATAATCCTCTAACTGGACAGGATCCCTTACCGGCCACAATTTACCCGTCATTCCAGACCCTGTCGGTCACAACTTGCCGTTAGCAGGAGAAGGAGGTATGCAACCCTCTGGTCAAGGAGACGTCCCTGGGGCACCCCTCGGAATCCCAAATGACCAGGAGCGAGTAGCAGCATTGGAATACCAAGTTCAGAACTTGAATCAGAGTTTGGCCCATTTACTTCAGCAAAATGTGGCAATCCTGCAGCGCTTTCCTCCTATGGCACCGGTGCCATCATGGAGTCACCTCAGGCCGGTTGATCTGGAAGGAGATGACACAGGGCAAGACAATAGAGTTCTAGCCGATGACGCGACCCAGAGCCAAGTGAAAATGGATCCAGAAGGGAAGAATCTAATTCACCCAGTCCTGCTAGAGAAAACTCGTACTTATGAAGCTTAGGGCATCCGGGGGAGGCTGCCTATTATGATATAAAGATGCAGGACCTTAGAGCCAAGGTAGAGAGCATGGCGGCATGGCTCACGCTATGAAGGGGAAATGTCCTGCTATAATGGAGGATCTGGTTCAACAAACCAACCTCCCTTTCTCTGCTGGGGTAATGAACTATCCTTTGCCCAACAAGTTCAAGATGCCCACCCTTGAAAGCTTTGATGGGACCAAGGACCCACTAGATCATTTGGAGACCTACAAGGCTTTGATGTACCTCCAAGGAGTACATGATAAAATCTTGTGCAAAACCGTTCCTACTACATTGAAGGGTTCTGTCTGGTCATGGTTTAACAACCTGAAGCCAACATCTGTACATTCTTTCAAAGAACTGAGCTAATTATTTGTAAGAAATTTTATTGCCGCTCGAAGGCACAGAAAGCCTGCCACCTATCTCCTGAACATAAGACATACTAAGGGGGAGTCATTGCAAGACTACATTAACCAGTTTAACAGGGAGATGTTGCAGGTCGATGCTCTGGATGATAAGGTGGCAGTTACCACATTCATGGGGGGCTTGCTGCCTTCAAAATTCTTGTACTCAATTTCCAAGCACTTTCAAGAAAGCATGTCCGAGCTACTCATGAAGGCCCAAAAGAATGAACGCAGATAATGCCCTTGATGTGAGAAATGCATACAGGAAATGGGGGACATTCCAGTAAGGAAGATAGAGACCCCAAGTGTGGCAAGACGTCACAGGAGTAAAGCGATAAAGCATAACGTCATGATAAGGGATTCAACACATTTACCCCTATAAACACGTTAATAAGTCAAATCCTCCTTTACATCTAAGATTACCCGGTTGTGGCATAACCCCCAAAGTTAAGAACCGATCCCTCCAAGAGGTCCCGCGATAAGTATTGCAGGTTCTATCACGACCATGAGCACGATATAGATGAGTGCATAGACTTGAAAAGGTATATTGAAAGGCTGATTCGTATGGGCCAACTGCGAAGATTTGTGGCCGGAGATGAGAGGAGAACACAGAACCATCCATGGGACGAGGACGGTAAAGATGACAACACACGAAAAAATCCTCTATTGGAGGAAATTAGAGTTATCTCCGGTGGACTTGGAGGTGACAAGAGGCATATTGATTAGAGACATTTGAAGGAAGGCAGTTGGCCCATCTTTGGAATGCTGAGCATCTGAGGAAGTGCCACCAGTAAGACTTTCTTTTAAAAGTTGCATTTACTTTAATAGTTCCAGTTGAAACTTAGTTTAATATCGAGCCTTAGAACGATATCTCCGAGGTTTTTCTCGAATAATTCTCTATTTTTTACTAAAATAATAGACATTTTTGTTTCAAAATATGTTGTTATAAGTAAAATAAAGAGTGAACAAACAGCCTTAAGGGGACACATCTCGACAGAAGGCCTTTAATGAAAAAGGCGGGATGAATTAATTTCGAGAATATCGTCAAATAGCCCTACAGGGACACACCTCGACAAAGGGCCTTTAATAAAAAAGGCGGGATGAATTAATTCTGAGAATATTGTCAAATAGCCCTACGGGGACACACCTCGACATAGGTCCTTTAATGAAAAAGGTAGGATGAATTAATTCTGAGAACATTGTCAAACAGCCCTACGGGGATACACCTCGACAGAGGGCCTTTAATGAAAAAAGCAGGATGAAATAATTCTGAGAACATTGTCAAACAGCCCTACGGGGATACATATCGACAGAGGGCCTTTAATGAAAAAGGCAAGATGAATTAATTCTGAAAACATTGTCAAACAGCCCTACGGGGCACAGCCTTATGGGGACACACTTCTGCAGAAGACCTTTAATGAAAAAGGCGGGATGAATTGATTCCGAGAACATTGTCAAACAGCCTTACGGGGACACACCTTTGCAGAGGGCCTTTAATGAAAAAGACATGAATTAATTTTGAGAACATTGTCAAACAGCCTTACGGGGACACACCTTTGCAGAGGGCCTTTAATGAAAAAGGCGGGGTGAATTAATTCTGAGAACATTATCAAACAACCTTACGGGGACACACCTCTACAGAGGGTCTTTAATGAAAAAGGGCGGGATAATTAATCCCGATAATATTGTCAACCAACCCTACGAGGGCACAACCCGTTAAAAGAAATTTTAACAAATGGCGGGTAAGTCCCGCAAAGGTTGTTGTATGGCTTTATCAAGAGCTGTGCTATGAAAGTTTGTTAATTAAAGTTTTTTAAACAAATGAGTCATTGGCATAATGGTTAGGGTGATACCATTAGAGCTTATTAGCTAAGGTTCAATTCTTTAGAGCAATCAATTTTTAAATACATCGGGTTCTTATATACCAACCCAGGGTTGGTCGGGCCCAAGGAGCCCGGACAAGGGCTAGCCCCAAGAGGGGCCTAGCTGGGCTAGGCTGCCGACCCCGGCCAAGGGTAGGGCCCAAAAAGAACCCGGCCCGGCCAAAAGGCGTGCCCAAGAGGAGCCCTACCAAGCTAAGGCCCCTAGGATCCGACCAAGGCCGGATCCCAAGGGAACCGGCCCAAACCGGATCTACCCAAGGGAACCAGCCCTATCCACCAAGGCACAGTCCAAAAAAAAAAACAGTAAAGAGACCAACCTAGGGGCCAACCTAGGGGCTTAACAGGTTCGAGTTAAGTCCACGGGCCAAGATGGAGATCCAGCAAAATTACTTAGGTCCAGGTCCATTTTTACAGCCCAATGGGCCAACCAAGGTGTTCCTAAGGTTTGACGAGCGATCCTCATGAACAAGGGGCATCTGATATAGTATTTGACTCCAATTATGAAACGTATGATGTGAAAATTGAGATTAAGGTGAAATGGACAAGAGGTATGCTTTGACAAGGACTTTTCTATCTCTAGATTAGTCTGGGGAACTGAAGAGTCAGTCTTCTACTAAGACATGTTCCCATTTGACTGCTATAAAATAGAGACGGTTCATATACCAAAGTATGTAATTAATATCCTCAAAAGTGTCTTCTAGCTTTAACAAACCTTTTCGATATCCGATTTGATTGTCGGAGTATAGTTGGCCGGCACCACGCCGGTGTCCTTCCGACTGCCCTCTTCTTATCTTTTTACAGGTTATCATTTGACCAATTCGGGATGAATTTCTGCATCATCAGTTGATATATTGCTGTTGTTGGTTTAAGAGAGCATTGAAGCAGATAGGGAGAGTAACTAGAGATAATAGTAAAGGTACATTCTCCGTTAAAAAATAGATTGTTACTAACTTTACAGGACAATATTTGCATAAGTTTTATCCGTGAGCAATTTAAGACAAATCTGGGATCGTAAAGCATTTCACCATATATATATATATATATCAACGCTTATTTGATGATAACTTATAAATTAAGGCTTCGTTTAGATTGAAGGATTTGGAAGGAAAGGTTGGTCTTGTTATGTTTGGATAGTCTTCATTAAAAGAAAAGAAAAAGAAAGTATCCCTTCTTATCCCTTATATCCTATCCTCCCAAAAATGGAAAGACTAGGAGAGAAATGATAATGTTTAAGTAGTACTTTCATAATTCTGAAACAACCCTCAACAATTAAAAAGAGAAAATTGTTATTCCAACCATATTCCATAAATATAAAAGGATATGATAATAATTTGGGCATTATCTTTTTTCTCCCCTATTTTATTCCAAATAAAAATATTATCATCTTTTTTTCTTTCTCTCCTATTTATCCAAGCATGAATGGAGTTTATTGCTATCCTCTCATCTCATTTCTTTTCTTTAATTACTAATGTTATTCTCTCATTTCTTTTCTCTTGTGTCTATCCAAACGGAGCCTAAATGTCCATTTATAACGTTGATGTATTTGTCTTTCGAATGAGATGTTTCAATATCCTCGAGCCAAACTAAGATAGGCTTGGTATTGATTAAGTGGTAATATCCTCCGGCCAAACTAAAATAGGCTTAGTTTTGATTAATTGGTAAAAAAGGTGGATGTAGATTGAGGTAGGTATGATCTTTGAATATTCTCTAGCAAAACAAAACCAATCGGGCAACTTAAATTCTTCATGACTTTGACATCTATGTTGAGAATTAATTTTCTTTCGTTCGGCATAACGGAAACATATCATCAAAGAAGCACAAATAAAAACATAATATTTACATGGTTCGGTCCCACCTGGTGGTAGAATACAAACACTCAACGTTTACACTCTACCTCATGAGAAATCACACCACTAACACTCACTCATCATCTTCATCATAATCATCATCATTTATCATCATGCCCCATCTTGAAAACAAGCATCCTTTGGCTTGTCCAAAAACTTTTTCCTCATGAGCTTCACAATATCATCATCATCTCTACTCACAAACTCACCGATTTTTATGAGGCTACATCTCTCTACTTTTCTACTCACCCACTCCATTCTTTTTTCTTCTCTGCCTTCTCCAATCAATTCGACATCTATTTATAAAGTTTCAAACAAAACTCTTTGTTGGACAAGGATTACAATTACTTGAAATCCAAAATGTGTTTAACAAGAATTACCAAATAAATTACAACTCTAATTGGTTCGTGAACAAGATCGTACACACACACATATATTACTATGTAACTTTATAAGTTTCGGCCCATAGCTTTCTCTTTAACTTAAATATTTTAGCTCATCCAAACCCAACCTAAATCCATTCCATATAAATGTGACAGCAAGTCCAAGCAAATTAAAACAGCCCAAATGTAATAGAAAGTCCAATTAACATTTTAAAAATAAAATGGTCGAAGCCCAAGCAAATTAAAACAGCCCAAATTGAACCCCACGTGTACACATAATACATTCATCTCATCTCATTCCTCAATCCTCGTTGCATCTCTCTAAAATGTAAGGCTATGTTTGGTAGAATGGAAAAGAAAAGAAAGGATAACATTAGTATTAATGAGAGAAAAGAAAAGAAAGGAAAGGAAAGAATAGTGTTAAAATTTTATCGTGTTTGGTTGATTAGTAAAGGAAAAGAAAGGAAATGATAGTTAACATGTTTGGGAAAAGAAAGAAAAGGAAACAATTTAAAAATTTTACCATTATACCCTTTTATATTTAAAAGAACAAATTTTAGCTTTTATCAAAACAAGGGCAAAATTGGTATTAACAAAGTTTCATTAAAAAAAGGTTGTCTTTCCTTCCATTTCTTCTCATTTTTGGAAGGATAACAAAAGTTACTATTCACCCTTAATTTATCCCTCTAAGTCCTTTCATTTCCTATCATTTCCTTTAAAAATTTCATACCAAACACACAAAATCATAACCCTCTAAATCCTTTCTTTTTTTTTTTTCCTTCTATTTCTTTCCTACCAAACTAACCCTAAAGTGAACCATTTTTCTCTCTTCTCCATTCTCAGGGTCACAACCCTAGCTACCAAACCAACATCAGCGATTACAGCGACAAAAGCCCCAAAACCCGACGATCATAGTAACGACAAAAACACCAACACTGGCGATCACAACGACATCGTCTCTCTCATGTATTGTTATTTCTCTCTGTCTCCCCTCTCTCTCTCACTCATCTAATCTCTCTTCTATGTTTTCTTCATATTGGCATGAATGATCGAAATCGGGAGTGTGAAACTTTTGAGATGAAACATTGAGAGAAGATTGATAACTTGATATGAAAGCCAAGATCTAGTATGTATATACATAGATTATATATGCAGATCAAATTTAATTATTTATTTGTATTATTTGAAAAAAAAATTATTTCTATTGTTAAATGAGCGGTCGAGTCGAGCTCAATCATGGGTAGTCAAAGCTTGAGCCGAGTTCGAACACTCCAAACTTGGCGGATTATTTATAGCCAAACTTGGCTCGGCTTGGATTATTTATAGCCCTATCTATGTATCTTTATCAACCAACTGTCTAACTCTTTGCACGAATCTTTAGGTCAAACTTTTAGTTTTGATATCATTTGTTACTGTGGAAGCATATTATCATACAAGCACCTAAGTCCATGAAGGGAAAAAATTCACGAAAAAAGAAAAGAAAGTACAACGGTAGAATACAAACACTTAATGCTCACGCCCTTTCTCATGAGAAATCACACCACTAACACTCATCATCATAGTTATCATTGATCATGCCCCATCTTGAAAACGAGCCTGACTTTTCTTAAAATATGTTTCTCATGAGCTTCACACACTATCATCTTCATCTCTACCCACAAACTCACCAATTTTCATCAGGTTACATCTCTCTACCTTTCTACCACCCACTCTCTTCTTTTCACACCCACTCCTCCGTTTTTTTTCTTCATTGCCTTCTCTAATCAATTGAACATATATTTATAGAGTTTCCAGTTCTTTGTTGAACAAGAATTTCAATTACTTGAAGCTCAAGATGTTCTAATCAGAAATTATCAAATAAATTACCACTCTAAAATATAACTTTTTTTTTCCTATTGCAGGGACTCACACACTTTTTGCTCACACTATGGCTCGAACCCCTCCCATCCTCAATACCATTGGATTACAAACCTTTTGATTAAAATAGAAATTTAATTGCAATGGAAATTTAAGACATAATTCCTAACAATCTGTACAAACTATAAACTCTGTGCAATTCACTACTGATAGTGTTACCCGATCAGTCAATCTTAGACCCTAGCTCATCCCATAATCACAAGAATGATCACAAGTTGGGCTAAAAATTCAGTCCAGATTGAAAAGTAGTATGGCTTGAGCACGGACAAGGCACATTAAAGTTCGTTAATGAAAAATTTTAACCCCAGTCCATTTATTTTACACTGAACTTGGGACGGGCTGGGCCCAATTCTGGCAACTAAGTATCAAGTGTTAGAATTCCATTTAAGAGGATTTTTGGTTTTGAAAAAGTTGGCCTCCTTGGTTTAGTTTACTGATAATAGTTGTCTGTTTTTTGAAAATTAAAAATCAGAAAATTGTATTAAAATTTATTTGTTTGACAGTTTTTGAGAATTGTTTTTTCAATACTTAGTTAAAAAAATGACAGTTTATAGTTTTCTATTTTCTGAATTTTTGAAAACTGTTTTGTAAGTGACAAATCAAGCAGGCCCACACACAAAATAGGTGAAAATGAATTCTAATTTTTGTCCAATGAGGACTATTCTGCCTTAGAACTCTATAATAGATTGGATTGAGATTTATATGTGTGAGGACTTCTGTCTTCAACTCATATACCCAACACACAAAATAGAAAAATAAATGTAGAGTAGAGTACAGCGTGACACCAAAATTTTAACGTGCAAAACCTCAGCAAGAAAAAAAAAACATGTACTAGTTGTATATAACAAATCAATCTACTATACCAGAAGTATGAGAGTAGCGAATTAAAACTTTTCAGGCTCCTAACCTTGACTTTTAATTCATCTTCTAATCTTCTTTACTATATATATATATATATATATATATATATATATATATATGAGTGGTAGTATTAATGTTGTAATATTGACTGGTTCTCTATTTACAGTATCTGGGGATTATAGAGCGTTTTTTCACCCTCTTCTACCTCCCCTTTTGCATGAAAGATAAAAAATGTAGAGTGTGAGATAGAATTTTGATAATTAGTTCTAAAGTTGAGGATGTAACTGCAGAGAAAATAATATTGATTTACTATTGATTGCTTCTTTTTTTGTTTTATCATTCAATCAAGTTTATTTTATTTTATTTTTATTTTTTATGCCATATACTTCTTGCTATCAGTTCCAGGGTGATACAATCATAGTGTCCTCTTTTAATCCAGGTATCTTGCTATCAGTTGTACAATCCCTTGCGTAGCGAGAGTTGCTATATCTAATACTACGTAATAGTTCATCACCTTAACAATGAAAAAACTTAAATACTTTCGGTGCAGTAATGACATGGTATAATACACTAATTTAATAAATCCTATCACTATATGTCAATACTTAATTGATACTTAAATATTATGTAACGGACAACATTTATGTTTTTCTCATAAATAGCTAGTTCAATAGAAAATGAACAATCTATATAACTTGTAGTCATGGTTCCCAGTCGTGGTCGTGGCTGCAGTAATGGATGCGGTCGCGATGTAATAAAATTGGGTCCGTATCAGTGTTACGTAATGGAATCGGTTACCGACGTGATGAAAGATCTAAAATGTATTGATACGTAATATTTTAAAACATAATTCAACAAAAATGGGTTCTTAGTAAATTTTGGTGAATTTATTAAATTTTTAGAGATCATTTAGAATAAGCAATGACCTATGAATGAATTCAAATCGCTAGTGTTATTAAAAATGTAGGATTGTTAAGCATAATTGCTAGATCTAAACTTTTACATCCATTGGATGCATCTAGTAGGTCCCACCACATGTACTCGTCACATGCATTATATGGATGAGAAAATATAGGTTTGAAAATTTTGCCTAACTATCATTTTTTTTAATATTATTCAATAAAGATAAGTTTTGAGTGAATTTTAGTGATTTTTATTGAATTTTGAAATTCTAATTAGCGCAAGTATTGTCTATTTATTAATTTTAAGTCGTGGTTGAAATTTAAAGTCTTAGTAATTATACTTTTTACTAAATTAAAAAATAGATTTTAAGTTTAAAATTCATTAAAAAACTATGTTGATAATATATAATGTGAGAATTGAAAAAAAATAATTTGAATGTTAAATAAATGAAAAATATAATACAAGGCAAAAGCATAAAAAAATTATAAATCATAACACATGTAACATATATATCACAAAAAATTACAATTTATGAATGAAAATAAAAAATAAAATATTTAAAAGTGTTTTTAGCGTGTTTATTTGTTGAAAATAAATATTTTATTGACACAATGAATTATCCAATTAAATTAATTTATTATTTCATTATATTTAAATATTGCGGATATAAAAATATAGTATAAATATAATAATTGTTCAGTAATATAACAAGAGCACCATGTGGCAGGAGTTTTCAACCCAATACATGACTCACACACTGGGATATGGTAACAACCACCCCACACTTATCTGGATTTGGAGGCTCTTACGTGGAGTTTAATTGGTAATGTATCAAATAATTCCTTGTAACGAGTTTACACTGTCAACTTTTCTCGTTAACCATCTATTCAATCAATGAAAAGTAATTCCTCACTCCAATTTGTTGAGAATTTAAAGGTATTAAAACTCTTTATTTTTATATGTTAATTTTTTAGAATTCTCTATTTAATTTCCACGTGTTTAAAATTCTTTAAGTTTGATATGTTATAAAACTTTCCATTATTGATTTTTATTGTCAAATTTGGCTTTGTTAGAAAAGAAATGATAACATTAATTACGAGAGAAAAAAAAAAAGAAAAGAAAGAATAACAAAAATTTGTGTTCATGTTTAGATAAATTATGATAGAAAATAAAAAAAATGATAACATTTTTGTTTAGAAGATTTAAAAGAAAGAAAAGAAAAGAAAATATTTTAACCAATTTACTATCAAATTCTTTTTTATTTACTATTATGCTGATTTGTCTATTAAAATGTTAAAATTAATTTTGGTATTACTTAAATCTTATCATTTCTTTTCAAATCTTTCCACTCTTGAAAGGATAACATATGAGAAATTCCGAAGAATAACTCTTAATCTTTTTTTTTTTTTCATTAACCAAAAATAATAAACACTATCCTCCATTTCTTTTCTTTTATCAATTCAAACTAGCCCAAAATGATATAACTACTCCTTGTATATAAAAGTATTTTGGGATTTGGAGTGTCGTATACTCGCACTATTTTTGAATAATATTATTTTATTTAAAACAAAAATGAAACAAAAAAATAAAAATAAAATAAGGAGCCGTATGTCACACGAGTAAGTATAGATTCTTTATCCTCTACAAGCTGAACAGGATATTGCATTTCACCAAATGTGTGGAAATTGATTGAATCATCGTGTGAACCGATCTCATATATGAAGTTAAGTGAATTATTGAATGACAGGGACTTTTTTTATAATCATCAAATCTCATTTAAGGAAAGGAGAGAGATCCTGATGAAGGATCCAAATCTGCCACACTAAACATAATTAGACGTACCAGCATATAATAAATGACAGATTGCATCACATAATCAGAAATCAGGATAAGAGATGAATGACATATATATATATATATATATATATATATATATATATATATATATCCCATGAAAGTTTAAACTCTGTTTATTTGATGGATTAATTGATTAACTGTCCAAGTCGTGATTCCTTCACTAGCACAACTACATGAGTTATGTGTGCAGACAAATCTTCTATGATCAATCATTCTATTTCCATTTCTTTCCCTTATTTAATAAACAAATTAGACTTTTATTTCACTAGCACAACTACCTGAGTTATGTGTGAAGACAAATCTTCTATCATCAATCATTTTATTTTCATTTCTTTCGGTTATTTAATAAACAAATTAGACTTTTATTTTAGTGGTGTGAAGTCTAAAATATTATAATCGCCAAAATTTTTTTAATTCAAAATAATTTTTTATTCATGCTATAAAAGGCGACGAATGTCACTCATTATCATTATTGATATTATTTACCTGAGGTATTGGAGAAAACTATAATGGAATGTCGGACTTGTTTGGACTGATGACTAGTGTTTTATTGAAAATTAAGAAAGCATATGGATTGGTTGAAAAAAGGTTTGAAAGTTTTTGTATGTTTTCAGTGAAACATTCCACCCACGACCATTTTAGTTGCTTCACTTTTGATACCCATTGTAGTATTTCCAATATCATGATAATTTTTAACTGTAGTTGAGCAATGGTCAATATGTAATATGATAAAACTAGAAAATATAAAATTCTCGAAGAATTATTTGTAAATTGTATTGAATTGAGATAATTAATAAAACTTTACCAGCTTTATCAATTAAGTTTTAGTTTTACTTTTTTTTCTTGTTTCTAAACGATAAAGTGTGAAGTTTATTTCAATATACTTTACTGTGAGGTTTGTTTTAAGATACTCTATGAATTCATTTAAGGCTCCCTTCATCACATTTGAGACTAATTTTATGTTTGGTGTTTATGTTTGATGTTTATTGTTTAAGTGTTTATATAAATAATGTTTATATTACGACTTTATTTATTCATAAACATGAGTATTGTTTGATAATGAAAAAGTGTTTGATTTATTTTAAAAATCATAAGAAGAAAAACATATTTGTTAACCTTAAACTGTTTTTTTTTTTAAATAACACAATAAATTGCATAAAAACTCAAGTTCATGCTAATTCAAATTTATACAGCAATAACAGAGTAAGAAATATACATAAAAAATAAACTAATAATATTGGGTTCCATATATATTTACATACGGCAAATTATACTGTAAAACTAGAATGACCTACAATTCAGAAGGTCCCAGCAAGTAGGGGTGCATACGGTTCGATTCCTTACGATTATTGGGGAAATCAGAACCAACAAGTTACAAACATCCCAACATAAAAGGAAAATACATACGTGGTAATAACTAACCACTTAAACAATACACTAAACATAAATCAACATGTTCACCTTCACAGTAATGAAGCTCAATGGTGGTGTAAATTGTGGAATGGATATGTATTGGAATGGATCTGAATCCAAATAGTTTGGTGGTGTAAATTGTGAGGTTTCAATGATAGATAGAGAGAGAAACAGATATCGTGATATTTTTGTATTGAAGTTGGTGATGTGTTTGCAGATATATCATATCAAGGGTATTTAGGACATTTCGTATAGGAGAGGTTTACGCATCAATGACGCCAACAAGTTCAATTACAAAATCATTTAATATAAGAGGGTAAATTGGTAAAAGCATTTGAACAGTTAGTTTTTAATGGGTGTTAACTCTGACAGGGGGTATCAGGGCATGATTTACCAAACCTGGGGGAGGTTGACCACTGTCAAAGACACAAGTATTCTTCGTGGGTATTAAACGAAAACCTTGGAGAGTGTTAGAGCATTTTACCATATATATATGAGTTTCCATATTTTTTTTGGGTAAAATGCTCTTATACCCTCCAAGTTTTTTTTTTTTATTGTTCACAGATAATACTTTTGCAAAAAATTACTCCGACACCCCGTGATGTTTGGTTTAACCGGCCCTAACACCCATTTTTGCCAAAACTACCATTCTTTACTCTCTTTTTTTTGTTTTCTTTTTTCTTCTCTCTTCTCACCTTTTAGGGTAGTCAAGTATTATATTAATTCATTCTAGCTAGTTGTAACGGGTCACCACTTAGGGTAGTCAAGTATTCTATTAATTCATTCTAGCTAGTTGTAACGGGTCGGGTTAGGTAGTGTTGCATACCCATCCTTATATGTCCAAGTTTTTTTTTTCATCCGGCCTCTCTAACATTCTCCCCCATCCAAACTTGCAATGTCCTCGTTCCGGGCCGGGCACTTAGCGTGATATCGAACCAAAGATTAGGTTTGGCTCTGATACCAAATATAACGGGTCGAGTGCTTGCCCTCTATCCAAAATTCTAAGCTGTTAAGTAATGCTGCATACCTATCCTTATATGCCTAAGTCTTTTTCCATCCAGATCCGATATGAAACAAAGTTAGCTTCTCTAACACTAGTCCAATTGAAAGTCAACAATCCACTTAGCTGGTAGTAGTCAACTATTATATTAATTCGTTAGAATAATTTGGTGTTTAAACTACACTGTCGGTCCCTGCTCATCCTGTTTAGTTATGATATTATAAAATAAAAAAAAAGAGTACGTTGATGTATTAATGAGTTTAGAGACTTTTTTGTCATTTTTTTTAAAAGAAAAGAAAAAGAGAGTGGATGGTAAATATTGCCTCCCTTTTTAGAATTCTTTATTTAATTTCCATGTGCTGCCATATCAAGTATGTTAGTGTGCGATAGTGACTCCTTATTTTGTTTTTGTTTTTGTTTTTGTTTAATTTTTGTTTTAAATGAAATAATATTATTCAAGAATAATATGAGTATGTAACGCTCCAAAATTATCTTATTATCCACTTATAAGGAGTAATTATATCATTTTATTTATTGAAAAACAGAAAGCAATATTCTTGATTGTCAAGACCTTAGCACCGTCAAGCAAAATGTCCAATTGCTAGTAAATTGAAAAAGAGAAATCATATCATCTGAACTAATATGTATTAGTAAATTGGTTAGTAAATTGTATATAAGAGTATTTTGGAATGTCATAAACTCATATTATTTTTGAATAATATTATTTTATTTGAAACAAAAATGAAACGAAAAATAAAAATAAAAAAAGGAACCAATAAGCCATACGAGTAAGGATTCTCTCCAGGGGAGGATTCGGTACTTCATGAAACGTGGTGTAGATTGATTAAATCATTAGATGCAATCCATCTATGATAATACACTCTCATTCTCAAAATGTTTTTTATACCCTCAGATCTAGTTCCTATTATAAGACTCACGGATGACAGATGGTAGATGTAATGCGCATACAGACACATATTAGTGCTGATCAATTGATTAACTGTACAAGTGCTCATATCCTTTCACTTGCACAAGAGTTATGTTTCCTGGGTTATTTCTCATCAAAATAGTCTTTTATTTTAACAGACCTCGGTATTGATTCAAGTGGTAAAAAAAGTGGGTGTACATTGAGGTAGTTACGGTCCTTGAATATTGTCTAGCAAAACAAAACCACACGCCAACCTAAATTAACCATTCCTTATAATAAATAATAATAATAATTCTAATAATAATAATAATAAAATTAAATTTTTTTTTTTACTGAATGTTTTCAAAAGGATTGGTTTGGCGCAGCACGGACACGAACAAGAGACACGGATACGACACAACACGGACACGGGGTACGAGAAATTTTAAAAAAATAAGACACGACGATGATACAACTATAAAATAATAATATAATATATTAATATATATTAATTATTCAATAAAAAATATTACATTACAGAAATACTTCAATTTATCATCAAACAATTAAGAACCAAACAAACTTAGAAACAAAAATAGACAAATAGATTAAAATAAATTAAAGAACCAAACTTATTTAGTCTTATACATATATTTAGCTTAGATTTTAATCATAACTTAGTATCATATAATTTTCATTCGAAATATTTGAATATACATTACTGCTATGAAGTGTCCGATACGTCTTTGAGGAGTGTCCAAGAAGTGTCCGAGAAGTGTTCTAAAAAGAAAAATGTCAAGACACTTCTATGAAGTATCCGACACGTGTCCGAGGAGTGTCCAAGTGTCTGACACGGTATCCGAGTGTCCGACATGGGTACGGCACCTTCGGTGAAGTGTCCGTGCTTTCTAGCTCTTGATGACCCAAGGCCTTAAGCAACCAACACTCTTGAGACAATACACTAAAAAAGAGGTGCATACATCAGGCCTACCCTGAGGCCCAAAACAAATTACGTAACAAAATTAGGGCCACAATTTGGGTGGATTGTGCGAGTTAAAGGTACAATTCGAATTCAACTTTACATATGAAATGTTCAACCCTAACCCTACTTCCAACCTTAACTACTCAACTCTAACTCAATTCATTCTTAAATTTTAAAAATTGGATTTGTAACTAGGGTTGAGATTTTGGATTAAAAAGTCGAGTTAATTCGAATTATCTATATCACCAATCTCCATATTAAAAACTTAAAATGATCTTTAATAAGTTTCACATTAGATTACTCCTAAACATACAAAAAATTAAGAACTTAATGCAAATGTTTAAAAAATTACAAACAAATTTTTAGAAAATTAATTATCTAAATTGTTAACATACAATAAATTCAGATTCAAATAAAATAAGTTGAAAATAAAAAAGGTTATCATAATTTGAATATTATATATAATATATTTAAAATAAAAAATATGTATAAAAATAATATTACAATTCGGGTTCGGATTGGGATTGGGATCGGATTGTTGACACTTCAACCCAAGTCCAACTCTAATTAAGTTCAGATTGAGATTTTTCAATCCAAGCTCAATCTTAATTGTAAAAATAGTTATTCAAACTTATAAAAAATCGAGAGTTCGGATTGTCCAACACAAATTGGGAAGGGCGAACCTAGCCCTCTTCAACTGAGATCCGGCGGTCTGGGTGGAGGCCGGATGCATGAGGTGGGAAATTCCCGATCCAAAGCAGCTCGTCTCGTCGCCACTGAGTCATTGAGCTTCAGTGTCATGAGTCGATCCCTGATAAGAGTAGTGATGCTATTTAGAAGTGTTGATTGGGAGCTCTTCTTTCCATCGGACGTGTATTTTGGTAGCCAAGTCCTTCTCACAAGTTCCTCGCAAGAAACTCTTCTTTTTACTTTAATTTTTTTTTATTTTTCACAGGTTTGATTTATGGTATATTAAAATTGACCATTTGTTACATGGGTTCAAAAAAACCTAAATTTACAGGTCGGTCCGTACAAACTTTAAAGTGTGCAATTCACTACTCATATTGATATTGTTACTTTATCAGTCACTATTTGATTCCCAAATCTGAGACCCAGCTGATCCCTTAATCAAAAGTTGGGCTAGAAATTTAGTTCCGATCCCCAACCCATTTGAAGAGTAGCAACTAGAAAGGCTTGAGCACGGGCAAGCTACATTAAAGTTGGTTAATATAAAATTTTATAGCCAGTCCATTTATTTTTCAATGAACTTGGGAGCTGGGACGTGTTTTAGAGGGTTTTTTTTTTTTTAATTTTGGAAAAGTTTATTTTTGGTATTAATTGGTAAAAATGAATTTTAATTTTTGTTTGCCTTAGAACTCTATAAATTTAAATATCTTCACAAAAAAAACTATATAAATAGATAGATACTGAGAAACTATATAAATAGATAGATACTGAGAATATTGAGAAACTATATCATCCGAGAGTTGGTTAGTAAATTGTATTTGCATGAATATAAGTATAATATTTTGTATTTATAATATCAAATTTCTATACTAATATTCGTATTTCATTTCTTAATAAATAAAATGATATAGTTACTCCTTATAAGTCGTCTATAAGAGCATTTTGGAAATGATTGTAGAGTTTTATATACTCATATTATTTTTGAAAAATATTATTTCATTTAAGAAAATGAAAAGAAATTACAAAAACAAAATAAAGAGCGGTATGTCATAATAAACATCTTTGACGCGACATCAAGTAATGATAATCAGCATTACAGCACATAATCGGGAATTAGGATAAAACTCACATATAGACATAATCAGAAGGTTTATGAAGATTTGAAAAGCACTACCAACCAAGGCTCAGCCGCCCGCTATTCAATGTATTTGATTTGGTACAAAAGGGGATGCAGCTAAATATGTAGAGCCTACTGACTTAATTGATTCGGCTGGACAATTATCCTCTTCCGTGAGAGTTTTTTTTTTTAATTTCTCTACTAGTGACAATATTTGTTATAATAAATGGTGACGGACACTATTATATTGAATAACACTAATTATTAGTAACTTACGTTACTAAAATGGGTGATATAGGATAACATTGTATCACCTATTTTAGTAACGTGTATTATCCTCATAATTACTAATGTTGCTCGTTGAAAAGACCGGAAAAATACTAAATGAAAAGAATTTTTAGCTGTATTCAAAAACCTTCAAATTCAAACTTTGTGGCATGACTTTTAATAAAAATAGTTCAACAGCCAAACCCAGTATTCTATCTCCGCTCTCTCCTTCCAGTATACCACATGGATATGCCATGAAATAAACTGCATTTACACGTTGGATGAGAAGTGATGATACTTTGCACAATTACATGAGTTTTGTGTCGAGACAAATATTTTATGATCAATCATTCTATTTTCATTTATTTGTGTTATTTAATATAGGCTACCGTGTATAATATATATAGCCTTTTATCTATTATATTTTTATGAGGTATTGGAGAAAATTATAATGAGAGAATTTTTTTTTACAGATTGATAGAGCTTTTGAATTATAACTTCTTGTTATCGGTGTCGCATCACCAGTGTGGCAGCAACAATTTAGTCGGTGTCCCAACACCAATCTCTAAAAACAATTGGTGTGAGATTCGTTTTCAAAATGATTCTGATAGGATTATATATAAATCTCGATATTAATGTATTTGCCACGCCGCTAATATTTTGCATCACTACAAACTCTGTATAATTAAAGAATAAATCCTATTTTGAAAAGTAGTGAGGGTTGAGTACCGTCAAACAACATAGAGTATTTTTGGTTTCGAAATTTTTTATTTTTGGTATTAATTGGTAAAATTCTAATCTTTACCCAACTACGACTGCTTTGGGATAAAAAAATATCTTTTAAAAAAAAAACATAGATACCAAACAATATAGATTGAGATTTATATCTATGATGGCTTTTGTCTTGATAGTGAATTCATGGAACATTTCGATGCAGAACACATAAATAAATTAGGGAGATTCAACATGCTTCCATGAAAAAAAACAGAAAAAAAAAAAAGAAGATATCGATGGATTTGAGAATTAAAACGCATATGAAATTTCATAGCCATGCAATTTGGTTGTGATTGGAAACTCCAAGTGGTTACCAGTTATGGCAAAAAGAACCACATTGCAAAGAGATTGTTGTCAGTCATGAAGTTAGTTTAATGCAGTCATGGTAGATACTATATCAACACTCTATCTTGGTCCAAAGCACTGCAGTTTTGAATGTCTGTATACACACAGTATATATATATAGATATAGTCCTCCATGTTTTAGGTTGAGGATTCACAACATCAAGATCAGAACATTAGAAATGACTAGGCAACTAGTAACACGTACGTACTATGTCAACAAGATCATGAAGAGTTCGATGACAGTCACTTTTTTGCAAATAATGTTAAAGGTTGGATGCTAAGAAGCACGGATACTTCTACAAAAGTAATGTACCCGTATCGGATACTTATCGGATACCAATACTCCTCAGATACTCGCGCATACGTGTCCGATACTTCCTAAACGTATCTATAATTTTAAATTATATATTTTTATTTCTAACACGTATCCGATACTTCTTAGATACTTTGACCATATATCCGATAATTCTCAAAAATTCAAAAAATACTCAATAATTACTCGTCTAGACTTGATAAAAGTTGAGTTTTTATGCCTTAGCGAGTCCTCAATTATATTAAAAAAATGTCATGCAAAGACTCGTCTCTAGGAGTTCAAAGAAAATCAAATGAGTTTCCTAATTAAATTGCATAAGGTTTTTTAGAATCGGTTGAAGCGCCTTATGGACCAATTTAAACGAATGTAGAATCAGGTACAACTGTTTCATGATTTTGGCCAATCAGTTGTGAAGCCTTCTGAATAAATTTATTTCTACGAGAGAATCATGTACAAACAGTTCTATGTTTTGGATAACCAATTGTAAAGTATTCTATTTTAAAAGTATCAAGTCTAATAAATTGTTCAACCGGTGCAGGAATTCTTAGAATCGGTTGAATCCAAAATTGTTTTAACATTGGGAAAAAAACACTCATAAGACTAAATGTTTATAATTATCATCGTTATCATTGTTTTAATCCAGTATGAATAGAGTTGGTCACATAAATTATCTTTCTCTATTATTTTTTTAAGGTAAATTACGACTAAATATTTATAATTATCATCGTCATCATTGTCTTAATCCAGTATTATGAATAGAGTTGGTCATATGAATTATCTTTCTCAATTATTTTTTTAAGGTAAATTACGACTAAATGCATGTTTATAATTATCATCGTCATCATTGTCTTAATCGAGTATGAATGGAGTTGGTCACATAAATTATCTCTCTCTATTATTATTTTAAGGTAAATTACCATGACTTCTCCTGAGTTTTGACTTAATTACTCTCAAATTTAATTTTTTACAAAATTACTTTCACAATTCTGTCAAACTAACGATTCGTCAAATAAAATCATATTTAATATAAAATTATAAAAATACTCTCAAATTATAATACTTTTGTGCATCACATTTACAAACATGATATCATTCCCACTTGAAAAAAAGGGTGACGAAACATGATGGAAAGAAAACCATAGCAATACATAATCAATCATCACAAGGAAAGTTGGAAAAATATGTGAAATTGATTAATATATCTCAGGCTTTCACGCAACAATTGAAGTAGCTGAAAATGCTCCTCCGTGTCTGTCAAAGGAAATCAACAATCCAATCTTATTAGAACATAAAATAACTACATGCTGAGATACATGAAAAAGTATACAATACTTGGGTACTTCCTATGTGGTATTCATATAAACTCTCCATTTCTCCTCTATAATAGAAATTTTGATTTTTTTTTTTAAAAATAGAGAGCTTATATTAGCTGGGAGTACCACATACGAAGTAACTTTCTCGAAATGTAGCGGCATTTCAGACAACAAAAAACACGTTTAATAAATATAAATTTTTTTTTTGGCTGTTAAATATTCAGAGCGATTCCATTTAACGTTTGCCTCAATTCATTATAATGAAAGTATTTTATCTACCAACAGAAAATATAATGAAACAATTATTTATTATTTATTGATAAGTTGCATAGAGAAATAAATTTGTCCCTTTCAGTTAGGCAGTAGACAAATTTTCATCAGCTGTTGCAAGTATGACATGTGAATATTTCCTAAAATCTCAGCATTTCAATGCATCCCAAATGATCATCTCCGGTTTATTAATTTGTAATTGATTTACTAGAAGATCAATATTTAATAAGCGTTCTAGACAAGACCATAAAATCAAAGATAGAATAGAGGTGGAAAATTCGCAATATGCCACAAACATAATCTTTCCAAATCTAACTTAAAAAACGAGTTCTGCTTATCCAAAGATAATATAATAACTATATATAATATATATATATATATACATTACATATAATAATTATATATAATGTATATATATTATGTTTAATAATTATATTATCATATATTATATATAATAATTATATTATAATATAATTACTATACATAATATATATACATTATATATAATTATTATATGTAATGTATATATATCTATAATATAATATAATAATTATATATATATAGGGTGCCATTTTTAGATTGTAGGTCTCACATTTATTTAATGAATATATATATATATATATATATATTTTGTATTTTCAAGCTTCATTAAAAAAAAAAAAAAATCCTAAGGAACCGCGATTCGGAACAGTACCGAGAACCGCGGTACGGTTCCTCACTGTTCCAACCCTTAACGGTTCCGGTTCCGGTTCCGAAAATCAGGAACCGTTGGTAACGTTTCCGGTTCCAGTTCCACCAAGAACCGTGAGGAACCGTACCGTGTGCACCCTTACTTCTAGTTGTTAGCACGGGGGACTCTGTTTAATGACTAAGGCGACTGCCCACTACATAAAATCCCACTGGCATAAGTATTACTTACTGTAGACCGTGGTGGTCATTATCCTTGCCTATATCTCACATAAATGGGATCGGACACGAATTCTCTTTTTCTATTATTTCCTATTGCACACACTATCTTCTCTTAAATTTAAGTTTTTCTTTTAAGCCCTTATGGATGTATATTCAATACAGTATCAATGTCTTAGTAACTAAGAACAACAACCCATTTAGGTGTACTAAATATGGAGTACTATATAGAACACAATTATTAAAGAAATAAAGCTACCATAGCAAGCCAAGGAATCTTACAGTTGGAGAGTGGTTGTGATGGTAATGCTGAAGACTATGGCTGGTTTTGGTTTTCTCCTTGGTAGTGGTAGTTGAAATGAGCTCTTCTTCATTTCCAAGACTGGCTCTAGAGACATCCCTCTTGTTTTGTTTCCTCATTTCTCTTATTTTTGAGAAATCCATAGAGTAGTCTGGCAATTCTCCCAGTTGGTCCCAATTCCCAAATTGGGGCACTATAGCCATGCCGCCTTCTTCTGCACGGAACACAAATTTTTAATTAATTGGTCACGTACACCAAAACAATGAACACTACTTCCAATTCTCAATAAATTCTACTTATAAAAACAAAAAGAAGACAAAAATCTCAATGAAATGTAGTGTTGAAGGGCATGTTCAGTATCATTCCCAAAATCCATTTTTTGTACATTAAGTTTAGACATTCTCAACAACATTTACTTGGTCCCAAAATTTTCTTAAAGTAAAAAATAAATAAATAAATTATAACAAAAATAAAATAAAAACAGTTTCTTGAGGACTTACAGTAATTTTCCTGTGTTTTCAACTTATAAAACTTGTTGATAACCTATCTTTGGGAAATTTTTAATCTACAATCAAACAACTAACATACACACACAAAAGCACAGGCTCGAAGACACAAAACTAAAAATCCTGGAAAAAATATATATATATATATATATATATCACTTCTAAAAACGTAAGATTTAAAATTTTAAAGTCGATTACAGTATCAAATAACAGAAGGTATGTGTGTACACTAAATTATGCTTTATTTTACTCTTAATCTGAAGTTAATACAAACAAATTGAGAGAAAACAACAATGAATTACTTCTCATTACACAAATATCATCAACATCAAAGATAAAGCATGACGGACAATTGAAAGAGTGGTAAAAGTTTTAACAATAAAGTTTGAGAGAGAGAGAGAGTTACCTCCTTGCGAGCTTCCATGTGATTAGATCTTCGGTTTCTAACACGGAGATAGCGTCTGGTGATAATGGTTATAACATAGTAGAAAGAAGTGTGTATGTTAAAATACGCGGAGGTGATATATATATATATATATATATATATATATATATATATATATATAGATTGATGAAGCAGTAATGTGTGGCGAGGAAGGAGTGAGAGAGAGAGAGCTTACAGCAGGATGACAGCACGGTAGCAGACAATGAGATTCGTGTTTGAGCTTTGTTTGGGTCATCATCATCTCATCTCATCTCATCGCAACTGTTTTCTTCTTATGGCAAGTATCGCCACTGAAATACCCACTCACATGTTCTTTTTTGTTTATTTCGGGGGAACTGCAAAAAGATTCCCTCAGTTTTTAAGATTTTATAGATATACCTCTTTAAACTTTCGTTTTACTACAAAACTCCCATCAAGTTCAACTATTCCAAAACCATGCATGTTGAGCCCCAATCCTATGCTTTGTTACATTTAATTCTATTTTTCAACACATTTGATTCTGATTTTTCAACACATTTATTCTGTTTTTTTTATATATTAATCTTTCAACCCATTGAATCTAGTTGAAAGTTCGTAAATTTAATGTGTTAGAAAACAAATTCAATTCGTTGAATAATCCAAGCTGTAACATTAAAGATTACCTTCTCTTTTTGTTTAACTAAAACAAAAAAAAAAAAATGAAAAAACTAGTAATGTGCATTGTATGTGACTACTAATTTTACTCTTATGATCATTATGCCCTCACATCATTTATGATAACCCTATAGGGATGGCGGGGTGGATTTGGGGAAGCCTCTTTTTCATAATGTCCCCGTTTAATAAAGTAAAATCCACTTTCATCCAAAATTGTTTATTGAAAATCTCCATACCTAGTCTTCGCTTTATTTAACAATTTTTTTATTTTTTAAAAAATAATAGAAATGATACAACTTTAAGAAATGGTAAAGGAATAAGATATTAGGGTTTGGTGTTTTAGTTAATGAAAGGTATTTTAGTATCATTAGTATTATATGGGGGTATTTAAGTAATTATGCAATACAAATGGGACGGAGTTTTTATCCCGTCCCCACTCCGCACCCATTCAAGTGATTTTTATGTTTTGTTCGGCATTGTGGAAAAAAAAAGAAAGAATAAGCAGAGATTTGGACGAATGGTTTAATCTTACAAATCTCTCGTTTGCTATCATTCCAAAACTAAGAAAATTTGGAGAAAAATGATAAAAACTTAAGTGAAACTTTCATAATATAAAAAATAACATTAAAATAAGATTTAAAAGACATTTGGTTCAAAGAGTATGATAATAAATTGGTTAAAATAAATTTTTTTTTTTTTTATCTTCTTTACCTTTTTCAAACAAGAATGCTATCATTTTATTTCTTTTCCTTCAAAATTTATCCAAACATAAATACAAGTTATTGCTATTAGGGCTGCACACGGTTCGGTTCCCTACGGTTCCTGGAGGAACCGGAACCGTCCCAACGGTTCCCTGTTTTTTGGAACCGGAACCGGAACCGTTGGGAGGTGGAACCGAACCGAACCGAACCGTAGCCAACGGTTTGGTTCGGTTCCGGAACCGCGGTTCTCCGGGTTGTTTTTTTTTTTTTTTCAATTTTACAATTTAATATATTGAATCATTATATAATATAATATAATATTATTGATAATAAATGTAGTTTAACCATATATGTTTGGTGTTTGTATAATATTATCATAATATTATAATAGTAAATTAGTAATAAGACTAATAACTAATATAATTATATAACTAATTTAACGGTTCCGGATCGGTTCCGGTTCCGGTTCCTTGGAACCGTCACCTACGGTACGGTTCGGTTCGGTTCAGGTACGGTTCCATACGGTTCCGGTTCCGGTTCCTACGGTTCTTTGTGCAGCCCTAATTGCTATATTTTCTTTTCTTTCATAACTGAATGTTATCTTTTTTTCTCTCTTTTGTTTATCCGAACACAGCCTAAATTTAATAATCAAATTTGCCCTTGTCAATGAAACTAAAAAGTAGAAAATAAGTCTTTGACAAAGTTTTTTTTTGGTTAGGAAGTCTTTGACGAAGTTCAATCATAAGGAATGACAACATAATCATTAGATATAAAAATAATTTCAACTCACTTCATAAGAATCGAAATATGAATAATTCAGGTCTTTTGAGTTCTGGTATTCTCTCTCTATTCGTTTCTTTTTCTTGTAATTGTTCTTGGTAATAAGTATTCAACATCATATAAATTAGTAAAAGTGAAAGCAACTTGTACAATTTTTCCGTTCTAGCTTAAAATGTTAAATTCATTATTAGAATATAAAATAAAAATGAAATAACTAACCAGATGTGCACCCCAAGTTATAGATATTTAAAAATTCAAAGTCCAAAACACCAAGTAAAGGTGGTATAATATACTGTTCATTTAAATGTCATGACCAAATTGCCCTTATAACAATTTAAAAAGTGTATTAAAGGTGGTATAACAAACTACTAAAAATAATGACCAAACTACAATTGTAGCACTGTAAGACTTGCACTAAAAACGGCCCATTTACGTGCAAAAACATGCTTTAATGTACTAAAGTTTGTGTCCATATTGCTGAACCTTGTTTTACTGACGATGGTTGGTCATCATCACTCAGTGGTTTTTTACATAAAAGTAAATAATTCGCCTAGTTTACTATTTTGTGCATTGAACTTTTTAGTTTTCATATAATTGTAACTTGAGGGTTCTAAATTCATGTCTGGTAATTTTCCACTAGAATTTCGGTGTATTAAATTACAAATGTAAATATAAACACATATATAATCTTGTGACTCATGAAAGTGGTATGATCCTTGCCTTAATCTCATATGAATGGGGTCGTGACTATTGAAAATGGTTTCGGACCTTGAAACAATATGTATCATTGCCTTAATCCCATATGAATGAAGTTGTGACTCATGAAAGTGGTCTCAGATCTCGAAACAGTAATGTATCCTTACCTTAATCCCATATGAATAGAGTCGTAGCTCATGAAAGTGGTCTCGGACCTCGAAACAGTATACACGTGCATACAAATGCATATGCAGACGGATACATAAGAACATGTAAAGGCGAATAGACATTTAATAGATTTGACTGGTTTCTAAATATTTCCACAAGTTACAAGAAAAGAAAAAAAATAGTTAGGTTTCTAGGAAAATAAGGGCAGATTGCAAATTATATCTGAATTCATATTATGGTAATTCAAATCTAAATTTATCCTAACATCTAAGCAATTTACAAAATGGTTAGTCAATCAAAGACCATGGATCCAAAGATCCATTAGAACTGGCCATCTTCAATCAATTGAGAGGGTTAAGAGATTTGACTGGTAGATGTATAATATATTCACTGTAGTAGTAGCTACTATATTAGGACACCATTAAATCATTACAAGAGATGGTATCATAGTGTCAGACTCTTCTTGCTTATCATAGTTTTCATATAAAACAACAAATTCTACATTTTAATCCACTGCGTGATTCACATAGATTGGGTAAAATGCTGCTACTCAAATTTCTTAATTAGGGACAGATCATTCAACATCTTCTCAATTGCCTCGTCTTCATGGGCTCGTCCTCGGCTCTGTAAAACAGAAGGCTCAATTGATTGAAATTAATCATAATAAATGAGACACATAACAAAGGAATGCCACAGAGAATGAACAATTACATGTGGCTGCTTTAAGTGCCATGGACCCTCCGAATGGATTTTCAAGGCTTCAGTTGGATCTTGCCGGGGCGGAAAAGAAAATACATAATAATTCATTTCCAAAGCATCTTTTTGAGCACTTCCCTTCTTTCCCTAATTCTTTCCAACATCCAAAGCAACCTAAGAGATTTTTTATTTATTCATTTTCTTTTGGTGTTTTAGGGGGAGTCCCTAAATTTGTTGGGACGCACAAGAAAAGGAAGCTGCCAATGACTGTCTCATGGTTGGCAGTACTGCTAAAAAAAAACGCCAATTGCTAATTTGGGAAAGAAGTTCAAATAACATCACAGACATTACAGACTGGTCGAACAAACTACGAGATGCACTAAAAAAAGGAAATCTATACCACTCTATGAGTTCATAATCAACTTTTTTCCCTGCCTCTCAGAATGTGGTAGGGATTTCAATTTGACACGCCCCACTTCTAATAGACAGGGTTTGATTATCATCTAATCTCATTAGGAGTGGGGTTGGGAGTAAGAGTCAAATCCTGTTTTACTCTGAACCCGCATTGTTTATTTTGATATATATATATAGATTTTTTTTTTTGCGGTTCTTTTCATGATATTTCGAATTCGTAATCATAAAGTTAACAAAATTTATAATTATAGTTGTTAAATATTTTATTATATATATTTTTTTCTAAAAAAAATTCTATCTTGAATATGTCTCCAATTATACCTAACGGGTCGCTCCGAACCTGCCCTATCTCCAAAGCAAGGCAAGTTTAGTAACTGATTTTCCTTCGAGGAACAGATTTGGAATAGAGGCACTCATACCATACCCGCTCTGCTGGCATCCCTAGAATGTGGGCCTAAAGTGGTTGCAATATAGACTTCTACGAACATCATCAAAAAAAGGACCAGATTTAACCATGATATGATGAATTCGAGGCATAACCCAACGGCTATTTCTACTTCTAAGGCAAATCTCAATTTTTGCTTCAAATGATATTATTACAAGGAATAGAATTTTTAGAATGTTGCCCAACTTAAGGGCTAGTAGAAAAAATATGACAAATATTGGACAATAGTTGGCTTCAGAAACCAGTAGAAAATACATTTGCAATCCTCGAATTATTTCCAAAATATTTAGCGAATTTAATAGTCCTTGTGAAAGAATATTTACCAGGACATTCCACAACTAAGGATGTATATGGTCAATTTTAATATTAATATATCCTTAATTTCTTTTACATTCCTTGCTACAGCTGCTCCGGCAAACTTTGCAATTGACTAAAAAACCAGCAAACTCCATGCAACAGAACTCTAAACCTAAACTCAGGCCCAACTTAGTTGACTGACAATGACAAGGGCTTGCAAAACTAAGTAGGGCCTTTTGAATTGAATCTTAAGTAGTCTGTCAGTGATGCAAAGCGGCTTTGCCCCTTTTCAGAAGGGGAGTGGAAGGTTAGACCTTAGAAAGTCAGTGAAGAGCGTTCATCTATGTAGATATGCGTTTCCCCTTGACTCTCCTAAGGTTGACCTAGTTACTCCATAACCTTTTGTAGCATAGTAGAAAGAAGGATACACACCGACACTCTCTTATCTATTAGCCTAGCGGCTTCACTAACTCGCTCACTACTAGACTATACCCTACTATACAATACATTAGTAGGGTAGGGTAGGCTAACTCAGCCGCTTACTTCTACTAATGTAGGGCCTGAGGCATCTACCAATAACATACAACTTTTACCATCGTAATCAAAATTAAGTATTCTTAGTAAATATTTCTCGGCAGACTACGAAATACAAATACAATATGTATTACGCAATAACATTGTTTTATCTGATATTGAACACTGGTTAAACCTTAAAGCAAGCACAATGTTAGCATGTGGAACATTATGATGAAGACATATATCACCATAACAGCAAAGTTTCTACACAACATTTTCAAGCTTATTACTTGCAGGAAAAAAAAAAGGCAACTAACTGTTTTAGGTTGGGAGAACACGTGTTCTGATATTTGGTACAAAGTATATGCAACCAACAAACGTTCACAGTAACTTCAACAAGACCTTCCCTACCTTGTGGATTGTTAAAAATGATAGTTCGCATTTTAATAAGGGTTCAAAGGATTACAGAGTTTGACAAACAAAAAGCAATTTAAGTCTATGAGTTAGTTTAATAAGACCGATAATAAATTGATTATACCCTCAACTAGCCAGAAATTTTCACCATATGGTCCCTCTTGACGAAAAAGAGAAGAAAATACATATATAGGCAGATTGGGGTTTTACACAGGTAAATTAAATCGGCTAGATAATTTATTTTATTTTTTTCGGTAGGTTTGGCTAGACAATTTTAGCATGCAAATCAGCCAAAGAGATATGTATATCACACTTTGGAACTTAACTATTATATAATAGTAATGTGATAACTTATCAAACAACCTTTCTTCCAGCCTAAGAAGAGTTCAGACACTTTTAATGACTATCTGTGTCCGTATACTTCTTTGTCACTCCAGAACACATGTTGACACATCTTTGATGTGTCCATAATCTGAAAATAAAATTTTTAATTTTGGATACATGGCCAACACTTCTTGATACTCGCCAAAAGTGACAGATGAACCATGGATACTGAATATGACTATCTTTTAGTATGGAAACAAGTATAATTATAAGGAAAAAATAAATTGTAATCTTGTAAAAATCTAAAAAAAAGTCTGTTCATACTTGAAAGTTGAAGATAGAAGATGCTGACATAGAAGAGAGAAGTCATCATCATTACCCCCAACCAAAAAAAAAAGGAGAGATATAGAAGTCATCATAAACATGATGTACACATATGCTGTGTCCAAATGATCATTGATTTTTATGATTCATAGGTTACAAATTTAATACAATTCAAAATATTAAATTTACTTGTCATAGATTAATGTTGTTGTATATTATAATGTTTATTTATATGAAAAAGTATTTTTTTGTTATCGTGTCCCCCAAACCTTAACTGCTTGCCATGCATCCGAGTAACATGTCATCTAGGGAAAAGAAATGAAGTTTGTAACATGTCCAGCTATTTGCATATAATCACATTCACATGGCTATTCCAATAAAACCATGAATGAAAGTAGCAAGAGTACTAGCATAGAAAAAGAAACAGCTGTATTGAATCCAGAATACCTTAATAGATGGGACCATAGCAATAGCTTCCTCCACAGTTTCAGGGCACAGGTTTCCTAGAACACAAAGCTGCACAATACAAGGATTTAACATCATTTATAGATTTCATATATGAACTCCAACTGTTAACTTATAAAGTGGATGGTATGTTACCTCAAATTCAGCCAACTGGTATCTACTAAGAATTCTGAATGTTGGTTAAGTACAAACTGCTGCTGATAAAAGATATAATAAATTTGAAAGGGAAAAGAAAAATGGCAACTACAACATAAATTTTCTTTTCTCAAGAATAAAATTCCCACACTGCCATAATGAACCATTCCACAGAAGTGTACAATATTATTGATTTAAGTTGTAAAGATTGCATAAACAGTAAATAAGTTCGATATGGAGATATTCTAAAATCAAGGGTCCTTAATAGACTAACATTATTTTATTAACCTACCAAAAAACACTATCAAGATAAACTGACGACAGAAAATAACAAAAAGAAAAATTCTCTTAACCACTGTATATAAAAGCTGATAATTAACTCATTCTTGCTGACGCAGATCCCACTTGTCATAGACCAAGCATGGTATGGGTACAATTCAGATAATATGTAACGATCCTATAATACTGATGAGGTCAACAATATGACCTAGTGAGATTCATTCAGAGAAGTAATGATAATATATCACGTAATCTATTAACAATTGAAGGAAAAATACTACATTGCAAGGTGAAAATTTGCCATCTAAAAGCATCAGAAAATTTTAATTGGGTCATCCCTAGGAAAACATGTTTGTAGGACAAAAGAAGTGTCTTCTTGAATTAGTAGAAATACTAGAAACCTCCAGGTTCAAAATCAAGACCACTGCCAAAACAGCAAAAGAAAATAATAATATAGTCAAGCATGTGCAAAGGTGGTAACCCAGTCTGTGGTCCACTATATAACAGATAATAAATTGGATAATGGTGGACAAATTTTTTTGATAAATTTATTATCACATTAAGTGTTTAAATTTTATACAAGCATTCTTATATGAGATGCATAAACAATAAAAGATGTGGCTGATTATCCATATACATGCATGCACACATGCATGAACGAACAAATACCAAAACCAACCCCAAGGGGTTGGTTCAAGTGAATAAAGAACTTGCCCTAGTGCCTAGCAAGCATTAGGTCTAAAGATCAAGTCCTCTTGGGTGCAAACAATTCTTTGGGGGTGGGTGTGTGTGTACCAACTAGAAAAAGAAAATACAAAAACCAAATTCCATCATTTTCATTTAATAGAAGGATACTCTCGAACTTGTCTGACGGCATCAGGATTTTTGTAGCGGCTAAAGCGCTTCACGTACTGCAGTGACTTCTCAAATACTCTGAAAAAGAAAGATAACCAAAACTCCTGGTCAAAAGACTAATAATTTGAACTTGTACAAATACAAACTTTCTTAATACAGTTAAAAAAACCACAGAGCTAAAAAAAAAAAAGAAACAATCTTTTAGCTCAAGTATTATCTCCTCATCCTTTCAAGTTCCCTTTCGGACATAGTGGGTGTGTGTGTTCTTGCATACCCAAACTTAAAAAAGAAAAAGAAAAAGAAAAACAGGAAAGCCCTAGAAGTTATCTTGTGCAATTATTAGTGCTGCTAAATGAAATAAAATTATGAAATTAATCAACAAGAATTTTACATATAACTTGAAATCTCATGAATTTTATGGTGTGCAACGCAGTTGAATATATATTATTCCAAGAAGATAAGCACTGAAAAGCACTCATTAAAAAAAATTAAAGATTATTATCATTTCCCAATCATTATTTCCTTCAAAGTGCAACACCTGATTCATGTTGAGTTAATATCAAATTCCAAAGAAAGAAAATAATCTTACAGAGACTAGTTGGGCTTATTTATTTAATTCAAAAATTAAATTCATTCATCGTGTTACCAATAAAATTCGGAGTGGAAGAAAGATAAAATGGGCAACTGAAACAGAACAGGATATTAAATAAAACTCAAAAAAAAAAAAAACTAGTGATTGCTAAGATACTGTAAAAATCGTTTAAATTTAAAAAGATAAAGTTTGGAAAACCCAAATTAGCTTAGGCAAAAATCTAACTGTTGACTAGGAAAAAGATGTAAATACTTCCCCCATTGGAGAGATGCTAATATGTTTTTATAGTTTGGATAAATAAAAAAGCAACAATAGGAAATCAAGCGATTTCTCTCTACAGAGTCTGATTGACAAAATAGTTTGGAGAAAGAAGTTTCAGCAACTTCTGTTAAGCCCTTAACTAGTGAGACGATGGACAGCAGATCAGTTTTAGCAACTAAATTGATACTTAGACATAACATAAATGGTGGTACAGGCTAAAAAGGTAACCTCATGACATTTGCAGAGTAATATGTCAGAAGTTAGCTACAGCATCAATCTGAAAATCATAAATACACTGAATTGTACATCAAAAGAATGGAAATGAAAGGACAGTCTGATACTCACTGAGAAACTTGATTCATTGGATCCTCAGACATCTGCTGAAGCTGCTCATACTTATGTTCAAGAATTAAGGCAACTTCACAATTCATTAAACATTTAGCCTTTAAAAACTCTGAGAAAACAAAACAAACCATCAATGACCTGCTCATACTTATGTTCAAGAATTACTATCACCTGTGTTATTGAGCACAGAAATTTCCAAAGTTCTTAGAAAAAGTAATTCCATATTCCAAAAAAAAAAAAAAGGAAGAAGAAGAAGAATCATTTTATTTGGTAACAATAGAGGCATCATAAATCAAAGTAAGGATTACACAATAGCAGAAGGCAATAAATAAATAATTGCCCAAGTGAAAAGGACAAGTCCGGCAATTTCATGCAGATGTTTATTGTTAAGAAAACTACCTAGGACACTATATATTATACATCTTATATCGATAGTATTGGAGCTATAGCAACATATGGCACTTTCATTCCTTTCTAAGCTGATTTTAGCTTGCAGGTAGAATGTGGACACTTCCACCACCAACAACAACAACAACAAAAACAAAAAGAAAACTCAAGTTTCCATTTGAAGAAAAAAGGCTGCAGAAACGGTACAAGCTCCAGCAACTTTGTCAGAAGCTTCATCCAAGACAACCAGTCCTTGCAATTGACAAATTCAATCAAAGTTCTGTAAAAGAAATGATCTGTAGGGATATCCTAATTATTATTACTATTTTTTTTTATAGAATCAACTGAGGTAACGGACCGGTACCATAGGCTCTGATAAGTCATAGTGCAAACGGTTCAATTCAAACAAAGACGGGGTGAATATGTCTTATAGATACTACGTGTTAATAACTAAGTTTTACCCCAAGGGGTTGGCTCAAGTGGATAAAGAACTTGACCCTAGTGTCAAGCAAGCATTAGGTCTAAGGATCAAGTCCTCTTGGGTCTAAACCACGAGACCCATGGTCTAGGCATGAACGAGCCACTATAGAGAAAGGTAGTACCGTAGTTGTTAAAGGCTCAAGGCGCACAAAGGCGCTAAGGCCTCCTGGAGCCTGAGGCACAAGGCACAGAGCGAGGCACAGGCCTGACTGAAGCGAGGAGCAAGTTGAAAATAAAATTTGTAACCAATAATACAAAGCTAGCAACAACAGTCGTTCAACAGTCTCAAACTACTGTTTAGCCAAAAGCATGAGAACATCAAACCGCAAAATGAGAATACATAATATTCCAATCTCAAGATTTTCTATGTTTTTTATGATAATTAAAAAAAAAAAAGTTGTCGGAGAATTCGTCCCACTGTGTATTAACTTCTAGAAAGTCTTAAATCGACTGATTGTATCGAATCTACCGATCGACCCTTTTTATTTCGTTTACTGGGACTGTATTGTATGGTTAGAGTCCACCGTAATACAAAAATATATCACATGCTAACAATAGGGGAAAAAATAAGTGTTTTATATTAGGCGCGCCTAAGGCACGACTTGCGCCTGAGGCTTCAGATGCAAAGGCGCGCGCCTGATTGAAGGGGCCTGGCCTGACCTTGGTCCAAGCGCAACTGCTGAGCCTTGAGGAACCTTGAGCCTAAGGTGCATCTAGGGCGCGCCTTTGACAACTATGGGTAGTACAACACTAGGTACTAGACTCTACTCCCAAGAATCACCTAATTACCTCTAATCCACTCAAGCCAGACAAAGTTGTTAAAGGCTCAAGGCGCCCTAAGGCGCTAAGACCTCTTGAAGCCTGAGGCGCGGGCCTGACTGAAGTGAGGCGCAAGTTGAATTTTTTTTAAAAAATATAATATTTTTGTAGTGAGTGAGTGAGTGAAACAATGTAAAGCAACTACAATTGAGAGCAAATAAAAAGCATATTCATGGCAATTAACAACGAATGAAACAGAAAAACAAATTTCGGAGTGAGTGAAAAGTAAGAACTGAGAAGATGCTTGCAATTCAATTATCTGGACATAGCAAACTATTTACATGGCAACCTCCCCATTATGAAAGTAGTACTAAGCGCCAAAAAAAGCTATTAATCAGTAAAGCTAGATCACAACAGAACAGAGGATGTGGAGGAATTAAATTGAAGAATAAAAGAGGAAAATCATTGATTTTCTGATATGAAATTACTTCAAAGATAAAAATAAAAGAAAAACAAAAAAAGAAGAAGAAAAGGTTCTGCAGAAAAACAAAACAGAAGATAGAGAGGGGAAAAAAAAACAGAGCATGCACTTGATGCGCCTCGCGCCTCAGTGCTTAAGGTGCGCGCCTCGCCTGGGCATACCCTAGGTGCAGAAGTTGCGCCTCGCGCGCCTTTGACAACTATGTGCCAAATGTTCCTCCTCGGGCTCTACTACTGACAATCAACAAACTTATTCACCCACAAGTCTGCTCTTCATGGTTGTTTAACTCTTTGATCTTCAAAAAACACCTGGTTGATCAATTGTATAATAGTCACTAATATGCTCCTTGCTTTAAATCGCTTAGTCACATAGAGTATAGTGTTCTATATAAACCCTATATTGATTCTTAAAACTCTTTCTCTAAAAATATAAATTCTCTCAATAATGAAATATCAAACCCTAAATTGAATATAACCCATATTCATAGCCAACATAGGAGACTAGGAGTATTTTGTGACATAAGAAGATTAAAGCACCTAAAATACTGGATTTCATAAGTTTTTAGAACAATTGAGACTCGTCCAATAGATCATTCGATCTAGCTCACTCCAGTGGCCATCAATCGATAAGCCCAGTAGGTTCGATCAATTGGACCATTGATCCTATCTCTCTAGACTTGGTTCGAGCAATGTTCAATTGATCCTAGCATCGATAGTTGCTCACTGTTTTTCAAAAAAGTTCATGTTCAAAAGTTTCTACCGATCCATCATGAGTTTGATCAATTGACGAACTTTTACTTTAAAACATTATTTTTGAGCCTTATAAAGATCAAACATATGTCATATGAGGTCCAACTATCTAATAAATCATTCTAACCTAGATCCCTATGTCTGCTAAGTTCTTCTTACCTTAACAACCTAGATATGTGATTGAATTTGATGAATTTCCAGCATGTTCTTGACTTCTTCGCTGTGCTTCATCTTCTTCGGTTGTAGACAAACTGACGCAAGAGATTTTGTTCGATATTACAATTCTAGTTTTAGGTAGGAATTAGCCAACACATGACTCGATATCCTAAGTTCCTAACATCACTTCCAACACGTACGTATACTGTAGGGTCAATGGAGAATAGCTCCAAAGGACAATGACCCCAACTAGCTCTAAAGGAAGTAGACAACATATTGATATTGGGAAGTTGGGAGGCTGTTCAAAATAAATGAATTGCTTCTAAGCTTGACTGATAACAATCTGAGTTTTAAGATGCAGTCCTTCCCATCAGCTTATTCCTAAGTCCAAATGATGGATGGAGTTGCAAAAATTATCCACAAGCAATCTCCATAGCCCTTGCTGAGGGACACTGGTTTCAGCCGAACTCCCAAAACCTGATAATCTATGTCGATCCACATGGAGAAAGTAGTAGACACTAAATTCTTCAAACAATATCGCATAACAGAAATATAATACATAATACACAGTTTTTCTTTGTTAAAGAACAGGGATTGGGAATACTGTAACTGATGAAATATTTCAATTGGCGATGTTCAATTTAATTGTCAAAATTGAGAAGGCTCTAAAATCTGCATATCTACAAAGAAATACTCCATAAAAGAATAGTACAGTGGCAATGTTTAGTCTGAACAATTTGTACTAACAATGGAATTAGGATTTCATTTACACCGGACAAGCTTGATTGAACTCAAGCATATCCAAAAACTCATGCTACCACGACTGTCATTCAGAATAAAGAATGTTGGTCATTTATTTCCTCTCAAACTTCCGAGAGACTCCATCTAAGTCCCTCTAGAAGATCAACATCAAGGCATTTGACCCCTGCACAGTGCACAGAAAATTTGGCACCCCAAAGAAACATATAACATATACAACAGACATGCCAAATTTGACTACAAAATGGTGATTGACCAGGCTTGATATAATAACTAAACAATCTACCATGGTTTTCGACTTCACCCTATTTTCATTTCTCAGTATCAAGGCTTTTGACCCCTGCAGGGCCTGCACAGAAAAATTGGCAGCGCAAAGAAACATATAACAAATACAAAAGACATACCAAATTTGACTACAAAATGGTGATTGATCAGGCTTGATATAATAACTAAACAATCTACCCTGGTTTTTGACTTCACCCTATTTTCATTTCACAGCATAACAAATAAATCACTTCCTTGCCTAAAAGACTGACAGAAAGCCCAAATAATTTCTACTTTCTAAAACAACCTCTATATCTAGCACAACCCAGTATAGTTGCCAGTAATAGCAATCAGAATTTGGGATTGAAATACCCTTGACTTGCCTATATATTATAAACTTGCTCTAAGATAAAGCTATAACCTTCTAATATTCTTTAATCTAGCACAAGAATCAAATCAGTCTTTGGAATAATGCAGTGGCCAGTGGCCACCAAAAGAAAAAAAAAATCACATAATGGCAGGGTTGATAGAAAAGTCACTGCTTTCAGACTTGCCTGATGCATAAATGAGTTTAAAGAATATGTTAAACGCATAAGCATATGCCATGCAAAGGCAAAATAATCCGGGAGACTTATCAGATTTATTGAGAAGTAGTTCAATATTATCCTTAATATTGGTAAATTTCTTATTCTTATTTTCTTTCTGAATATGTTAGATGCATAAGCATATGCCATGCAAAGGCAAAATAATCCGGAAGACTTACCAGATTTATTGAGAAGTAGTTCAATATTATCGTTTATATTGGTAAATTTCTTATTCTTATTTTATTTCTTTCTCCTCAGATGAGGCTTTGCCTCGAACATAACCTCTAAGGGAGAGGAAGAGGTTTTTAAATATGGAAAACAAGATAATTTGGGACATTCGGTTTTGGTTGCATTTGAGAATTTTGACATTTCAAAAATAAATTTTTATTAATTTAAAGAAAAAAATTCTACTAATTTAGCCCATTTAGAATTTGAAGCTTTCGATGAGACTCAAACACCTTAACACAACTCACAAAAAGCCACATTCCAACTTTCCCAAAAAATGCTATGGATTTGTATCCTTTCATATAAGGTAACCCTCAAATTTATCAAAGATGATAAATGCAAGGGATGGATGGCATGACCAGCATCCTAAACTTGCAATTGAAATAATTTTACACTTTACAACAACTTTTTCATATTGTAACCAAACCCAGACAAGTAGATGGGAAATGGAGGGAAAATTATTGAATACCACCGGGACTCCGTGTATGGGAGGAATCTCACCACTAGTAACTCTCTATTTCATATTATCTCCTAAAATAGTGTGAAATAGAAGTTTACTATTGGTGGGATTCTTATAAATATGGAATCCCCGAGGTACTCAATGATTACTGAAAATGGAGAGAGAGAGAGGGAAAGAGCTGTATTAGATTATGTAGTATTTGTTTATGTATTAGGTCAGACTATTCATATACACATATGCATCAAAGCATGTCAACTGTAACCAACTCATACAGTGGACCCTAATTACACAAAATGAAACCAAAACTGAAACCCAAAATGGAAAATATAATTTAAGAAGAAAGTTAAGGTGTGTACACACAAATGCGCACATCGATGCATGTATCTCCTTAAAAGAAAAATGATTACCATCTCCAATTTTCAGCTCGGCAGCATTTTCTTCCTCTTCTCCAGACATGCTGAGAGCACAGGAGAAAACTTTTAGAGAATATGGGTTAAAGGATTCGACGTAGCACAAACAAGAAATAACAAAATTATACATACAAACATGGATATATTTGTACATTTATACTTAACAAAAAATAATATTTGTACATTTATGCGCATAGATACATGTTTAAACTATAATATAGTGTATACAAATGATTATGAATGTAGTTATGGATTGCCAATAAATCTGTTTGAATGCACTTCTATACAAAAAAACTACTGAATGCACTTCTATACAATAAAAACTACTCCGAAGTAGGAGAAAAAGGAAAAGGAGAAAATGGAAATAATAACTTTATAGATGGACAGAGAGAACCAAATTTGCAAAAGGGTTCTTATGAAGTTAATCATACTGAATTGGGTAAAAAAAAACATGGATAGTGAGGAACTTAGCAGAGATTGAAAGAGAGATAATTTAATGACTTGTAGTACACTTGCACACATTGTATTTTGTGTAAAAATGTATGTGGACCAGCATAAAAATCTAAATATACAAATATATATATATATATATATATATATATATATAGGTAAATAGAAAGAGAAAAAGATCAATTTTACCTAAACAAGCAATGAGAAGCAGTTAGGGTTTATTCGTAGTGTATGTACAATTGTACAGTATGTCTTCTCGGTTCAGTCGATGAAGGTAAACGGGAAGGAAGTTCAGGGATGCCTAGTTATGTGAAAGAGTAGTGATCGTGTGGGCTCTAGCATATGTAAGCCTAGTCTATGTTGAGCTATTGTTGGTTAATTTTTAAAACTTTTGATTACTACTAAATTGAATTAATCGAAGTTAGGACCAAGGACGGTACCTTTGACGGTACGTCAACGGGCGGCCCGTCTGCATTCGACTCGGGGGCGGGACACTCCGGTACACCAGAGTTTTAAAATATATATATATATATATATATATATATATATGGGCAAAAATGCAATAAAAAAAAAAAGATAAATGACTCTCACCTCTCCTGAGATTTGTCTTAATTACTTTCAGATTAAAGTAATAAAAAAAAATTTAGCCAACCTCCTCTCAAGTTTAGTTGACTTTACTCTCACCACCCTTGCCATTAATTGACTGTTAGTAAAGTTAAAAGTCAATTAGATATATAAATTAAAATGTCAAAAATGCCCTTATATACTGTAAAAGGACAAAATTAGCCTTATTATTAATCATATGAAATTACCACTTTATCCATGACATTTTAGACAAAAAAAAACCATTACCTACTTATCACTTTTGATTACAAATAATTAATAATTAATATTTTAATTTTAATATTAAATATAATAAATTACCATTGAATATGTATAATTAATCAAATTATATAAAATATAGTTAATAAGATTTATATTATTAAAAGCATATAGATAATGTCTTTTATATATATATATATATGATTAATAAGGTTAATTTTGTCCTTTTATATCATATAAGGGCATTTTTGACATTTCAATTTATATCTTTAACTGACTTTTAACCTTACTAACAGTCAACTAACGGCAGGGATTGTCAGAGAGTAAAGTCAACCAAACCTGAGAGTAGGTTGACCAAATTTTTTTTAGGCAAACCTCAGGGGAGGTGGGAATAATTTACCAAAAAAAAAATCTTTTGAACTTTTTCATATATTCAAATATCCAACTTCACCTTTGAAATATTTTTTGAAACAAATTAATCTCTCATCTTATAAAAGTGGGAGTATGTATATAATACATTCGATGTAAATACACCGAATGAATCTGGCACAGTGCGTGTACAACACTCAAGGTGGATCCCATTGCATGTGTTGTAAACACATCATTCAGATTCACCTGGTGTATTTACACCAGATGTATTATAAATCTTTTCCAAAAGTGGACAACTTGACCACCTAACAGAATTATAATGATATATATATCATTTACTATATCCATTATGTCATTCTCTATAAATATATTTGTTTCTACATAAAAAAAATTTAAAAAAAATAGTTGGATAAAATTATAAATTTAAGATAAGGTGAAAGACTAATTTGCTTAAAAAAATAATTTAGAGAGTGAATTTGCACATTTGTAGAAACATAACCAAAAAAAAAAAGGCTAACAGAACTTTATTTAAGATTTAAAAAAATAAAAATAAAAATTTAATCAATTAACATATATACTATTTTCTCAAGTATAGATTTTTATTTTTTTTACACTTTTGCCTAACTTAAAAATTGTAACTAATAAAATAATATTTATTATTAATTAGGACAAGTTCGGAATTTGTCACCCGTGTCCCATAGGAGCAGGTTAAATTGACATCAGTTTGTCAGAATTTATGGGAATTTTATGGGTGAATGATTGGTAAATTGACATCAGGAAGTGCAAGAGATCAACTTCTCATTTTTGCTTGTCAGAATTTATGGGAATTTTATGGGTGAATGATTGGTAAATTGACATCAGTAAGTGCTAGAGATCAACAACTTCTCATTTTTTGCTTGTCAGAATTTATGGGAATTTTATGGGTGAATGATTGGTAAATTTTATTGACATACAACTTAAATAAATTATTGTTGCAGAAATCTAGGTAAAAAATGTTCTTCAATGTAATGTTTCATTCTCCTATAGGGTTATTCCAAACTCTCACAAAGTGAAATCTATTCCAAGCATGTATGTATGCCATTGTTACTCAGCAATGCTTATATTCCCAACATCCTCAAACATATATAGTACAAGTATAGAGCCTTGGCTGCAAAAGAATAACCACCCAAAGACAACCATAATAATCATCCATTGCAAGAAAAAGGGTGTAACCTTTCAATTTGTTTCAATCAGCTTTCTATTTGCCCAAGATGCTTTAGCATAAAAAGGGAAATGAAATCAAAGTCATGTTCTTTTTTCTTTTGTGTTGACAAACCAGGCTTCTTTATAATAATACCACAATCACCCAGGAAGCCAACATAATTTGAAATTCCTGTACCCAAACCACAACAATTATTCATGAAAATAATCATACACTGAGAAATCATCATATAGAAGTGACACATTTACATAGTGAAGCAAGTAATAGCAAGCACTACAGAAATAGCAGGGATTCTCCGGGGCCCACTTATCATCCAAGGTCACCTTTTCTGCTCTGTAAATCTTACATACGGAGCATTTATGGGCACGCAATTTTGTTTGAAATGTGACGATTGGATAAGCTGCTCGATTCTGTACATCCTCTGGATGAATCAACCTCATGTCTCTAATTACAATTACATGCCTGCAATCTCCCTATACCAAGTAATGTCCCATGGAGGAGGGGGGATGGAAAAAAAAAAAACACAGCGATTAGTATGCTCAAGAGTATAAAGACAGGGCAGCATAAAGGAAGGAACAATCATCGCCTCTCTTGCAAAATGCAAAACTTGATCAATGAAAAGGGACTTTGTCTTGGCATGTGAATATATATCTATATATATATATATACACACACAATATAGTAGGAATCTAGTATCTGCAACCACGATTAGTACGGTAATGAAGAGGCCATGCTCTTATGAAGCCATATAAAAGCAAAATCGATGTATCTCACACATACATATATAATTGTTATGTGCAAAGAAAATGAGAGCAAGTTGATTGGAGACCATACCTGGTGACAGTAAAGATAACCAGCACCGACTCGAAATTTTAAGTCACAAAAACGTGTCCTGTGCATGTCAACTGTTTTGAAGTGAGGCATTGCCACGCTGCCTAGAAGTTCTTTTTCTTTCTGCTGTAATTCACCAGAAATGATACATTCCCACTTTTCAAGTGCCTCATTCTTCGAATTTCTAAGCCAATCAAGTATAGGTTCACTGTAGTCTATGGCAGAAGGATCCCTCAAGTCATTGCAAAATACATCCTAAAAGAAAGTAGCATTCAATTAGATACAGAGTGTGCATATTTTTAAACATGACAAAAGCAAACTTAGCCACTTACTTCTATAAGGAAATATCCAGATGCATCGTACTGCCCTGTTTTCTTCATAACCTCATCTGTCAAGCAATATATCTTGTCCCGCAGTTCAGTCAAGGGTTGCTGTCCTAAAACCAAGAATTCTTTGGTCTACAAACAATTTCAGACTTATCAGATACAGCAGGAGGGTAGGAGAAGATACGTGACTGCAATAATTTAATAAAAACAAAGATAAATCTAACACTACTGATGGAATAGTTTCTCTATTTTACTAAATCAGAATGTTCATATAGACTAGAAAAGGTGATCAACTCTCAAATAATTACTGTGTGAATATTCTAGTATAGGGTGAATTCAATTGTTTTTAAAAACCATAGGTTTCTTATTTGGGAACTGCATGGAACATCATTTGTCCCTTAGTTATCAAAAATTATCTCAAAATAAAGATTTTCTAGGTGTCAAGAAACCTAGGAGAGTCTCCGGATTGATTGACATTAGAAATAAAGTTTTCAGTCAATTAATTTGTCAATTGCTCGACCAGTCCAATGTTGGAATAGACTGATAAAAACTGGGTCTCTGGATTGATCCAGTGGTGCTAGAACTCCCCTTTTCATTCAGCTTTTGAATCTCTTTTTCCATCATGATCCAGTAGGTTTGCTCAGGCATCTAGTATTGTAGGAATTTTCCATTTAATTTCTTTCCAGTTATTCCCAGTTCCATGATTATTCCTCTTGTTATTGTCTTTAATCTTTATACATGAACTTGATGAGCATTAAGCTTTAGTAAAATATTTATATTCATATTCAAGTGATACAACTAATTCCTTTATCTTAGGCTTAATCCTTTTTATTACCTTTATCTCTGTTCTAGTTTAACATTTGTTAACTCGTGACAAAAGGGCAGGGGGGATAGAATTATAGGGTGCAGGCATGTAGTATGTACTTTTAGGATGTTTGGAAAGATGATATTTGGTCATTTAAAGTAATGGGTGTCAAATGCTAATATTTCTATCTTTTTGACGCTTTGACATGTAAGATTATAATTCGATTTTCGTGGTCTGTTCAGATTATGTAGCGTAGATGTTGTCACAAAATTGATGTGGAGATTGTCAAGGATATGTACCTGTGTCGAGACATTCTGTAACAAAAAGTCAATTGAAGTTGTTAGGCAACCTAAATTCATGGGTTGATTTAGTGATTGATATGCTGATCTAAGATTAAAGTCGAGTTCTTGTCAATAAAATTTTCTTCAGGTTCAATAGTGATTTACAAACCTTAGGCTTTATGTAGTAAATAGTCAATTAGAAGGCCCAAATAAATCCTTAATTAACCTTGGATTAAATGAAATTATTTAAAACTTATTTAGGGAAGATTGCTGGGATGAAGCAGCTGGAACGGGACATGATATAGGCATCTAGCTGGACTGGTTTGACATACCAGAGCTCAGCTGGTCTAGCTCAAAACATATATATGTTGAGGAAGTGTTGCATTGAGACAGAATGCAAGGTGAACAAATCCACCATTTAGATGGAACAGCCCAAAGTTCAATTCTTTGTTTCATATTCTATTTTGATCTCTAAGTTATTTAATCGGTTAAAAATCCTGACCTTATATATAGACATTTTCATCAAATAGGGAAAGAACACAGAATACAACATATACTTCACAGACACTAGATATTCTTTTATACACATGCTGAGTGGCTGTTTTTCTTGTTGGAGTTGAATAATTAGTTCTTAGTTAAACCAACAACCAAGCATGCCCTAACCTCTATACGTCTACCAAAAGCAAGTTCCTTTGCCACCAAATTCAAGTTCAAGTAAAACTGATTCCTACTTAGGTACAAATATTTGCACGAGTGCACGACCATTGGGTCATTAAAGCATGGAGCTTTTAAGCCAAAGAAAAGGAAGGATTCCTTTATAGAGAGAGCTTTTAATCTTGGAGTTCAGGAAGAGTTGCATAGTGAGATAGCAAGGATGATTGACTCGGTTGGTTTGCCATTCCACCTTGCAAGAATCTATCCTCTGCATGGACCTACACTTAATGCCACTAATAATAAGGTAGGTGGTTATATTCCCCCAGTACATGTTGAGAACTACACTTCTCCAAAAGGAGAGAGCAAATATCGATCGGTTGTTAGAGCTAACAAAGAATTTATGGAAGGAAAAAGTGCAAGTATTGTTTGTGATAGGTGGCCGCACAAAAAAGGCCAATAATTAAGGGCCCGTTTGGTAACCGTTTATGTTTAGTGTTTATAAAAACAAATTTTTAGGATAAAAATGTTTGATAATTTTTGTTTTGTTTATAAATTGTCAAAACGCTTTTAAAACAACGCTGTAAGTAAACCTTCAAATCCTAAACACCAAAATGATGTTTTAGTGTTTATGTTTATTAAAAGAAAAAAAAAAACTTTTTTTTTTCTTTTTTATCTAAAATGATGATTATATTATTTAATTAAAAATTGAAACTAAAAGTGAGAAAATGAAAAGAAAAAAAAATTATAAAAGGCTATTGCTTGATACAACAATAAAAATATTAAAAATTATGAAGTATATACAAAATTAAAGAGCATCAATTGCCTTGAGAAAAAAATATTGGGTACAATATGAATAATTACTAATATACTTGATAATAAGAAATAGTTACTTAGGGGTACCCATGCTAAAAAAAAAATCTTATTTGAGTAAAAAAAACAAAGAAGTCCCAACCATCTCCTTGTCAAAGAAACAAGAATGGTATTTTGTACTCATATCCGTCATTCATTTTCAATGTTGAAAGGAAAATAAAAATCAAAAAAATGAAAAAGAAAGTAGTAGCATAAGAAATTCAAGAGTAAGAGTAACCTTCAAATCCCTTTTCTCACTCCATACAAATTGGAAAACTTTCAACTTTTCCATAGTTATATATATTTTGTTTTGTTGGTAAGGGTGCATAAAGAACCAGTGAAACCATAAACAACTGTAGTTGTACCGAACCGAACCGTTCACTACGGTTCCGGCTCCAAATTTTAGGAACCGTTGAATATATATATATATATATATATATATATATATAGTTATATAGTTATAAAACTCCTATAATGATTTTCTATTATATATAAATATATATAATTGTTATAAAATCATTGTAATAGTTATAATAACCTTTTGTTATGTAAAAAATTTTAAACAATGGAGTTATTATAACTATTATAAGGTTAAATACAACTCCTATAATAATTGAATTGAACCGAACTCAACGATTCCGGTTTTAAAATTAAGGAATCATTGGAAACAGTTCTGGTTCTGGTTCTCCCAATAATCGTAAGGAACCGAACCGTTTGCACCCTTACTTATTGGGGCCTTCTAGGTTGTGAGTCATTCTAGTTTTACAGTATAATTTGCAGTGTGTAGATATATATGTAACCCAATATTATTTATTTCTTTTTTATGTATATTTCTTGCTCTGTTATTGCTGTATAGATTTGTTGCAGCATGAACTTGACTTTTTATGAAGTTTATTGTGTTGGATTTTTTTTTTATAAAAAAAAAATTTTAAGATTAACAAACATGTTTTTCTGTTTATGATTTTTAAAATAAGCTAAACGTTTTTTCATTATCAAACAATACTCGTGTTTATAGATAAACAAAATCATAACATAAACACTAAACATAAACGATTACCAAACGGGCCCTAATTTTATGGCAGTTTGTGAAAGTGATCCTATGTTGTTGAAGACAATTAATTGTGAGGGTGAGTGAATACAAGGACAAATATTTTATTGCCAATCTGATCAATGAAACCATAATTGAGGTTGAACCTCATAATGTGGTTCAAGTAATCACTAATAATGCTCCCGTGTGTAGGAAAGCGGGATTACTTGTTGAGGCTCAGTATTTCAAACATCTTTTGGGCACCTTGTGTTGTGCGCATACTTAATCTTGCTTTAGAAAATGTATGTGCAACAAAGAATATTGAAGCTAATGAAATTGCTTACAATGAGTTGCATTGAATTACTACGATTGTGGGGGATTGTGTTGTGATATTATGAACCACTTTACGAGATTAACTATGTTTAATGAGCATGTCAATTTAAAGATACTCTCAATAGCTAAAACACACTTTGCTTCAACTATTGTAATGCTTACAAGATTTAAGCTCATTTAGTGTGGCCTCCAAAACATGGCAATTAGTGATCGGTGGTCTTCTTATAGAGATGAAGATATTGGAAGTGCAGCATTTGTGAAGGAAAAGGTATTAGATGATTTGTGGTGGGACAAAATTGATTATATGCCCTCCATCACAGAGCCTGTTTATGAAATGCTACGGAGGGCCGATACAGACATACCTTGCCGTCACTGTCTATGATATAGGATGCAATGATAAAGTGAAGACCGTTATATATATATCATTACGAAGGGAAGCGAGAAGTGGAGGAATCAATTTTTTACTCAGTGGTGTATAACATATTAATAGAGAGGGGGGAAACAGCAATACACCCTCCATTGCTTGGCACACTCCTTGAATACTAAGTAACCTCTTAATTCTATACTCTAAAGCTCTAGGCTTTAATTTAAATTGTCAAGCTCCTAATATATTTGTAAGTAAATAACTTATTATTCTTATTTCATTGATGGGTTTTATAGCATAGAATCGCTTCAAGGGGTCCTAATCAAGTTCCTCCACACAAGGATGAAGAGGTTCAACTGATAAGAAAAGTGTTTTTAAAGATACTTTTCTAATTTAGAGGAACAAAGAAAGGCTTAAGAAGAGTTTGCTAAGTTTTCGACGGGTTTTAAAGAATTTGCAGCGATGGATCTATTAAACGATAGACGAAACATGTAGCCAGTGTATTGGTGGGTTATATATGGCACTTCTGCACCACGACTCCAACTCTTCATTTCGAAGGTATTGGGGCAACCTTGTTCCTCTTCATGTTGTGAAAGGAATTGGAGCACTTGTTCCCTCATACACTCTTTGAAGAGGAACAAATTAACACTACAAAGAGTTGAAGATTTAATATTCGCACACTCCAATTTTCGCCTTTTATCAAGGAGTACTCCACAATATAATGAAGGCGAGACTAAGATGTGGGATGTTGGAGGAGATGCATTTGACTGCTTGAGGGCAGCGGGATACTTGAGGTAGCAAATCTTTCCCCTTGATGAATCAAATTTGGAGGCTTATAGTATTCACCGATGAGGGTGATAACAATGATGAAGATAAGCTCTTGGAAGTTAATTGAAGAGGGGTGTTGACTTAAATTTTTTTGTGTGTTTTTTTGTAATGGAACAAATGGCTTACATCTGCTAAGCTGATGAATGGTAAAGGAGTTGACTTATTCATGTGTATTTTGTAATGCAAAATATGGTTTGGGTTAATCTATTGTGCATGGTGAAGGTGTTGATTTTTTTTTGTCTATTGTTCATGTTGACTTATTCATATGGAGCGTAACTTAAATAAATTTAGAAATATAAATAGGGATGTAGTGAAGTAATATGGTCATGAAGTACAAAAAAAAGTGAACATTTCATTACTTTGGTTCAATTATTCATAATAAAGGAGAAATTAGAGATGTTGTTGATCATAGAATCTAAGGCAGTATCAGTTAAGTGGAGGGGTGCATCTAATATTTTGTGTGATCAGCATATCATGCTGAGATTCAAAGCAAAATCTATAAAACCACTGTTAAACCAGCTGCCTTTTAGTAGATAGAATGTCGGGCAGCTAAGAAACAACATATGCATAACGTGAGTGGCATAAATGCTAATATTGAAATGGATGTGTGGTAAGACAAAAAAAAAAAATAGAATTAAAAATGAACACTCGTGAGATGGCTGAAGTAGCACCAATTGGAAATAGAATGAGAGAAAAAAAAAAATTTGACGAGTAAAATTTCATAAAAAACACTAAGAGGGGAGTGCATCCCAAGAGAAAACACAAAGCCAAACAAGGCCTCCTATAACTTTAGACTATCAACAAAATCCACAAATTCCACCACAGATTTACAATTGCACCTGTTAACCCAAAAAAATAAAGAACTCATAATAACTTACTTGAGAGACCAAACAGAAGACTCCTCGCCATCGAAGGATCTCCTATTTCTCTCTCTCCACAAGCCCCACCACAAAGAAAGCGGCAGGGCCCTCCAAGCATCCCTGGCTCGGCTATCCACTATACACCCTCTCCAAGCCTCCAACACACCGATCGTAGATTCGGCAAACACCCAAACCATACCAAAAGCTGTCAAAACCATAGACCGTATATCTCTCGCCACTGGGTGATGAAGAAGGAGATGATTCACTGGGCAATGAGAGAAAATTGATTAAGATTCTTTGGACATGTTCAAAGAAAACCACTAAATGCACCAGTTAGGAATAGTGATGTGGATTGAGTGACATGATCCCTAGTAAGGGTAATATTAAGGAGAAGGGAAAGACATAGGTAGAGTTCGTAAGGACTAAGGAATCATCAAGGATATGATCAAATATGGTTTGATAGAGATTATGACCTTGGATAGAGCGGAATGAAAAAATAGGATTCATGTAGCCGGCCCCAACTAGTATAGGAAAGGCTTTGTTGGGTTGAGTTAAGTTATGAACTAGGAATAATAAATGGAAAACAATCTTTGCCATCTCAAAATCATAACATGAAAGGCATGCCAGCTAGGCAAAAGAGGGAGTTTCATTGATGGGTTCGGAGAGCCATTCAAAATATAGCGTCATAATTTACCTTTAAAGGGGATTATTTGTTATAAAAAAAATAAAACAAATAAAAAGAACAAGAAAAATTCAGTCCCTGGATACTGTCACATACTGTAAAGGAAGCAGCAGAGTTGTCAGTCCTAACAAATGTGCCTAAGTTTGGCTCCTAGCATTGCAAAATGCATAACAGATATTCTAGCACACAACAAGGACACCTAATCCTCAAAGAAGTTGAGAAAAAATCAGCTCCACTATAGATCTAAAAGATACCATTTCATAGTTTCAGTAATTAATTAGGCTTTTACCTTATAGTTTTTGTTATTGCTTCCTAGAGGAAAAATTCACTTTTTTTATCTTTGACCATATATCAATCTCTATCAGTTGCCTACAGAACACAAAACGGCTGTTTCCCTTTTTAGATATAAATTTTTTAAAGATTTGGAGCCTGCCAGAACAGCTCAACCAGTCCCCAAAGGCTAGAAAAAATCCAGTGGACACAAGTTGTGTGGGCATGGACACAAGTACTAGAATTTAAATCGTACTCTGAGATTGACAGGAGATAGGAAAATTTGCAAATGCTAAAAGAGGATAACAAAGAAAAGGACATAAATATCTTACACAGAAAAAAAACAAAACTTTCTCCTATTAAAGAAAAATAATATCTACTGAATTCTATCAAAGTAAAATTTGCAGAAGTTGTATTTATGGATTAACGGTTAGCAAAAATGATCAACAAATGGATTCAACACTATCACTACCTGTATGACTTTTCAAAGATGTTATATGGCTTACCTTTACCCATGTTCGTTTGTTATGGTAAACCTCAACGCAAAGAACAACTTCTGGATGAAGCACTGGTGCATATTCACATGTGTTTGATGACCTGACCTGATTTGCATTTAAAAGAAGTATGAGGTGTTCAATCAAATAATTTTAGCAAGGAAGAAGTGGTAAGATACATGTACAAAATAACAATTTGGGTCTTCAGTTTAGGTGCAAACTTCTATGCAAACTTCAGTTTAGGTGCAAATTTGTGTCTTCAGTTTAAAATATATGATTCACACAGTTGCACAATCCAAGTTGGGCTTTGTGCTGTAGTGACACAAGGCAATGCCATCACAAACAAAAATATGCATGGGAGAGTAGATTTTTGTAAAGACTGGTACTATAGAAGATGGGTAATTTTATAATTGGGTTTCTATTAATATAAATATCAGAGAAACCCTACCTAACACAATACCAAAGCAAAATACATATCTTATTCTCCTCTTTTCTTTTCCTTCCCTATTTCGTACTATTTCTTTTCTTATTTCCCTTCCACTTTCTTATAAATAGTATATTAGAACAAGACGGAAGAACTGTATCCACGTAGTTATATGTACATCTTGGGAAAAGAGCCCTCTATGGTCTGGTGCACTTCCTACAGTTAGTTTAGTTGGCTTGGGGTTTTGAAGTAGCCATCTGTGCCAGAAGCCCCGATTTTGCATGCTCTGGTTTTTGCCATGGTTGAATCAAGAACAGTTAAAGTGGCTTCATTATTGCCTGTCTTAGTCACTTTTATTGTTAGGTGGTCCTTTGATGAGCATACCGTTTTAGGAAATCAGACTAGCACCTTTGATGGTGACAAAGACGATGGTAGAGGTAAAGTCCCTTTGATGATAGGAGAGACATGGTCTAATACAGATATAACACAATAAGAGAGAGAGAGGAAAAAAAACGTGAGAGAAAAACAAGAAAAAGAAAACATGGTCACACTCCCTAAATGTATCAATATTTGGTCATCTCATAATCATTTCTGATGTTACTATTCACACTTCCACAAAAATGTTGTTCCCAGTAAATATAACTAAAAAAGGAGAAAGTATAGAATACCCCGGGGGTACTTCCTAATAGTTAATACAATTATTCTGCTTTACCTTTATATGAGGGCAAAAATAAGATCAAGCTTGTTGTGCTATGATCTTGCTAAACTTGTAAGCTCACACCTTCACTATCTTACAGGCACTCAATAACATGGTACGTGGCAGAGGCGCGCAACATAATATTATTGGGTAAAATGCTCAAACACCTCCCCCAGGTTTACTTTTATTGCTCACAGAGAATAATTGTGTAAAAAACGATGGTCAACCTCCCCCAGATTTGGTTGACCTTGCCCTCACACCCCTTCTATTAGCTGACCGTCAAGTCAACGAATTTAAAAAACTAAAATGCCAAAACTACCCTTGCTATTTGAAATTACAATTTTGACCTCAAATATTTGGACCTTTATACCCCTGTTGTCTAGTGTTTGATTATCACGTAAACCTAAAGATTTTCTCTCTCTCTCTATATATATATATATGTATATATACATCTCTGAAACCGCATATCTTTGAAACGATATATATATATATATATACTCTCTCTATATTTCTCTGAAACAACCCAAACCCCCATTACCACCACCAAGTATGCATTATATAAGAACAAGAATCCTTGTGAAATCATGCGTGGTTGATGAAATGGAGGATGGGTTGTATTATATGATTGAACTCACTGCCGAATTTCTCTGAGAAATAGTTTGTGTGTGGATTTGAAGAAATTTTGGGATTTAATGTATGAAACCCTAAAATTTTGAAATAGGTTATTTTTTATCTAGGCCACGGTTGAGGGAGATTTTCATTCCAATATGTAGATTTAAAAATGGGGAGTTGATTGGTGTCTAATTTGGGATGAATGGCGTCGGATGTGGCTGGAATAGTGGTCGAAGCACGGCTATCACCGTGAACCAAGTTGTTTGAGCATGAGAAATGGAGGAGGAAGACGATGAATAGGACAGGTTTTTCCCCATGCGCATCGGCAGCGAGTGAGGGCACATAGCTTCGAGACAACATTAAAAACCCAAAAACCAAGAAGATGACTCCACCGACAACAGCACCACCGCCCACCTTCTTGCCCCACCACAAGCCTCCATGACAATGGTCATCGGCACCATCTTCAGCAACATCATCCCTGTACACCCCCTATTCGTGAAAATTCTTATTGGACAGAACTTCCTATTACAGATTCAAAGTTGCGGCAAATCACTATCTTCCACTATTTCAATCTCTAAGTTAAATTCAAAGTTTTTATGCAAGTTTTGCCATTCGGACATCGGAGTTGAAGCAGAGGTTGTCAGTGATATGTAGGAGTCATTTAAGAGGGCATTTATGTCATTTAACATCTAGAGTGGTACACGTCATCAATGACGTCATGAATTTCAATATAATATAGTTATATACATGGGGGTATAATAGTAAAAGCACTTCCAACGTTAAAATTAAATGCCTGTTATCTCGACAGAGGGTGTCAGAGGCTCAGAGCAAATTTTGATACAACTATTCTCTATGTGCAATTAAAGCAAACCTGGGGGGGTGTCGGAGCAATTTGCCCAATATTATTTTATTTGCTTTATTATGATAATTTATATTTTGTTATGAGAGAGCTTTGTAGTAAGGATTGCCTTGTAGTGGTTATGGAGTTGGAAACTATGGCTTTCTAATATCTCTCGCTGATCTTTTAATCATTATTATAAATTTTTATTGTGGATCTTGTTTTATAGGATTCAGTTATAAGCGGAATGGAAGAATATGATTCATGTAGCCGACCTCAAGTAGTTGGAAAAATGCTTTGTTGAGTTATAGTTGTAATTGGTGGTGAATATTATCCGATATTGCAATGGATGTGTTTTAATGGTTATGTATCTAGTCCATGTGGTAAATTTGAGTATTGGACAAGAAGTTACGATATTTAAATTACGGGGTGTGACATGAATATTCTTTATTTGTATAATAGCACTAAATATTTAAGGTTTGTTCTAAAAACTAGAGAGGAAAAGTCGTTGATCTAACAACCTTTGGAGCTGCCCCAATAGTAGAATAGACTAGAGCAATAGAGAAGTTTGAATAACAGTTAAGTTAGGAGGTTAAAATATTTTACAAAAAAAAAAATCAAAATCATGAAAGTAGGATTATGGAAGTCACAGTTCAAAATGCAGCTCAATAACAGCATGGACAATCAACTAGATTGGGTGTTTCTAGAGCAAACCTTTCTTGTAGAACTTATCGACCTTAGGGATGTCATCCTTTCATTTTTCTCAGAGGATATAATTGCTCTGCAACTACCACTGGACCACAATGAAAAATTCAATATTAGAACGGAAAGTTAAGAGAAGGAGAAGGGGTAGGAACACCAATACCTTTACTATTCATGACCATCAAATACATTTTTTTTTTTTTTTGGCCAACAATAAAAACCAAACAATTTATCCCACTTTTCTTTTAGTTGTCTTGATGGTAGTTGAAACAACATTGGCATGATAATAGATACATACTTGAAGGAATGCAGCCGTGCTGCTGCTTTGTCTTCATCTTGCTTTTGTTTAATCCTCGCAAGTTGCTCCACTTTTGCAATATAAGTTTCCTGAATATGCAGAATGAAATATATCATTAAATACAAGGGGGAATAAACACCAGATTCAACATAAAAGAAGCCGATGAATAAAATATAGGCTGCTCTTACCAGACTTGTTTTCTTATACAAGTAGCATTCGATAAACCAAACTCAATGCATAATTACAGCCAACATATCTGATACAAGGTGCATTCGACAAACCAAACTCACCAAACAACTAACACACAAACAGCTCACGTTCAAATTCTAGAGCCAAAGCGACATCTTAATAGTCACAACCACCAAGCAATCTCTATATTTCATCACCCCACATCTAAATAATAGAAGTTCCAGGTTAACAAGATATATATTAGCAGTATAGAAGAAACGTCCATCATCGTTACCAAGTCCTAGTGATGAGAAAACATAAAAATTTAATTTTTAATGGACCCATATCAAAACTAGAGGAAGCTTTACTATGTTAAATGATTTTCAGATAAGCGAATAACATAAATCAGAGGGACAAACTATAATATAGAAATGAATGTTACTGAACAAGTAGCATACTTCGAGAGTATGATTCTTCCGATTAATGCGCCCCTTTCTCTTCCTCTTCTTTTGGGTATTTTCACTCACTTTTCCATTGTCAGCTGTTCTGAGAGGAGAGCCGTTTGAGGAATCATGGGAAGCTGAAGGATTCCTTTCTGTTCCTGATGTTCCTAAGCAAGCAAGTTCACTTGATATTCTCCCATCATCTTCTCTCCTGTTAATTATATATATAGAGAGAGAGAGAAAAAAAAAATCAGATATCTTTTGAGACATAAAAAGCAGCCTGACTCATGCTACATTAATCCAAACAATTATTATAGGCCAAGTGTTCCTTCTTACAAGAAATTGGATATTATGAGAAAACAATTGATGTGCCTAAGAACATCTCCATATACAAAGGACCAAATATAAAAACCAAAAAAAGGTAAAAAAAAAAGAAGGAGGAGGAGGAGGAGGAAGAGGAGGAAAATAGAAATTATCTTGATATCATCCTTCTTTTCTTTCCCTTTTTTTTCCTGCGGGGGGGAGGTGGAGGCATGCAGTGGTGTTTGTCTCAGCATTAACTTTATACATGGCAGTGCCTAACATGACCTCAATATGCAGAACAGATATTCATCAAAATTTAGATAAAATAACATTTTCCTTGGAAGAGATACTTCATGGACCATCTAACTTTAGTAAATTAAAAACTGTAGATTAAGGGAATCACAACCAAAAGCGCTACCTTAGAGATTCTACTGCTCTAGCAGCGTCAGGAGATATCAGTTGGTCTTAAAACAAACACGGGCATTAAACAACGCATTATCTTTTACAAATCAACAAAAAAGTAAACGTGTCAATAAGCAATGATACAAAGTAGAATCAATATGTGCTCAGTAACTGCTATTCATTTATTTTTCACATGACAATATTGTCCTACTAATGCGGCTGAAACTTGTAGATGTCTGCCTTAAGTATAGTAAGAAAACCCCCTCAACAACTTTTCAAGATACACAATTAGCCTCAACCATGCTATTCATTCCGTTTCCCCACAGCAGCAAACCTAACCCCCATAATTGATTAACATGAAGAATTAGTTAGACCAAAGAAAAACCATTTGATCAGAATTAAGTATCTGTCATTACAAATATGATTGGATTAAAGTGAACCTGAAGCAGAGATGAGAAGCCAACACAAATTTTGGTCATACAAAAATATTTCCATGCCACCAGCCATCAAATTCTCATGGGTATTCCTGAGTTAATCAACATAATACAGGTTTCAAGATACATGAAATTTAAATCTATAAATTTCAAACATAATTTCACTTTTCAGGTATGTTTACTCCAAAGGTTTTAAGAGTCAACTAATAGGCATTCTTGCTACAAAATTCCTAATGAAGAGGATCGAATTACAGATTAAGTTCCATTGACTTGGTAGTAAAAGCTAATGCTAAAAACCAGGCCACAAATGTAGATTGGTTAAGATATGAGAGCAAAGAAGTCCGTTAGAGTCATGGAGAAATAAAAATGGAAACGTGGAAAAATGCGTTAGAGTCAAAGGGCTTAAAAATTGGTAGCAATAAAAAAGAACACATGGTATGTAACAATACTATAGTTAATGATAATGTAACGATAACAGTTCAAGAATAACGAATCACTCAAAGCAACCATTTTCGATATTTATGTTCAATAATACAAAGCAACCGGGAGATAGATAACATTGTAATAAGTAGGATAGGAGTGGGTTGGATAAAGTGGAGACAAACTAGTTACATATTATCACAGAGAAGAGCGAAACGGTTGAAAGATAAATTGTATAGAATGGTTATCAGATCAGTCATCTTATATGAGGCAGAATGTTGGGCATTGAAAAAGAAACAAGAACGAAGTATTAATGTTGCTAAAATTAGAATGTTGAGATTGATGATAGGGATAACTAGAAGGGACAAGATTAGTAATGAACATGTTAGAAAAATACTCACACCCATTAGTGATAAAATAAGAAAAAGTAGGCATAGAAGGCATAGACATGTATAACGTAAACCTGAAAATGCACCAATTACAAAAGGATTATTAGTTAAAATAAAAGGTGAGAGGGAAAGAGAGAAACTAAGACTAACTTAGGATGAAATAATTAAAAAGCCCTCAAGAAAGTAGAGATAACAGGTGATACCGTGATATGGCTTAAAACTGAAAAGAATGAAAAAAGAAAATTCATGTGACTGACCAACCCCATTCAAATGAGACCAGGGCATGGATGATGAGAATCAACAAATACATAAGAATCAGCAGCTAACTAATCTTGCCTATATGAGTTTCATTTTTCATTGGTTATACAGAGAATTTACCATAAAGAAACAGAAACGAGATACCATAATAACCCTTCAATGGAATTAATTTCAAAAGAAAGGGAAAATATTCCTAAAGCAGTAAATTTCAAAGTAATAATGTTATAAATTATATAATGCTAATACATAGCTTAAAAATGAATTTTATATTTACTAACCCTGTAGTATTGTGTTCTTCTGAAACATGTGACGAAATTCCAGTCATCTCACCATCCTGCAATCAATTGACAAGAATTTATAGAACAGACTATAGAGGTTTTCATAAGAAGATTACTTATATATATATATAAGGTTTTCATAACAAGATTAAAAGCTGCATGCCTTGAATGCTTCCTCAAAAGCCTTATTTGCCAACTCTTCCTCAGTAATAATTTTAAGCTCGTCAACCCTATGAAAGCATGAGCGCAATAAGTCAATACACTGCCAAAGATCATGGAAAGTATATAGCTAGTAGTTACAAAGAGACACATGCATGTCTACAGATATGAGTGTGTATGGATATATATATATATATATATATATATATATACATCAAGACTAATATGGTTGAGATCATAAGGAAAGCTATAATAGCATGTAGTTCAATTGATGTTATGGCCCTAATAGAAAAAAATAGGCAAACAGGATCCATGTACCTGACCCTAAATAGTTGGAAAAAGGCTTTGTTGAGTTGAGTACAGTATCAACTGTCATAGATAATCGGATAAACAAAATCAATGGCCATCATAATTTCAAAAGTTCTTTTTCTTTTTTAACAAGGAACAACATTTTCATTAATTAAACTTTAAAAAAAAAGAGAGAAAAGATAAAGATGAGATTTCCTTCGAAAAGCAAAGTATACAAGGAAAGAAAATAAAAATAAAAGAAAACACCAAAATCAAGGGGCCCACCCCTGCATAACATACTCAAGGAAGGTAAATTGCCCTCTAGATGGTCATATCTAAGGATCCAACTGACCTCACAATCCCAAAGACAAATCTCAAATCTTATGAATACAATGCCTATATTGCCAAGAACCCAATTAGTTCATCTACCTGAGTAACCCAACGAAGGACACAAAAGAAGGCCCCTCAACCAAGACATTAGAAAATTCCAACCAACCGCCTTCCTGTCCATTATTGGCATACCATCACTGTATTTCAAGACACACCTCGATGCCTAGTCAGCTCAGACTACCAAGGGAGAAAACATCAACGTAAAACATAATTCCCCCTTCAAGGACGACTTTGTCTCCCCAGAAGAAAAATAGCCAAGCTCTCTAGCCGACTAATCCTGTTGATCATATAACTGGGAGGGGACAACACCATTGAAGAAACAGCTGAAATTCGATCTCTCAAGATGAAATCCAACAGGAACCATAAACTAGCCAGTGCATAACAATCACAAGTTTTGCAGCAAGAAAAAAAAGAAAACAATGAGTGCATATCTCAAAGAAATGATCAAGCATAAGTCAAATGCCCATGATTTTGGAGGTGTTTATCGATACCGATAGGTATCAAGAATAAAATAATGCCACTTACACATGTGCACACAGAGAGAGATTATGATAAGCAAACACATGCACCATCGAGTTGATCTATCTCACTACCACATAAGATTTAGATGTTATATATATCAACATAAGAAGTGCCGTACTTCTAAATATTACTATTTTGTTCACCTTCAAAAAACATTCTTCAATTACCTTATGTGATAACTCGAGAAGAAAATCATTTTAAAAAAGTTAACGCCAATTCCCAAAAATAATTTCTATTATCAACAGAATGTGGTAGAATTCATAAAGAGACTTGAAAATACCACTGCTGAGATTCTCTCACATAACAATTTCTACTATGGATATATGCCTCTAGATAGTCCTAGCTACAGAAAAAGCTTCACGTAGCCAACTACAAATAGTTAGGATTACATCTTTGTTGAGTTAAGAGGAGTTCAAACAAGTCTATAGTGAATATTCATCTTCTATATTCAATAAAACCCAACTATTGCAAGATATTGACAATGAAAGTCATTACAATATATAATACGTATGTCACATTGTGCAATTAACAAAAAAAGGTCCATAAATAAGTTCTGTCTTGATGCATGTATTAAAAGGGGTGACTAAGGTATTAATAGAGAAAGAGGAGGGAGGAGGGGGGAAGAGAGAGAAGACATATAGATGATGCATACAAATTTGTTGATAATCAATAACGTGGGACTACATAGATGAAAAGCTCACAAGTCAAATGTATTACAGTGATGGACTAAAATGCACAGGACAAAGAACGGAAAGTGAATTAGTTATAATGATGAGATAATAACAGAGGATGCAGTTTAGTAGTTATTGAGCTAGTCATTCTAAGATAAGCATAAAAATAGACATCATTCTAAACTTTTTCACTCTCAAACTATACTATATCTACTTATGAACAGAAAAGATATCACATGGATTCATGGAATGAGTGTTCTGCCACCTCGTTCAGTTCATACTTGAAACAAATACATCTACCAGCAACTCAATCATTCTCATTGTAAATATGAAACTAATAAGTACAAGTCAACTGAAGAATTCATTTAATATTGATCTTGTGTAAAATCAATAACACCAACTTCAGCCAAGTATCAATGTAACCTAGTAAGTTCCAATGCTCAAAAGACATACCAATATTATAATATTTTTATCACCTAGAACAAGGTAAAAAAACCACTGAAGTGCTCTCTTCCTGTTCCTTGATATTATTATTAATTAAAACCAATTATGAGAGCATCAGAACTGAAGACATCAATAAAATCCACAGTATTTTCAAGTCACTATAATTGATTTAAGAATAGAAGAGCATTTACTCGTTATTTGGGCTTCCATCTGCCTGACCCTTCACTACTTCAATAAGCAAATGAATTGAAATAGTCCTGGACTCCATGATTTTAAGGAAAACAAAAGCAACAGAATGTCTTCTCAAACTCATGCTACCACGATCTTGATAGCAAAATGCAGTTGACAGTTTCCAGGAAATCGTAAATGAAGTTAACTGATCCTTCAAAATGATGGAATGCAGCTTTCTATTTTTTCAGTTGTGTAGTTCAAGGCTGTGGCGCCAGCATTTCCAAAGCCCTCTTTCCACGAAATAAATTGATTTTTCATTCATATCATTATATTCAGATATTCAGTGACAGTGTAAACCAACATGACAATTGCAATTAAGGTTTGCACCAATGGGCATTTATAGACTTCTTCTCAAACGTTATCCTTCCTTCAAAACAAAATAGCCTCGACTTTCTGTTGCCTTTTTTCCTATAGCTTTTGAAAAATGACCAAATAAAGTCATAGCATCAGAACTTTCAGTTGCTTATCCAATTGTGTCTAATCCATTAATCGTATCAATTATCAAGTTAATTAGTAATTCAAACACATTTAAGAAAAACAAAGCGATAAAAATATAGAAAAATATTCGTATTAACAGAACACAAATTTCAAAATGCAAACAACTTACGAAATATCTTCGTCACACGCGTCAAGAGAGTCTGAGCGTATCTCTGCCCAAAGATTCTGCACAGACCCAAGAACAGAGATCAAAATTCAAAGAGAAAATGAGAAACAAAAAACCATACACTAACACACACATTTATATAAACAGAACATAATATACGCTACCAACCTCGAGTTCTTGGCGAACAGAAGCCTCGAAGTCAGAAACCCTAGTAAGTGGACCGACCATGTCAGGGACATATATAGGACCACCACGAGGAATTGAAACGTAAGTGTCTTCTCCATCTTCAACGCAGGATTCCATCATCTCTCTGTCTTCTCCTCAATTAGGGTTTCTTATTGTAGAGTTGCATCGAGTAAAAAGCAGGCCCAATTTCATTATACAGATATATATGTAAAAATATAGGTATATGTGTGATCAAAGTTATGATCTTTTTCTAGATTTTCCTAAACCATGAAAGATTTGCACGTCTTTGATGAAAGTTCTTATTTGTTGGACTTGCCAAAATAAATGGAAAGGAAGAGTACCTTGTTGCCGGAATATGACTGCCCGAACAAAGCAGCAGTGGGAGTGATACTTTGCCCACACACCCACTTCGGTTTTGAACAGACTTGCCGAACAGGAGCTTGGGTGAAAAATCAAACCGCTAGAAGTCTCTAGCCAGAAGTAATTATTGAGAATCACCGATCATAAACCTCTCTTTCACATTATTTTAGGAGATTAAGAGATAATATAAAACAGAGAGTTTTATAATACGAAACAGAGTGATATTAGTGATGGGATTTCTCGTCCACGAATGTCTCATGGCGTTCAATAATCAATAATTTTTCCTCTAATTAGGCGTAGACTTGGGCGGATTCAACCTGTGCCAAGTTTAAAAATAATCATCACATCTCTACTTGTACAATTGAGTTTTTTTTTTAAAAAAATGGATAGTCTAAACTTTTAATAACTTATTAATAAATAAATATTATAAAATATTAAAATATATAAAACATATCATGTAACAAATAGGATTTTCTTTTAAACTTGAGGTGATTATAAAATTTGTGACACTTAATATTATTCTTTGCTATTAAGATATTGAAAATAACTTAAAATCTTATCTTCTTTTTTATTTTGCTTTTTAAACTAAAATTTAATTATTATAATTTTTTTACTTCAAATTTTTAAAGCAAATATGTCAAAGTTTGGTTAATATCTATGATATTATATATCATCTAATTTTAACTTTATTTCATATAAACAACGGATATGAATCTTTGCTCAAATCCCATCCAAGATAAATTCATACTCTAAAGTTTAAACTCAGTCGCAATTCCATGATCTCAATCAAGTTTCTTCTCCAAACCTATAAAATTTTTCAGTGGAACTTAGGCTCCGTTTGGATACACAAGAGAAAAAAGAAAGGAGACGATAACTTTAGTTATGAGAGAAAAGAAAAGAAATGAGAAGACAGCAATAACCTCTATTTATGTTTGGATAAACATGAGAGAAAAGAAAAGAAAGGATAATATTTTTGTTTGGATAAGATAGGAAAAAGAAAAGAAAGGATAACAACCAAATTACTATCATACCCTTTTATGTTTAATGGGACATGTGTGAAATAGCAATTTTCTCTTTCTAATTATTGAGGGCAATTTTGGAATTATGAAAGTACTACTTAAGTCCCTATCATTTCCCTCCCAATCTTCTCATTTTTTGGAGGATAGGATATAAGGGATTAGGAGGGATATTTATCCCTCCAAATCCCTCTCAATCCTCTCATTTCTCTTCATTTAAAGTATACAAACACAAAACACACTATCCTCTCCTTTCTTTTCTCTCCTTATCCCTCCAAATCCTTCAATCCAAACGATGCCTTAAGTTACTCGAGTTAGGCCCATCTAAATTCCACCCCAAACTATAACTAGAGATGGCAACTACCAAGGTTGTGTCCAGCTATATCTCCTCTTTCTTTGCAGAACAATTTGAGCTCTCTTCAAAATGGGCTTTCTGATTACAACTAATTTAGTATATCCATTTTTTCTGGATGAATAAATTTTCTATTGTTATGGAAGATATAGCCTTGCAATTTCACAGTTAGGGTTGTAAACGAGCCTAGCTTGGAGGTGTTCGGGCTGAGCTTAGGTGTTTGACCTCGGCTCAAGCTCGGTTGAGCCTAGCCTAGTCAAGATCGAGCTCAACTCGACATTATTTGGACAAACTCGAGCCGAGCTCGTTTAAGCCTGCCAAAATACACCAAGCTACACAATTTGCTTTTATAATATACACACAAATACATATAATTCACATGAAGGAAGAAATCACCAATGAACTCCATAGATTTATGATATTCACCATCTTTAAAATCACTGATGAACTTCATAGATTTCTGACATCCACTGATAAGCGTTAAATGTTACACATTTATGCCTTCTTAATTGCATATGTTGATTCCATATTTATGTTTACCTTGGTATTTTTATGTCATTTTTGTGTTTATGTCATATATATGGTTTTATCCCAAAGAAGGGCGATATTTCCAATCAAGTGCTGAGGAAGTGAAGAAATCAAGAAAAATTCATCAAGGCATTTCGCACAATCGAGATTTCGATTGTGCGAAACCTCAATTTTGCACAATTGAAATTCTGCAGACTACCACTTGCCCACTTGTCCACTTGTCTTGCCACTTGCTTCCAAGAATGACCTTTGCACGTCCTTTTTGAGGATTTTCTGACTTCAAACAGCCATGTGAGGGGAATATATATTTAGTAGGTGAACTTTATATATATATATGTAAGGTGGGACCCAAGGACATAAGTGGATGGTGATATATGCATATTTTTGGGAAAGAGAAGACACAACTTTCGGGAGGAGAGAAAGGGAGCAAAAACCAAACCTTTGAAGCTTCACATCTCTGGCCATGGAGGATTGCAAGTCTACTATGATCAACTAACTTTGCATCTAGGGTGTGGTTACCTAGCCATGTAACTTGTACATTTTGTAGCTATTTTGGGATCTAGATGTATATGTTGATTACTTAGTCTAGTGTTTTGTATAATGCTTGTAAACTTCTTCTATATATTCATTTGATCTTATTTCTTCCTCTTGTCTTATAGAAAAAATGCTTCATTTTGAATGCTTAACATTTACAACTATCACAAAAAGTGTAAATGATGACTTTGTAATGGTATTTAATGGAATGTGGTATTTCTTGCTTATATAGCCCATGCTAAGATAGGGTAGTTCGGATACAAGTAGGTACATTTAGAAGGTATGATAAATAGATAGGTTGAAAGACTATGCTTATTAAAGATGGGCTATGTTTAGTTAGAAATCACATGTATCTTTTGATATATCATTGTAGGTCACAAGCCTAATGACATTGTGTTGCATATACTTGTAGAAGATCCCATTAGCTACATGAATGAACATGTCAATTGGCTAGGGGTGGAAACCACCCCTAGTTCTCTCTCCCTCAATTTTACAACTTGTTTTAAACTTAATGCTTTTACATTCTACAAAGTAGTGTTAAACTCAAACCAAAATTCTATTTTTAAGATTAAATTGGAAATTCTCTCTTCTTAGTGCAATTCAACCAAACTCCTTGTGGGATCGATGCCCTCTATAAAGAACCATATCTACAAAGATTCGTTCTCTTGCGAGTGGTTTAAATTATATTTTGATAGGCAATAGTAAGCTATAAAAATAAATACATATTTGGCCACATCATCCACCATCTTTGACCTCTTTACACAATAAAAAAGAAATCAAGATTACATCACTTATATCACAAGAGGAGGGAGCCACCATAGTCTAGTCTGAGACCAAAGATTGTGAAAAAAGAGGACACCAATGGTGGAATGAGTGTACAAGAGCACTTGAGCCACCATAGTTAATAAATTGCATACTTTTCAAGAGTTGGATTTAATAGGCAAAGTCACTTTATATAGGTTAGAAGGGTATAAAGATAATTTGATTTTTTTTGTTGATGACATCAGCTAACAAGTAAGCAATTTAGAAGATTTTTAGAGAGGGAAAAAGGGTATTTTCAGTATTGTATTCTTGTAATTATCCTCATTTTTATGAATTTAGTCATCAATTATCTCATTTTTTTCCATTATATTTACATTTTATAGTTAACAAATGAGTTACATGACCCATTTAATTTAAGTGAGTAAAATAGGTTATTAAATGAGTATTATATCGTATTGTAAGTTACACAACCCACTTCTTAAATGAGTTATGTAAGTTATGTTGTGTAACCTTCTTAATAAACATGTCATCTTTGGGTTAAGAGTTTCTGACATAATTATTATTTGGGTAATGCTTGAGTTGACCTATATAATAAAATATTACTAGAGTGCTGCGACACAAATATGATCCGCCAACACAAATTCACCCTATCTGGAATTTAATTTGAGTTAGACTGAATTAAACTGAACACAAACTGATTTCAAATTTTAACTTAGAATTTTTTTTATACATATGAATATATATATATATATATATATATATATATATAAATGAACCCCATTTATATGGGATTAAAGTAAGGATGATGATGAAACTAAAGAGAAAAGGTTGATCACTAGCATAATTTGTTGGCTTGGCCCATTTGATGCCACTTGGCTTGGTCCATAGTTCCTTGGCTCACACTAGGGATAACAATTCGTGTTTCCGTGTCGTGTCGATCTATGAGTATTCTACTAAACAGCTCAACTCTTGTCACGCTCCAGAATTCGGACTTCTGGGACTCCCCTGAACTGACCCAAATTCTGAGTGTGAACCCGTTCACTCAACCCGTGAACGACTTTAAGCACGCTCATGCAATACCAATGGGCCCTACATCAAATCATATAATCTTATTAGAGATTTATTTATCCACACTTTTAGGCATCAGTCACTTTCAAGACTCAACACCATTGGATAGAGAATTCAAAAATACTCGATTTAAAAAAAAAACACACTCAATTTTGATCTAAAACGAAGAAGTTACGTCAAATCGAAGTTTGGACTGATTTTTGAGTGTGCTGTGAATAGTAACTCGATTGTTCGAAAATGAGATTTTGATTGTGCGAAATCCTACACCATTGGATAGAGAATTCAAAAATACTCGATTTAAAAAAAAACCATACTCAATTTCGATCTAAAACGAAAAAGTTACGTCAAATCGAAGTTTGGACTAATTTTTTAGTGTGCTGTGAATAGTAACTCGATTGTCCGAAACTAGTGTTTTGATTGTGCAAAAATATGTTCGATTGTGCAAAAATTTCACCCTCTCGGGAGTTTAGACCTGCAATATTTCGCACGATCAAAATGGGAGTTTCAATTGTGCGAAATTGCCCCTGTCTAGACCCTAAAAATTTTAATAATTCACAACCACTTCGTACAATTGAAATAGGGGTTTCGATTATGCGAAAGGGGCATTTCGCACGATCGAAATGCCCTCTTTAGGACCTCTAACAACCCTATACATGGTCCATTTAGAGCCTAATCCACATTCTATCATCATCGAACCTCTCATACATGATCGATAACATAATTGAAAGGTACCAACATCAATCACATACTCAAAATCATATTCATGATTATCATACATCAAAATGAATTATTCTCTTTCACAACCATAATCCATTCATAATAAAAATATCATTATATGAACTAAATGCTACCACAAGCATTACATAAACTAATTCGTTGTCTTTCCATACCCAACAAGCTTATAATCCAATGCATACATCAAAGTTACATTTGTCCAAAATATAATCACAACTCAAAAAAAGAAGTCTCATGTCACAAGCTGGCTTGGATAGCCACAAAATCCATAACATCCAAAAAATAGCAAAAATGCTACTAATGTTCCACTTGGACACTCAAGTCTCATTCGTCATCGGTGCCTTATTTGTAAAAGAGTTTAGAATAAACGGGTGAGCACCACTGCGGCTCAGTAGAGATACCCCAACCCACCTAAGTGCCGACTTGACACGACCTACATGGATGCATGTCACAACATTTCACGTATCATTCAACATACATCATGTTTATTCACAACAATGCATTAAACACATATCATGCTTCACAATTTAAAATGAAAGCAATAACATATCCTTGTCACTCTCTTGGACCCAACTTGATACCTTAACATGATTTTGACCAACCATGCGATTTGGAATGCCTCCTACAATCGTCTCACGACTTTGACTTACTCCGCCAACATCATACTTCTGGGGTAATATTTTGGTTTGTCCATTGGTGATTAGACCATATCGGCACCGTCACCAAATATTTACTTACTTAAGGTGATTAGACCATATTAGTACCGTTACCGAGTATTAGGTGGCTCAAAGTGGTTAGTCCATATCCGCACCGCCACTGAGCATAATCGGATTCATGGTTATTAGTCCATATCAGCACCGTCACCAAATATTTGTTTACTCAAGGTGATTAGACCATATCAGCACCGTCACCGAGTATTAGATGGCTCAACGTACCAACACCTAGTCTTGTCCATCTTTCTCTGTTTCCTCCCATCGGCCCATATATACATTTTTGAACATACAATAATCAAGTATCCAACATTCACACTTCACAATACATAAGCTAATTAGCATAATACGTAACATGCATTTTCATCTCTGTGAAGCCGCACATATATTTACCTATACATGTGAAACCTAACATATTATACACATATGCGCATAAATCCCGCTTAAGCACACTTTGGTAATGCTTCACTAATACATACATTTTCTACAAAAAAATAGTATGCATTTAACTCATAGGACAACACATAATACATACATATCCCACATTTATACATATTTACACATGTACACCACATTAAGCACATAAGCGTATATGCTCTCATTCTCCCACATTTTCATGCATTTATCCCTCACGTCATGCATAATAGGAGATACACATCTATTGCATACAAGAGACTCAAGAGAAGAAGAAAAACATCCCATCTCACCCCTCTTACATCTCTAAAACATGCAATACACACCCTTAGCTCTCACCCCGAAACCCTAGAATCGACAAATAAATGAGAAGGAGAACCTCTACCTTGAAAATGAAGGCCTTCCAAGCACTTACCAAAATCCCAGCAACGTTAACCTTGCCGAACCGCAACTCTGATCGGTTCAAAAGGAAGTCCTAGCCGTCCCCTACGTATCTCCCTTCTTCGGTGGAACATGAATTACACCCGAAGACCTCCAAAACCTAAAGAGAATAAAGAGAGGAGAAGAGGGAGCAATATAGAGAGAAACAACCGTGTATAATGGCTGAGATCTCTCAGCCTTGATATTTAAAATATCTTGGCTTGCAAAAAAACCAAAATGCCCCCAACCACTTAACGTACTCTCCCGGCATCCGTTTTCGATTTCGAAAATTCCTACTGCCTTGAAATCACTTCTTTAACTCTCTAAACATTTCATCTAAGTCATTTCCAAAAATAAATATTTTTGAGAATTTTTTGGATTCCCGGACCCACTTAAGTCACATCCCAGGCCCCGATTTGACCAAAAAGTCAAACTCCTCCAAATCTTTCGAAAACTTACCAAAACCATTAAAACACTTCTCAAACATGTTCTTCACACTCAAAACATGTTAAACACCACTCAAAATGCATTTATGACAATTATAATGCGAAAAATGCAAAACTGACCAAAATTGGTTATGGTCTCTACAACCCTAACCCGACCTGTTTAATAATTATGTCAGACACCCTCAACACTAACCAAACCCGTTTATTAAATGTGTTACCCGTGTCAACCCGTGCAAACCATTTAAAAAATATGTCATATAATGGTACGACTTGTTTAATAACATTTTTAATTCGTTTAACTTATATCATATGAGTTTCTCCACCGCTAGAAATCTATCTGAATATCATATAAAAAAATAAAGTACATATCAATACATAAATCTTAAAATCAAACTATGTTATAAATTTTGTATCTATATATAAATTCAAAAACATACAAAGTTAATTCAACAACTGAAAAGACACCATAACAATCTCATCCTTGCATTTTATGGCTACATCAATCCTATAAACAAACAAATAGATTACAAACAATTTGTAATATATATAACTATGTATATATAAGTTTGTATGAAACCATAATATATGAATAACTTATGTCATAATCGTGTCGTAATTGTGTCACGGGTTAGACAGCTTAAACTCAAACCAAACCCATTTTTGCATGTCGTATTCATGTCGACCAATTTATTAAAAATGTCGACTTACCTCAAACCCAAACCCGCTTATCTCGTGTCGTGTCTAATTTTGCCACCCCTATAGTTCACACTATTTTGACTATTTTAATAAAGTTTGGCCCACAGAACGACACTGATTCTTAAGTGATTTAAATCATTGGAATTGACCACTTTTCGAGATAAGACCTGAAAACATGAAAAACAGGAAAATAATGTAAAAACTATACGAAAAGTACAACATTCATCGCTTATCAGTTAAAGTAGTGTGAATGTACAACATTCATCGCTTATCAGTGGGTCATAATCGTGTTGCATCGATGTATGAATATTTTGCTAAATATGTCAACCTGAATTCTATTCATTTAATAATCGTGTTAGGGACCTTTGATACGAACATGATCAGTTTATTAAATAGGTTGCATGGGTTGACCTATTTAATCCGTTTAACTTAAATGAGTCATGTAACATTTTTATTAACTTAAGTATAAGATGCAAATATGTTAAAAAAATTGAAATAATAGATGACTAAATTCATGAAAAAAATAGTAATTGGGACAATATAATTACAAAAAAAAAACTCAAAAACAATACCCATATTGAATTTATATTAAAATAATAAAAATGTTCATAGTAATTAGGTAAAAATAAGTTACAGATTTACCTTACACGATTACGACGTGATTAATTAAATGGGTCTAATCGAGTTAATTAAATGGGTAAAATTCCAAAACACAAACCCGAATCCAAAATCTTACTTCAAACCCATCTAGAGTTAGTTACTATACACTTAAATAAATCATAAATATGTAAGAAAATTTAAGAATAAAAGCTTCAAGAAAGAAAAAAAATGTCATTTTTATCAAATAATATCTGAATGTACATACAAAAATCAATACTTTAATTGAATCAAAAAGTTAAAGAAAAGAAGGAATCAGAGTCACCTTATTGAATAAACAGATTCCACTGTTCTTCACCCCCATTTCATTATATATATAAAATGTACACATTACTCATCATCATCCATCACAGAACATGCAAGCTAACCCACCGGTGAAACCCACCACCACCATCCAACTCCATTGAAACCACCATTTCCTCTCCCAACCATGAACCACCATGGCCTTCATCTTATTCGGCCAGTCACTGCCACCATGGTAGCATCTATCACTGGTTCCACAATTCGGGCCACCACGCGAGCAGCTATACACCACTGTCGAATCGTCTTTGTCAACATCTACCATCTTCGGTCACTTTTTGCCTTGTAGCACCAATTAAATTCCACATCTTTAATTACCAAAAATAAAAACAAAACAAGAAACAAACAAATAAATAAATAACCCAATATTCCCAATCAGATTATCAATAATAATAATAATAATAATAATACTGCCAATCCTACCAAGTGATAAGGAAATCCTCGCCTAATTTATTCTGTATATTGAACGACCTTAAATATGCTCATCTGAATGTGGCACAACCCTTGATACAAATTCTCTGTAAAACTTATAAATGACTGAATAAATTTTGCAATTGACATTCTAATACCTCATATCATATTCCCAAAAATACTGATTTATCTGTGGCCTTAGTTTGCATAGATAAATATGCAAAATAGAAAGTATCATCTCATACCTGTTTTATGCCTTTGAGAACTACTTGAACTTTTGAAGGTTTAGAGATTGCCTTTTGCTCTTTAGTTTTCCCACTGTTTAATGCTAAACCATGTGATAGTGGAAAATAAATGGGTGTTGCATTAGACGAATCTGCAAGTAACTTTCTTGAACTAGAAAATCCTGAAATAATAGAAAATCAGACAAACTGACAGTTTAACTAAGAAAAATTGGAGAAAAAATTAACAATTTTATAATGTAGTAATGAAATTAAATAACATATTTTAAGAGCAGAAGCCCATCTCTTCAATATTATACAATATTTTTTTTCATTCAATCAGAGAAATAATAAAATCTTACAATTAGCCTACCAACGAAAAATAAATCATAGAATTGGCCTGTGAAGGAAAAGCCAAGCATACAACGAAGTTAAAAAAGCAATCTAATATCCTTCCAGTGAACTCTGCCACCCTCCAACCCAAGTAAGAACTAACCAAAAATTTAATTAGCACATATATCTACTGAGAGAAAATCAAATAAGTTATTGAACTCAGAAGAGTGCACTAAGATTTTTAGAAATAGGACAAACAAATTCTTCTTTCTTTTAGGTTTATAGTCAAAAATGATTTCTAGTTAATAAAGAGTAATAAACGGACATGTTAGCATTACCAATTATTGTAATAATACAAAGGCCTTGAGATGCTTGTAGAAGGTGGACTCTTTAGGCCCTAAAAATAAGGCAATTCACCTACAAAAACTATCAAGTTAATCTTTATGAATGGCCAATGGCAGGAAAAATGATTATAGTACATTTGAGTGAGTGCATTTTCAAAAACAAAGCATAGTTGTGGGCTAAAAATAAAAAAGGAAGAGTAATTTTTTCCCTAACATAGAACAACAATCTTACATTATTTCTTTAGTAAATAAAAATTTGATTCAAAATTAACATGATATTTCTATATCACCGTGAGAAGAAGATTCTGCAACATTCTTCCACAAAGATACTTGAGATCGAATTACCTAGCGCGAAGTTGGATCTCGAGTGATTGACAGGTGAAGACCCATCATCATCCAATGGTTTTAGCACCATCTTCACCCACTATATTGCGGTGATTGCAGATGGTGTGTGCTAGAGGGACGATGGGGGCATGGGAGTTACAACGAGAAAAGATCACATGGCCGCAGTGGCGACTACAGTTGGTGTGTGCTGGATGAAGCCCGCTATGTCTGTGATGTTTGTGAGAGAGAAAGAGAATGTAAGGATCGTGACCATTTTTGATTAGTTTTCTTTTTCTTTTCATTTAAAGACATATAAATGATTTAAATGGTTATATATGTGTTTTAAATGTGAAATACATGTTTGGGGACTTGTATAGAGGTTCAGGAAAGTTTTGAAAGCGTTTGACAAAAATTGAGCTTTTGGGGACGAGCGGGCCCGTTGGGCTCGAAAAATTAAAAGTGTTATAATGACACCAAATTTTGAGGATAGATTAAATAAATATAATGCGATACGAAATTAATTTTGAGTCCATCAGAATTTTTGAAATTGAAAACAGAGCCCGAAAAGGTTTAGTAAGTGACAAGGGGCATTGTTATAAATAAGGGAGGCTAGGTCTATAAAAGAGAAGTAGGAGAACACAACCCTAATTCTCTCATTACATTTAGCCGATTAAAAGAGTTATAAATCCCTATATTATTCTTCTTCATTTTCTATTAAAATTGAGGAGCTTAGAGCGTGAATTGGACAACGCCAAAGCAGAACGAATTTTTCTACATGACAAGGGCTCGAGTTTGATACGTTCGGAGTCAAGTTTGGACAAAATTGATTTCGGTGGAATTTTGAAATTGGGGAATTTTGTTTAGAAGTTATTCTAAACTAAGGTAAGGATGCTTGACTCTCTTGTTTCTTTACTCTACAAGTAATAGTTGACAAGTATTGTATGTGATTTAATGCTAGAAAAATCACACTTTATGTTAAGAGAAAACTGAACAATCTACTACCTTGAAAATGTTTTAGTTTTTAGAGACTATAGTGATCCAAATTCTACAAAATTTTACAGGGATATAGATCTATGTCTTAGATTTATTTTGATGTATCATAGGCTTTATTTGGATAAGAATTGAGTGAGTTATTAAATATTTCTCGCGACTGCATAAAGTCTGTCACACTTGAATTGTTTTACCAATAACTCAACTTATGAGTGAAATTTTGAGTTAATTCAAATTGGGTTTGAACATAGACTTGTTTTAGAATAAATCTGGAGAAGTTTGGAGTCAAAGGTTGAGCATGTGATTTATGGTGAATTTGTAAAGTTGTGAGTAGAATGCTGTGAGAAACTGTTCGAACAAAATTTTAGTTACATATTTTTTTCTTAAAATTGAACTTATGGGTTGACATACCTGCTCTTTTGATTAATTGAGATAATATTAGAGTAAGTTAGCGTTCACATGACCTTAGATTCATGTGATTTTGATTATTATACTATTTTTGGTGAATTTTTAAAGAAAGTATGTATCTGCTGAAAATTTTGTTTTGTTTGGGTATAAATTTTGAATTCCTATGGAGTTGGTTATCAATTGTAGTATTTTTTCACAATTGGAGGTTTTGGAGTTTTCACTCCAAATTGAGGAAGGGATGCCTAACCCATGGAATTTGGGGTTTGTGTGAGTATATTGGTTGTCTTTGGCAACCAATTGGCTATGTGGGTATAATTAGATGTTCTTATTAAAGTTAAAGCATGCTAGATTTTATAATTGAATAAATTCTCAATGTGAATTAATGTGATTACATGTATATAATTGTTGTAAATGATTATATGGCATGTTGAAGGTGATATGTGAAAGAATTATACATGTTTCATGTGTATATATTAATGTGACACTCATATGTTTGATAAGTTGCCTTAATGAACATGATTACATGTAGAGCTTATTTGTATCATTGAAACAATTGCTTTGACATGGGATGATGTGGACATAAGCATGATAATTATAAATTGTTCATGCATTGCACATACATTAGTATGAGAGTGTATGTGGAGAAAGAGGGGAACACCGAATGAACCGATAATGGAGCCTGATAGCAACATCATCGAGTGGGCCGATAACACAACACAACACAATGGAGTTCGGATGTTCAAAAAGAGAAAGGAAAATGAATATTGAGTGGTCCGTCACTGGAGCTCATATTCTACGTCGTGTGTGTGTATATGACACTTGTGAGAAGCATGACATTATGTATATCAATACATGATGCATGGCATGGATATTTATATATAGAATTGTGTATAACATGATAATATGATTACGTGTTATGTAGTATTCACTTAGCTTGTGGAATCATGTTTTAGACATTTTCACTGAGTGTGTGGTTGCTCATCCTATGAGTTTTAAAATCTTTTTCACGTAATGACAAGAACGTGGCGGAGCCTTCCCAACCATGAGTTGGCGTTGGCTGTAGTTTGCTTTCTGATAAGCGCTGAATGTTGCACATTTAAACCTCTTTAATTGCATATGTTAATTCCTTAATTATATTTATTTTGATATTTTTATGTTATTTATGTGTTTTTGTTGAATATTAGGTTTTGTCTTAAAAAGGGCGATGTTTCCATCCAAATGCAGTGGAAGTGAAGAAATCAAGAAGTTGGAGAAGGCATTTCGCACAATCGAGATGATGATTTCGTATAATCGAAATCTCGATTGTGCGAAACATCCATTTCGCATGATCAAAATCTCGATTGTGCGAAACCTCAATTTTGCACAATCGAGATTCTGCAGATTACAAGTTGGTCACTTGTCCACTTGCCCACTTGTCTTGCCACTTGCACTCATGAATGACCTTTGCATGTCCTTTTGGAGGATTTTTTGATTTTAAAGAGACATATGAAGGGAACATATATATATTAGGTGGATTATATAGATATATGGCATGGTGGGACCCAAGGACACTTGTGGATCGACATATATGCATGTTTTGAGCAAAAAGAGAAAAACAACTTGGAAGAGGGAGAATAATAGCTAAATCAGACCCTTTGGAGCTTGATATCTCTGTCCATGGAGGATTGCAAGTCTCCTATGTCCAACTAGCCTTCCATCTAGGGTGTAGGTGAAACCCCTAGCCATGTAACTTGTTCATTTTGTAGTAACTTTGGGATTTATATGTATATGTTGATTACTTAGCCTAATATTTTGTATAATATTTTTGAACCTCTTCAATATATTCATTTGATATCATTTATTCATCTTATCTTAGAGTAAAAATATTTCATTTTGAATGCTCAACATTTATAACTTTCATAAAAAAAGTGTAAATGATGTCTTTGTAATGGTTTTAATGGAATATGATGTTTCTTACTTATATACCCTATGCCAAGATAGGGTAATTCGGATGCATGTAGGTGCATTTAGAAGATAGGATAAGTAGATAGGCTGAAGGACTATGCTTGTTAAAGATGAGCTATGTTTAGTTAGAAATCATGTTTATCTTTTGATATGTCATTTTAGGCCACAAACCTAACGACATTGTATTGCATATACTTTTAGAAAGTCTCATTTGCTACATACTTGGACACGTCAAATGGCTAGAGGTGGAAACCACCCCTAGCTCTTTCTCTCAACTTTACAAACTCTTTACTTTTAATATTTTTACATTCTATGAAATAGTTTTAAATTCAAACCAAAAATTCTATTTTGAGGATTAAATTAGAAGTTCTCTCTCAATAATGCAATGCACCCACGTAGTCTTCGTGGGATCGATACCCTCTATATAGAACCGCATCTACAAAGATTCGTTCTCTTGCGAGTGGTTTAAATTATATTTTGATAGGCAATAGTAAGCTACAAAAAGAAAAACAAATTTGGCCACATCACTTTCTTCTAAGAACACTTTGAGTTTTACATTTGAAAAACATGTTCGACTTGTGGACTTTATGTAAAACTTTCATCTTGTATATGTTCCTTGGTATTTTTGAAAATATGCCATAGTTATACATTATGATTTTGGTTTATGCTCGGTATTGGAGCATAGTTAAATATTAAACTTTGAAATTGATCATTCTAAGTTCTGTATATAATTCAATTATGTATGTTTGATAATGTAAAGACTTCCACTGTTTGTGATGATCTCGGTGGTCTGGGTAGGAACCGAGGGAGATAATGGTATCTTGCCATAGTTGTTCGGGTCCTGGAGTGACGAACGGGCGATCATGACACCTCACAACCCAGAATTTGGGCTCAAACCGGGGGAGTCCCGACGGTTCAGATTTTGGGGCGTGATAGAGAGTGAGAAAGTGAAAGAGAAGGAACTTGAACAAGACTTTATCTGAAGATCGACTGTCGACGCCTTCAAACAACCACAAATTTGTAGGTGTTTCTTTAGATCCATACTCTTCTTGCACCGATCAATAAAGAGAGAGAGGAAGGGGTATGAAGAGAGATGTAGAGAAAGTGTAAAATTCGTGACCATTTTTGGCCAATTTTTCTTTTCTAATTTTTTCTTCTGTTATTGTTGTATGAGCGATTTAAATTATTAAATACATGTTTTAAATATAAAATACATGTTTGGGGACTTGTATAAGAGTACGAGAAAGTTTTAGAAGCATCTGGTAAAATTTGAGATTTTTGGGCCAGTGGGGCCCAGAACGCAAGTCGAGTGGGTTTAGAAATTTCGAAAATTTCAGAAATATACCAAATTTTGAGGTTAGACTAAATTTTTTTTTATGAACTATGGAATCAATTTCGAGTCTGTAGGAATTTTTTAAATTAAAAACAGAGTCCTGGAATGTACGTTAAGCGACTAGTGCATTTTGGTAAATTGGCGAGGTTAGTTATAAATAGGAGCAGAATACAATTGAACTCTCATTCTTTCCCATTGTAGCAGTCGACCAAGAGAATTTCATATCTCTACATTCTCATTTTTCCTTCTCTCTTGAAATTGAAGGACTTGGAGCTTGAATTGGAAGACGTCGAAGAAGGGAAAATTATTCTACGCGATGAGGGCTCAAGATTGATCAGTTCAAAGTAAAATTTGGACAAGGTTAAATTCAATGAGATTTGAGAATTTTGTTTAAAAACTCTTCTAAACTAAGATAGGGATATCTAAACCACAATTTTTGGAATTTTTGTGAATATGTTGGATGTTTAGAGCATCCAGCTGGATTTTCGTGTTTAAATTAATATATTATATTGTTTAACATGAATATAGGGTTGTTTTGCATGGATTAATAATATATTAATTGTGGATTATTTGTTTATATGTTTTACGTGAAATGTATGTGAGCATGATATGTGGAAAATGTGAAGGTTGAAGGCTATTTGTTGCATGAATACAATTATGTAATTAAGTATTGGTTCAAATGTCTCAAAGAGCATGTTAATGTGAGAGATACATATAGAAATACTATAACGAGAATAATGAATGTTGAAACATGTCCTATGTTGATAAAATGTGCGTTTGTATGGATGAACTTGTAAATGAACATGATTGTGATAATGTTCATGCATTATATATACATAGAGTGAGTGTGCATGAAAAAATGTTTGTGAAAATTGGATAGCCAAGAGTCGGGGTCTAGGTGTGAGATGAAAAAAGGTTTGTAGGAATCGGATGGCCAATAGTCGGGATCCGGGGTGAAACAGAAAGGTTGTGGAAAACCGGATAGCCAAGAGTCGGGATTCAGGCCAATTATTATCGTTGACATTATGGACAGTGAACCAAGGTCAGAGTGATGAGATTCATATGTGTGTGAGGTACGGACAAAGTGTGAGTGTATAGCACGATGCATACATTTAAGGCATGGTTATTAACATGTAATATTGTATGTATGTAATATGATGTTTTGACATTTTCTTATGTGTTTGGGTGGTATTCACGGGACTTTTGGGAGTGTGTTTTAGGTATTTCTACTGAGCATGCAGGAGCTCATCTTATGAGTATTAACTCTTTTCAAGAAATAGCAAGGAGGTAGCGGAGTCTCCCCAACCATGAGTTGGCATGGAGAGTAGCTAGCTTCCATTTGAGAACATTTATTACTTATATTCGAATGCATATCCAGGATGTGGACTATATGCATATTTTGAACGTGTATGACCTTTAAATGCTTCGGGAACATGTATTCGAATATGCTTTATGATTATGATTTATGGGTAAAGTTTGGGGACATGAATGTATGTTAAACGATGCGAATGATGATCTTATATTTCTGTTTATGTTTAATTATACATGCATGACAATTGTGGGAATAATTGAGTTGAGAAAGTGTGAAATGGATCAAGTGTTGAGTGTAGAGAGGTAGTTGGCCGCATGGTTACGATGGATCATAATGTATATTGTGATGGATCGTAACATGTATTATGATGCATTGTAATGGATCGTAATATTAAGATGGATCGCAGGGTGAGTTACGATACATCGCAGAAATGAAGGAAAATTTGTTGCCAAATTCAGTGCATTACATAACATGTTATGATACATGTGCGATGCATTGTAGGATTATGATAGATTGTAATATGGATTACGATGCATCGTAATCCCCAGATGCTGAGTGAACTGATATGGGTGAACATATTTGCATGGTAAATATTGTGGGGCCCTATAGCGAGAGTGACTTTTGTATACGATGATATTGACATATAAGATAATGCTTCTGCTAGATTGTGAGAATACAACTTAGATTGATGAATCTTGTGTGATTTTTCAATTTTAAAATTAATTGAATAAGAGGAATAAGGCTTCCGCGATGAGTAATGATCTCGGTGGTTCGGATTGGAACCGAGGGTGAGAAATAGTTTTTGCCATGGTTGTCCGGGTTGTGGGATAATGATCGGGCAATCATGACACCTCATAACTCAGAGTTCGGACTCAGACTCGGACTAAAGGAGTCCAGGCGGTTCGGATTTTGGAGCCTGACAAAATGATTTATGTAGAGAGATGCAGAGATAGAGTTTCTATATATGTATGCAAACTCGGTGAGAACAAAACATGCATTATAACCAACATATAATATTATTTTAGGTGTGTGTATATATATATTTAGGAGTGAAGGTAGGTGGATGTGTATGTGAATTTATGTGTGAGTGTAGTGGGTGAATCATGACTATTAGATCATAGATATAGAAAATTATTTTAGACTGTAAATAAGCATAAATATTTTGAACCGTAAGATTGATTTTTTAAGTATTTTTGACTGTTAGATGGTGATTTTTTTTTTAGAAAGATTCAAACACAATACTTAAATGTAATATATGTAATACATATATAAATGAAATCTTTTGTAATAAGATATTTTGGTAATAACAATTTTATTAGCAATTTGTATAGATGGAGTAAACTGTACAATATTTGGGCCTTAGCCCACAAAAGAAAGAGAAAAAGGAGGCCCAAATATCTTTCCCTAATTAACCAGGAGCTTGGACAGGTGGAGGCCCAAGACCGTTTATCCAAAAAATTAGAACATTCCTATTTTTGATAAGCCATATAAGGCCCAATAGATGATCCAAAGTCTCATTTGAAATTTGACTGTTAGCCATGACTCACTCCCTCTTTTGCGATGATTTTGTTATTGCTCTCCTATTGAATCTGAAGGGTGAGCTGGTGGACAAATCGAGTCACTAGGGAGCTCCCATTCCATGACAATTCTTCTAGCATTTCAAATTTGCTGTTGCTAATCTACTCAATGGTAAAGAGGATGAGATTCAAAACTCAATTTGTAGAGCTTTTGTTGCTAAAGATTCCAACATTCCTTTCTCACCGATTAAGTATACGAGCTCTTTCTGCTAATCTCAAGAGTTTCCTAATGTGTTAGCAGAGGTGCACACGGTCCGATTTTGGTATTTTTTGGAATCAAATAGTACGGTCTATACCAACTAAAAGTAAAACCAAACTAGACCATTACAATCAATGGAACCGAACCGAACTGAACCAAGAACCGGTTTAGTTCGGTTCGGTTCTATGGTTCACCTCTAATGTATTATATTATAAATTATATAATATATATTATAATATAAAGTATAATATAAGAGTGTAAGACTAGACTATTAGTATATTAAAGACTAGATTATTAGTATATTACTATAGTGAATACAACTTACTTATTTATGTTAATTTATAAAATTATAAATTATATAACATATATATAAATTGTTCGATTCAATTCGATTCTTAAAAACATGAAATCGGAACCGAACCATTAATTTATGGTTCTAATATTTTGAAATCGTGACCGAACCAGACCGTAAAAAAATGAACCATACTATCTCGTCCGGTCTGATTTGATTTTTCGATTTGGATGAATTTTTGTGCACCCCTATGTGTTAGGCTATTGTATAAACTTTAAAATACTAGTATGATTAGTGGAAGAATTCACAAATTCATCAATAAGAATGTTTTTAGTGAAAAAATTACAAATTTGACAATAAAATCAACAATAAGGCCCAACTCCATTTAAATTAAAGGATTTGAAATGAAAGTATTAATAAAGTTCAATCCATTTAAAGGATTATAGCATAAATTTAGTGCAAGTAATTTAGATTTAAGTTTCGATATTATGCATATATTGATTAAGGTGGAATGAGTTATTTGAAATCTATACAGACAAATATTATAACTATACAATGATTATAATAAATATTATAACTTTGCCAAGTTATTAAGAGTATCATTTTGGGGTCCAACTTCAATAATCCACATTTTGTTTAAACTCCAATTTATTCATTTATCAAGATGGAACCTAAGTCCTTTGTTACGAAACCCTTACCAACTATCTCCTCATTTGTATTAATCATATATCACACATCTTTTGCCATGAACATGCGTAGCCAATAAACCAATATTATTCAGCATCACACATCTTTTGCCATGAAACATGCGTAGTGATCAATGAACCACCAAGTAGACAAATCCTCTTTCCACCTTCTCATCCACATATGTGTTTAATAGATCCATTGTTCACTATCCATTTGATTACGTTGTCTACTACTCTTGTCCCTTTAGACATAAAGCTCATAAACAACATGCAAAAGTCACTTTATAATAGGATTAAATAATCAACAACATATACGTGTTAAGTGTGAATATCATTTATCCAACAATATTTGTGTTTTGATTTATTTAGAATGCCGAGACACATTCTTAGTACAAATAATTTGTATAAATGAAATTGTTCTACGAGATAAGAAAATAATAAATTCTATCAGAGTTCAGGCGAGAACGAATATTGCGGAGCAGTTTAATTAGGTTACTTTATTTTGACTTGAAGGTTACAAATTTAAAAACAAAAAAATAATTTGCATGCAGAAATAATGCTACATATATCTGATCATTCTTATATAAATCTCACAATAACAAAAGCTTCATACACTGTATTTGTTCTTTGTCAGAGTTCATATACAGGGTAATTGTCTCAATAATAAAAAAAATATTAAAAAATAAAAAGGTGTCATTCTTTCTTACACGTTCAACCGATAGATAAATTTTTTTTATTTTTTTAATAATAAAAAATATTAACTCATCATTGTATGTACCCTAACATAATACTTTCCCATCAATAACATGCCATTCAAACTAGGTGCACAACAACTAGCACTGCTTTTGAAATGATAACTACATACCATAATTAGCATCTGATTACACCAAGTCACTACAAATGTACGTATTAATTAGTTGCATTAAAGTCAGTGTGCATCGTGCTGGCCCATAAATCTGTTTTTTTGGTTAATTGTTTTCTAGAAACTTTAGCACTAGTGGCTCCACAAGTCAATTCAAAGACTCAATGGGTACATATATCATTGTTGGCTGCTAGATATGTTTGGTGAAAGATCTGAAACCGTTTTCTATATTTGTATTACTGATAAAAGAGTAGCAATATATGAAATATGTAATTAAAAACAGACATGAGTACATGACACAAGAATGCATAAATGATATAGTCATATACATTTGATAGTATTCAATATTGTTCTTTATATTTAGGGGTCATAAATTATTTGGTGTAATTTATGACCATTTTATTATTATTTACTTTGAATATCAAACTCATATTAAATGCATCTCATATACTATTTAAATATATTACAAGTTTCTAAAGCTGTGTTTGGTTATGTGGAATTAAAGAAAATTTTGTTAATAAAATTATATTAATCATTAAGAATTTTTTTTTCAACTTCACAAATTTCAATTTTAAGACTCCGATTTCATAGCCGAACACATTCAAAGAGTTTTTCACTTGCAGTTCAAATGAGATAAAGTTGCACATCAAAAGTGATGTACTCCTTTGAAGTAATTGTTAAGTGCAAGTGTGTTTCTTCAAGAGAAGTGAAATTTGTTCATCAAACGATTGCACAGGAGGGATCTATTTATTTGTTAAAAAATTCACATTAATTGATATTCAGAAAACTAAATGTATTAACTCAGGATTACATGCATCTAAAAGAATATGCATATTTGGTTAGCTCATAAATAGGATTAAATTGGCCAGGAAATCTTACAATGTTTGAAGATTATCACATTTACATTCCAATCAACAGTCCATTAATTTCTTAGTTACTTAACATATATGACAAGATTTACATATATATGTATGTATATCTCAACAGAGTACTGCTGTTGAACCTTAAAACTTAGGCAAGTAATTAAACAACATAAATGACATATAATCAATAGATAAGGACATTAATCTGAATTCTATTTCATGTCATCTAATGAATGTAAGCTAGTTATTTTTTCATATTAAGAAGCAATTTTCTTATCAAAATATATGCAATGACAATATGCTGTATTGAATTTAAGGCAACCCATTATATTTATTATATATATATATATATATCAAAAGGTTGGTCTGTTCCATAGAAGAAAGTGAGAAATTGGTAACATGCAATGACCAAACACCATAGTTGTAAACTTTGCCATGCCATGCCTTGCCATATATGCCACCAATTCACCATGTTCAAGCCCATCTCTTGTTGACTTTAACCTTCAAGCCATGCTTCATGTAGAGAATGATGGAAACATTAGGAGCCACAGGGTGTCCTTTGAGCACTTGAACACTGTAATTATGGATCACAGTGGCTGCAACAACCTTCATTTGAGTGAACGCCACTTCCTTCCCAATACAAGTCCTAGGCCCTGCATTGAATGACATGAACTTGTATGATGGCTCATGCTTGATTGTCCCGCGATCAGAGATCCATCTCTCCGGCTTGAACTCAAAGCAATCCTCCCCCCAAATCGATTTTGACCTCCCCATCGCGTACAGAGAAACCAGTATCTTCATCTTCGGATGAACGCGGTGTCCACTAGGAAGGATGTCTGGTTGAAGAGGCTCCTTGTGCTGGAATGGAACTGGTGGGTAGAGCCTCAGTGATTCACACAATGCACCATGAAGATAAACCAGCCTGCTTGTCTCTTCTGCGTCGAAAAGCCTCCATTTTTCGCCTTCATTTGCTGGTATAGCTGTTTTGAGCTCCTCTCTGATCTTGGACTCCACAATTGGGTTCTTTGACACAAGCCAAAAGAACCAAGTGAGAGCTGAGCTAGTAGTGTCACGCCCCGCGATCATGAAATTCAAAATGGTGTCTCTCAGGAACTTGTCATCAACTTTTTGATTTAGTAGTACTCCCATCTCTTCATGATGATCTTCATTGATGTATGATGTCAAGAGATCCACACCCTCTTCGTCTTCGCCTTCTTTCGATTTGGTTTCTCTTTTGCTCAGCTCTTCTTTCTTCATTGATATATATTTGGCTATGACATGGTCCAACGTGTCCCAAGCTTTACTTAGTTTCTTCTCTTGTCCAATTCCAAGCCATTTTTGTAGCTTCCATAAACATTCAGGGACAACATGGCGAATGAAGACGGCTTCCTCGGCCTCATCCAAGGCTTTGGAGAAAGGAACATCCGGTAGATCGAGTGATAGGCAACCGGGATCATAGCCGGTGACAAAGGTGCAAGTGGTGTCAAATGTGAGCCTCTGGAACAAGTCCTGCAAGTCCACCACCAGGCCTTGCTTGGACACATGTTCGAGGACCGGAATAAGGCCGTTGGCCACCTTATTCCGGCTAGTTTTCACCAAGAAGCGGTGGAACCGGTGGTGATTAATCAGGATCCGAGCAAGTTTCCTTTGGCTCCTCCACAAATCCGAGTCCGTGTTGAAAATCCCATCTCCCAAAAAGTCGAAAATCTTCATGAACTCTGGGCCTTTAGGGAAGTTTGAGAAGTTGGCACTCATTATATAGTGGACATTGGCAGGATCAGCCGTGCCCACCATGTCCATGTTAGCAAACCAAGGGCCTTTGAAGGTGAAAGTAGCCCGGGTTGGATCTAGGATCTCGGCACACCATTCGTGAATCCGGTGAAGTTGGAACAGAACGCCGGGCAACATTCCGAAGACTGGCCAGTTCCATAAGGGGGCGCCATTGTGGTTGCATAAAACCCAGAAATAGAGGAAGCATATGACTGCTAACAACACTTCAAAATAGCCTAGTGACGCCATCTCTCTCTCTCTGCTGTGAATGGGTTGCAATGTTTGTATGTATGCATTATATATAGGAGAGGTGAAAATTTTTAGAGGTTAAAATCATAAAACTGTCTGATCCGCTAGTGATTAATGATGAAATCCCGTGTTTTCATACATTTCATACATTACTAGTAAATGAGTAATGGTACCTAAACAATACCAAAAAAAAAACGAATAGATAGGTTGGCCCACACGATGTTTTTCTTTTTCTCTTTTTTTTTTTTCCTTCCAGTCATAATTATACACACGAGATAACGAGTTAAACTTTCAACCTTTCGCTTAAAAGGTAAATAAATATCACTAAAACTTTTCTTTCAGTCCTTTGATTTATTTGGTCTATCTTTTTGTTTTGAAAGACATTTAAAAAAAAATACTTTCACACTTGATTTTTTCAATAAATTTGAGATTACTTTATCCAAATTTATCAAATTTGAGATTACTTTATCAGTCATGTGATTCTTACATTTAAGAAGTCTTCGGGTATTGTATATTTTCTTGTGTCAAAATTTGTCATCTCTAGAAAAATTCAGTAATAATTTAAAAATAAAAGAAAGAAAAATAGTAAAATTCCACCTCTCCGTATTCCTACTTATGCTTGTCCCAACAAATTTGAAATAGGTTATCAAAAATTCCAACTCTACCCTCTTACTTTATATCTCATATAAGCCGTGCCATGAGGCAAAAAATCACTGCAGTAGATGTTCAAATATTGCTTGTAGTAACAAAACAAACTTTACCTGATAGCATGTGTTTAACCAATAATGCCCTCTCTATTTGGACCCTGATTGGATAGATGGGCCAGTATGAAGATAACCTTACTATATATGCCATCATACTTTTTTAACTTATACTAATAATATTTATTCTATATTAGTTACAGAGTCTCTTTCTCTACAAGAAATTGAAGACCACATGTCCATGCTTCACTTGATGTACTTCATTTTCTAAATTATTCAACATGTCAATGAGTTTAGCGTCTTCTGGTGTCCAATTGCAAAATATGTTTGACGTGGATGTTTATCTACCAATCAATCTTTTACCTCTTTCATTATTAGAAGATTTGTTCAATTAGATCTCAATGACACTTGACTTTTATACAAGAAAAAAAAGCCAAACCATTCAAATTGATATAGATTTGGTTTACTCAATTAAGAAGCATTCAAAGTGATATAGATTTCAATGCACTTAAAGATTTTTTAAAAGACGAGCCAAATCTTTCTTCAAGACTCAATATCTAGACTTAAATTTTTACAGAGGAATGATAGGACAGTCACTTAAGTGACTGAACTTGCACAGTAATTTCACTAATTAGTAATAGGATAATGCTACTCAGGCAGAATTCGTAGGCAGAATGTTTTATATCCATTGGATGCATGTGGTAGGCCCCACCCCACCACATACACTCACCACATACATCCAATGGATGTAAAACATTCTGCCTATGAATTCTGCCTACAAATTCTGCCTGAGTAGCATTACCCTTAGTAAAAATTAAATATTTTCTGTAATAAATGTCCTACTTTTTCATTAATCAATATACCCTTCTAGTTGTAAAATATTTACATTGGTGTCATCAACAAACAAATAAAATTATAAACATAAAGTATTAAAATATTTTCTTTAATTAAATTAACCATAATTACAAAATTTTAAAAATTATATAATAAATGATTATAATAATGAGATGTGAAACTTTTGTGTCTTTTGGGTGTTGTTCAGAAAAAAAAAATTAAAAATACAATTATTAATAAGCAATGTTTGTGTCATTTGTAGGAAGAGGGAACATTTAGGAATATATTAATAACCATATTTAATTTAAAAGGTATTGACTCATATAACAAATAATATAAATATAGGAAAAAATATATAAATATTGTAATAATGTGAAATGTTTGAGCATTGTTGTGAAAAAAAAAACTTTTAAGAAAAAGAATTAAGAAACGTTTAAGAATACAATTATTAATCACCAACGTTTCTGTCCTATGATAGGAAAAGAAAATGTTTAGGAATATATTAATAATCATATTTAATTTAGAAAGTATTAGCTCATACCACAAATAATATAAATATAAATATAAAAATTAAAAAATGTATAGGAAAAATAAAAAGCCTCACACTTTTAGTAGATAATAATAATAATAATAATAATAATAATAGATAGATAGATAAATAGATAGACAGATGGATACAAGAGTTAAATTTTTATATTCATTAAATGTATTCATCACATGCATTCATAAAAAGTTTAAGTCTGACAATTTTACCTAACAATTCTGTCTACTTATCATTTTTTATAGTCAATTTTTTGAATCCAAATGATAATAAAGTAACGGACACTCTTTCTTCACTTTCTACAGCACCAAATTTATGGCAATCAACTTTCTCTCATTTTTCGACTTAATTTTTTAAAATACCACACTATGTATTCCTCTCCCTATTGATATTTTTAAGTCTAGAAAAAAGTAAAGTAATTAGCTCTTTCTCGTTTTTTACTTTCTACTTGCCCCCACATCCATGATAATCTAAGAAGTATAGATACAATCCGTACCGGATGCGGACACACGTTAGACACAGTCTAACAAGTGCCGACACATCACATGATGTGGCCAATTGTTTTTTTTAAAAATTTTTGAGCATGCTACGGAGATGGCATAAACATATAAACATGTGTCCAACACGTTAGAGAATTTTAAAAATTTTTTTTTTTTATTTTAAATTCCAAAAATTTATAAACATGTTTTAAATTCCAAAAATTACATTTAAGCATCAAATCAGATCTTAATCTGGAACCACAGTATTGAGTAAAACTTGTCTAATCATTGTAAGAGGAGTTTTATTAATTAAGACTTGCTTCTCTGTATAAAAAATAACATTATTTTTTGGGACAAGTAATATCATTAGTCAAAATATTGCACACTGTACAGAGGTCACACATTAAAATCAACAACATCAACCCATAAATACTTATCAATTGAAAATCATTACAAAAAAAACAAAATTAGTAAACCCTAGAACATAGATTGATAAGGGTCCACCAGAATTAATAAATTAACAATCAAATCTACATTATTCAGACAGTATTTTTTTGAGTAAAGACTAAAGAGTATGGTTTGACCAACCGGTTCGCAACCAATTCCTACTGAAATGAACCGGCCAGTTTGCTACTAAACTGGCCAATTTTCAACAGAAACAACCTGACTTGGGCTGTTTCCGTCTGAAACGGTCAGGTTCGGTTAGAGCCGAACCAGCCAGCTTCGCAACCTTTAGACTCAAACCTCTTTTAGTTATAATACTATAGCAAGTATATTTATTCTATCTTTAAGAATGTGTGAATGCTACATTATATATTTAACTCTCCATCAGCTAGACTAGACTACATCATTTTTAAGTATGCGCTCTAATAAATATACTATTTATTATAACTTTAAAAATTATATTTGAAAAAACCATAAACCTTTCTTGAAAAAATCATCTATTTTTATTTATTATAGTTTAACATATTTATTTATCATTTATTTAAGAATGGTAATTTTGAATTGGATTATATATATATATTTATTTATGGTATGCATCTTAATTTATTTGATGCTCAAATATATCATTATTCATTAATTTTTTAAAAAATATTATTATGATGTCTTTTTAATTAGAACAACTTAAAATTTATAAAAAAAGACACTACTTGTGTTAAATGGTTTTAAAAATATTCAATAAAATTACTAAAATTTACTATATTTTTTTTATTGAATTGTGTTGTAAGAAGTAGTGTATCTGTAATTTTTTTTTTTGACTTATGTGTAAGGTCAAAAAAAATTCATGATCGTGATAATCGGTTTCGTTACATTATGCCGATACAGATCCGAATCCGTAACATTGTGTGTAGAAAAGAAACCTTAGAAGAAGGGTGAGTTAAAACTTTGACAGGGTAACCCACTTGATGGTACTGTGTTAGAGGGTCTTGTTTCACATCGAATCCAGATGAGAAAGTGATTGAGTATAAATGGACGGGTAAGCAACACTATTCAATAGCTTAGGCTTTTGGGTTATTGGTAAGCTTCTGATATGTTATAGTTGGTATCAGAGTCAAATTCGGTTCTTGATCTGGTGCCACGCCTAATGCCTATCCGAGTGGAGTTTGGGTTCGGGTCGTTACTGGGTCCTCTCGTAGTTAGGAAAGATGGGTAAACAGGGTGGTCTGATTGCAACGAGGGTGATGCGAGTTCGAGTGGGGAGAATGTTAGAGAGTCTTGTCTCACATTGAATCTGAATTAAAAAATCATTGGGTATAAATGGGTGGGTAAGCAACACTACCCAATAACTTAGACTTTTGACGAGTTCGGGTGGGGAGAATGTTAAAGGGTCTTGTCTCACATTGAATCTGAATGGAAAAATCATTGGGTATAAATGGACAGGTAAATAACACTACCCAATATCTTAGACTTTTGAATCATTAGCAAATACTTGATTTGTTACATACTGGATACTACAAAGTAGTGACAATATAGTATCTGTTAAATTTTTTATTCTTGTTTTGACAAGAATAACTCCTACAATGTACTTGGGAAGACTCGAACTGCCTACATTTCACTTTGAATTGAGAGAAAATACCATTGGAGAGGACTATATTGTTGGCACTCCCAAGATACTCAATAATTTCTCTAGATGTAATTTTTCTTTTTTTCTTTTATTTTTAGTTTCACGTCATATATCATACTATCATGTGCAGACTACTAGGGGTAGGGCTTCGTTGGGCTAACCTGAACAATTCGAGTCTAAAATTCTACAAGCATGGACAAAATATTTGAGATCATGAGATTGGGATTCGAGTTTGACTTTTAGAGCCCAAATTTATTATGGGTCGAATTTGGACAAATATTTTACTAATTTAAAATACAATAGAAGTTTATAAATTTTATATTTTTATGACTACATATTATTCATATAAAATAAGGTTAACGTTAAAATTGGATGATTTATTTTTTGGTGGCATAATGTAATTGGTAATTACTTATCAAACTTGTGACGTAGTTATACCAAATGATATAAAGTTAAATTTATAAAGAAAATAATAAAATGTATGAAGTTTTAAGTCATTTTCATTTACGATACGAAGGAATTACATTATTGAACCACACACATTTGAGTAGTTTTGTTTAAGTTAATTCGTGTGTAGTTTCAATATGTAAAATTTAATATTTTTTATTAATTTTTTTTAACTTTTTATTTATTAGTAGGTTATTGAAATATTGAATAGTCCAAGCAATCTGAAAAACTCATTAAACTCATAAAATATGGTAACTCCTTGATTTGTCCAATAGTGAAAACCTGACATAATTATTAGACTGTTTCCATAATTATTCGATGGTAAGAAAAAAACGACTTTAGGATTTTCTTAGACTGTTTCCATAATTATTTTCTTTTCTTAATTAATGTTTGACATCTTCTTGAAATAGTCTAATTGAAAAAAACAGACAACCTATTCCAAGAACTATAGGGTCCATTGGTACGAGTCATGACATGCATGGTCCATTATCATATGGTCATCTTCGCCAGCTGTGAAAGTATAATAATTGAAATTAATTGGTCGTATGATTGAACATTATTAAATTCTTAGTTACATATGCATAGCAAATTAAATTTCTAAATTGTTCTAATAATACTTTGCAAAAATAATTTTCAAAATAAAAAATTTAGTCAACCTATCAATGTGAAAGTAAAAACATCAATATTTAATAATTAATGGATTTGGATCTCCTCCCGTGGACATGAAATCTGTGTTTGGTTACTAAAACAATTTTATTTTGATGCATATCACAGAACTTAACACAGGCTACGTGAAGACCTAACACGAGACTTGTGTCAGGCTCTGTGCACTGAAACAACGTTGTTTGGTGCATAGATTTTCCGGAGGGGATCGACTTCCCTTTGATGATGAGATGACATCACTTGAGAAAAATTATGATTCATATAATTTATAAAATAATGATTCATATCATAAGAACAATTCAAATGACAATAGTCGTTGAAAAAGAAAAATCATAACCATTAGCTTTGTACCTGAGTAGGATTTAATTAGTTCATGTGGAAATTTATTGCAAAAAAGTAAAAGATTATGTTATATATATATATATATATATATATATATTGGTCATCCATAATAAGAAAGTATTGCAAAAGGAAACTCAAGTTAGCAGTAACCTTATTTATTAGGGTAAATTACTCCCACCTCGCCTGGGGTTTGTCTTAATTACTCTCAGATTAAAATAGTAAAAAATTTTTGGTCAACCATCCCTCAGGTTTGGTTAACTTTACTCTGACCACCCCTATCATTAGTTGACTGTTAGTAAGATTAAAAGTCAGTTAAATATATAAATTGATATATCAAAAATGCCCTTATATGATGTAAAATGACAAAATTAACCTTATTATTAATTATATGAAATGACCACTTTAACTTACTTTCTTATCACTTTTGATTACAAATAATTAATAATTAATATTTTAATTTTAATATTAAATATAATAATTTACCATTGAATATGTATAATTAATCAAATTATATAAAATATAGTTAATAAAATTTATATTATTAAAAACATATAGATAATGTCATATATATATATATATATATATATATACAGTTTATTCATATATTAGCATATGATTAAAATTAATCATAAATTTCATAAAATTGGTACACATTAACTAATTATATACAGTTTATTCATATATTAGCATATGATTAAAATTAATCATAAATTTCATACAATTGGTACACATTAACTATTTCATACAATTGGTACACATTAACTAATTATATTTATATATATATATATATATATATATTTATGACATTATCTATGTGTTTTTAATAATATAAATTTTATTAACTATATTTTATATAATTTGATTAATTATACATATTCAATGGTAAAGTATTATATTTAATATTAAAATTAAAGTATTAATTATTTGTAATCAAAAGTGATAAGAAGGTAATGGTTTTTTTTTTTGTCTAAAATGTCATGGTTAAAGTGGTCATTTTATATGATTATAAGGTTAATTTTGTCCTTTTACAGCATATAAGGACATTTTTGACATTTCAATTTATATATTTAACTGATTTTAAACCTTAGTAACAGTTAACTGACGACAGTGGTGGTTAGAATAAAGTCAACCAAATCTGATGGGAGGTTGACCAAATTTTTTTTACTACTTTAATCTAAGAGTAATTAAGGCAAACTTCAGAAAAGGTTGGAGTAATTTACCCAATTTATTACTACAAAATAAAAGGAAATCAAGTTCTAAATATTGGTCATCCATAATAAGAAAGTATTGCAAAAAGGAAACTCAAGTTAGTAGTAACCTTATTTATTACTACAAAATAAAAGGAAATCAAGTTCTATTGGAACACTATATATACACTGTGTGTGATGGGGGAAAAAAGAATAAGAGAGATACATCAGAGGGAAAGAGACGTAAGAGAAAGAAAGTGTGAAGAGACAAAAAGAAAAGAGAAGAAAGAGGCAAAACGTTTTCTACTGAAGAACTGAGGTAGGATTTTGCTGCACTCTTTTTCTATCATATATATATATATATATATATAAACTTGTAAGTTTTATGTAAAATTAGAATAGAACTAGAGAAGAACTCTAATGTCGAAAGCAGTAAGAATTAGAACTTTCGAAGATGAAAGTAAGAATAAGACACCTTATGAGAAAAAAATAAGAAGGATTATAAAAGATTAGAAAAAATATTTATATATATGTGTGTGTGTGTGTGTGTGTGTGTGTGTGTGTGTGTGTTAGGGAGAGAGGGGGTAAAATTCCATCACTTACTAGTATGCCTTGCTTGTCGTATAACTTCCAATGTAATGGAATCTATCCAAGAAGTTGATGCTTAACCAGCAAGTTAAAGTTTCATATGTATTCCATTATTATGTGCATGGTTTGATATATATGTATATATATATATATATACATGATAGTGTTTTAGCTTTCAACATCATTGTGTTTCAATCACTTACAATTTCAACCTGTGCCCATGTTTCATATTCCTATAATGTGCTTTAGATTAAAGAATGTCATCTAAGGCCACAAAATTGGAATCGAAGAACAAGCAAAGTAAGAGCAATGGCTGCAATAGCATGACGAAGAAGAAAACTAGCCCAGTGTGTGTGGCAGAGCAGGCAACAATGTCGAAGAGTGAGCCAGAAAAGAGCAGCATTGACACGACTTGGTCACCTGTTATGGATGGCATAATACCTGTCCATCCCTCTTTATCTCCTATTGGTAGCAGTTCTAATGGAACATTGTCAATGGATGAAGAGAAGATGACTGAGTTGGTGAAGACTGTTTATGCAAAGACAAATCATGTTCTGTATGGTCCAAAGAAAACACGAAGGTTACCAGTTTTTGAAGAGATATGCCAAGAATAAATATTACACACCATGTTTACACTTCGCTTCTTACAGTTTGAAATTATATTACTTTTGGAATTGTGAGAGAGAGAGAGAGCCCCAAAAGAATTGCATGGAGTTAGTATGTTACACAATGAATAATGATACATTTAAACACAGTAAACATCTCAGTGAGTAAAAGAATGAATGAACGTCTGTTTTCCGTTTTAAGGTAGGTACAAGGACCAGCTTACATGTAAAAAACAAAAAAGAGACAATTTCAAACAATCAATAAACTGCACGCCTTGGAAGATTGTAATCCTTTTAGAAATAAAAAGGGATTGAGATCATCAAACGTTAATATCTGCGCGCTTTGATCTGGCACTGCTGATTTCTGGGACACCAGTCAAGGCAAATCTTTGGAGGTTATAGTTTTCAGGCGTCGATATTGGCTGCTGAGGATAAAGTGTGGGTGGTGGTGTGAGATTGCGTTGAGCTGGAAGTGGAGGGAGCATCGCCACTTAAACTGCAATTGACAGAAAATCATTAAATAAGAATTTGGAAACACCTATCATAGATGAATATGTTAAAACGATGACATCATGATATACAAGAATGTAGTGCTATGTTGCTTCTAAAGCACAACTACTTGTTTGATCAGACAATCTCGTTACAAAGAGTACACTTCACAAGAACTCTCTCTCTCTCTCTCTCGCTAAGTAAACATTTCGTGATGACTTTCTTAACAAAAGACTGCAATAGCATTTACCCAAAAAATAAAAATACAATAGCATATAACAACTTCCAAGTTTTTTTTCCCGGAAACCGTCTAACAATTCCAATCAACTACTTGTTTCTTTATCCACGTCACTAGGACGCTGACACAACAGTCTCCAACACAATGGCCTTGTAACTGAACAATATGTGGATGTATGTCATTGTCCGACACGGCAAGAAAAATTAAGACAGTACGGCCTCCATTACATAGGTTGTACTCCAATAATAGCAAAACATTTCTGTCATGAAGCTACAGTAGACAAATTTTGTATATTACACATTAGGATAGTTCAATTTGCAATCCACTTTCTACTGCAATCCCCTCCCATTTTATTTTAGTTCATCATTTGCAAGGAAATGAAACAAACTTTTCCTTGAATTTTGAACTGAAAGTACAGAAACCCATTTGTCTCATTAAAAAAAAAAACTGATAGCATGCTCTTTCAAGTTGATGCAAATCTCACATTTAATTTTTGCCTTTTAACAATAATTTTTTGATTGGTAATTCATTCGACATTTAACATAGAATTGTATAAGCAGAAGAGGAAAGAATCAAAATTGCAGTTAAAGTTTACAGAGGAATCAACTATATTATAATTTCCTATTTCCTTCATAATTATGCAGTTACCGAAAATACCTATTAAAAGATATGGCACAATTAAACCGCCCAAAGAAAAATAAAAAAAATTGACAAATTGTCCGTGTATTGGCACATTCCATAAAAAATTGGTTGTAGAACTTAAGTCTCAAGTTTGGGTCATTAAATTGCCTAATGGACTGATCGAAGATCAAAGACTGAATAGATTGCTTCAACAAATTACTTCAACGGTTTTGATCAACTTTAATCACACATTAGATAATGGTAGGTCCGACTTAGAGGACATAGTCGAGTCTAGGTTAGTTATTGGATAACTTACTGGACCCTCCACAGGACTTAATTCACCTCAATAAGAATTTAGATATATTATAAATTGTAAAAAAAACATGTTTTTATCTTTTTTGGACTTCTTGGTTTGATCTATCTAAAGTTTGGGTTCAATTTATCTAAAACCAGTTGAACATAGTGCGGAAAGCTCCCAATCAAACATACAGAATCCAGAATATTTAGATCAAACGATTTAAGGTACTAAACAGATCAAGCTTTACATATTCTGAAAAATTCTGACTGTCCTGTTTCTAAGTTGTCATCATCATCATCTTTCTTATCTTGGTCCCATATGAACGAGGTCAGACACATGAATTCTCTATCTCCAATCTTTTCTATTACATGTCATTTTGCCTATAATATTTAACTTTGTAAGTCATTTTTAATAACCTCGTTCAATGTTATCTTTGGACGCCCTCTGGTCTCTTACCTTCTATGACAACTAGTCTCCGTCGCTTGAGGAGCGCATCTCTAGGTCTCCAATGTATGTGTCCAAACCATCTAAGTCTACTCTCTCTAATTTTTTCTCCAATGGGTGCCACCCCTAGTTTCTAACTGATTCCCATTACTGCTGTAACTTCTTCAAGCTTTTCCAAAGCCTATAGAAATACATGATGGTCTTATTCTACATGTGCACTATTGTGAGAAGTTTCCAAATATATATTAATGGCATTGAATGAAAAATATGTTATGTATATCAAGTTGTTTTTGAAGTTCTGCATGGTTTGCTTGATGAACAACTAGCCCCAAGTGTTATTATCCTATCTTCTAGATTATAGAGTTAGCTTGCTATCTGCAAAGAGTTAGTAGAAGAGACGAGTGTGGTGTACTTGTGTATATCAAGTTGTTTTTGGAGTTCTGCATGGTTTGCTTGATGAACAACTACCCCCAAGTGTTATTATCCTATCTTCTAGATTGAAGAGTTTGCTTACTATCTGCAAAGAGTTAGTAGAAGAGACGAGTGTGGTGTACTTACCACCACTCTGAAAATGTGGATTGTGGAGGATGATCTATGAGGAGATAGTTGTTGGGCTTGTGACAAAGTGGAAATCAAAAATAAATTTGTATATTAATTAGACATAAATCAACTACTGGAGGTAAAATTAAATTCCCTACTATTGGTGGGATCCCTTGTATTGGGAGGGTATGCCCTCTTGTTTTGTTGTATAGTTTTCTTTTGTTAATAAAAAGCTCATTAGGAAGAAATTTTTTTTTTAAACTCCCTACTGCCATGGTGGATCTGCTAGCATCTAGACGAGGTCCATGGTTTTTATCATTTGGGGTTTCCATATAAAAAGATTGTCTCTTTGTTACTTTTTGATTCATTGTTTACTTGATTGACTGGCAACTGATTAATTAATAAACCAAAGAGATAATTGGGAACAAAATTGCAACTAAACAAGAGACCATTCACCAAACTATGGTATATGATATATTATCTGTAATTCTTTAGTATATTTGGGACCTTTCTAAATTGGTGTCAAAGCTTTTGTGAAAATACTCCAACTTAGTATCAGTGCAGTACTACAGTCGGAGCAGGTTCACTCAAGTCTGAATGAGATATTTTCAACAAAGTTTTTGAAATTTTTGTTTTTCAAAACCTCTGGATTCAAAGATGTGAGATGTTATTGAAAACCTTAGTTGAGAGCTTTCTTAAAATACATTGATGAACATGTTTGGGTTATTACAAAAACTGGTTGGAGACCTCTCACTAAGCTAGTAGGAGGAGATGACAGGAGATGGCAAAAATTGCAGGGTGTAGAGTAACCCAGGTAAGAATGGTCTAACGATAATCTTGAACTGTGTAGTTTCAGCCACACATGATGAATTTAAAGCACCTTTAACTCTTTTAAGTATACACAGCTAAATAAGCATTAGATACTTTAGAAATCACAATTACTAGAAATACTGCAGTTATGATTTCATAACTTCAGATGCACGCTAAGAGTTTGAGATGATTAGTATGGAAGACAATGAAACCTTTAATGAATTTGATACAAAACTTACATTGTCAATGCATGCTTTAACTGAGGTAAGAGAATCCCTGAGTCTACAGTGGTTGGAAATGTTCTAAGATTATTGCCTCCCAGATTTCAACCCAAGGTCATTACAATAGAGAAGGGCAAAGACATATACTCAATGAAAATAGAACTTGTCGGCTCACTTCAGACATCTAAATTAATCTTCCAAAGTTGAACTTTTTTGTTTGATGAAGATTTAATGATATAACTCTTGGTGAAGTGGAACTAGATTTATTGTGTATAAAATTTGGAAAATTCCTTAAGGAATTGAGCTAGTGTGGGAGACTTCTGCTGCTCTTGGTTTTGGCGGTGTCCAATTTCTCCAGATATATTTGGAGGGTAACAGGAGATCATGTTGAGTAGTCAAGCTCTAAGTTGAACACTACTTTTTAGCCCGTTATTTTCTTGGCACTGGGGAGTGCTTAGTGCTTATGCTTTTGTTGAGTTCTTACTTTTTAGGCCTGAGAAACCATAATTTGGACATACAAGTGTTTTAATTAGAACACCCTCCACATGCCATAACTGTAATAATATCTAAAATCTAGATATGAGGCAGCAGGAAGTTTTAGATACAAAATATATGATTTAGTTTTCAGTAAGTCATACCTCGTACGCTTATATAACTGATCTTCATCAATCAAATTTTCTTTTGACCGCTGCCCCAGTGGTCTCTGAACAGTAGTAGACCACGGGTTTGATGCCGATAAGTCATCTGAAAAATATCTCCTCCTGATCAACTGAAAATGAGACATCCTACCAAAAATTAGATGGTCGGTCCATGCAAACTAAAATTTACAGGAGAAAGAAAAATACAAGAATACCAACCATACGGAAAAACTTCACTAAAGCTTCCTTGTCATATCTTGCTTCTTTTGCAGCCTGCACATGTTCAACAAATGAAATTTTATAAGGTTACCAACTGTTTGAACCAAAAATAAATATGTTCATTAACAATTAATAAAGAAACAAAATGTTTCTTACAAGGTGCAAAAAAACAAAAAAGATTCACCAGATACCATATACTGCTCTACACAAGTCCCGAGTCCATTAATGCACTATAGTGCTTACTCATGAACTAGGTCTGGCGTGAGTATTAACTAAAAGAGGCCTTGATTCGATTTAGCTGATTCCAAAATTCTTGCTTAGTTATTAGCAGCATATTTCCTAATTAATATTTGGGTTACTCAACGAGAATGACAAGGGTGCCCTCGAGTATCCCATGGATCAGAATCACTAAATTCTGTTTCCCATGAAAATTGAATTGACAAGCTAGTCGTCTTATTCAACAGAAGATGGGAAAAGAAACTCAAATGAAGTCATTGAAAGAAATTCCTAATATGATTCTGTACATGAAAAATCATATTTCTCCTAAAAATCCATATAAATTGGGCTCACTCCCAATACAATTCAATACACAATGATATGATAACTTATATCATATGTGCAAATGTCCCAAAGATATGTCCAGTCATTGCACACAATGAGCATGTCAAAATGTTTATGCTAACTATAATTCATTGTTACATGTGGAAAACCAGACACCGGTACGTGAATTTTGTTCAAGTTCAGAAAAAGAAGACAATTGGAAAACAAAGAGGAAGAACATGTATGGAACAAGTAAAAATCAGACACAATAACAAGTTATCAGAAAATGATAGGAATATGGGTCATGTGTTGGTATATTCCTACTTAAAACTTGGATTTTAGTGTGTCAAAGTGTCATGAGTCATTCGTCTACATCCATGGAAGACGATGGACAAAAAAGATCTGCAAAACAACACAGCGCGAATCTCTCAAGACTCAATCGCATATCTAAGGCACAGATAAATGGGACCTTAGTTGACCTAGATTTGATCTTTGTTTGACTCGATATAATCTTCTAATAAGCTTGTTTTTCCAAAAAAAAAAGACTTGAATTAAAGTTTTCTCAAAGATTTTCAAAATTGAGATTAATTGAAAAACTCAAAAACAATATCTATAGATTGATCAATTGAGGGGACTCCAAAATGTCTCGATTGATTGGCAAATCGATCAAAGTTTTTCCAAAACATTGTTCTACAAACCAGAATGGCTCTATCGATGTGTCAATTGATTGGAGCTTGTCCAGTAAGTGTCGATTGAAGGCTTGATTGATTGAACCCTGCGGAACTTTATTTTTGAAAACTTTCTCAAATTAGTCTTCTAAAAAGATTCAACTCACCATAGAGAGAATCCTTATTTTAGAGAGAGAGAAGCCTTTGTTTCTCAATATAGCGTGTCACATAAAGATACTTACATGTGATTTAGAGTTCTACAACAAGGAGCTCATCAGAATTATTAACCACAAGAACAAGTCAACCCATCAAACTCGGAGAAGAAGCAGATTGTTTGAGGAGCAGACAACATGCAGATTCGAGTGGAGAGTTTTGGTGTGTCTGTGTCAAAAGGTAACTAGAGGATTCTAGGGTGGGAATCTAGTAACCTGGTTGTAAATTATCTCTTTTATAGTAGAT